>OZ014519.1:382112238-382759688 GCA_963966055.1 Lathyrus aphaca | reverse complement strand
CTTTCTGATCGAAGGCTTTCTTCATTCGCTTCTGATATAACCTGCCCATGACATATGGCTGCTAATCTCTTTTCTTCAATCATACTTAGTTGATTATATCGAGATCGGACCCATTCTGCTTCATCCAGTTTCACATCCATCATTACCTTCAAGGAGGGAAATTCAACTTCAATAGGTAGGACTACTTCCATACCATACACCAGCTGATAAGGTGTTTCCCTAGTAGATGTTTTGATAGAGGTTCGGTACCCATGCAAGGAAAATGGTAGCATTTCGTGTCAGTCTTTGTAGGTGACTACCATCTTTTGCACAATCTTCTTGATATTCTTGTTAGCGGCCTCAATAGCGCCATTCATCTTTGGCATGTAAGGAGAAGAGTTGTGGTGTTGTATTTTGAAGTCCCGGCAAAGCTCTGCCATCATCTTGTTGTTCAAATTGGAACCATTATCAGTAATGATTCTCTCGGGAACTCCATATCGACAGATGATATCCCTTTTCAGAAATCGAGCTACCACTTGCCTGGTGACATTTGCATACAAAGCTGCTTCAACCCATTTGGTGAAGTAATCAATGGCTACCAGGATGAATATGTGACCATTTGAAGCAGTCGGTTCAATCTTTCCAATCATATCAATGCCCCATATGGCGAAGGGCCATGGTGAAGACATTACATTTAAAGGATTTGGAGGCACATGCACTTTATATGTGTAGATCTGGAATTTATGGCATTTTTTGACATAAGCACAACAGTCTGCATCCATTGTGATCCAGTAGTAACCCGATCTTAATAACTTCTTTTCCATTTCATATCCTCCGGCATGGGTACCGAATGAACCTCCATGTACTTCGTGCATCAGCAGGTCTGCTTCCTTCTTGTCAACACATCTGAGCAAGACCATGTCGAAGTTTCGCTTGTACAAAGAACCATCAGTATTGAGTAAGAAGCTGTCGGTCAGCCTTCTTAATGTCTTCTTATCATTTGACGAGGCCCCAGGTGGGTATGTATGAGTTTCCAAGAAGCATTTGATGTCATGGTACCAAGGCTGGTTATCAGTGACATTGTCCACACAAAATACATATGTTGGTCTTTCCAGTCTGGATACCAAAATCTGAGGTACATAATTGGTGACCTGTACTTTGATCATGGATGAAATGGCAGGAAAATCGTCTGCAAACTGATTCTCATCTCGAGGGATGTATTCAAGCTTAACTATTGTGAAGAAGGTCAACAATCTCCTCATATAGTCACGGCAGGGAATCAAATGCTCCTGATGAGTGTACCACTTGTTGTTGGTCTGATTGATTACCAAAGCTGAATCTCCGAATACATTCAAGGTTTTGATCTTGAGGTCAATGGCTTCCTCAAGACCCATGATACAAGCTTCGTATTCTACTTCGTTGTTAGTGCAGGCAAAGGTGAGCCTTGCTGAGAAAGGCATATGGACTCCTTTGGGTGTAATAAGAATTACACCAACCCCATGACCGTTGCAATTAACTGCCCCGTCAAACATCATAGTCCATGCTTCTTTTGGGTCAAGCCCTTCAGTGTGAATAGGCTCTTCACATTCTTTTGCTTTTAAGAACATGATGTCTTCATCAAAGAAGTCAAATCTCATAGGCTGGTAATCATCAATAGGTTGCTCAGCCAGATAGTCAGACAATACATTGCCCTTGATGGCTTTCTTAGAGGTGTACAGAATGTCATATTCTGTTAGAATCATTTTCCATCTGGCAACCTTTTCGGTAAGTGTTGGCTTCTCAAATATGTACTTGATTGGATCCATCTTTGAGATCAATAAGGTAGTATGAGTCAACATATAATGTCTTAGTCGGCGAGCAGCCCACGCTAAAGCACATCAAGTTTTCTCGAGCAGTGAATAACGTTGTTCACAGTCGGTAAACGTTTTGCTTAGGTAGTATATTGCATACTCTTTTCGACCAGACTCATCATGTTGGCCCAACACACACCCTATTGACTCTTCTAATACTGTCAGATACATGATTAGAGGTCTTCCTTCGACTGGAGGAATGATAATTGGAGGTTCTTGCAGATATTCTTTGATCTTGTCAAAAGCTCTCTGACAGTCATTGTTCCACCTGACTGTTTGTTCCTTTCTTAACAGCTTGAACAAGGGTTCCCAGGTTGCAGTGAGATGAGATATGAACCTTGAGATGTATTTCAATCTACCTAAGAACCCTCGAACTTCTTTCTCAGTCTTAGGTGCAGGCATTTCCTGAATAGCTTTGACTTTGTCGGGATAACCTTAATTCGTTTTTCACTTACAATAAAACCCAGCAGCTTACCAGAACGTACCCCGAATGTGCATTTGTTGGGGTTCAACTTCAATTGATACTTCCTCAGGCGCTTGAACAATTTCATCAGATTCACCAGATGATCTTCCTCTATAAGGGACTTGGCAATCATATCATCCACATAGCACTCGATTTCTTTATGGATCATATCGTGGAAGAATGTTACCATAGCCCGTTGATATGTTGCACTGGAGTTCTTCAAACCGAACGGCATTACCTTGTAGCAGAACGTGCCCTAAGGTGTGATGAAGGTTGTCTTCTCCATGTCTTCAAGTGACATCTTGATCTGATTGTATCCAAAAAATCCATCCATGAAAGAAAATACTGAGAAATGAGCCATGTTGTCTACCAATACATCAATGTGAGGTAATGGGAAATCATCTTTCGGGCTAGCTCTGTTTAGATCCCGGTAATCCACACACATACGCACCTTGACATCCTTCTTAGGCACGGGTACAATGTTAGCAACCCACGGCGGGTAACTAGTTACAGCGAGAAAGCTCGCGTCCCACTGCTTTTGTACTTCTTCTTTGATTTTCATGGCCATGTTCGGGCGAGTACAGCGCAACTTCTGTTTGACGGGTAGGCAATCTTCTTCCAATAGCAGCCTGTGAATGAAAATATCTGTATCCAGACCTGGAAAATCTTGATAGGACCAAGCAAAGACGTCGACATACTCTCGAAGCATACTGATGAGTTGTTCTTTCACTAGGGCTTGCAGACTAGCCCCGATCTTCACCTCTTTCACATCTTCCTCGGTACCAAGATTGATAGTCTCAACCTCCTCCTGATGAGGAGCAATCACCTTTTCCTCTTGTCTCAATAACCTAGCCAACTCTTTAGGAAAATCATAGTCTTCATCAACCCCTTCATCTGCTTGATTAATCGGATTGTTGAAGTCATACGAGGTCATATCAGTGTCGTTGTCGGTGCAATCTGGAGGACTATCTCTGCAAGGGTTGAGATTTGTTCATTTTAGTGATTGATTTTATCTTATTTAGAAAAAGTGGAAGAAGTTTATTAAAAACATTGCCATTTATTGTTTTGTGCGAAAATAAAAATGAAAAGACAGTGAGCGAAAAAGAAGATCGTTTGCAAAAGATGTCCATTTTTCATTAATTTCCATTTGCACAAAATACATATATGGCCCTATTACAAAATGAATCCTGACACCTTGGGCAAGATGCAGGACTTTGATGCATGCTTAAAACAGGAAATAATAATTACTCTGCAGCAGTAACCCTTATAATTTCCTGGGAAGACCAGATGAGGACTTGTCGGCCCGGGACTCTTGGACGGATCCAGTTTTCCAGGTTGTAATCGCTCTCAACCTCGTCTTTCACATTGTTGATAGCATCCGGGGTCAGCATTCCCCCACTTATGAACTTGGGAGCTTTAGCAGCCTCCTTTTGGACCTGTCGGGATGGTTTGTAACCCAAACCAAACTTGTCTTCCTTGATCTGAACTTGTAGCAGCTTGCCCCAGCCTTGGGCATTCCCGTCTTCAAAAACCTTCTGAGCTTGTTTGTAAGAAGCAATTGAAGTACCAGACACTTTAGATGTTGCTTCGTTGACATTAAGAGCTTCGAAACCCTGAGTCATTGTTTCATGGATCTCCCCATCCATCTCAATGTACTTATAGGTGGCTAGATTACTAACAAAGATGTCCTCCTCTCAACATATGGTGATAATTTGGCCTTCCCACTCGTATTTTAACTTCTGGTGAAGGGTAGAAGTTACTGCGCCAGCGGCATGAATCCAAGGTCTACCCAACAAACAGCTGTAGGCAGGTTGAATGTCCATCACATAGAAGGTAGTTTTGAAAATATGTGGGCCAATTACCACAGGCAGCTCTATTTCTCCAAGAACCGATCTCGTAGAACCATCGAAGGCTCTCAGGACAAGGTTACTCGGACGGAGTGCAAGACCATCATATTCCATCTTAACTAAGGCCTTCTTTGGAAGAACATTGAGAGATGACCCAGTTTCAACCAAGACATGAGAAAGTACAACACCTTTGCACTCTAAGGTAATATGTAAAGCCTTATTGTGATTATGGCCCTCCGTAGTCAGATCAGCATCGGTGAACCCTAGTCCATGACTAGTATTGACATTTGAAACCACCGTCTCTAGCTGGTTAACTGTAATCTCCTCAGGCACGTAAGCTGCATGCAAGACCTTGACCAATGTATTCATGTGAGCTTCGGAACACATGAACAGTGATAGTATAGAGATTTTGGAGGGTGTCTGATGGAGATGGTCCACAACCTTGTAGTCACTCTTCTTGATAATCCTCATGAACACGTCCACATCCTGATCAAAGGATGTCTTTTGAGTTTCTTTTGCAGCTGGTTCTTCTGGCACCACACTTTTGCCTTTAGCTTTGGCAGCAGCTTCTGCTTCAGCGTTAACTCTCGGGAACTGTGAGGCAAAGAGACGTCCGCTTCAAGTGAAGCCTCCGACTCCCCCAACATTATCAATCTGTGGTGTAGAAGTTGACGAATCAAGAGTGACTTTCTTTCCGTTGCAATAAAGATCTGAGCCGTAATGCCAAGACATGGCACTGCTGCTATCATATGGAACTGGACCAGGCACCGTGATGGTAACCGGACTGATTGTTGCAGAAGAAGGAGTTGTGACAGTATGTGGATCATAATAGATTGTGACAGGAGGTCTGATTGGAGATGACACATGTGCAGGAAGTTGTTGATGTTGATGTTGATGTTGCTGAAAGTTGTTGAAAGAATCCGGGACATGAACTGTTGTCGGATCATAGTAAATGGTGATTGTTGAGATGTCTTCATTGATGGTTGTTGTTGTTGTAGTAGACTCTATGTAGATAATGTTTGTTGATGTTGTAGTAAACTCTATGGAGATAATGTTTGCTGATGTTGTAGGAGATTCCTTTGAAATGGTATTTGCTGATGTTGTAGGAGAGATGTTTGTTGATGTTGTAGGAGTGGGAATTGTTGAAGTGATTTGCAGGATGCCTTCTTTGATAAGACTGTTGATACCAATCTTTAGATTTGCACAACCGTTGGTAGAAACTTTGTAAACTTCACAACAGGCCTCACAACCTGAAAACACTTGGCACCTTAATAGCTGAGTTTTAACTTCGGCCAGTGGTGTTTGAATGTTTGCAACGTCATCAATCATAATATATGGTTGGTCTTCCTCAATAGCATTAATCCTCGGTCCACCGTGATTTGGTATTGGATTCTTTGTGAAATTCGAAGGAGGTGCAAAATTCAAAGCTTTGGAATCAACTAAGTCCTGAACTTTCATATGCAAGGCCTTGCATTTCTCTGTTGTATGGCCAGGTGCATTGGAGTGGAAATCACATCTGGCATTGACATCATAGTTTCTTGGAAGATTCAAAGGATCTGTGGAGTCAAGGTTCTCAATTCAATCAGGTTGAGCTTCAATAACTATGGAAGTAGAGCTGCATAGGGCATCGGGATGGGATCGATAACCCTATTGATTTGTGAAGTCCTTTGCTGGAACGGGTGTTGTTGCTAATTGTTGTTGTTATTATAAGATCTTTGTTGTTGTGGAAAGTGTTGTTGTTGAGGATACTGTTGTTGCTGAGGAAAGTGTTGTTGCTGAGGTGCTGGAGTGGGAATGGTGACAGCGACTACTGATCTCTGCATGTATTGGGGCCTACCTCTGCCCATATGAACTGAGTTAGTTTCACCTGTCCTACAAGGTCCTGAGAAAGGTTTCCTTGCATTGTTGGAGCTAGCACCGTTGTTAGAGATCTTACCCATCTTCAAAAGACTTTCAATTCTCTCACCAGCTATAACCACATCAGCAAAACTGGTGGAAGAGAAAGCAGCAAGTCGGTCAATGTAAGTGCCATGTAAGGTGTTCATAAACATGTAGTCCATTTCCCTTTCAGACATAGGTGGCTGGACAACAGCAGCAAGTTGTCTCCACCTTTGGGCATATTCCCGGAAACTTTCTCTTGAAGACTAGGACATACCTATCAGGAGGGTCCTATTGGGAGCCATATCCAGGTTGTACTGATATTGGCGTATAAAGGCCTCGGCTAAGTCCTTCCAGTTTCTGACAGTAGCTCAGGATAGGTGAGAAAACCACTCACGGGATGCCCCGGTCAAGCTATCTTCAAAGTAGAACATCCACAGTTTTTCATCCATGGTATAAGCTTTTAATTTCCCCAGAAAAGATTGAAGGTGGGTACGAGGACAGGAGGTACCGTTATACTTCTTAATGCATAGAGGTTTGAACTTGTGAGGAATCCTGACTCCTTCCACTAAACCCATATCCATTACATCAAATCCCAAAGAGTTTTGGGATTCCAGAGATCTCAGCTTCTCAGATATCTCGTCCAGACGACGATCATAAACTTCATCAGCTCCAGGACATAACACCATAAACTGCTCGTCCTGAGGATCCTCCTGCAGAACACGATCTCCAGTGTTTCTATGGATATTTCCAATTACATTGACTTCAGGGTTGATATGGGGCAAAAACTCTGGTGGTTTTGTTTGCGACTGATCGCGCGCATTATTACTTTTTCCTCCAATACCAACATGGTTATCCTCTGGAGTTTGTCGCACGACTATCTCCCTCAATCTCTCCTGGGTCTGTGCTAGCCTAGTCATCACAGTCATGAACTAATTCATTTGGGTTCTTACTTATGTCCTCACATCAGTCATCTGAGTCATCACATCTGTCAGTTCTTGATGAAGTTGATCCATCTATAAGCTTTGAAGGTTGTTTCTGGTTGGATACCGGTGGATGTGGTTGACGGGAAAGACTCTCCTACAAGCAATATTTCCTGAAACACACAGCAAAGTGAGAAAACAACAACAAAAACACCTGAAAAAACACAGAATGAGGTTAGCATGCAATGTAGTATGTCTATTTGTCTTCAGATTATCCGGTTTGGTTCTTTGGTTTTGACCTTCCAGACCTCTGGGAATGATGAAGATGTTTAAAGAGAAATGAAGCTCAAAAGAAGATCCAGGTAACACATAAACCATACATTACAAATGCAAAAATACATAGGGCAGTTACGTCGAGATTCAACAAAATCTCTCCGAGTTTGAAGACAATGAGGCATTCTGAATGCCAAGTCTTCTATAAAATCCTCTTGAGATGACCTCTCCTTACGAACATTTTGTGGATGCATGACCACGTGTTTCCCTAAGGAAGACACTCTTGTGATCTACCTTGCAAGTATCTCCAGATGACGGGGTCCTTACGCCAAGTTGCTATGATATGTTGGGTGCATGACTCGGTATTTTCTAGTGAGTTCCTTTTGCTACTTAGTACTTCCAGTGAGATACTAAGTCTAGTATCCCCAATTGAGCCTTGATTCAAGCTTCTCTAGTTGAATGTGAATTTCTTCCCCAACGGAGTACAAATCTACTTCATCCTAAGCAAACATAGTTTGTATGTTTGTTTCCTTCTGATGGACATTGAAGTTAGAAGATTTACTTGGGTCTATTTCCCGATTGAAATATCTTTCTCTCCTCAAAGATATTTGAGCTTTGTAGCAGAAATTTATTCCATGGATGATTCTCTACCCTATCTTCAGTTGATTGCGTACACTTTGACGAGATTGGTCAAGTATCCGTTTGTTGTGATGTTTATTTCGTCACCAGTTTATCTCTTGCGTCTGTTTTGTCTGTTTGTCAGCATAAACATAACGCATATACATACATGTGCATCATATTGAATTCTCATTCATATTCATGTTGCATGCATTGATGCATACTTCATCCACCTTGGTCGTGTTTATCCCCAAGTGATGTGTCTCTCTCAAAATAGAGTTGTCAGCTTTAGGCAGAAAATGTACGATCTTTATAATTCCCCACTGAGTTTTTACCCTCGTGGAAGATTTTCACTTTAGTTCTCCTTTCCACACTTGGATAGGATAAATCCCCAGTTGAGCTCATTCCTCATGGGTTGGTGTCTTGCTTGACAGTTTCTCTCCAGTTCGTCCCTGGGTTGAACTCGGTCTTTGACAATTTTGATGATTTAATTTCCAGATGGAAAGTGCATTCATTATGCACCTTTAAACACTTTGTCTCCTTGAAGTAATTCGTTGAAGTTTCCCCCAGTGAAGACAAATTTTGCTCTCCAGGAGTGTTGTTGCAACATTATCTTGGAATACTTATACCTGACAACAAATGGCATCTCTTCCAGACAAGGTGAGAAGTTTGTTGTGAATTTCCAATTCCCGACAAATAGCATCTCTCCCAGACAAGGTGAGAAGTTTGTTGTGATTTTTAATTCCCGTCAAATGGCATCTCTTCCAGACAAGTTGAGAAGTTTGAGCGTGAAGTTGTTCTCCATCATATGGTGTCTCTTTCAGAAGAAGGGAAGTATGATGAGGGCTCTATCAAATGGCATCTCTCTAATATACGTTGAGAAGTTTGGTATGAATCTCCTTTTTCCAACAAATGGCATCTCTCCCAGACAAGGTGAGAAGTTTGTTGTGATTTTTCAATTTTCGTCAAATGGCATCTCTTCCAGACAAGTTGAGAAGTTTGAGCGTGAAGTTGTTCTCCATCATATGGCTGTCTCTTTCAGAATAAGGGAAGTATGGTGAAAGTTATATAAAATGGCATCTCTCCAATACACGTTGAGAAGTTTGGTATGAATTTATTTTTCCAACAAATGGCATCTCATCCAGACAAGGTGAGAAGTTTGTTGTGAATTTCCAATCTCCATCATATGGCTGTCTCTTTCTGAAGAAGGGAAGTATGGTGAAAGTTCTATCAAATGGCATCTCTCCAGTACACGTTGAGAAGTTTGATATGAATCTCTTTATTTTCCAACAAATGGCATCTCATCCAGACAAGTTGAGAAGTTTGTTGTGAATTTCCAATTTCCGTCAAATGGCTATCTCTTCCAGACAAGTTGAGAAGTTTGAGCGTGAAATTGTTCTCCATCATATGGCTCTCTTTCAGAAGAAGGGAAGTATGGTGAAAGTTCTATTCAATGGCATCCTTAGTGAAATCTCGGCAGAAGATTTGACGATGGGTGTATCTTTAATTAATCCTCGGCAGTAAGAATTTCATAGTATACCTCGGCAGAAGGTATCTCATTCTTAGATTCTCTGGCAAGTCTCGGCAGAAGATTTCTAGTCTACCTCGGTAGAAGGTATTTACTTTTTATGATCCCGACAATGACATCCTTAGTTAAATCTCGGCAGAAGATTTAGCAACAGGTGTATCCTCAGTTAATCCTCGGCAGTAGGAATTTCATAGTATACCTCGGCAGAAGGTATTCCATTCTTAGATTCTTTGGAAAGTCTCGGCAGTAGACTTCCAATAGATTTCGACAGAATTTGTTTTTCTTTCCAAGATCTCGGCAGTAGATTTTTGGTTCATTTTGATACCTCAGCAGAAGGTATTTATTTCTTAGATTCTCTGGAAAGTCTCGGCAGTAGATCTCCAATAGACTTCGGTAGAAGATGTTTTCTTTCCAAGATATCGGCAGTAGATTTTTGGTTCATTTTGATACCTCGGCAGAAGGTATTTCTTTCTTAGATTCTCTGGTAATCTCGGAAGTAGATCTCCAGTAGACTTCAGCATAAAATGTTTTCTTTCCAGAATCTCGGCAGTAGATTTTTGGTTCATTTTGATACCTCGGCAGAAGGTGTTTCTTTCTTAGATTCTCTGGTAATCTCGGCAGTAGATCTCTAGTAGACTTCGGTAGAAGATGTTTTCTTTCCAAGATCTCGGAAGTAGATTTTTGGTTCATTTTGATACCTCGGCAGAAGGTATTTCTTTCTTAGATTCTCTGGTAATCTCGATAGTAGATCTCCAGCAGACTTCGACAGAAGATGGTTTTCTCTCCAGGATCTCGACAGTAGACTTCTGGTTTGTTTTGATACTTTGACTGAATATATATCCAAATGATGTTCTAAATCTCAGCAGAAGACTTCTCTGATGGGATTTGTACAAGGACTTCATCTTGGGACTTGTAGACAGTTGTCGTATGGCTTCTTTCAAGAGAGAAAATTCCTCATGTGGATTGTACTCCGGTCATGTGTGTCTAATCCCTAGTTGTGTCAATTTACTTTCCCAGTAGTGTTGTAGCCTTTGTCTTGCATTTTGCATTACACATCATATCGTTTCATCTGCATCTTCGGTCAAAATTTTAGGCATTCTGATATTTAATCCTCTGTCACCTTGAATGTCCAAAAATCATTGTTACTCGTACATTCAGGTTCAAGATGATTAAATAGGGGCAGCTATCATACCCTAAATTTTGACCAGAAAAATTTCAAAATTTCATTCATCTGACGCATTTTTATCGATTTATTTGATAGTCATTCATTTTTGCATTTTAATTCATTAATCATTAATCATGCATTTTTAATTCATTTTTATCATTTCATACCATTTTTATTTTTATTTTTATGATTTCTATTTAGATAGTTATTTTAGTTTATTTAGAATTGATCTTAGTTTAATTTTGATTTTAATTTATATTTTAATTAAATTTTATATTAAATTTAGTTTAATTTCATTTTCAATTTACTTAGTTTATCTTTGATTTAGTTTAGATTCAATTTATTTAATTCAATATAATTTCTTTTTTTAATAATCATTTTCAATTTATTATTATTATTATTATTAGTTTTATTATTATTATCATCTTTATTATTATTATTAGTTATATTATTATTATCTTTTATTAATATTATTATTATTAGTTTTATTAATATTATTTATTATTATTATTACTACTTTTCTTTGTTTTTTCTTCATGTTCAAAAAAGAAAAAATGATGAGTGGATCTACTACAATATAGTACAAACACTTCACATGGATTGTCAACTTGGAATTATCAATGACCAATAATTATTCTCACACTTCACATGGATTGCCAACTTGGACTTATCAATGACCAAGAATCATTCTCACACTTCACATGGATTGCCAACTTGGACTTATCAATGACCAAAAATCATTCTCATAAAGTCACATGGATTGCCACATCAACACTCCTACCTCATTCACACTATAAATAAGATCTAACTTTCTCTCATTTGAGACTAACAAGATCACCCTTAAAATTCTCAAAATTTAGCACATTCATTACATATTTTTCAAAGTCAAAATTCTTTTTTTTACTCACACTATACCCATAAACATTCACCTTCTTCACCACAACAACAACCTTCATCAAACCACATTCACTTTCTTCTACACAACAAGCTCAACCTTTGATAGCTTTGAAATTTGTGAGTGTCATTCATCATTTTTTTTATATTTTAGTTTGTTATCTATTTAAATTATTTAAAAAATTCCTTATTAGTTTAAGTTATTAGATAGACTTTAGTTTCTTCATTTCAAAATATAGTTTTGTTTAATTTATTTATTAATGTTAGAAGTAAATTATATATGTGATTAAGACTTAAAAATATAAAAAATATTATTGTGTAGTAAGTTATTTAAATTTAGTTTTTAAGTTTAGTTGTAATTTTGTTTAGTTGTTGATAAACTAAAAATTCAAAGAGATGTGTCTTTGCTTTTCAATTCCGTATTGATTTTTATTTGGACCGATGATATGACAAAAGTCACGATAAATCGTTTCCGATTAATCGTGACCAATATGAGGCATTTATTTATTTTATTTTCATTCTATTTTATTTATTCTAATTTTTACAATTTATTCCACTTTATTTAGTTTATTCACTTATTTTATTTATTTCTCACACTTTTATACAATATTTAATGCTAACGGTTCCGATTAATATGTACACTGGACACACGCTTCCCCTTGGGCAAAATACAATGATACCCTTTATTTCTTCGTAAATCTTATGTAAATTATCATGTATCCCCCTCCCGTTTTATTTTGAACGCAATTTATTTCTTTCGCATTTATTTTACCGGTTTCGACTTTGCTAGGAGTATCCATAGGAATTAGAAATCGAATCCACCTAATTGATCGAATAAACAATTCATGCGCCTACATTTGCACACACGTAAGTCGGTTACTATGTAATCACCGTCTTCACGACTTTGCACGTCTAAATTAATTAACGAGGAACTGAGCTTCGGAATTTAGCATTTCGCGGGTCTTTAATGAACCACACCTGGGCTAGCCCCACGCGTAGTGTTTCATTTACTCCTTTGTTTCTAAAAACACTAACCCCAAATTCCTCCAAAATAATCGCAAGACGTCTCTAAATTAACATATTAATTAACGCAAGAACTAAACTCAGGAATCTAGCATTCCTCGGGTTTTTGAATTGAATTACTGTTGGGGCTAGCCCCCGATTTGTGATTCGTTCGCTCTTTCATTTTCAAAATATAAATCTTAATTAAATTTGTGAAAGAACTAAACTCAGGAATCTAGCATTCCTCGGGTTTTTGAATTGAATTACTCTTGAGGCTAGCCTTCGAGCTGTAATTCATTCGCCCTTTCAACTCCAAAACGATCGCGTCTTAATTCACAAATCAAATAACGGAGGAACAAAGATCCGGAGTCTAGCACTCTGCACGTTATGGAATACAATCACTCCTAGATTAGCCCCATGCGACGTGGTTTATTCACCCTTTCGTTCCTAAAACACAGAAACTTTTAATTTAATTATACGAAGAACTGAACTCAGGAATCTAGCATTCCTTGGGTGCTTGAACTGAATTACTCCTAAGGCTAGCCTTCGGGTTGTAATTCATTCACTCTTTCGTATTCAAAACAATTCAACAAATCTTAAAGGATTATACATAATTCATCTCCATAGGAAAGATGTTCCTCCTATCCCCAAAAACACAAATCAAATCTTACAAACAATCTATTCTCAAAGGAAGAATGTGGCATTGCTTGTCGATCCTTGTATCCAAGTTTAAAGCTTCTTCCGATTTTTATTTACTCTCAAAGAAAGAATGTGGCATTGCGTGTCGATCCTCGTATCCAAGTTTAAATCTTCTTTCGATTTCTCTTCCTCAAATTTTTGTGGTGGAATAGGCGAGATATCGCCCTTAAAGATGACGATTTGTCTCTTTCTTTAAAATACAATTTAAAACTTACCAACCAATACAAACTATTTTCCATAGTTAATCAGCGAGTAACTA
Source organism: Lathyrus aphaca (assembly GCA_963966055.1). NCBI lineage: Eukaryota > Viridiplantae > Streptophyta > Magnoliopsida > Fabales > Fabaceae > Lathyrus > Lathyrus aphaca. Next base: position 382,746,310 of record OZ014519.1, on the reverse strand, counting down.
AACTCTGGATTCTAGCACTCCGCACGTTCTTGAATTCAATCACTCCTGGGCTAGCCCCACGCGTTGTGGTTCTTTCGCCCTCTCGTTTTAGAACACCTTAACAAAAGTCAAACACTTTTCTAAAAAACGAACATTGTTTAAATCTTTCTATCTCGCAAACAAGCTAGAGCTTCAGCCTCCCATCACGAGCAGATAAGCCAACGCTTAGCAGTAGAAAGCATTTCAAATAACCGTTCAATTAAAAAACACAAACCGTAGTTGCACGAACTACGAAGCTTTTACTTTCCCATTGCACAAGGGAATACGTAGGCACGGGGATTTTAATCCTTCGCGAGCACAATAATAAAAAACTTAACCTTTCCCCATGATAAATAATAATTTTCTTTTCCCTTTAATAAGCAATCTTAACAAAAAGAAGACAATAAAATACGTTAACATTTAAGCGCAAATTAGACTAAGAGGTTCCCGTTGAGTACAACGGACGTGAGGGGTGCTTAATACCTTCCCTTTGCGTAACTGACTCCCGAACTTAGATTAGTGGTTTCGTTGACCATTTCTTATCTGATTTAGGTTGTATCTATATCTCCCTTTTCTTTAGTTAGAATAAATAGAATTAGGTGGTGACTCTGTTATTGTTTTAGGATCGTATTTTTCGAGGTACGACACTGACTGTGCATAAACGCTAGGGAGAAACAGTGTCAGTGCAAAAAAAGAGGGTGAAATGCTCAAGAATGAGGCTTAGAAAAGAAAGCTGAAAGAGGGGGGAAGACACAGACTTTTGTTCGATAACCATTAGGTTATGCCTACGTATCCTCTTGTGCAATGAGGAAGTCAGAACATCGTAGTTCGACTCAAAGAGATTGGATGATTTGATTGTGAACTGCTTGCTTGTCTATGCTCAAGTGTGTGACTCGTCTGGCTCGAGTGCTAAATGTCTTGCATCAGACGGAAGAAGCGAGTTCTCGTTTATAGAATGAATGTGATGAGAAAAGAATCCCGAAGGAGACGATTATTGTTTGTTTTTGTGTTTTCAGTTTTTTATTGTTTTTTTGGTGTTTTGCATAGGATAATGAGTTTAGGCCTAAATCAAGGGTCGTAAACTCATTATATCCTCCCTGATTAGGGATAATGAGCCTACTTAAGTATGAGATAAGCATCTCATCTTAATTACCATGATGATATAGGATTAAGATCATTAACCTACTTGGTAATTATTAAGTGTTTTTGGGTTTTTGTTTAGTGTTAAGTAATGAGTTTAATCTCTAATCAGGGATTAGTGAACTCATTACACCATCCTAAGAGAAGGATGATAGATGAGAACACTTAAGCTGAGGAAGACTCCTCAACTTAATCCATGGTTAGGGATTAAATTCATTATATAACAAGCCTTTATTAAGTCGATTTTAATTAAGAGGTGAAATTAAGAAGTGGATTTTATGTTTGTAAGACAACTTGAGGGGGACTTGTCCATTAAACACTAGGGTTAGTCCTTCTTAACCAAAAGGAAGAGATGGAACCCTAATATAAGGCCCAAGTTACAAGCTTAATTCTTGATTATTATTGGGTGTTTTGATTAAGAGGTGTAAACAAATTAAAGGTTTAACACTAAGGATTAAAGTTATACACTCCATCCTAAGATAAGGATGCAGGCATAACCCTAATTCAAAGTCCTAAAGCTTTAAGTGTTTATCCTCTGATTATGAGATGATAAGAGAGACTCAAGGAGACTCAAAGGTAAAAATCTAAGTGGAGACTATATACAACCCTAAAAATTATCATGCTTGGATATCCTATGGTTTGTGAGGCTTAAAGAAAGATCTTCAGATGGCCACCAAGGAAGAGAAACAGATGAAAAGAGAAGAGAGAAAGAATAGGTTACTTACTTCTTGAAGAAGATAAGTAACCTAAGAGAAAGAGGTAGGAGCAAGAGCACAATTGAAGCAATTTCACTTCAAAGACAAGTAAATATGCAAATGAGAAGATGAGAAGAGGTGGGATGTGAAGGCAAATCTACATCTCAAACAACTTACCATAAGCCCCTGAAATGTTAGTGTGAATGTATAAGATGCAAGAAAAATGAAATAAAGCAAATGGAAGTGTAATAACCAAAACCAGAAGTTTAAACATGATGCAAATGTATTATGAGATGATACAAAGACATACATGGTGCATATGAATGATCATACAAGGATGAGATGCAAAGCAAGGCATGTTAGAAGCATGAAAACACATGGATGTTCATGAATGTAATGAATGCAAAGCATAACAAATGAATGAAGAAATGATCAAGCAATGTTCTAACATGTTCTAGGATGTCTAAGATGACATACAAATGAATGGAATGTCATGGCAAGCTCATGTGATGATGATATGTAAAGATGGATGCAAATGAACATGAGAAATTAGGGTTTTATGAATATATGAGATGCATATGACCAAAACATAAGCATATATCAAGATAAAAATTTGAAATTGAACTCAAACAAACCCTAAACACATACAAGATCACTACCCAAAGATAAAGGTCAGAAGCAAAACCTAGAGGAAGTTATGAATTTCCTAAGTTAACTAGGGTTTTTGGGTGATCTTTCATGAAAAATGCTAAAAAAACTGAAAATGAAATGCTAAATTATGAGTTAAATAACCTAGATACTAGATGCAATGTGTGAAAGAATGCAACAGGAACCAAGTTCAAACTCATCATTGTTGATCTGAAATGATTTTTTCAAGTTAGGGTTAGAAAAATGGAATTTTATGAACCCTAATTCAAAGTAAATTATGAAAACATGATCAAACCTAAAAATAAATTTGTATGGTGAGTTTGTAAATTGTTCTAAATGCCTAAGAATGATTTATGAATTCTTTTATGATTTTGAGATACCTAAATGTATTTTTAATTAATTAAAATCAATTAATTAATTAAATAAAACATTTAAATGATTTAAAAATACTTTTTTAATGCAAAAAATACAAATAAAAATGTTTTTGAGTTAAGAAAAATATTTGAAGTGAAAATGCAGAAAAGAGATTTTTAAAAGTATTTTTGCTATTTTTAATAAATAGATGAAAAGAAATATGAAAAATAAAAAGAAAAATGAAAGTATGCAAGATCTAAGGCCAGGATTCAAACAAGGGGTGACGGCGCGCGTTTTTGGATGGCTAGGATTGTTTCTGATTTAATTAACCTAATTAAATTAATTAATTGCAATTAGGGTTTTAATGCCGAATCTGAGCCATTCACACACGCGGGTAAAACACATCCAAGCGTCAGAATTCAAACTGGAGAATTAATTGTGGATTAAACCCTAATGAATCTCAGGCGGCCAGAACAGTGTTCCGGTCATCTTCCCCGGCCAGCTCCTCACCCTAACTCTCTCCTTAGGCTACTCCAAGCTCCCTAAAGCTCCAGAATCAATCACCTAACAACCCTAAACACGAATCACACCACAAAATCCATTTAAAACGCATCAAACAAGGGAATCGAACAATAACATTAAAACAGACAAAATTTCATAACAAGCATACACATTCATCTCTCAACCAGTTTCCATCATTCAAGTATACTTCGGTTTAGTTGAAGAAAACCAGAGATGATGCTTTAAGTATACTTCAAACTCCTTGTTGATCTTCAATGGAGTGAAATAAATACTCAAAACTTAGAGAATCTTGTGAAAATGGATTTGGTGCAGTGAAGCTCAGAATTGTGCAGTGATGAATCCTTGGTGTTTAAATATATGAATTCCATGGATATGGTGCAAAGCATGATGATGATGATGACCTGAGGGAGGTTGAGATTAGATGGATGAAGTTTGATGAGATTTGATCAAAAATGCAGTGTAGTCTCAAGAGTGTGCAGTGATGATCCTTGGAGAATCAGGCTGTGCAATCCATGGAGATTGTATGTAAGATGATGATGATGGTGATGATGATGGTGATGATGATGATGAACTGGAGAATAATTGCTCAATATGGATGAAGATGAAGCTTCTTCGAATCCAAATGCATAAGAAGAATTTGAGGAAATTGGATGAATGAGGAGTGAGATTTTGGGGAAAAAATTGAAGTGTGTCTGAACTAGCCATGGTGAATCTCTTATATAGCATGAGTTAAAGATCTTAACCAACTCAGTTAAAAGTTGGAACTTGAGTTAACTGAGTCAAGTTGGTTATGAATTGGTTATGGTGAGTGAAGTTTTGTTTGAGCTCGAGTTGATTATGGTTATGAAGTTGGCTGGATTTGATTGTGTGCACTAACACTCATGCTTGCTATGGTGAGGTTTAATGTAATGTAATGAAGTTGAACTGATCAGATTGTGCAGTGTGCTTGAAATGCAAAACACTTGAATATTAGCTTGAATTCTCAAAGATGAGTATGATAGGTATAGTGCATAGGAAGTCATGTGATAATGCACCATTAGTGAAGTGAACTTATGATCATAGCAAGCTGGATATAACATAGAATTTGAACTGAAACCAGATGATGCTTTGGATCCTTACCTTGTTGAGCAAGAAACCAGATTACAACCATTGGTTTTATATTGAACTTTTCTTCATGCACAAGCTACCAACTCATGAAATGTTTGTGATCATTTTGAAGTGGATGCAACATAGAACGTGTTTGATGTTCATACCAAGATGAAACAATGCCTCAAAACCTCTAAAATATGCCATTAACAGTCATGTCATGATACTTCACAACAATCCTGCACCTCTTTCCTTGCCATGCACCCTAGGTCTTATGCCTGGCTAGTTTCAACATTCACTCTTTGCACTTCCATATCTCTTAATCCAATGAATCTATGAAAAATCCATAAACATGAAAGTTGTAGAGGGGACAACAATTAACAACTTTGATGTTCAAAGAAAATTCATTTGAAACTTTCTTGATGGAGGAAAATGGATTGACTTGCAGCACACCACATGTTTGACAACCTGGCAGGGCGCGCGCGCAAGCTGCAAGGCATGCCCTGCCTCTTGCCTTGTTTTGCCCAAACTTTGCAAGATCATAACTCCCTCAATTTTAATGCTATGAGTGAGTTCCGCCTATGGATTTGAAGCTTAAGATGCCCTCTTTAATTGGCTCAAGGTAGAATTTTGATAGTCTTTGTATTTTTGGAGATGGCCTCTCTTGAAGTTGCTGCAAAAATGGCCAAAACTTGCCATTTTTGGAAACCCTAATTTTCCTAAAATGGTAATTTCTGGTTTTCTTGATTTCTATTGATTCCTCCATCATTTATTGATAAAATTTGAACCATAGGATCCTTGTAAACCTAATTTCATGATTTTGATCTCAAAAAGTCAGGAGTTGACTTTTTCCTCAACGTGGTTGACTTTTCCCCAATTCCCTGATTTTCAGTCTTCTAGCCAATTGAACCTCTTCCAAAATGTTTCTATTGAGGAAATTTGAACCCTAAGCACTTGACATCGTATATAATACAATGGAATACACTTTGGATCAAAATTTCATTGAGAAGCCCAGTAGAAATGAAACCCTAATTTGGCCCCTTTTTCATCAAGAGATGTTGCACTGCTTTCCTCCTTTGATCAATTCAATTCTTTTAAAGACTTGTGGCTTCAAGTGAAGACTTGTGGGATGTTGTGAACCCTTTTCACAAGGTTGAGAAGCTTTGTGACTCCTTGGTTGCCTTTATATAGCCTTCAATTTCTCCAATCAATGATCACATACCTATGCCTCAGCTATGATGAACATGATTCAATATTTGTGATTATTTCATGAATTTGTTTATGCTAAATGTTGTGCAAAATGTTGAGGAAATGAGAGGGCAAATTTTGAGGTATTACACTTAGTCCCTCAGAGGATTCAGGAAAATGACTAATCATTAATGCATAAGATTTTGAACCTTTCGATCACTATCAAAGGATTAAGTAATCTCAAATGATGAGAAATCTTTCAAAGATTGTACAAACGTTTCAGTGATCTGGGCCCGAGCCATCACAATCACCAATTAGGGTTTAAGTCAACTGAGCCCTCCAGATGAAATTTTCATGGGAAAAGGAGCCAAGTCCTCCACATATCATCAAGAATATTTACATGGCCATGACAAGACATTTACAAGTACAAAAGGTGCAGAGATCAAGGACTACAAGATTAGGGTTTCACAATACCTAAATTAGGTTTATGACTAATAGGAGAATCAAAAGTCAAAATTTTCATCTGGACAAGAGCCTATAACATAGGGAATAGTTCAAATATCTCATATACATCATGGATGTCCATACATAATTTCAAAATACCTCAGCGGATGTCCAATCAAAAAATCAGAAATCTAGGGGTATCTAGTGTAATTTCCATCTGGACCAAAAAGTCAAAGTTTGACTTTTTCACCCAAAATGATCCTCATGACCTATATTTCAAGAATATATGGTCTATAAATGCATTTGATCGCAAAAAATCATAAATTTGAAGATAACTTGTAAACAATCTTTGAAACTTAGAAAATTTTCTAAGTTATGGAAAAAAGTGTTCAAGTACCCTACTTTCAAGCATCATAACTAGTGACTCAAGCATCAGATTTTGGTGAACCAAAGCTCAAATGAAATATCTTGCTACAAAATACAAATTATTTCAAGTTGAAGATGGATCAAACTCAAGAAAAATACTGATTTTCAACACTTAGAAAAAAATTGCCTAAGTGTAAAATCAGCAAAACATCAAAACTTGGAGGGATTTTTCACCAAGTTCCAAGCTGATTCAGATTCTTTTCAAAATACCAATGTTGTTGCAAATGTTTCCAACAATTCAAAGAACCAATTGGCATGAAAAGATATTGCTTGTGCATGAAGAAATCATGGATCAAAGTGACCTCAACAAATTGTTTTGTAAAAACAGTTTTTTCACAAACTTGTGAAATCTGATTTTTGGAAGCAAAGGACAATCTCAAGTGGATTTAAGAATCTAAACAATTATTACAAACCGTATCAAACCTTCAAAAATGCATATTATTGGATCTCTTGTTCAACAAGCAATAGGTGGACACAATCCAAGCATCAAACTTTTGAGGAATGTGAATTTTGTTGATGCATTGGTGAGCTATTTGAGAATTTCATAATTTCAAATGTAAGAGATATTTTTCGTAAACCATGACTAACCATTGTGATACCATGATTTCAAATCTTTAAGGCCAAGTTTGTTCGACATATTTGCTTATAAATAGAGACCTCATTCCATCATAAAAATGACACCAAAGCCTCTGATCATTAAGCTTTCTCTTCTTTGCTCTCAAAGACTCAAAACTAAATATTTTGAGCGACCACTTTTTGTTTTTGAGTTTGAGCTAGCACAAGCTCAATCTAATTTCTCACACAGATCACATATGATGTTTATGAGGTGTTCAAACACTTAGATCACCTATGAAATACTCCCAACCCAGAATCACACATCAAAACCTCAAAATATCATTGTTTCTGCAACTTGAAGATCATAAATTGATCCAACCATTTGCAATCAAGTCCATGTGTTCAAACAAACTCCATGTGGTGTAGGAATCTCTCTAGATCATCACAACATCTCTAACACCTCCAGCTCAAAATCACAACTCCATCTACAAGCTCAAGTTCAGGTAAGCCTCAAACTTTGCCAATTCATGATCCATGCATATTTCATCGCACTATCTTTTTTCCATATGTGCCTAATCATATTCTAAGTAATTCCCCTCAATCAATTTCACAAAATCATCATCATGTAGAATTTCATGAGGCTCAGGCCAAATTAGGGTTCTTCAGTGTTCATCACTGATTTTTCACTCTACACTTAAAATAAATGAAATTAATTGGTACCATTGGATTCGTGGGAATAAAAAAAAGTAATTTTGATGTTTATTTCATCTCAAATGGATTCATATTCCATGAGATACAACTGGTTTTGAAAATCTGGGCACAAACACCTTCACGCGTGTTTGTGGCCAATGTTCTTGGCGCTCTATTTACAAATTTGAATATTTGAATTTTATAAGTTTTTGTTAGTTGATTCAAAAATTAATTTCTCTCTGATTATTTTGAGTTTTTGAATGATTCTTTTTTCATTAATTCTAAAAAATATTTAAATATTTTATTCCATAAAAAAATTCCAAAAAAAATATATATTTTTAATATATTTTGTATTTTTTTCAAAGAATTAATTTTTAATTGTTTTTACACATTTTAAAATGATTCTTTCTCTTCATTTTTCAAACACAAATGAATCTCAAGATATCCTATGGATAAAATATAAATTTTTAAACCTTGATGCATGACTTTTTCTTGTTTTTCCTTAGTGTTTGAAATTTATCAAATATTTTAATATTTTTATTTCAAAATAAATATTCCAAATATTCAAAAATTAGGGTTTTGACTTTCATACCCTCAAATTGACTTTTTTTCACACTTTTGAGCCTCTATTAGAGTGTAAGACCCATCCCTTTTTTAAAAATGAACCATTAAGGTTCATCTGATCCATTTTCAAAAACTTGGCGCGATCACCTTTTTCACCGCATTAAGTTTTCATTTGTGAATCTTCTTCTGTGAATATCTTTACACAACTATTTCTTTTATAAAATGTATTTTCAAAATGTGTCATGAGGAATCATTTGTGTTTAGGACTCATTATTTTTATTTTAAACTTGCTCCGGTCTATTTTTAAATCCCGCCAAACTTCCGTATAAGTCCTGAACCCACCAATTGTTTCTTAAACAGTTTTCAATTTCTTATGCAGAGATTATGAGAATTTGTTTACAAATCTCATCTCCTTTTTATTTTTCATCTTTATGACTAAAGACCTAATACACCAGCATCTAGATTGAGCCTCACTCCGGTGAACTGCTTTCTAGGCTGTAGGCAGCTTTTCAGCACCCAAGTCCAACTCTGTGTATGAAATCATCAGATAATTAATCAACGAAACAAATTCCATAGGCGTCCATACGTTTAAGCCCTATTATTATCTCCTGAGTCGTCTTTTCTCTTTCTAACTTCTCGTTGTTTTCTTAAATTGTTGTGCATGTTTAGAATAGAATTGTTTTCCAAAGTTATCTTTCTTCACCTCATACTAAAGCAAAGATAATAAAATAAGTCTTAATGACAAAGATAATACAATGCATAAAACACATTTGTAATCTTTCTCCCTCGGGATTTTGGGCCTCTGCTTCCCAGTGTAAGACCCAACTTCATTCTTAATCAAACAACTTAAGAATATTCAAACCATAGCAAAGACATATTAAATGTCGTTAAACACATACACTGACACTTTTATTTGTCTGCATGCATCTTTATTGTTTATATATGGATCTTTGCTAGAATTTAAGCAATCAGGTTACTGCCACCAGACCTAACCTCTGAATAACTAGAACAAAAACTAGGGCAAACAATAGCCTCCTCTTGGGCTTCATTCAAGACGCTCGTGCCTCTTAAAGGTGCCTTCACTCAGGCTTTGATGTTACTCAGCCTTCCCCAACTCCTCTTGGGCTTTATCCAAGGATCCATGGGCCTCATACAAGTAACCTAGCCTCCTCTTAGGCTTAAACACATGGACCCTCCCAGGTTTCCTTAAAGCATAGGAGTAGACCTTAGAATCAAATACAATACAGTAGCCTCCCTCTCCCTAATGGATGACCCAACTATCCTCCTCTTGGGCTTTGTACAATTGAATCTCCCCATAGAAAGGAATGTTTGATGACCTTCAAAACATTTATCAAACCAACAGACAAAACACTCTTATTATAGAGTCAGTCTTCAACAACTTTTCAACCTCCCATCTTAGGCTTCATATAAGTTACAAATAAACCAAGAGTCATTCTCAAAAAAATAGGCTTCACACCCGCGCTTCCAAATCAGGACACAGATAAAACTTTCCCAACAGAGTCAGTTTTCATCCTTTAGCTTCAACCTTGGGCTTCAATCAAGGCACATATAAATCAAATCTTCCCTCTTTTGAGATGACAAATTCTCTCTACTGAGTACCATTTAGCTTCAACCTTGGGCTTCAATCAAGGCACATGTAGTCAAACACTATACAATCACTCACAATACAATCATAGTCTTGGACTTTAACTAAGCTAAGTCTTGGACTTTAACTAAGCTAATTTCCCATAATACAGTCATAGTCTTGGACTCTAACTAAGCTAAGCATCCAACCTTTCTTTAGCTACGCAAATCCAGACAACACATTCAGTTGTCCTGGGCTATGCAATTCAGGTCAACCATTAAGTCCTACTTGAGGTATACAATTCAGGGTACCCATTCAGACTTTCTTGAGCTATGCAAATAAATATACCATTCAGTTTATGCCTTGAGCTATTAAATTCAAACAAGAAAGCAACCAACTAGTTACAAATAACTACTTTTTTTAGCTTCAATCCTGGGCTTTGATTAGGAAACAAACAAACTTTTCAGATTCAATCTTGGGCTTTGATCAAGACACAAATCAAAATTTTTGAGTTACAACATCCTATGCTTTAACCAGGATACAAATCAACCCTTCCTCCTAGCTCTAGCCTTTAAGGAGGAACTACGATGCTCTAATCCCTCAATTCTCTTTTTAGGGCTATGTAGGCAAAAGGTCGTAAGATCTTTGTGAGCACACCAAACAAAAAACAACAATTAGGTTTCTAAACCTATGAAAAACATCAGAAAATTATGATGATATAGAAACCTAAAAAACATCAACATCAACCTATCAATCAACACTAATCTCATACTCAGACCCACAAAGAAATCCCCATCAATTTATAAAAGAACAAATCTTTTGCACTATACAAAGGTAAAATAAGCTAAAGAAGAACCTAAAACCATGTGGGCATTTGTTAAATAACAGCTTCATCAGGAAAAAAAGAAATTATAAAGTAGCAAAATGCGACAGTGATTAAAGACCACAAAAATCGAGCTACATGATGCAAGTTTTGGTTGAAATCGTGTATTGTTTCACAATATTGGATGTTAGGGATTAGGGTTGAAATCATGTATTGTTTCGTCTAGTTTCTATTTTCAATGAAAAAGGATACTGAAGACACAACCTAACAAGTTATGAGTATATTTTAATGGTACTACGACGGTCTATACAATCATTCGTTATGATACAAAAAATATTGAAACTATACTACGACAATCATGATTACAAGCTGTCATGATATATTCCTTTCATAATGAAATTTCATAATGAGGCGCTAGATTCATATTTAGAATAAAAAATTAAAAATTCATTAAAAAATATATATCACAACGGTGGAATAACCTTTAATTTTTTATATTTAAAAGTAAATAAAAAAGTGTGCCTTAACATAAAAGGAGTAATATATATGATGGCATTGAAGTTCGAACCCATGAAAGCTTGATGGTATCACCACGGTTGGCTTATCAATTGTTGTTAGATAAAAATAATTTTATTAAAAAACAAATATAATACAGTAGCGCCATAGCTTAGATATGTAACAACGGTGAAGGGTAATACCGTGGTGAGCCAGGCGTCGTTGTTTAAGTGTTTTGTAGTAGTGCGACCATCTTCTGCACAATTTTCATGATATTCTTATTGGCGAATTCCAATGTGTCATTCATCTATGACTGACAAGGAGAGGAGTTATGATGTTCAATCTTTAATTCAGTCCTTGATTCCTTCATCATCTTGTTGTTCAGGTTGGACCCATTATCAATAATGAGTTGACTTGGAACACCATAATGGCAGATGACATTGTTCTTGATGAGTCAGACTACCACTCATCTAGTGAAGTTTGCATACAATGTTGCTTCAACCCATTTTGTGAAGTAGTTGATGGCTACCAAGATGAACCGATGTCTGTTTGAAGCCTTTAGTTCGATCATGTCGATGATGTCAATTCCCCAAATTGAGAATGTCCATGGCAAAAAGAGAACCTTGAGATTTGTCGAAGGCATATGAATCTTGTCGACATATATATGAGATTTTAGACATTTCTTAGCATATTTGTGGAAATCTAATTCCATTGTGATCCAGTAGTATCCTGCTCTTAATACCTTTCTTGCCATCATGTATTCGTTGGTATGAGTACCAAATAATCCTTCATAATATCTTTCATGAGCGTGCTTGCTTCTTCTTTGTTTATGCATCTGAGTAGATTCATATCGAAGTTTCTCTTGTATAGTACATCTTGATTTAGGAAGAAGTTGTCTGCCAGGCTTCTGAGAGTCTTCCTATCTTTTCTTGTTGCCCCTGGTGAGTATTCCTTTCTTTGGAGGAAATATCGGATGTCATGATACCAATGTCTTCCGCCCATAGCAATTTCTATTGCAAATATGTATATTGGCCTATCCTTGTGCATGATGTTGATTCTTGGTATGTCATTCCAATGATTTACTGAAATTATGGAAGAGAGAGTAGCAAGTGCGTCGACCATATGATTTTCTTCTTGCGGGATGTGATGAAACTCAATCCTATGGAAGAATGGTAGAAACCTTCTTGCGTAGTCACTACAAGAAAAAAAGTATTTTACGACACATAGATTGCGGCGGTTCTCAGAAGGAATCCAACATTCAGATGATGTTGGCCTCCAATGTTCACCTCGACACTAAGAATTATGACTTCCAAATGTAGTGTTACATCTTTAAACACCGATGGTTGAGATCGAGTTCGAGATTCAGACCCAGATGAAAGGATAAACAAGTTAGCTGATAAAATTGATGAAGATGCTCCCATTTCACGAATTAATTTGTTCTCCCCTTTCAAGGTAAACTATCAACAATTATATTCCTTACAACCTTTTTAAATTTGTTTTCCTCTATTCAAATTGCCAACCTATCTTCTGTAGATTAATGTTTTCCTCAGAATGACTAACAAGAGGGAAGATGGGTATCATGATTTGGCATCCCTATTTCATGTAAGCTTATCAAATTCTGTAAATTCTTCAGTGTTTTTCTTTTTTTCCATTTACTTGTTATTGAGATTTATTCTTCAGTGCTTATCATAAAATTTTGTAATTAGTCTCTCAAAATTTCAAAAGTTAGGACACATTAACTAGTATAAGTTTAACTTCGCCTGGTACTGTTTGTTAGGGATTAGTGTATCCTGAGTTGGTAATTCTGAGGTACTACCATGGATTTTCCCGCTTTTTTAAGGACTAAATTGAGTATTTACTATATTCATTCTTGAACTGATCTTAACTGATTATTTATGAGCCTTAAGGTGATAAGTCTAGGTGACACCCTTAAGTTCTCTTTGTCGCCTTATTATTTACTCTTTGTATACATAATCTCCGAAATTTTATCTAATAGCATGTTATTTCGTTGTTAACTCAGGATTTTGGCCAAGGCAATGCCAAAAAATGCGCCGAACGCAAGCTTTCGAGGCTGGGTTTTCTAGAAGTAAGTATTTATTATCTTTTTTCTTCATTCACTGATTATTTTTTACATTCAATAAGTGCATTGTGCATAAACACATTGTCATATGCAAGGATTTATAAATATAAATGCGCAAGTACCTATTTATACCTTGTTACTGCTTGAATTTGATGGGATATTGTCATTGACATGATTAGATTATTACTTCACCTTTAGCACACAGAATAAATGACAATAAAATTTGTTAATTTCATATGAAAATTAAAATGGTTTTTAATGCTAGGAGTATCAACAAAGTCTTTGAGTAAAATTAGTTGCAAGGTATTGGTATATTACATTGGAAGTCAAGTCAAAGGCTTCTAATAGGTTTTGGTTTTATATTTTGTTACTGGAGTCATAAACCTCTGAAACTACGCATGAAATATTGAAAAACAGATATTTTAAAAGCACATGAAAAAAAAGGAAGAGCATATTATAATTGAGTGAGATATGAAGAGGTGGTTCTATAAGGTTTACTTCTATTAGATGAAATAATTCTGTTATTTTATATGGAGGAAGCATTTTGAGGGAAAAGCATCATGTATAGAGTAACTTTTGCTTAAATATATGAACAAGTAGGTATCTAGAGTTTTTGTAACGCCGCATGCTAACATGTACTTTTACTTGGTGCCCTGGTCCATAGAAATATCTTAGTATCTATAGATACTAAATATACTTAAATTGCTTGTTTTTGTAGAAATTTCTTGGTACAAAAAATCTAGTGATATTTATAACAACAAATTAATAAAAAATGTTGCTTGATGGTTGTGTGTGCTGTGAGCAGAAGCAATACTTAGTTTTCTCTTTTTTGTTGTTGATTCTATAACCTACGACGATCTAATTATACTATTGAAAGATGCTTAATATAATATGTCAGTGGTATTGATTCTCATCTATCTTGTGCAGGAGTTACATGATAATTCTAGAATGGTAATCTAATAAGTAGCTGCTTATTTCAACACGAGAACTCAATTTCTTATTTCTTCCACTGATAACCTGCTCACAGTTTATCTTCCAAAAACTGTCTCATTTCTTCAATTGGTGTGTTTCCAAGCGTGCCTCCCACCGCCACAGCCGAGCCACTCATATAGTTTGCTCTAGTGTTCCTCACACTATTTCACGATTTCACACAAGTAAGTTCTCCGTTTATACTTATACACGATGGCCTTAAAAGTCTTAGCTTTTATATTTCTTAGAATAAAAGTGATTAGATGAACATAATTTAAGCAATGGATTTGATATGTCTGGTTTCAGAAGATTCACTAATAGATTAAGATTTGTCTATATCAAACTTTGGAAAGAATTTTAGTGTGTACATATGAAATTAATTATTGGTTCCATTGTTATAGTTTTATTAGTTCAATAGTAATTTTGTTCAATGATATAAGTTTTTATAATCATTTGTTAATATTATCAACATTGGTATCATCAAATAACAGTACTATATCGTAATTGAATTTGAACAAATCTCTATTGTTCTGCTATATGGTAGTCCCTAACCTCAAACAACACTCAAAATCCAAAACCCTAGAAACCCCAAAATCAAAGAAGGTGATTCCATGGATTTACAATCCAAAGAATTCGATCGCCTTTTGTTCTTCGAGAACGCTCGTAAAACCACTGAAGCTGAATATGGTACCAACCCTCTCGATGTTGACGTTCGTCTTTATTTCCTCCTAAAGAAATTTCTTTTTTTTCTTCCATTTTTATTGTGAAATTAAGAAACTTTCTTTTGATGGATCCATTTGTTTTGGTGGTTGTTCGGATAAATTTGTTTCTGTTGTTGTTGTTATTGATTTGGCATGGCTATGGGTGAATTGTTGCATTGGGAATTGTGTATAAGTTTTGGTAGTCATGGATGAGTTCTTGTGTTTCAAATTTGTGTAGTATAAATTTTGAATTTGTTTTGTACATATAGTTGAGTTGAGTTTCTGTGATATTTTTGGAATTTTTATGTTACATACAGATAAGACAATTTAGTGTTTGATTTTTTAGTACATATGGATGAGTCATGATGTTAGAAATTTAGTTGATTTTTTTGGTACATATGGATGAGTCTTGATGTTGGAAATTTAGTTGATTTTTTTTGGTGCATATGGATGGGTCTTGGTGTTGCAAATTGTGTATATTTTTGTTTTTTGAATCTGCAGAATTGGACAAGATGGAGTGGAGCTTTGTTAGAGTTGTCTCAGTTTTAGAATTTTCCCGAGTCAAAGAAGATGACCCAAGGGGCTTACTCTCTATGCTCTAAGTTTATGTTAGTTTATTTTACTTACATTATTTTAGAGAGAAAATATGAAGGTTTTTATTTAAATCGTTGAGTCATGTTTGAACATGTGATATAGTGGGGTGTTTTTATTTTATTTTTAGTCTTTAAACTCGGAGAAGATGTAATGTGCGGAATTTTTATTAAAATGATGTGGGGAAATGGATTTCGTATTAAAAATTTATAGGATCATATCATGTGAAATTTGAATTGGGTATTGGCTCCCTTGGGGTGTAAGTATTTATGAATTCTAAGGATGCAGCTGCACCTTTTTAATGGCTAAGAAGGATATAAATATGCAATATTCACAATTTTGATCTGAGAGGATCTGTTTGAATCTAGAAATGTGTTGTTTGCTATTTTTATTTTGACTCCAGCATATCTGATGGTTATTCTTGAACTTTTGATTTTGAAATTCATTTGTGTTTTGTGGATTTCTCACTTGAAAAACTTGATTTGCAGAGGCTATTTCAAAGCTTGAGGAGGCCATTTCTCTGAATCCCAACAAGCATGATGCTTTTTGGTGCCTGGGAAATGCTCTCACTTCACAAGAATTTTTAAACCCAGACCCGGAGGAAGCTAAAGTTCATTTTGACAGGGCAGTCGTGTACTTATACTTGCAACACGCTGCTGAATAGCCTGTGGAAAGAAGGGATAAAAGTAGAGGTCGAAGAAATGCTGCAAAAGATGAGTGAAAAGAATTATCAGTTAGATATTGTAACCTGCAATATTGTGGTCAATGGTCTGTGTAGAAATGGGGAATTGGAGATAGCAAGTGAAGTTGTAAGTGAGATGTGGACGGATGGAACAAATTCCATTGGTAAAGAAAACTCATTTGTTGGCCTAGTTAATTCAGTCCACAATGTACAAACCAGCATGCCTGATGTCATCACTTACACAGCCTTAATTAGTGGACTATATGAAGGTAGCTACAAACCATGTTCTCTAACTTCCCATCTTTGTTTTATATTTTCAGTTTCCCCTAGGATTCTATATTAATTTATTGTGCACACTAGATTTTTATAATTCTTGAGTTACTTTTGTCTTGTAATTTCTAAATTGATCTGAAGGTTATTGTTCTCTAGGGAACCCAAATATATGATGCAAAAGCTGGTGGATGGCGAGACCTGGGTATGCTTGATGTGATGCAGGTAAGGCATTGTGTTTTCTGTATTAGGTAATATTAAGTGCTTAACTTTTCTACATTACTTAAGGTGTTGTTTCTGTTATATTTTCACAAATATTTGGGCGAGCTGGGAGACAACAATTTTATAAAAGTGGTGAAGGTATCATAATTACATCTCACGACAAAATAGCATATTATTTGCGACTATTGACAAGTCAACTCCCTATAGAAAGCCAGGTAATAATTAGGAAATTGCTGATGCATCTATGTTCATCTGTGTATTCTCAACTGTTGTCTGTGTGTTGGATCATGTATAGCATTTTCTTTTTGGTATTCTATTGACTTTATTTGTTAAATACTTTGCAGTTTATTAGCTCGTTGAAAGATAATTTGAATGCAGAGGTTGCATTAGGTACTGTAACTAATGTTAAAGAAGCATGTGCATGGCTGGGATATACTTATCTTTTCATAAGGATGAGGATGAATCCCTTGGCATATGGCATTGGCTGGGATGAGGTACCTAACTACATACTTTTCCTTTATTAAATCAGTTCTATAATATTTTTAAAATTTTGGATTTTCTAAATGTTTGTGAATCTCCAAAAATAGTGTATGTTAGAAAACTTAGTGTAAGTGTTGTAGATCAGTACCTAGTTCTGTTATCAACAACAGTCTAACTGACTGCTAATAAAATGCAAACTAAATGGATAAAAATAGGAGGCTCTGATTTGAAAGTGATTTGAAAGTGGGATTCGTTTTCATGGTACTGCCCAACTATTTCAGCACCTCTTAATCACCTTAATTCTCTCTTAGCTGGTCCAATCTTTGGTTTAAGATTTGTGAATCATGATGATAAGATGATCCCCTTTGTGAATCCAGAAAATGCATGATTACTCCTTGTTTGTTATACGTATTTATTACTTGATTTGAAAATAACAGAGCAATAATGTCCTTTGTCGTTCAAAGGAAGTCCTTATTGGATGGCTCCTGAGGTTCTTACTTTTCTTCTTTGGTTCAATTATTTAGATTTTAATTGCATATTAGTTTTGTCATTCAGTATATTTGTTTTTTTTATGATTTAGGTTATAAAGAAATCCAAGGAATGCAACCTTGGTGTGGATATATGGAGTATTTAATACACAATTTTAGAAATTGCTATAACTAAGCCTCGTTGGTCTCAATTTGAAGGGTTAGTAATTCATGTATATACATCTGATTTTATATTTACTAAGACCGAAATTTTTAAAATTATTTGTTAATGTTTGATGTATTTGCATGTTTCTATAACAGTTTGTTGCCATGTTTAAAATTGGTAACAACAAGGAGCTTTTCCAACAATTCCAGAACATCTCTCAAATGAAGGAAAAGATTTTGTTAGGAAATGTTTACAACGTAATCCACGTGACCGCCCTTCGGCAAGTGAATTATTGGACCACCCTTTTGTAAAAGGTGTTGCACCTTTGGAAAGACCTATCATATTTTAAAGCTATTTCTGTCAGCATATTGAGTTGTAATTCTATGTTCATTAAATGATTTTGATAGTAATTTATTTACTATTTTTTTAGGGATTAGAGTTGTAAGTTCAATCTAGTGTGAGTGATGTTAAACAAAATATAATTAACTATCTACATGTATATGTGCTAATGATTTTACTATTAAACTTTGAGAACGTCAATCTTTTCTTCTGTTGGAAATGCAGTTTGGTGTTTGTGGTGTTGTGGCAGCAACAAGAGCAGTGGTGGTAGCCTCAGCTGCATTTTTATTGAAATATATATTATATAATTATGGCGGTTACAACTGTCATAGTTTTAATAAAATATATATTATATAATTATGGCGGTTATAACCGTCCTATTTTTAATAAAAATATATACTATATAATTATGGCGGTTATACCCGTCGCTATGTTTCTAATAAAAATATATTGTATATTTATGGCGGTTACAACCGTCGTTATTTTCATTTGAGACAAAAATCACTAAGTGAATTAAGACGGTTAGAAACCGTCACAACATAGAGATTACGTCAGTTAAATATCCGTCGTGAATATAACGGCGGTTTGTATGACGGTTTTCACAACCGTCGCTACTTGGCCTCGCAACGCACGATTCAACGACAGTACTGAAACTGTCGTAACTCAGAAATTGCGACAGTTCTAACTGTCGTAATATGCCAAAATGAACCGTCGCAATTTGCCAATTTTCTTGTAGTGAGTCTTTGTAAGGGATCAGTCGTTGCTAGTGTGTATCCTATTCTCATTTGATCTGATTGATGACCAAGGCGTAGTCTCCGTACATGATTAAATTCTTGATCCTCACATCAATAGCTTCTTCAAGAACCATGATGCAAGATTCATACTCATCCTCGTTGTTTGTTCATTTGAATGCCAATATGGTTATAAAAGGAATATGTGTTCCTTGAGGAGTGACAATGACTGCCCCAATTCCATTTTCATAGGCGTTGAATGCTCTGTCGAATATTAATCCCCATAGAGATCATGGCTTTGGCCCTTCGTTCGATAGTGGTTCATCGGAATCTTTCATTTTGAGGTACAATATCTCTTCGTTTGGGAAGTTGTACCATGCAGTCTCTTGATCATCTAGTTGTTGGTGAGCTAAATGATCGGCTAAAATATTTCCTTTGACGGCTTTCTGAGCGTAATACTCGATGTTGTATTCTGATAATAACATTTTCCAACAAACAATTATTCCGGTCATGCTAGGCTTTTCAAAGACGTTTTTGATCGAGTCCATTTCCAAGATCAAGTAGGTAGTGTGAAAAATCATGTACTGACAAAGACGTTTAGCTTCCCAAGCTAAAGTAGAACAATTCTTTTTAGCATTGAGTACCGAGTTTCATAATCAGTGAACTTCTTACTTAGATAGTAGATGGCATACTCATTTCTTTTTGTTTCATCTTGTTGACCAAGTACACAACCCATTGAGTCTTCCAGAATTGTCAAGTAGATAATCAGAGGTATTCGTTCGACTAGAGGAGACAAGATTAGTGGATTCATAAGATATTCTTTGATGCTGTCAAAAGCTTTCTGACAGGCTGTCACTCCCTGGATTTCCATCCTGATACAAATGCAAAAGTGGCGCGGAAAGGGTATAGTCGCCAACCAGGCATTTTTATCCTGAAGGAATGGTAATGTTTCACAAACCGGGAAAGAAACGAAAGGACAAGGTCCTGCGACCAAAGAGATTGAGTTCAGGGGTCGGTTACAAACTGAGAAGGTATTAGCACCCCAGATCGTCTACCATACCCAACAGGATCCAAGCTGTCAAGGAAACTGTTTCAAACGGTAAGAATGAAGTTGCTACAAAAAACTAGGACTGGGACTGGATAGAAGAAAAGAAAAGTAATGGAAATGTAGGGATAATAAAAGAGTGCTCGAACGGGCCTTAACCCACTGCCTATGTACCTCATCAGAAAATGAGGATCATAGTTGACGTAGTTCCCCTAACTAGGGACGAAAACAAAAAAAAATAAAACAATTCAACGCACCAAAGGAGTCAGCCATAGGTCACCACATCCAACGCATCACAAATCCAGTCAACCAAAAAAAGTAATCAAAATGAATGCATGAGATTTGAGGATGCACACTAACACCATGATCTGGAAAACAAAAACAATTATATGAAATTAAAAAGTCATGCACGTGTCATGTGAGTTTTTAATATGGTGGCATCATAATAGCCATCGGATCAAATAATCATATAGTTCTCCTTCATTTTCAACCTCAAAACATTCAGGCCGCCTGCAACATGTCATGTGACGGAACCCTAGCTCTGGTCACCAGAAACTTCATACTCAAGCACAAAATTGTCCAGAAACCAAACCATCCAGATCCACTTTAAACAACACTTTGATCATGAATCCAACATCAAAATCAACATACATTAAACACACAGTGGGAATCAAAGAGATCAAATCTAGATCTAAAAATCTGAAATCTCATCATACATCCATAATACACGTTCAAAATTCAAATTAAACATGACATTGCAATCAGTGAAGCCCATATATCATTATGCATACAAGAAATCATAGAAAACAGATGTGAATTCAAACTCACCTGAAAATTGTTCTTGAGCACAAAATCTTCAGAATTCCCTCCTAAAGCTGCAGATCTTCCTCTTTTGAGCTCTATTTACAAAATAAATGAAAATATAGGCTTGAATAAAGATGGATCTAGAAGTTTGATGAAGCTCCTTCCAAATTCAGTTATGGTGAAATCATGTGCAAATGCTTCAAACAATGGATGATCCTTGGTCCGTATACTTCATTGAGTGTGGATATGCAAAACGATGAAGCAATATGTTGAAGGAGATTGAGATTCGAGGAAAAATGCAAATGAAGCAAAAACTTTGAATATGAGAATAGAGAGTGTGTGAGGCTCAATAATTCATGTGAGGAGCTAATATATCATGTGATTATGACCCTCATTAAGATTTTATGAGTGGAGGGGTTCAGATATAAGTGATGTGGATCAAAATGAAAAAATGCATAAATGTGGTCATGTGATGATTCACACATGAATTCTTAACATGAAGTGCGTGATCACTCTCCATTTGATTCACTGATTGCCCTTGGATAGATCTTGTGGCATGAAACATTTGGATTAGTGAGTTTTAAATGATCTTGCATTTTTGCATAATGGAGAATAATTAAACATCATGGCACGAAAAGGCTTGATTCAAAGGGAAAATATGCTTGTTATGAAGTGTATTTTGATGTGGTAGCCATTACTGAATGATTAAAGGTCATTTGAGGTCATTATGAAGCTTTGTGCAAGAGGTACCAAAATTGGTAGGCATGAAAATCCATAAAACAACCCTAACTTCCATCAAGCATAACTTTTGATCCATGAAGGCTATGAATAAGTTCTTGTACTTATTGAAAATGGAAGAGCAAGCCCTACAACTTTTATGTTCATGTAAAATTAATTTGGAGTTTCCTTGGTCATGAAAGAATTGGTTGAAGTTAAGGTAAAAAATTACCAAAAATAGAAAGTTTTCATTATACGTCATTTTCCAATTTTAGTAACTTTTTCCAACCTCTTAATTCTTGACATTTGAGATCATTCATGCTATTCCTTGACCAAACCAAGGTCCATAAGCTTAAAAATCATGATTGGAACCCTTGAAAACCCTAGGTTGACTTTTCTTCTGCATTGTTGACTTCTTTCTTCAAGTACAAGAAACTGAGCCATTGCCTGACTTTCTTAATGATTCTTTGAGCCAAATGGAATACCTATGCCTTGTATGACACATGGAAACCTTTGATCACAAGAATGGATCAAATCCATGAGGGTAGCTTTCCTTGAGACAAAACCCTAATTAGGGTATCTTGTGTAGGAGAGAATGCCCTGATGAAATTTTTGATGAATCAATCCTCTTCTAGGGCCTTGAGGAAAAGTTTGAGCTTATGTGAGATATGAGGATCCCTTGTAGGCTTGTTGCAAGACAAATTGGCTCTCATCTTAGCTTTGAAGAATCACAAATTGATAGATCACCGATCACATGCCCTATGCCTCTAACCATGGATCTTATGCTTCATTTTTCTATGCAAAGATGCAAGGATATGTATGATATATGCTATGATATATGACATGAAATGGGAGGGAAGATTTTGGGGTGTTACAGCTTCCCTTATTCAGTCATTTGTTAATCTTAAAAGTATGAGAGCAATGGTTGTCAGACGTTCGAGATACACTATGATTGAATTCAAAAACAAACTAGAAAATTTGCACTCTGTCGTTGAAGAAAAGAGATATAAACCCAACCAAGGAAAACTCTTCTTGGAAACTCTAATATGGTGGACAAAGATATGAAACACAATGGGAATTATATGGTATGAATCAACCATCTGATGTTGTTCAATATTCGAAGTGATTTTAAATATTTTCCCCTTTCGCATGTTATTCGTAAAGCCACCTTGCTTAAATACAATGTTTTTTTATCAAAAATTCAAGATATTTTTGCAAACAAAACATGTAAAAATAAAAACAAGGATGAAGCTTTTTGACTGAATAATTCTTTTATTGATGGTCCTGTGAATAGGTAAAGATACATTAGGAAGCAACCACCTGGAAGAGGTGATCACTGTAAATTGAGAAAAGAAATTATCCAAATGGCAATATGCAATGGAATTCCACTGAGTTTCAATTATGCTATGACCGGTATGTCTTCCAGATTACTCCCATTTGAACTTACTTTCTGAAGAGGAGGATTGGGATGATTCTTATCCTTTAAAAATTTTCCAGGTTGAGTGACACGACGATGTAGTACAGATAACTCAGATCGCAATCATTCGCTTATTCCCTCTTTTGCATGGACCTCCATTTCGGTTTTTCAATCCATTGGGATACCCTTTTATTCCTGAGCTATCCAATGCGGATTTTCAACTCACCGGGTGTACATTTTTTTATTTATATCCCTAACTTTTGCCCGGGCCTTTTATTCTGTTTTTGGCTCATCAAGATGCCCTTTTTTGCCTGGACTCTTTATTTTGTTTTTTGTCAAGCGTGTCTCCTTTATGTGAAGTATTTTTTAACTGTGCCTGAGTAGATAGGAGACAAGAAATCTTCACCATCCATGGTTGTAAGCATCAAGGCTCTGCTCTTCTTAACCACGAATGGACCTTCATAGTTAGGAGTCCATTTGCCCTTATGATCTGTACTTGGAGGAAGAATTCTTTTGAGGACAAGCTCACCAACTTGGTACTCCCAAGAATGCACTCTTTAATCAAATTCCTTTTTCATCCGTCTCTGATACAACTAACCATTGCAGACAACTACAAGCCTCTTCTTTTTAATCAAACACAACTGATCATATCGGACGTGTACCCATTAGGCCTCATCTAGATTGACGTCCATCATTACCCTCAAGGAAAGGATCTCAAGTTCAACAGGTAGGATAGCTTCCATACAATGCACAAGTGAGAAAGGTGTTGCCCCAGTAGACGTCCTTACTGATGTTTTGTACCCATGCAAAGCAAATGGTAACATCTCATGCTAATATTTGTAAGTGACAACCATCTTCTACATAATCTTCTTAATGTTCTTATTAGTCGCCTCGGCTATGTCATTCATCTTTGGCCGGTAAGGAGAAGAATTATGATGTTGTATTTTGAAGTCCCGACAAAACTCAGCCATTGTCTTGTTGTTAAGGTTAGAACCATTGTCAGTAATGATTCTCTCGGGCACTCTGTATCTGCATATGATATCTCTTTTCAGAAATCTGGCGACCACCTGTTTGGTGACGTTGGCATAAGATGCTGCTTCGACCCACTTGGTGAAGTAGTCAATTGCGACCAAGAAGAAACAATGGCCGTTTGAAGCGGTAGGCTCAATCTTTTTGATCATGTCAATGCCCCACACGGAAAAAGGCTAAGGAGATGACATGATGTTCAATGGGCTCGGAGGCACATGCACTTTGTCTGCATAAATCTGGAACTTTTGGGTATATGAATAACAATTTGAATCTATTGTTAACTAGTAATACCCCGATCTCAATGATCTCTTCGCCATTGCATGCCATCCAGAATGGGTACGGAAAGATCCTTCGTGGACTTCTTGCATCAACATGTTCGCTTCCTGCTTGTCCACACATCTAAGCAAGACCATGTCGAAGTTTCTCTTATACAGCACGCCATCAGTATTCAAGAAGAAACTCACAGCAAGTTGTCTCAAAGTCTTCTTATCATTGGAAGATGCCCCAATTGGGTACTCCTGACTCTTCAGGAAACACTTGATGTCATGATACCACGGCTTATCATCAGACACTACATCAGCAACAAACACATATGCAGGTATGTCAAGTCGTGATATGTCAATCTTAGGGACATAATTCCAGAACAACACTTTGATCATTGAAGAAAATGTAGCCAACGCATCGACGAACTGATTCTATTCATGTGGTATATAATGGAGCTTTATTGTTGTGAAAACGTCAATAGTCTTCTCGCATAATCTCGGTATGGAGTTAATTGAGGTTGATGTGTATACCACTTGTCAGTGATCTGATTAATCACGAGAGCTGAATCTCCAAATATATTGAGGGTCTTAATCCTTAGATTAATAGCCTCTCTATTCCCGTGATACAAGCCTCGTATTCCGCTTCATTGTTGGTGCAATCAAATGTCAATATGGAAGCGAAGGGAAAATGAACACCTTCATGAGTAATAAGAACAACATCAACTCTGCGCCTATTCATATTGACGGTCCCTAAAAACATCATACTCCATTTGGATTCAGGGTTTGGCCCCTCCTCCGGGAGTGGTTCCTCGCAGTCTTTATCTTTGAGGTACATGATGTCCTCATCAGGGAAATCAAAACGCATGGGTTGATAATCCTCCAGAGGTTGTTGTGCAAGATAGTCTGAAAAAACACTTCCTTTGAAGGCCTTCTGTGAAGTGTATTGAATGTCGTATTTAGTCAGCACTATCTGCCAACGGGCAACCCTTCCAGTCAATGATGGCTTCTAAAAAATATACTTGATAGGATCCATCTTCGAAATCAACAGAGTTGTGTGGGTGAGCATATACTATATCAAACACTTAGAAGCCCACGCGAGTTCACAACATATCTTCTCAAGAATTGAGTATCTCGATTCGCAATCAATGAATTTCTTGCTCAGGGAGTAGATGGCATGCTCTTTCCTGCTTGTCTCGTCATGTTGACCGAGAACACAACCCATGGACCCTTTAAGTACTTCCAGATACATTATGAGCAGCCTCCCTAGAACCAGAGGCATTAGAATATGAGGTTCCTAAAAATATTCTTTTATCTTTTCGAATGCCCTTTGGCAATTGTCATTCCATCTGACCGCTTGTTCTTTTCTTAACAACTTGAAAATTGGTTCACAAGTGGCTGTGAGATGAGATATGAACCTTGCAATGTAGTTCAATCTACCTAGGAAACCACATACTTCTTTTTCTATTTTCGGTTCAGGCATATCTTGTATGGCATTTACTTTTGCAGGATCAACCTCTATCCCTCTTTGGCTCACAATGATACCCAGCAATTTTCCGGATCGCACTCCAAAAGTGCACTTGTTTGGATTCAATCTCAAAAGAAACTTCCTCAGTCTCTCAAACAGCTTCTTAAGATTAACCAGTTGTTCCTCTTCAGTTTTGGACTTGGCAATCATGTCATCCACATAGCACTATATCTCTTTGTGAATCATATCATGGAATAATGTTACCATAGCCCCCTGATACGTTGCCCCGGCATTCTTCAACACGAAAGGCATCACCTTGCAGCAGAAAGTACCCCATGGGGTCATGACAATTTTTTTCTCCATGTCTTTCAGTGTCATCTTTATCTGATTATACCCGGTGAAGCCATCCATGAAAGAAAATACCAAGAATTGAGCGGTGTTGTCAACCAATACATCAATGTGAGGTAATGGGAAGTCATCTTTCAGACTCACATTGTTAAGGTCATGGTAATCAATGCACATTCGTACCTTTTCGTCCTTCTTTGGCCCTGGTACAATATTAGCTACCCAAGGTGGATAACTAGTTATGGCAAGGAACCCGGCGTCCCACTGCTTATGAACTTCCTCTTTGATCTTCATTGCCATGTCAGGACAAGTTTGTCGAAGCTTTTGTTTAATCAGAGGACAATCCGCTCTCAATGGCAGCTTGTGCACAACAATATCGGTATCTAATCCTGGCATATCTTGATACGACCAAGCAAAGATATCAACATACTCACATAGCATATCAGTCAGTTCCTCTTTCACACTAGCCTGCGGAATGGCCCCAATCTTGATTTCCTTCTTTGCATCCTCGGACCCAATGCTGATGACTTCAATCTCCTCCTGATGAGGCTGAATAACCCTTTCCTCTTGTCTCAACAACCTGGCTAATTCTTCAAGGAGTTCACAGTCTTCCTCAACCCCTTCATCAGCTTGGTAGATAGGATTATCAAAGTCATAATTCGTCATAGAAAAATTGTTATCCGTGGAATCCAGGTGATTAAGTCTGCACAAGTGATGTGCTTATTTTAGAGTTCATTTTATGAAAAGGAAAAACAAAATAAAACATTGCCATTTTATTGTTTCTTGTGAAAACGTTTAAAATGAAAGAAAGAGAACACAATTTTGAGTAAAAATGTCCTTTATTCATGATAAAATAAAATTGCAATTAATGCAAGGTGGCCCTACAAATGGATCCGTAAACCTTGAGCTGAGTGCAAGATTTGACATGCAAATGAAATGAGGAAAACAAGAAAAATTACTCTGTCTAGAGAGTAACTTGGACAATCTCTTTGGCAAACCAGTTCTTTAGTTCCTCCCCGGGGATACATGGACACACCCAGTTTCCTAGGTCGTTGTCACTGTCAGCATCACCTCCTATAGTAGCACAAACTTGATTTGGATCAATAACACCCCCTCTCTAGAAGCTTATCAACCTCTTGCTCTTGGACACCTTTTCTTAACCTGGCTAATACCCGATCCCAAACTTGTCCTCTTTCTTGTTTACTTTCACAACTTTGCCCCATCCCTGGGCATTACCTGACTGAACCACCTCCATAGCTTGCATGTATGAGGCTATGGAGGTTCCCACTTTTTCACTGCTCTTGCCCACCGGACTGGGAGAAAATTCATGGATGTTCATTGTCTCGAAGGCCTGACATAGTGTTTTGTGTATTTCGTCATCCATCTCCACATATTTAAACATTGACAGGTGGCTCACGAATATATCCTCTTCACCACAAACTGTGACAACCTTCCCATCCACCATATATTTCAACTTCTGGTGTAGCGTGGATGTCATTGCGCCAGCAGCATGAGTCCAGGGCCGACCAAGAAGACAACTATAGGCGGGTTGTATGTCCATTACATAGAAGGCGCTCTTGAATATTTGTGACCTAATCTTCATAGGCAACTCAACCTCCCTGAATACTGATCTTTTGGAACCGTCGAACGCTCGCACAACCAAATCACTATGCCTTAGGATAATCCCCTCAACATCTAGCTTCATCAAATCTTTCTTGGGAAACACATTTAGAGACAACCCAATATCCACCAATACGCGTGATAACACATCCCCCTTACACTCCATAGTGATGTGTAAGGCTTTGTTATGATTACACCCCTCGGAAGTCAGACCTCTGTCAGTAAATCCCAGCCCATGACTGGCGTTCACGTTCGCAACAACGACCTTCAGCTTATTCACCGTAATTTCCTGGGGAACATTGGCCATCTGTAAGACCTTTAGCAACACCTCACTATGAGCTTGGGAACACATCAACAATTAAAAAATCGAAATCTTCGATGGAGTTTGATTCAGTTGTTCCACTACCTTATAATCACTCTTCTTTATGATGCGCATGAATTCTTCCACCTCTTTTTTGAAAGTACTCTGACTTGTGGCATGAGTCACCACCTCCTCAGTTGCAAATTGCTTACCTTTCACGCGAGCTGCAGCCTCGACTTCAGTATTGGTCCTTAGAGTTTGTGGAGCAAAAATCCTTCCAATATGGATAAATCCTCTGACCGCTCCCACATTATCAATGTTGGAGCCAGTCTCTACTTGAGGCTTCACTTCTACCCTCTATTTTTTCACATAAACGTCCTCTCCATAATGCCATGGAACAACCCTCTCATTGTCATAAGGTACAGGACTAGGAACAGTGATTGTTATAAGACTCACCTCCTAAGGTACAAAGATGGTGACAGGTTCCGGCCTAGGTGGCACCAAAATGTAAGTAGGCGTAAAATATATTGTCACCGTTGAAACATTATCGCTTTTGTTGTTCACCTTATCAAATTTCAAGAAACCTTGATCCACTAAGCTTTGTATTCGTGTTTTCAACTTATCACAGCCATTATCACAAATCAAACAATCTTCATAGTCATCACCGCACCCGGGGAACACCTGCCCCTTTAATAAACGACTTTTCACAACCATCAGTGGTGTCTTAACATCATTCACATTGTAAACACCCCAAATTTTCCCTCACTTTTTCTCACACCGTGGCTTATGATCTCATTTTGCATAAACATCTCATTGCATCTCACATTGCATAAAAAACTTCATCAAATCATTGCATGACTACACAATTAGGGTTTTATGGTCAGATGAATCTTAGAAGTGATCTAAGAAATCTCTGAGGAATTGAAGCATGCCAAGAGGGTATATGAGGGGTCTATTGTCTTATTACATCTCCAAGGATGATTGGAAGCCACAAAATGTCAAAGGATTGCACAGAAGTCCAAGCAGAGCTAGGGTTTTCCTACACAAATGACCAAAATTATGGTTTTGGGTTTGAGGCCCTTAACCTCAAATTTTTTGATCACTCTTGATTCTAATGGTCTTAATATGTTATGAAGAGCATGTGAACCAAATTTGATGAAGAAATTCATTCTGGAAGTCATTTGATCATTGGGTAACTTCTTGAGCAAGTAAAGTCAAAATCAGGGCATCTGAGGCCTCTATCAAGGGTACCAAAGGGTCATCATCATCATTTTGAGTCTCTATGATCTTTATTTGATCATTGAAGTGGTTGGAAGTTCACAAAGATTAATAATTTTGAGCCAAATGCAAACTTGCTATTTTTGGAAATGACTTGTAATGGAAACTTTCCATTTTGGGAATGATATTCAACCTATTCTTTCATGACCAAAAATGCTTCAAATGAAAAATCCTTAAACATGAAAGCTTTAGATTATGTCTTCCCATTTTCAAAAAGTACAAGAACGTGTCTTGATTCATCCTAGAACTCAAGATATGGCCTTTCAAAGTTAGCAAAAATCCTATAATTTTCAAGTGTGCACCAAAGAGGGATTTTTGCAATTTCACTTGCCAAGCCATTTCATGACCTCTAATAAACTTCTAAACATCATACCAACATAATGCAACACATTTTGATCAAGATTGCACCAAAAACCACAAGATTCTATACCCTGCACTTCAAGAAATTCCAAAGAGGGAAATTTGCAAAACCTGTGATATCTCTTAATCCAAGTGATTCAGCTACACAAACTCCATCCAAAGGCCATCCATGAACTCAGCTGAGGCCAGAAACCCCTTCAAACAGCTTCTGCCATGGCCCATGCTTGTGGTACAAAAACTTTTGACTTTTTTCAATTTGCCCATACCAATCAAATTGTGCCACACCAACTCCTCTAGCCAATCAGGACATCACATACAAGCCTCAAGCAACTCATTTCACAACACACACAATCTTGAATCCATTACTAAGCTCAGATTGCCAAAAATCCCCAAAACCTTCAAGCTTTCGAATCTGATCACACAAGTCACAAACCTCAAAACAAACTTCACCAATCATCTCCAAATGGTCTAAGGATCACAAAGAACCCTTCAAAAAGCCTTGAAACATAGCCAAACAAAAACACGATTCCAGGTGCAGAGGAGTTGTATCTCTCAAACCAAGCCATATAAACTTGTTCTAAGCATTGCAACATCATCAGGGAGTTCATCCAAACTTTTTTTCCAGAAGCTTTGCTTTATGTTTTGTAAATGTTCCACATGCTCCCCTGATCACACTGCACTTGTTGTTTTTGAAAATGGTGAAGAAACGAACATGAACCATATCTCTGAAATTTTTGACCTAAAAGATGTTTGCTTCGATTCATGCTGGTTTATGAAAATAAATGATTTTTGGTGTTGGATTCTTGTTTAATGATATTCATAGATCATTTCAAGAGATTTTGGTGGTGTTTCATGGTGTTTTGAGAGGAGTCAGGTGAGGGTGTCACCGGAGAAGATGACCGAAACACTATTCCAGTCACCTGAAAGTCATTTGCCCTAATCTGTGTAATTAATGCCAGTTTGAATATGGACCTTTGGATTTGATTTACCTGCGCGCGTGTGTGGCCCAGATTGACTCATTAGCCCTAATTTCTTGTTAGACGATAGCGCGGATCTAGAAGGGGGGTTGAATAGATCCCTTTTTAAAATTTTCTTTACAGAATTAAGTTGAAAAAGTATTGCGGAAGTTTCCCGGAAAATTGTCTTGTTCAAATTAGAAGTCACCGGAGATCGGATATGCGTAAAACCCAATTGGAATGAAATGATGACTAGAAGAATTAATATTTCACAAATGATTCACTTGATAATTCAGCACTTGATAAAACTATTCTTAACAATGATATGGAGAAGAAATTAAGCACAATCAAATTGAATTTGTTTGGTTAGGCTTTTTACCAAACACTTGGAGTGCACACACCAAGAATAATTTTGTTGTATCAAATAGTGCAGAATTTTACCCACTCTAGTTATCACTTTTGAGTGTAACTATTTATCAAACACTTTGAGTGCACTAATTTGATACACCAGAATTTTCAAGTAAACAAGATCAATATGAATAAAAGTAAAATGCGAGAAATGTAAAGAACACAAGAATTTGTTGAGGCAGTTCCTTCGTCGTCCTCGCTCGAAGTACTCTGCCCCCAATTCAAAATTGAATTGGGCAATTTTATTAAATCGCAATTGTTTTACAAGAAGAGAGATAAATGAACCAACAAACCAAACCGCGTTGAATATGCTGTCAAATCTTCTTCTTGTCCCTTGATCCAAAGTAGAATCAAGTCTTCCACGTGTGTCGAGAAAGCCTCCGATTAATTGCTCCCTTCTTGCAAGAATTCACGATTCTCCAAACTTTGAGCACGGCTGAGTTTCTCCAACACTTGTGAACCCACAAAGACCTTCTCAATCCTCCGTCTACCGTGATATGAAAGAACGATCCACTTGATCTTCAATCTACCTCACTCGGTTGAATCTACGAACGATCGATGTGTGCAAAACCCCCCAAATCTTCAAATGATCTTGGAGGAGAAAACCCTTCATATTTTTCCAAGGAAAACCCACACACTCTAGACCCAATCTGAAACTCTAATTCACAATTGAACATTATCTTCGAAACAAGCACCTAAATCAAACAAAGATTGTTGTGTGTTATTGTTGATTGATGCAAGAATGAAGAAGATGAAGAGAGTTGTGTGTATATCTTTCACTTTCCTTGTTCAAACCTCAAATGAAAATAAATCAGCTATTTATATTGGTTAGAAAAAGTAACATAAGAGAGGGAAAAATTAAATGAAAAAAATGAGTCAGCACAGTAATGAGCCGACTCAAATCATCAAATGAGCCGGCTCAAAATACCAGATGAGCCGACCAAAATGAATAGAGAGGTAGCCTGTTGAGACCCGCAGAAAATGAGAAGAAAAGACTTCTTGATGAGTCGACTCATGAAGGGTTTTGAGTCGGCTCATCCATACCCATGAGTCGACCAAAATTGATGCTTCAGGTAGCCTGTTGGGACCCGTGCATTTGGCACCAAATTACACTGAATGAGTCAGCTCATTGTGGAATTTGAGTCGGCTCATTTAGTTCATTTTTCCAAAAATGCCAATTCTTGCTTTTTCTTAGAGAACCACTTAAGCTTTCAAACATGCCAAGTTTTTGACACATTAAAATTAATGCCATGTCACACAAACTCACCCTTTTTTATGATGGAAAAAACTTGATGAATCAATTGCCATATGTTGTTGTTAAGCTCCCCCTGACTATATGACCCGATCTTATATACTATCAATATCAATATCATCTCCCCCTTTGACAACATCAAAAAGAAGATGAAACATATGAGTGAATCCACCAATGGAAATAGCATGTGAAACCTAATTTCAATTGAGAAACCAATTGCAATAGAAACACGCATTCACAAACACACAATTTGGAAAAGCGAGTAAAGAAAATGACAATAAACAGAACAATTTAATCAAAGGAAATATGAGTTCATACAAAAAAAACATAAACAACATTCATAAACATCACAAACACATATTATGCAATGATTCTCTCAAGCTTGGGGATTACGATCCCGAGTGGATGGGTAACGGCGACGATAAGTGATGGGTTGTGAGTCATCCATGTCGGTTTCGGTAAACTGAAGAAAACTACTGTTGAGAGAGTTGAAGGCAGTGTCCTGAGCAACCAAATGATCCTGCAGTGTTGTATACCGAGTGTCTTGAACGGACACATAATCTGTAAAAGTGGTGTTTTGCTCATCTAAACGTCGTTCTAACTCCGAGTATCTTTCAGTCTGAGTGGTGTAGAAGGCTTGCTGTTGGAGTTGCATATTCTGAAGCATAGCCATAATGCTTGACGAATCAGCTTGATGCGGTTGAGACGGAGGAGGAGATGGAGGAGTAAAGCGAGTGGAGGTGTTTGTCCAACCGGTATGTTGACATTCACCCAATCCTTGATTTGCATAGGGATCATAAGATGGATTACTATTCCATTCTGCATTGTCAGGAGGCAATTCTTCATTTGGAACTGCATTTGGTGCATTTTGATCCTCAAGATCATCCCCTTCAGAATTTTCGTCCGCCTCTTGATTAAAGTCACCTCGTGACAAAAAACGATAACGTCTTTTTTGGGAATCCCACATGTGACCCATTAGACTTAAGGTCTTTTGTTGAAACCAATTCGAGTCAGGCACCGAGACCATAGGTAAGTCAAAACCAACAATTTCCGCTTTGTCGATGATCTTCTGAATGATGGAAGGATATGCAAGAGCAACTCCTTTCTTTTCCTTTAAGGTGAAAATGCGACTCACAAAATAATGGGGTCAGTTGACTTTGATCTTGTTTCGAAGAATATATATCAAATGAACTTCACTCATATCAATACGATAGAAGCCACCTTTCTTTGGACGTAAATTGTGGGCAACGATCCAATGAAGGATACGATCCAATGGCTTAACTTTTCCAGTAGTAGTTG
This sequence comes from Lathyrus aphaca, assembly GCA_963966055.1. Taxonomy (NCBI): domain Eukaryota; kingdom Viridiplantae; phylum Streptophyta; class Magnoliopsida; order Fabales; family Fabaceae; genus Lathyrus; species Lathyrus aphaca. The sequence goes on along the minus strand of OZ014519.1, from coordinate 382,712,820 downwards.
TATTCGGAAACAATTCAGAATTAGCAATGAAGTCAAAAAAATTTCCTTAAGCATACCGTTTAGTTCAGAACAAAATGAGTAATTCTCCAATTGAGATGTATCAGTCATCAAGATACTAGCTTCTGCAGGATCAATTCGAAACAAATCTTTCTATACTTGAGCATTAACAGCGAACATTCTAAAGCCCATACGGAAGTTGAATTCGAAACCTTTAAAAGTACCAACCAGACCAGCATAGAACATTTTGACCAAATCCTCATTATAGTCGACATGACAGGAGAGAAAGGTATTGATACCTTGAAAATCCATCAGTTCAATAATGTGAGGAATGTGCATTTGAGTTGTTGTTGTTGTTGAGTACACATATTGAGGAACAATATTCCTGTTCTTGAATCTCTTGTTATAATCCTCAACCAATACAGATGGAAGAAGAGACAAATCATTGACATGGAGTGATGATTGTGAAATAGAACCACGTGACCTTTTACCTGTAGGTCTTGAAGCCATTGTTGAGAAATTTGAAGCTTTGAGAGAGGATTTTAGGGTTTGAGGTTGATGAGATAATCTTGAGAGAATATGAAAATATGAGATGTTGATAATAATAAAAGGAAATGTTAATGAGTTTTATTAAAGAAATCCATAAATAAACCATAAATGAAAGTCAAAAGTGGATGGAAGGCATTGATGTGCCGACCTAGGGAGAAGGAAAGGCAGGCGGCACGTCTTTTCCAGACTGCCAAATGTCAATTGACGCGACAATGAGCCGGCTCAAATTATAAAATGAGTCAAATCAATTTGAATTTGAAATGAGTCGGCTCAACGAAGCAGAGAGGTCGACTCATAAGGTTCCATGAGCCGACTCATGAGTCGGCCTATTGGGACCCGACAGTTTTAAAAAAAAAATCACCAAAAACCACTTAAACCACCTCAAATTATGAAAATATCATCATTTATGCTAATTATTTAACAGACAATCAATCATAATTCAAGAGAATAGAAGAAATAGATAAAAATACAAACATAAGCAATGCAACACAATTTTACTATATATATAAGTACGATAACTCTATACAACAAGAAGTTAGAAACAAGAGAAGTTGAACCAAAGAATAATATACAAACAAATCAATGATTATTAAGATATATCCGAGATGTCAAGAACACCAAGTTCCCAACAGATAAAGAAGAAAGGATCGGTAGCTAGTCATTTTGTAAAAATATCGGCTAGTTGATTTGAACTATCAACGTGCTCAAACACCACATCACCTTTCTTTACATGATCCCTAAGGAAATGATGCCTTATTTCAATATGTTTAGTGCGTGAATGAAGAATATGATTTTTGGTAAGATTAATTGCACTAGTGTTGTCACACAAAATTGGAATTTGTTTGAGAGAGATATTGAAGTCGAGCAATTGTTGTTTTAGCCATAAGATTTGGGCACAACAATTTCCGGCTGCAATATACTCCGCCTCTGCGGTTGATAAAGCAACATAAACTTGTTTTTTGCTATGCCAACTAAGAAGAGAGTTTGAAAATAAATGACAAGTTTCACTTGTGCTTTTCCTATCCACTTTGCAACCGGAAAAGTCGGAGTCGGAAAAACCTACCAAAGAGCAATCACTACCCTTAGGATACCATAAACCAAACTTAGACGTACCACAAAGATACCTAAGTATGCGTTTAACTGATTTTAAATGTGATTCCTTAGGGCAAGATTGAAACCTAGCACACATACATACACTAAACATAATATCTGTATGCGATGCAGTAAGATAAAGAAGAGATCCGATCATACCTCGATACCTTTTTATATCTACATCCTTACCTTTTTCATCACGATCAAGACTTGTCGCCGTAGGCATTGGTGTATCAATAGACTTGGATTTTGTCATATCAAACCTTTTGAGCAACTCATTGCAATATTTAGTCTGACTTATGAAGGTTCTTTCTTCAAGTTGTCTAATTTGAAGTCCGAGGAAGAAATTTAGCTCCCCATCATACTAATCTCAAATTCACCTTGCATGGAACTTGAAAAATCTTTGACCAACTTCATGTTAGTAGATCCAAAAATAATATCATCTACATATACTTGAACTAATATAGAATGTTTTCCTTCACGTTTAATAAATAGAGTAGTGTCAACCTTTCCTATTGAAAAACCTTGATTGATTAAAAATTTGCTTATGCGCTCATACTAAGCTCTAGGAGCTTGTTTGAGACATATAAAGCACGTTTTAGTTTGTAAACATGATTTGGTTTTTCAAAATTTTCAAATCCAGGAGGTTGACACACATAAACCTCTTCATTTATATATCCGTTAAGGAAGGCACTCTTAACATCCATTTGATATAATTTGAAGTTTTGTGAACAAGCAAATGCAAGTAAAAGGCGTATAGCCTCAAGGCGGGCAACAGGAGCATAAGTTTCCTCATAGTCTATGCCTTCCTCTTGGTTATACCCTTGAGCAACTAGACGGGCCTTGTTGCGAATAATAGTGCTGTTTTCATCTAATTTGTTCCTAAAAACCCATTTGGTGCCAATTACTCGATGATCTTACAGAGGTGGAACAAAGTCCCAAACCTCATTTCTTTTAAATTGATTTAGTTCCTCTTGCATGGCTAGGGACCAATTTTCATCAAGTAAGGCTTCTTTGGCATTTTTAGGCTCAATTTGAGATATGAAGGCATGATAAAAACAAAAGTTACTTAGTCTTGATCTAGTAATGACACCCTTTGAGATATCTCCAATGATGTTATCGATAGGATGATATTTTGATGTCTTCCATTCCAATGGTAGATCATTTTGAAAGGATGCTTGACCTTCATCTTTGAGACTAGACACATCAACCGGCTCCTTATTAACAAAATCCGGAAAGGGTTCCACACGAGAAATATCAAAGTCTTTAACAATCTCACTAGAGGAGGCACCTGCACCAATAACAACACTACCTTTTCCGACAACATTCGGATAAGTTTCATCAAAAGAAACATGTACAAATTCTTCAACTAAAAGCACCTGTTTATTGTATATTCTATATGCTTTGCTTGAATTAGAGTATCCAAGGAAAATGCCCTCATCCGCCTTTGAATCAAATTTACCAAGATTTTATTTTCCATTATTTAGCACAAAACATTTGCAACCAAAAACATGAAGATGTGACACATTAGGCTTTCTTCCTTTTAAGAGTTCATAGGGCGTTTTGTTTATAATAGGTCGAATAGTGATCCTATTCAAAACATATCAAGCGGTGCTAATAGCATCGGCCCAAAAATATTTAGGAAGACCGCTATCATAAATCATAGTTCTTCCCAATTCCTCCAACACACTATTTTTACGTTCCACAACACCATTTTGTTGTGGTGTTCTAGGAGCGGAGAAGTTATGATCAATGCCATGGTTTTCAAAAAAAAATTCAAAGAGATGATTTTCAAACTCACCTCCATGGTCACTTCTAATAGTTACAATGCTTGTGCCAAGTTTATTTTGAGATAATTTGGCAAAAGTTTCAAAAGCCGAAAAGGTATCACTTTTATAGCTAAGAAGATTGTCCAACAAAATCGAGAGTAGTCGTCAACAATAACAAAACCATAATAGTTCCCTCCTATACTTTTGATTCTAGAAGGACCAAAAAGATCCATGTGTAGAAGTTCAAGAGGTCTAGAAGTAGAGACTAAATTTTTTGATTTAAAAGATATCTTGGTTTTCTTTCCCATTTGGCAAGCATCACAAAGATGATCTCTAGTGAACTTTATGTTAGGCAAACCGACAACTAAGTTTTTGGACACAACCTTATTTAGCAAGTCAAAGTTGATATGAGCTAAACGTCTATGCCAAAGCCAAGACTCTTCATTTTTGGAAATGAGACATTTAGGATCACTCAAGGTCATCGAATTCAAATCAAGCATATAAACATTGTTAACCCTCAAGCCTTTAAGCACATCCTCTTTGTTTTCATTATGTTCAATTATGCAACCTTCTTTAGAGAATGAGACATTATATACCTTATCACATAATTGACTAATGTTAACAAGGTTATGTTTAAGACCCTCAACTAAAAGGACATTAGAGATATATGTAGAAGAGGGATTACCTACACTACCTTTGTCGGGTATAGCTCCCTTGTTGTTATCACCATATGTAACAAAGCCCTTCTTCTTAGTCACAAAGTCATAGAATAGGGAAATAATACCTTTCATATGTCTTGAGCATCCACTATCAAGAAACCATTGTTTCTCCATAGTCTCAAGACACTTCACCTACATGATTAGACAAGAGAAAAAGGTACCTAATTTTCATTGGGTCCTAGAGTGTGAGTGAAAATTTTGTTGCTTTTAGGCAACCATTGACAAATGCCTTTAGGGACCAAGTATCTCCTAAAACGACATTTGGAAATTGTATGACCTTCCTTGCAACAATAGTGACATTTCAAGAATGGTTTAGACTTGCATTGACTATTTTGATCCTTCACAACATAGATATATTGTTGATATGGGTTGTTCATTGATTCTCTAAAGTTTGAACGATCAATAGTGAATGTCATTTTTGGTTGTGACAACTTGTCTAGTTTGGCTTGAAGAGTTTTAACCTCTTTTTGCCAAATCCAACATGTTTCACAACTATGAAAGTTGTGCCATTCTCACTTGTCTTCTACTATAGTTTCTACCATCGATGCCTTAAGAGCTTTCATAGCATTTTCATTATCCGAAACCATTTTCTCTAAATGTGCAAAAATTCTTTTGTCAGATGCAATGCGCTTGAAAGCTTCTTTAGCTTCTTGATGGAGAATATTAAAAGTACTAAGCAAATCATTATAAGACAGTTTTTCAGCATAATCATATTTAGCATGTCTTACCTCTTTCTTGCCTTTCTTATGAGCCATGAGGCAAAAGTTTACTTTCTCTTCCTCATCGCTTGAGGTATCTTTGCTAGACGAATCACTATCGCTTTCCCAAGCAATATATGTCTTCTAGCCTTGTTACCTTTTCTTTGATATTTGTCTTTTGCCTTGTCTTTCTTTAACATAGGGCAATCCGGTTTGTAATGTCTCGGTTTCCCACAGTTGTAACAAGATCCCCTGCCTTTAGTACTTTTAACAAACTCTTGCTTGGAAGGATTAGAATTTCTTCTATAGTTGATGAGATGCTTGTCCGAATGGGAAATCTCATTCTTTTTGAGATACCGATTGTACAAAAAAACCCATATCTTCGTTTGATTCGTCTTCATCATCACTTGAATCACTCCCACTATCTTTATTGGTGGAGGATTTTGAGGAAGAAGCTTTTAATGCAATAGACTTCTTCTTTTAATGATCTTTATTTTTCTCGATCTTTTATTTCTTTTCTTTATCTTCATGCTAATTTAAGTTTAAGAGCTCTTGTTCATGCTCTTGTAGTTTTCCAATGAGTGTAGTTAGATCCAAAGTTCTTACATCATTGGATTCTTTGATTGCCATAACTTTTGGCAACCATTCCCTAGTAAGACATCTCAAAATCTTGTTAGTTGCTACATCATTAGGAGTAGTTTTACCAAGAGCATTTAATCAATTTGTCAAGTGATAAAATCTTTTTCCCATTTCACCAACGGTTTCCCCTTGGCTCATGTGAAAATGATCGAACTCTTGTTCTAGAGTATTAATTCGAGCAAGCTTAAAATCATCGGTTCCTTCATGGGCAACTTGTAAGGCTTCCCACATAGCTTTAGCCGATGTGTGATGAGAAACTCGAAAATATTCATCCGCTCCCAAAGAAGCTATGAGTATGTTTCGAGCTTTCCAATCGTAGCTATATTTCTTTTCATCATTATCATCCCATTGTGCTTCCGGTTTTTCAATTTGGACATTATCCGGTCCAACCATGGTTATTTGAATAGGGCATTCTTGAATAACATTCCAAATTTTTCTATCAACAGACTTGATATGGATGTGCATACAATCTTTCCAGTGACTATAGTTTTCTCCGGTAAAAACTGGAGCTCTATTGTACGCCCCCGTTGGATCGTTGTCCATTTTCCAAAAAGTTGTATGTGAAACACTAGATGAACCAGACTCTGATACCACTTGTTAGACGATAACGCAGATCTAGAAGGGGGGTTGAATAGATCCCTTTTTAAAATTTACTTTTCAAAATTAAGTTGAAAAAGTATTGCGGAAGTTTCCCAAAAAAATCGTCTAGTTCAAATTAGAAGTCACCGGACATCGGATATGCGTAAAACCCAATTGGAATGAAATGATGACTAGAAGAATTAATATTTCACAAATGATTCACTTGATAATTCAGCACTTGATAAAACTATTCTTAACAATGATATGGAGAAGAAATTAAGCACAATCAAATTGAATTTGTGTGGTTAGGCTTTTTACCAAACACTTGGAGTGCACACACCAAGGATAATTTTGTTGTATCAAATAGTGCAGAATTTTACCCACTCTAGTTATCACTTTTGAGTGTAACTATTTATCAAACACTTTGAGTGCACTAATTTGATACACCAGAATTTTCAAGCACACAAGATCAATATGAACAAAAGTAAAATGTGAGAAATGTAAAGAACACAAGGAATTTGTTGAGGCAGTTCCTTCGTCGTCCTCGCTCGAAGTACTCTGCCCCCAATTCAAAATTGAATTGGGCAATTTTATTAAATCGCAATTGTTTTACAAGAAGAGATATAAATGAACCAACAAACCAAACCGCATTGAATATGCTATCAAATCTTCTTCTTGTCCCTTGATCCAAAGTAGAATCAAGTCTTCCACGCGTGTCGAGAAAGCCTCCGATTAATTGCTCCCTTCTTGCAAGAATTCACGATTCTCCAAACTTTGAGCACGATTGAGTTTCTCCAACACTTGTGAACCCACAAAGACCTTCACAATCCTCCGTCTACCGTGATATGAAAGAAAGATCCACTTGATCTTCAATCTACCTCACTCGGCTGAATCTACGCACGATCGATGTGTGCAAAACCCCCAAATCTTCAATGATCTTGGAGGAGAAAACCCTTCAGATTTTTCCAAGGAAAACCCACACACTCTAGACCCAATCTGAAACTATAATTCACGATTGAACGTTATCTTCGAAACAAGCACCGTAATCAAACAAAGATTGTTGTGTGTGATTGTTGATTGATGCAAGAATGAAGAAGATGAAGAGAGCTGTGTGTATATCTTTCACTTTCCTTGTTCAAACCTCAAATGAAAATAAATCAGCTATTTATATTGGTTAGAGAAAGTAACATAAGAGAGGGAAAAATTAAATGAAAAAAATGAGTCAGCACAGTAATGAGCCGACTCAAATCATTAAATGAGCCAGCTGAAAATACCAGATGAGCCGACCAAAATAAACAGAGAGGCAGCCTGTTGAGACGCGCAGAAAATGAGAAGAAAAGACTTCTTGATGAGTCGACTCATGAAGGGTTTTGAGTCGGCTCATCCATACCCATGAGTCGACCAAAATTGATGCTTCAGGCAGCCTGTTGGGACCCGTGCGTTTGGCACCAAATTACATTGAATGAGTCGGCTCATTGTGGAATTTGAGTCGGCTCTTTCAGTTCATTTTTTCAAAAATGCCAATTCTTGTTTTTTCTTAGAGAACCACTTAAGCTTTCAAACATGCCAAGTTTTTGACACATTAGAATTCATGCCATGTCACACATTTCTGATTAATTAGTTTTAATTAGGATTAATTAATTTAAAATCCCAGAACGAATCTTAGCCCTCCAAACGCGTTCCATTCAAACCCCCTTTGAATCCTAGCCATCAGATCATTTGACTTTCACATTTATTTGTTTTTATTGCATTTTCTATCACATAATTTTTAAAAATATCAAAACACTTCCAAAAAAAATATTATTTTCTGCATTTTTGTTTCAAATAATTTTCTTAACCTAAAAACATTTTTTATTTTAATTTTTTTATTAAAAAAGTATTTTTAAAATATTTAAATATTTTATTTAAATAATTAATTGATTTTAATTAATTAAAAATGCATTTAAGTTTCTAAAAATCATCAAAACATTCAAGAAGCATTCTTAAACATTTAGAAACATTTTCAAACTCACCATACAAATTTACTTTTAGGTTTGATCACATTTTCACAATTTTCTTTGAATTAGGGTTCTTAAATTTCACATTTTTAACCCTAACTTGAAAAATTCATTTCTGCCTAACCATGATGAGTTTGAACTTGATTATTTTTACATTGTTTCACATATTGCGTATAGTTTGTAGGTTATTTATCTCATATTTTTGCATTCCATTTTCAATTTGATTTGCATTTTCCCCTTAGAATCACCCAAAAACCCTAGTTAACTTAGGAAATCCATAACTTTCACTAGGATTAGCTTCTGACCTTCTCCTTTGGGTAGTGCTCTTGTGTATAATTAAGGTTTGATTGAGTTCAATTTAAATTTTTTATCATGATGTATGCTTAGGGTTTGGTCATACGCATCTCATATTTCCTTAAAGCCCTAATTTTACATCTTCATTTGCATTCTTCTTTGCATATCAGGAACTTATGAACTTTTCATGCCATTCCATTCTTTTGTATGTCATCTTAGACATCTTAGGACAAGTTTGAAACATTTCTTGATCATTGTTGCATCATTTTGGCATGCTTTGCATTCATTTTGTTTCATGAACTTCTATGTGTTTTCATGCTCCTAACATGCTTCATTTGCACTCATTCTCTTGTATGATCATATACATGACATGTTTATGCCTTTGCATCATTTCATACATCATTTGCATTGAATTTACACTTCTGGTTGTGGTCTTTGTACCTTCATATGCTTTGTTTCCCTTTGCATTTGAATCTTATGCATCTTGTGCTAACATTTCAGGAACTTTTGGTAAGTTGTCTGGGAGGTGGATTTGCATTCACCTCTCACCTCTTCTTTCCTTTGCATTTGCATCCTTTAATTGTCTTTGGAGTGGACTTGCTTCACTTGTGTTTCTCTTGCTCCTTTCTTTTCTCCTAAGTCACTTATCTTCTTCAGGAAGTAAGTAACTTATTCTCTCCTCTCTTCTCTTTTCATCTGCTTCCCTTCCTTGGTGGCCTTGAAGATTTTTTCTCTTAAGCCTCACAAACCATACAATATCCAAGCATGATAATTTTTAGGGTTATGTATAGTTTCCCCTAGATTTTTACCTTTGAGTTTCCTTGAGTCTCTCTTCTCATCTCTTAATCAGAGGCTAAACTCTTAAAGCTTTAGGACTTTGGAATTAGGGTTATGCTTGTATCCTTATCTTAGGATGGAATGTATAACTTTAATCCTTAGTGTTAAACCTTTAATTTATTTACAACTCTTAATCAAAATACATTAATAATCACTAAGACTTTATCTTGTAACTTGGGCCTTACATTAGGGTTCTATCTCTTCCTTATGGTTAAGAGGGACTAACCCTAGTGTTTAATGGACAAGTCCCCTCAAGTTGTCTTAAAAACCATAAAATTCAATTCTTAATCTCACCCTTTAATTAAAATCCATTTAATAAAGGTTTCTTATATAATGAATTTAATCCCTAACCCTGGATTAAGTTGAGGAGTCTTTCTCAGCTTAAGTGTTCTCATTTATCATCCTTCTCTTAGGATGGTGTAATGAGTTCACTAATCCCTTATTGGAGATTAAACTCATTTCTTAACACTAAACAAAAACCCAAAAACATCTTAATAATCACAAGTAGGTTAATTACCTTAATCCTTCATCATTAAGGTAATTAAGTTGAGATGCTTATCTCACACTTAAGTAGGCTCATTATCCCTAATCAGGGGTGATATAATGGAGTTTACGACCCTTGATTAAGGCTTAAGCTCATTATCTTATGCAAAACACCAAAAACAATAAAAACTGAAAACCACAAAAACAAACAATAATCGTCTCCTCCGGGATTCTTTTCTCATCACACTCATTCACAAACGAGAACTCGCTTCTTCCGTCTAATGCAAGATAGTTAGAACTCAAGCCAGACGAGTCATACACTTGAGCATAGACAAGCAAGCAGTTCAAACAAAAACACTAAGTCTCTTTGAGTCGAACTACGGTGTTCTGGCTTCCTCATTGCACGAGAGGATACGTAGGCATAACTTAACAGTTATCGAACAAAAGTCTCTTTGTCTCTCTCTTTTCTCCTTCTAGCTTTCTTTTCTTAGCCTCAGTTTTGAGCACTCACTTTTTTCTTGCACTAACACTCTGTACATCCACTCCTCCCTAGCCTTTTATACACGGTTTAAGCACATACACTATCCCCTTTTAAACAAAATCAGGTATGCGTGGATCCTGTCTAGTACGACGGACGATCTGGGTACTAATACCTTCCCAGGTCGTAACCTACCCCCTTTCTCAGTTTCTTTTGTTTGCAACTGTCTTATCCATATCTTCCTAGGTTTATGCAGCATTACCTTTCCTTCGGGATAAAAATGCCTAGCTGGCGACGCTATTCAACCTCAACCTTTAACATCGCCGACAGTTCGCGTTTGCACCGGGATGAAAATCCGGGGAGCGACACACATCAGTAATCAAGTTCATCTCTTCTCCATCATCTACGGAATTTACCCTCGCACCACCATGGTGGTTTGGCATAGGATTATTGGTGACATTTGGAGGTGTGGAAAAGTTTATAGCCTTGGAATCGATCAAGTCATGAACCTTCATTTGCAAAGCTTTACACTTCTCGGTCGTGTGCCCCAGAGCACCTGAGTGAAACGCACAACGAGCATTTGCATCATACCCTGGTTGTGGATTACCCTCTGGTGGCGCCAGTTTCATGAGTTACACCATGTTTAACTCCAACAACCTTTGTAACAAAGTTGTATAAGTCATAGGAATGGTATCAATAACACGCCCAACTGGTCGAGGCTGACATTGTTGATAAGGCCTTTGTTGGTTATTCTGTTGTGGAAGTTGCTATTGTTGTTATGGAGCCGGCTCCGAAGGTATAGGGACAACTTCCACTTGAGCATGATAATTGGGACGACCCCGACCTCTTCCTCTTCCATAAATAACATTTGTTTCCCCCTCTCTCCGTCTCTAGGATCCAGCAAACTGCTTTCTCGCTCCAGATGAGCTATTTCCACTTGTATCTTGAATTTTACCGAGTTTCAGCAAATTCTCTACTCTTTCACCAGCAATTACCATATCAGTAAATTTTGTAGCAGAACATGAAGCTAGACGATCAACGAAAACTCCTTGCAGTGTTCTCATAAACATATCTTCCATTTCATGGTCCAATAGTGGAGGTTGAACCCTGGCAGCAAGTTGACACCATCGCCGAGCGTACTCCTTAAAGCTCTCTTTGGACGTTTGGGTCATACTCTGCAATTGAGTACGATTGGGTGCCATGTCCATGTTATACTGGTATTGCTTCACAAAAACCTCAGCGAATTCTTTCCAGTTCCTGACAGATGCGCGACTCAAATTCATATACCACTCTTGGGATGCCCCAGTGAGGCTATCCTGGAAGTAATACATCCAGAGTTTTTCATCATCAGTGGAGATGAGTTTTGGAGCATATGGAACCATTGTATTTATCAAAAGTAGGTGGCTTGAATTTGTGGGGAATCCTGACTCCAGGAACCAGACCCAGGTTAGCTATGTCAAAGCCCAGTGTGTTTTGAGATTCTATAGAACGAATCTTTTCAGCCATCTTGTCAAAGCGATGGTTTACCTCAGGATTCTTCCCATCTACCTCTTCTAAAACATTAAACTGATCCTCCTGGACGTCCATATAAGTGTGACGACCTTGATCCCCACCTGGACCACCAACGTTAACGTTAACAACATGAATACCTTCCAGAGTAGCTCCAGTATTGCCATGAGCATATGTACCTCCGCCAGCTCTGTTACCTTCTTGATTCACCTGGGTCCTCTCGAACATCTCAAGAATTATTTCTTGATTCTGATTAATACCAGTCATTAAGGTCATGAACTGGTCCATCCTCGTCCTACATCTGGTCCATTGTTCTCTCTCTGTTTTCCTTAGTCGGGTAGCGATGAATTCTTCTAGCCGTAATAGTGCCTGAAAATTGTAGAGACATTAGAAACTTGGAATATGTACCTGCAAAATAGACAAAAGGTGATATACATGCTATGCAGATGTTTGTATTTCATTCTCAAGTTCGTTCATGCCACGGTTCTGGTATTCAAAAGAGAAATCCATTTGGCTTTTGGACCTCGACTTTTGAGAAGAACCTTTGCACGAAACTCAGATTCAGCTGGCTGGAGCGACCCGGTGTCAGTGCATACAAGTATTAAGAAGCTGAAAAAATTGTACTAACATAAATCAACCTAAAAGGCAATAGTAAATATAACATTCCCCGAAGGGTTACAAGTCTTATAATGCATAAGAAAAATAACAAAAAGATAAGCAAAGATACCTACAACAAGCCTGTAGGTAATCTAGATTCAACAGAAAGACAGAAACTAAGTCCTAGGAAACTATACGTCCTTCAAATGCCAATTGAGATGCTTGACAACTTCAAACAACCTAGCCACATCTGGATGAGTGGGATCCTCAATCAGCTTCCTGATCAGCAAGTCTATGTACTCAAAACATGCGTGCAGTTCACTAATCTGTTGCATAAAGACGTCTGCATTCCCCACACTAGGTCCTGGCTCTGACCTGGCCTTCTTGGTTTCTGCAAGCAACTTAAGTTCTGCTATATCTTTCTGTGCTTCTTCTAATGCCTTTAGACTTAGCTCCAATTGATGAAACTTCTCCCTACGCTTCTGATGGGCTAGCTCCAATTCTTCCTTTTGATACCCTAACTACAGCTGATAATTCTCTTCTTTCTCTTTATGCTCCTTCTGATTCTGATCCCATTTCTCCTGCCATAGGGTAATGGTTTGGTTAGCTTCACTCAAAGACCTGTTGATCCTTCTGTGCTCAACATCTTTTCTGATCTCTATTAAGCCTTTTCTCCTAAAGTATTCTTCCCTGTCAGCAAACTCTTTTTCTTTAGCTTCCCTCTCCTATGGAATCTTGAGCATCTTCTCCTCCAAAGCCTTGTGGGTGTGCACCATGTGATGATACAACCTACTATTCTCAGAGTTCTCAATTCTGACTACCTGGAGTTGGGCTTCTAGCTTTTTATAGTCTTCAAGAGAAACATTGGTCTTGGGCTCAACTACTGAAGGAGGAGCCTGAGCAGAAAAAGGTAACTGCACTGCTTGAGCCTTCTTCTTCAACCAGGCTTCATATTCAGGAAAATTTTGATTGTTACTTTTACCTAAACAAACCATACCTCTTCTTCTGATAAGCTTCCAAGCACCAGGAGCTTTTCTCACCAACGACAGATTATCCTTCACCGGGAAATAAAAAGTTTGAGCTAACTCCAACTCCTCAGGGACATCTCTCAAAGCATACCCTAATTACCTCCTTAACATGATTGGGTTGTAAGTGATTCCCCCAATCACTCCTAAGAGTGGCACATTTGGGCAACCTCCACAGCTAGTGATGAAATCTTTTCCTTTCAGGATCATTGAATGCTTCAGTGTTGGGAAGATGTCTCATGAAATCTTTTCCATTTGGGCAACCTCCAAACCAAATTAGGATCATTGAATGCTTCAGTCCTGGGAAGATGTCTCATGAACCACCTATGAAACAATGGTGCACAACATTGCATTAAACCTCCTTGCTTCTTGTCATTTTTGTAGTGCACTTAATAGTAAAGATCTCCTTGGAGTGTTGGCACTGGGTTCTTCAGGAAAAACATGTGAATAGAATTCATGTCCACAAATTTATCAAGATCTGCAAACAGGATGATGCCATAGATGGAGAGAGATAACAGAGCATACATAGAGTCCCACTGATCCTTGGCAGCAAGTTCTTCAGCCTTCTTCAACCAGAACTCCAAGGAGAACCCATATATCCCACCTTTGGTTGTACTCAACTTGGCATTCACCACAGAAATGCTCAAATAAAGAGCCTTGGCCATATCTTCAGGTGTAGGTTTAACCATCTCTGTGTTGAAAGGAATCTGGTCCTAAAGAGGCACTCCCAAAATCAACGCATATTCTTCCAATAAGGGACCCAACTGGAAAATCATGAAATGTGAAGCACCTCAACTGAGGGTCATAATACTGTAGCAAAGTATGAATGTCACTCCTCTCTGAAGCATCCAAATCTACTACCATATCCAAAATACCCCCATAAACCTTCCTAATGTCTTCAATGTGGCTAGGAGTGATCAGAGCTATCATCTTTTTCATCATATCAATCTTGGTGTCGAAGAGCTTGTAATGAATATTCTTCTTACAAGAATCCTCCATCTCTGACTAGAATATACCGGAACCGATAACAATAGATAAACTTGAGAATGAAAAACATAAATGATTAATGATTAATGATGCAATGCAAATGCAGGGCATGTGATCAATGTCTAGTATCTGTCTGGATACGGAACACTGAGACAAGAACCAAGTAATCTGAAACCATATGATCTCGGAATAATAACCCTAGATAGTAACTTAAAACCCAAAGGATCAAGAATTACAGAACCATAAGAACCAGATCAAAATATCGGACCACACTGATAACAAGGGTATGTTGAGGTCAAGGGTTCTTGCAAAACCTGTAAACCCCTCGAAATCTCGCTGGTGTGCTCCGGTCAACATCACGGACATTCAAACCTGAATAGCAATAATACGTCACCCATCTTCGAGAAATGTCTCATGACCAAATCAAGGAATCGGTTTAGCATTATATACTACTCAAGGAGGTCTCAGTTGAGTCCGGGAAAAACAAGCATCCCCCATAAGTCCCCAGCTTCAAGCACTGAAATCGAGAAACAATAGTACATTCATCCCTTAGGATACAGTACTATCGTCATACGACCAGTTGCTTTAACTGAGTTCCTACGAAAGAACCAGGCCATACTATGCAAGTTCCTAGTGGGCCCTCAGGTGCGAATGGGTTTGCCACAGAATGTGGTCTGCCACTGTCACCACTGGAGAGGGTTGTTTCTACAAAGGTTCTCAATGATCGGTCCCCATATGCACATAACTATCAAGGTCGTACCCTGAAGTTGAGGAAATCCCGACACAAAATATTTCCAAGATGTTCGTAATCTGGGTGTTGAACACATCACAGCTCATCATGTGAAATACCACTGAAGTACAATGTTTGTCCATGTTAAGTCCTAGGGTGCACTCGAGCCTTGGTACTGGGCTCCTCACTCAGTAACCCCCTATCCCGTCAAAGAAAACCAACACAGTCCAAACAGTCCAGTATAATATGATGCACGAAAATAAAATACTTAAAGCGATAAATAAATTGTAAATTAAAACTGTAAATAAAAACAGTAAATTAAACACACAACAACAAACAAATAAACACCCAACGAAAACGAAACAAACAAGTGCTAGGATTGACTTTCAAAGGTGAAACCAGAGATTCATGGTTCGATCCCTAGTCGTCAAAGAGATTGCCTTAGTGAAAGTACTTTTGTGTGGACCAGCTGGTGAAAGTTGGACTTGAGAGCGAGAAGATCAGATGACGCAATCGTATCCGGCCTTATTTGATTCAGGTAAATTTTCGAAGACGAAAATATTATTAGTGGAGGAGATTTGTAATGTCCTATTTTAATATACTAATTATTTAATTTCGTAAAATCGATTATTTGCTTTATTTGAATTTTGGTGTGAATTATTAAGTTTGGTGATGTGTTAGAGGAACTTATTTGACGAAAATGCCGGTCTTATTGGATTAATCAATTTTTATAGGATAAACTAGAATTAGTATAATTTAATCGATTAAAAAAATTAAGATAATAAGAAACTGTGAGGTTAAAGGACATGGTGGTCATTCAAAGAATAAGTAAGGAAATTTTCGGAATTTGGTAATTAAGATATAAGGGTTACATGAGGGAGTTAGAGAGTAAGGACTCATTCTGTGTTTTTGGGAGAAGAGGAACCGAGAGAGAAACCAAGAACATGGAGTCAAGGAGAAATCGGGAGAATCGGAAGAACGGAGAATAGGTTCAATCGGAAGCGATAATCTTAAGGTAATGGGTGTTTAATCTTGATTATTATAATTGATTAGGAATTGGTTAGTTAATAGTCGTAGAAATTTGGAGAAGACGAAGTGTGTATGGAGAGATTGGAGAGAAACTAAGATCATATAGAGTCTGTGATTAGTTTTGGAAAAATTATGTGCAATCGGAATTGAATTAAGTGAAATCGGTTGAATTGTTTTCGTGAGATTCCTTCCAGAAAGGGGTGGCTTACGCCACCCATCCCCATTAACAGAGTTGGCTTGCGCCACCTGGGATTAAACTAACTTAAAAAATCTACAGAATAATTTTGCCAAATTTTAATTTTTCTCATTTCAATAATAATATATGATCTATCATCATCCATATAGATAATCAGAAATTAAAATTAAACATAAAATAATAATATATGATAATATCATCATCCATATAGATATAATCAAAAATTAAAATTAAACATAGTGAACCATTCTTAGTATAGGGCCATGTGATAAGAATGACTAGAGTCAATCATCCACACATTTATGTATTTATTGGATGAAAAACTTAAAAATATGCCTATGCGTACAAAAAAAAAACTTATTTTAAAATGCCAATCTACTTTTATTTAGATTTAATAAACGATATTTGGGTAGATCTGTAAAAAAAAAAACTTATTCCTTTTTGGTCTTGTTTGAAAATTCTATCATGTTTCTAAGTTGATAGATAGACGATTGATTTTGATCTACACTAAATGTGTTCTTGCTGCATTCTTTATGGTTATGATGTTCCTTTATTTATTCTTGGGTTGGAGACAGTCGCACATAGGGGTGTTTGTGGGTTGGATTTAATCTAATTTGATTAAATTTAATATCTGATTTGATCAATATTTTATACTTTGAGTTGTGTATGCAACTCCTACTTTTAAGAATAAACTCGAACCAAACAAACCCACTTATCAATGGGTTGGATTGGGTTTGATTTATGGATCATCTACAAATATAATTTTTAAATTTTAAATAAAATATTAATTTAATTAACACATTTATATTACGAAAACATTAAAAAAAACATAAAGTTTAGTTGATACCTTAAATTTGATTTAGACTTATTCTCTTACAATTAATAAAAACTATAATTATATTGAGAAATATATATGTATTATGAGAATTATGCTAGATATTTATAAATAAAATAATAATATTTTTACAGATCTATGGATTGAGTTTGTGGATTCGTAAATTTAAAATTTTAAATTCATTACTCAAACCAAATATCTAAGAAAGATTTTTTAATTTATGAGTGAAAATTCTTCAAATTATTTTTTTTTAAAAGTATCTAAGATAGATTTTTTAATTTATGAGTGAAAATCTTCTAATTATTTTTATTTTAAATTATAATAAAAGTATAACTAATCAATATTCTATTCAAAAAATGTTTTTAATAACAAAATAAAAGTCATATATTGAAGAGAGAGAAAAAATTAGAGTTATAACATAAACAAAAAGTACAAAGAACATCAAAAATGTGCAAGTGCAAAAAGTTTGACTAACACTCAAAAAACAAGTATTATAGCTAACTAACCTGACTCCAACAGGCTTCTCGATCAGGTCCCATGTGTTATAACAATGAAGAGATTTCATCTCATTATCCATGACTTTCAGTCATTCAGTTTTATTGACTTCTCACAACTTCCTTGTAGTCTCTAGGTTCTTCATCAAGAACTTCACTTGTAGAGATTAAGACGAATGTTATGAGATCTGCCTAACCAAGACTTTGAGGTGGATTGACGACTCTTCTCGACTAGTCTCTTGCTAGCAGGTAGTCATTACCAGTCTCTTCATCTTCATCAACACCTTGTGCTGCTTCTTCGACTTCATTTTGGTTATGAAATTTAGCATCATTATGCTCCACTTCGACAATAATCTCTTCCTGTTCAAGCTCTTCTTTACAGATATTTGCATTTCGACCAACATCATCAATTTTTTTTAATGCCTTTTCTGCTTCATTGAAAACTACATCTCGGTCTGTGATACACCTCTTGTGACCTGACTCTAAGCATTACAATAAGCTTTGACTCCAAGAAACATACATCTCAAAGTTCTAGGTTCGACATTGTATTGCCTAATATGAGCCTAGGCTAAGTGTGTCGAGATTAGATGAGTGCCTCGACCAGACTTCTTTAGGTGTCTTCATCCCCAAGGCAATCGAATGACATATTTTATCATATATATTGTAATCGTAGCATCCTCAACCCAAAACAACTTCTTCAATACAACATTAATCAACATGCATCTAGACCTTTCTAGAATGGTTTGATTAAACCTTTTAACCAAACCATTTTTTTGGAGAGTACCTTTAGTAGTTTTGTGCCTTACAATACCAAACACAACACAATAGTTGTCGAAAAGCCTCATTGCACAATTCAAGACCATTTTATGTCCCCAACCTCTTAACAATCCTGCTAGTTTGGTCAAAGTCTTCTAACTTTTGAATTTTTCAAAAGTTTCAAGGGTATACATGCTACAACTGCTTAACCACTTACAACCTCAGCCTCAAGGGTATACATGCCTTACCTCTTAATGCCTCTTAAGACTTCCTTCGACTCATTCATTACGTATATGATACTTTTCTTTCCTTTGAAAACATATCATTTCTTGTCAAATTCACCAAGATAAATCAAATTTCTCCCCAGACCATGTACATACTTGACACCAATGAATAACTTTATTGATTAATCACGGAGCTCGAATCTCACAGATCCAATACCTGTAATTTTGCAGGCTTTGTTGTTTCCAAGCAGCATTGATCCACCATCTTGATCACATAATTTCTCAAACACGTCCTTGTTTGGAGTCATATATCAAGTACAACCTGAATCCATAATCCATTTATTGCTAGAGTTCCTTCTTGAAACCACCAGGACATTAGATGATTCATAATCATATTGCACAATGGATGCATTACTATTATCCTTTCCACCACAATTATTCAGAAGTTCAAGGCACATCTTTCTTATATGTCTCTATTCTTACAATGATAACACCTAGTTGTTTGTTGGAGCATTACCACCATAAGAATTTTGTAGAACTTTACCCTTCTTTCTCTCATATTTACCATCTTTCTTTTAGAACTTTCCTTTAATGCACAAATCTTCTATAAAAAATGATGGTTTTTGATTTTTTTTCTTTAGCTCAAATCCTTCGAGTACATTGTTGGTTGAACTTCTTCAAATTTCAGTGATTCTCTTCCATACAATAGAATTTCTTTGAAGTGAGCATGAGATCTTGATAAATCACATAACAACGACAACACTTGATCTTCATCATAACATTTTACCTCAAAATTTTCAATATCAAGAATCAACTTGTTGAACATGTCTAGTTGGTCATCCAAGACTTTGACTTCACTCATCTTGAATGAATAAAAAACTTGCTTTAGGTAGAGACGATTAACTAAAGACTTGTTCATGTACAGACCTTCAAGTTTGTTCCACATGCCAACAATCGTATTTTCCTTCAAGACCTATCAGAGAACCTTCTTACCAAGGCTCAATATAATGGCACTGCGAGTTTTCATCACTTCTAACAAATCTTGTTGAATCAATTAGGCTTGCATCTTCAAGTGCCACAAACCGAAATCATTCACACCGGTGAATTTTTCAATCTCATAATTTGTTGATGGCATCTTGATCCACGCTCACCGCATCAGTTTGTTGTGAAATCGATGCTTGAAAAATAGAGTATGGTCGGTTTCTTGATCAACAAAAAAACAACAAAGTAAAAGAAAAAGAGAAGAAAGAGAAAGACAACTCAAATTGGTTAAAAAATCATGGATTCTTGATTCAATTACACATTAAGGAACAATGTTTATAAATGAATCTTATTCACACAAAGTTCTCCCTTAATTAGGATTATTAGAGATTGAAGGGAAGTGATGACTAAAATGTTTTTTTATATAAAAACTAAACTCTAGCTTTCAACTAATATATTAAACAATTAGTCCAAGATATTAGCCTAATTCAACATGCTAATGATCTAGCATATTTCGACAATAGCCTTTCGACTTCAACATAGTTTACTACAACGTGTTTATAACTCATAAACTACATGATAAATCAACTGAGTTTTCTTTTACTGCGACATATATGAGAAATACAAGATTTGATTTCATTTCTCCATTCTCTCTTTTATAGTTGTTCTTCTCGCAGACAATAATTCTCCTTATCTTTCTAATAATACTTGTCGCTTCTTATACAGGTTAGATATAATAGAAAAAATTATTTGAGTCTTACTCAATACCCAACATGATATGGTGGTAAGGTAGGAAAACGAAAAATGAGAAAGAAAAATGTTGTGAAAAGGATCTATACAATTAAAAAATAATATTTAGAACACTTTTAAAAAATCTTAGTTGTATAAACCCATTTAAAAAGTGTATTTAAAATCTGTTGGTTCTCTACCTGATCTAAAAATATACTTTTAAATCGATTTTTCAACAACTGATTTGAAAACATGTTGGGTAAATATTTATTTCATGCAGCTCAAAAAGGAGAATCAATGCGATCCAATTCCTCCAGCAGTGAAGCTAAGAGAGAGTGATATCATAACTGAGGAAGCATTGATAAGCAGCATTAGAAGGACTATCAGTTTCTATTCCTCAATTCAAGCTCATGATGGACACTGGCCTGCAGAATGTGCTGGTTCTATGCTTTATGTTCCACCAATGGTGAGATCAAATTTTAGTTTAATTTAGTTTTTTGAGTTTAAAAACTATATGCATTCATAATACATAAGATAAATTTAATGCAGGTAATGGCCCTCTATATAACAGGATCCCTTGATGAGGTTTTAGGACATGAACATAAGAAGGAAATTATTCGGTATTTATATAATCATCAGGTACATATATCTTATACTTTTATTATAAATAATAATCTATCAAGTTTTTCTATGAATAATTAAAACAAAACACATACAAACCTTTATAGTGCATTAAAATTGGTTGGACGTGTCCAATACATAAATTAGCTATATGAATTGTGATATGCTGACAGAACATAGATGGTGGATGGGGATTAAATATAGAGACTCACAGCACAATGTTTGGATCCTCATTAAGCTATATTGCATTGAGGATACTTGGAGAAGAGCTTAAAGATTGTGAAAACATGGCAATGGACAAAGGAAGAAGATGGATTCTTGATCATGGTGGTCTCGTAGCTATGCCAGCATCAGGAACATTTTGGGTCACGGTATGCTATATTCATTCATTCATTCATCACTTTATATATAAAATTTGGTTAGCTCATGAGAAGACAATGTAGGTACTTGGAGTTTATGAGTGGTCAGGTTGCAATCCAATTCCACCAGAATTCTGGTTACTTCCCAAATTCAGCCCTCTTCACCCAGGTTTCTTTCTTTTTTATTACATTTTATTGGGTCCATTCATTTACTCTTCGTTAATATTTGCTTATGTTTATTTTCTAAGCATGCAGGGAAAATGTTATGCTACTCTCGATTGCTTTACATGAGTATGTCATATTTATATGGAAAGAAGTTTGTAGGTTCTATCACTAGCCTAATCAAATCACTTAGAGAAGAATTGTACAATGAGCCTTACAATCAAATCAATTGGAATAAAGCTCGAAACATTTCTAGTAAGGTTCGTGAGCATGAAATCTATATTCTATATTCTATATCTTTTTTTTAAAATTTATTTATTCTGAATTTAATATAAGGTGTACAAATTACAAAAGGCAATCAAATAAAAATAACAAAAAAGATGAAAAATATATTTTTTTTTTTTTTTGAAGCAAAAGATTTATTAAAACCTGGCACAAGAGATGCCAAAACAAAAGTACAGAGGCTACAACAGAGAACAAAACCATCCTTAAAAAGCCAATGAACTCCAAGCTAATCTAAATCAGAGAAATCGCCTAACACAAAAAAACACCAAAGAAAGCAAAAACTACTCAAGAGAGATGATCACCAAACCAAGGAGCACCAGTACCGTGCAACCAATATAACTCTAAAAAATTCTGCAGTATAATGCCAAACCAAGACCAACAGTCGAGCCAAAACCACCACGATGCACTGCAAGCCAGACACCACCACACCAGAGCCGCAAACTTCACCTGCATTCCTGACTTTTGAATACTCCCTTCACCCACAAACGACAAAGCTGACAAGCCCCGAAACGAATCCGCAATCTGTACCAACACAAACAATAAGCCACGGCTTTGCAAAGATGCATTCAAAGCTGCCTTCAGATTGTAGCTCCAAAACTATCAACCAGAATCACACAACAATACAATCAGTAACAAAACAATGCACAGCCAACTCAGAATCAAATATCACCCACTAGGCATGAAAATCTCCAACAAATCCAACGCGTTCAATACAAAAAGACCAAGCCTCATATACTAAGCACCCCAACCACCTACTAAGCAGGATATATCTGCTGCAAATCTCGCAGGCCAAACAACGAAACTAGATATCCCAATCCTGCTGTACTATGCACTACCAACAGCCGCCTCAACTACTACTCAGAAAACTCCAGACAAAACCTCAGATCAACTCTCTCCATATTCACCTTGACCAAAGCTCCGAGCTCCCCACCTATCCGATGATAAGCCTAGGATTCGAGTACCATTGCAGTAAGTTACAACTGAGATACTTATGTTTACCTATCTCTTTTAAATTTTTCACGGATCATTTGGCAAAAATCCAAAGCGAGTTACTTTCATGCTATGCTTAAGATGAGATCTAGAAGGAATAATATATCTGCCTTGGTGACTGAGAATGGTTTGATTAAAGGTGTTTAATAGAATAAGTGTGTTAACACCCCCATTACTATCAATGACAGTACCAGTTCTACTAATGATGGAGAGTCCAAAGAGAATGCAATTGTCAAGTCCAATGAGAAAAGAGAATCAACATGTACAAGGAAAAGGCCTCAACACCTTGATAACTATGTGTAGGCAGCATTACAGCTGGAATGCAAGAAGCACTATCCTAGGATTCTAGAAGAATAACAGCTCAGCATATCTATCATATCTTTATGTAGTACAATTCTGTTAGGATATTTTTATTAAGATTCTCTAGCAATCCCTACAATCTAGGATAGCCATTGGATTGAGGGAATAGATTTTCCAATCATTTGTATGAATCTGCTATAAAAAGCCAACAGATTGAGAAATAAAGTAAGCAATATTTCCCCTTTTTTATCCCTGTAAAGGAGGTCTCCTTGTCCTACAATTCAAGGAAACAAAACTCTTCACATTTTGGTGCTTTCATCGATCCTCCCACACCCTATCAATGGCTGCCCGACCCACCAATGCAGAACGACTTGATGATTTGACAGAAAAATTTGATCTCATCCTCACTCAACTAGCCACCTTCACTATACAACCACCCACACCACCACCAGCCCCTCGCCCTCACATCAAACTTGAAGTTCCATGTTTCAATGGCACAGATGCTATGAGTTGGATCTTCAAAATTAACCAATTTTTTGACTACCACAGAACTCCCGACGAGGAACGACTCACCGTCGCCTCCTTCTACATGGAGGGTCCGGGGCTAAGCTGGTACCAGTGGATGTCTCGCAACCAACTCATCACCACCTGGTTCGACTTTCTCCAAGCAATCGAAACTCGTTTTTCCCCAAGCTATTATGACGACCCAAGTCAATCTCTGTTTAAACTTACTCAGCGTGGCTCACTTAACCAATATCTCACCGACTTTGAATGCCTCGCTAACCGTATCGTTGGCTTATCCCCTCCTTTTTTCCTTAGCTGATTCTTCTCCGGTCTCTCACCTGAGATACGCCGCGAGGTTCAAGCCCTCCAAACCGCAACTCTCTCACAAGCCACAGCCCTAGCCAAAATACAAGAAGACAAGATCGACGAACGCCGTCGTGGCTTCAAACCCAGATCCACAAATTCACAAACCTTACCACCTAACAACACACCCATCACAACCATCCCAAATCCCAACACCCCACGCCTCCAATTTCGTAAGTTATCACCAGAAGAAATGTCCTTTCACCGTGAAAAAGGTCTTTGTTAGAACTGTGAAGAAACGTTTATCCCCGGCCACAAATGCAAGGGCCGCTTCTTCCTACTCGATTCCGATGAACCTGATAACGAAAATATCATACCCACCCCGCTCCCAGACCCACCACCGGAAAATGAACAACTTAATTCCGATCAACTTGACGGTCAAATCAGCTTCCATGCCTTATCTGGCTCCGCCGCTACAGCCACCACACGAATCATCGGCAAAATTGCCAACCAACCAGTTACTGTGCTCATTGATGGAGGAAGCACTCGCAATTTCATCCAAAGTCGTATGGCCAATTTCCTCAACCTTCCATCGCTACCAGTAGACTCACTTAAAGTCATGGTAGGCAACGGTCCCTTGCTGAAATGTCAACATGTTTGCAATAACGTGGCATTAACCCTTCAGTCACACCTATTCACCGTGGATTTATATGCAATCCGTCTGGCCACGTGATGCTAGTACGAAACCAAAATATTGATATCGTACGGACCTCTAGGATATCCCATAGGATCTGTTGCAACTGCAGATGTACCAACATCATCTGTGCGCGTCCTACTCGACGTATAGCCTCGTCTCATCGATCAAACTGATATCCTCTCATCTATGCCTTGTGAACGCACCACTGAAAAAAACAATAAAAAAATTATTTAATTAAAAAAAAAATTAAAAAAAGTTTAAAAAAAAAATAATAATTTTCGGAAGACTTTATTCAAGACTTCCGGTACACAATTTTTTAAAACACCATTCCGGAAGACTTTATGAAACTCTTCCGGAACACTTTGCACCAACGCATCATTCCGGAAGACTTCATCAAAGTCTTCCGGAAGTCATTTTTAAAACACCTCATCATACCGGAAGACTTTCATAAAGTCTTCCGGTACCGGAAGACTTTCAAAAACTCTTCCGGTACACAAACTATCAAACCGGACATCATCATCCAACTTCTCACCCATAACATTACCCTCCCCTTCAAGAGCAATCTTGTCCTCAAGATTGAGGTTCGGGTAACTCTGCAGCATTTCGTCTCTATCTTCCCAAGTGGCTTCCTGACTTGACATATCTTTCCATTTCACCAACACTTGGTCCACCACTTGCACTCCTTTACGAATGCTTCGAGTACGCAACACAGCTTCTGGTTGAATCACTGGTCCTTCTTCCACTGTAATTAATGGCAACGGCAAGTATGGTACAGCAGTGAGGCCTTTGAACACTTTCAATTGGGATACATGAAATACAGGATGTATACGAGCTGTCTCGGGCAATTGGAGCTTATAAGCTACAACACCAATTTTGTCAATGATATTAAATGGGCCAAAATACCGCATCCCTAACTTATTGTTCTTTCGCAAAGCTACCGAGGATTGTCTATATGGTTGCAACTTGACTAAAACTTGATCACCAATCTCCAAAGAAACATGGCTTCTTTTCTTATCAGCATTGACTTTCATCACCTGTTGAGCTCTCCTCAAGTTCTCTTTCAACTCAAATAAAATTTTGTCCCTTTCAATTAACTGTTGTTGCAGTTCTACAGGATCAGCAGTGTTAACAGTGTAACGAATTAGCATAGGGGGGTCTCTCCCATATAAAGCTTTGAATGGAGACATTCCTAAGCTTGAATGCAACGCAGTATTATACCATAATTCCGCCCAAGAGAGAGCTTTGGACCATGCCTTTGGATTCTTGAACGAGAAACACCGCAAGTACATTTCTAAACACTTATTGACAGCTTCGGATGATCATCCGTTTGCGGATGATACGCGGAGCTCATCGCTAATGTTGTGCCCTGTAATTGGAATAAATGCTGCCAAAATTGACTAGTGAAGACTTTATCTCTGTCAGACACGATTGACTTAGGCATTCCATGTAATTTAACCACATTATGCATAAATGTCTCGGCCACCGTCTTACTCGAATAATCTGATTTCAAGGGTATGAAGTGAGCATACTTACTTAGTCTGTCAACTACTACCATGATAACAGTAAAACCAGAAGAAGGAGGTAAGCCAGTAATAAAATCCATTGCGATGTCTTCCCAAACTTGCTCCGGAATCAGCAATGGTTGCAACAGACCAGCATAAGGCTTATTGACAGACTTAGCTTGTTGACAGGTGATACAGGCTACAATGAAATTCTGCACATGTTGTCTCATATTGGGCTAATAAAACTGAGATGCAACTCTTGCAAGAGTTCTGGTCACTCCAGCGTGTCCCCCTATCGGTGTGTCATGATATTCCGTGAGAATTTTGTGAATCAAACTACTCTCGACTGGGACTACCAATCTGTGTTGCCAAAACAATAAACTATATTTCACAGCATAGTTACCATTGTTCACAGTATTGTTAAGGCATTGTTGAACAATTAACTGCAAATGTTCATCTTCAACAATTGCTTTCTTCAATTCCTCGAAAAACTCACATTGTGGGGATGATAATGACAAGGACATCATTCTGGATAAAGCATCTGCAGCTTGATTATCCTTCCCTGACTTGTATTCGATTTGGAAATCAAAGCCAATGAATTTATGAAGCCAAGCTTGCTGCTCAGGGGTTTGAAGAGATTGATCTAACAGACTCTTCAAGCTCTTCTGGTCTGTTCGCAGGATGAATTTGTGACCCAGTAGATAGTGCCTGAACTTAGCTAATGTCGTTGTGATAGCATAAAACTCTCGCGTATACGCCGATTGCAGCTGCATTCTCGGAGTCATCTTCTTAGAAAAGAAAGCTATGGGATGCCCTCCTTGACTTAACACTGCTCCCACTTCTGTACCTGAAGCATCTGTCTCAAGGATAAACACTTTTGAAAAATCTGGTAACACTAAGACAGGAGCTGAAGTGATTGCTCTTTTTAACTGCTCAAAAGCTTTTTGCGTATTTTCATCCCACATAAAAGCATCTTTCTTCAAGAGATTAGTGAGAGGGCCGGCTATGGTCGCATACGACTTAATAAATCTTCTATAATATCCGGTGAGCCCAAGGAATCCTCGTAGTTGTTTCAAATTTGTTGGTATCTGCCAATCTAACACGGCTTGGACCTTTGTGCTATCCATTGATACCCCAGCACCAGAAACTATGTGACCAAGATACTCTACTTCAGTTAAGCCAAATGAACATTTGGAGAGTTTTGCATATAACACATTTTGACTTAAGATTTGAAACACAGTTTCTACCTATTGTAAATGTGAATGCCAGGAAGGGCTATATATTAGGATGTCATCAAAGAAAACAAGAACACACTTCCTTAACAATGGTTGGAAAAGCTGATTCATAAGTCTTTGGAATGTAGCTGGGGCGTTGGTAAGCCCGAACGGCATTACCAACCACTCATAATGGCCTTGATGCGTTCTAAAAGCCGTTTTCTGTCGGTCCTCTTGCTTGAGAAGTATCTGATGATAACCCGAACGAAGGTCCAACTTAGAAAAATATTTTGCTCCATGTAACTCATCAAGTAATTCGTCCACCGTAGGCATGGGAAAATTGTCCTTGATAGTTATAGCATTCAAAGCCCTATAATTTGTACAACATCTCCAAGTGCCATCTTTCTTCTTCACTAGGATAATTAGGGATGAAAAGGGACTAAGACTTGGTTGGATTATACCTTCTTCAAGCATGTCATGCACCATCTTTTCAATTTGTTGTTTCTGGCTATGTGGATATCTATAGGGTCTCACCTTCACAGGTTGTGCTCCCTCTTTCAATAATATCTCATGACTCAATCCTCTCGTGGGAGGTAGTCCTTTAGGTATTTGAAATATCTCTCTGTATGTATGCAACCGTGTGCTCATTTCAGAATCAATATCAACGGGTCTGCCATCCCAATTATCCTCTATAACAACAGGATCAATCTTTTGGATAGTAAACAACTCACTAATTGCATTCATCTGGTTTAATCGCTTGAAAAGATGCAGCTGCGCCACAACCGGTTTGTTACCAATTTCACCTTGCAATGTGACAAACTTTCCATCTAGGTAAAATTTTAACATAGATACAGCATAGTCAGCTACATGAGGTCCCAATGAAGCTAACCATGGGGCACCTAAGATGACATCCGCCCCTGCTACAGGCAAGAGATAAGCAGGCACAGTAACCTCAATGCCTTGTATCTTCAGAGACAGTTTCTTGACCACACCTTCAGTCTGCATGTTTTGTCCATTTCCAACCAGAACCTTGCACCCTTTAGATGGTTCCACATCTAAATTTAGGCATTTAACAATACGTGGTTGAATAAAGCTGTCTGAACTTCCTCCATCAAGTAGAATCGAAACACAGACAGGACCAATATAGCCCTTAAATCGGATAACACCCATTCCTATAGCTCCATGGAAAGCATTAAAAGATAAGTGATGCTTTGTCACCTCTTCCGATTCGGTGGTACTATTTATGTCTGCTGAGGTAGGTGAGTTGAGACTTTCAGAATCATCATGCAGCTCCAATAACATCAAATGCTTGTTTGGGCACTTATGTGAAAAAGAGAATTTGTCATCGCAAAAGTAACACAAGCCTTTTTCCCTTCTCAATTGCATCTCTGCTGGAGAAATCCTTTTGATTGCAGGGTTCTTTTGGAATTGGCTCATAGGTCTAGTAGGTGGTGTGGGAAGTAATGGTGGATTGGGTGCTTTTTCGGTAGTTTGTGTTTGGTCATTTCTGGTTGGATTGAAGTGAGTTCTATTTTGGGGATAAGCTGATTTCTGTGGAACAGATACAGATTTATGAGCAGACAATTTTTCCTCAAATAACTTGGCAATAGACACAGCCTTCACAATCGAAATAGAACAATGCAACATAACATCTCTACGAATTTCTTCTTTCAATCCACTTACAAAACAATCAATTAATGCATCATTACTTAATCCATAAACACGATTGGACAGCGCAGTGAATTCAAGGTAATAATCATTAACCGATTTTGTTTGTTGCAGTTTAAACAAGGAAGCTCTGGGGCAATCATAAATTGAGGGGCCAAAATCAAGTTCCAGAGCTCTTGTGAAATCCTTCCATGATTGAAATGGTTGAGATCTCGTAACCATTTGGAACCACGGAACAACTTCGTGTTCGAGGTGAACAGAAGCTATGGTCAATCTCTCTGGATCTGGAGTATTATAATAACCAAAAAACTGTTCAGCCTTAAAAATCCAATCAAGAACATTCTTACCATTAAACCTTGGAAACTCCAGCTTGATATTGCGAACATGAAAAGGGGGTGGTGTATAAGAAGTCCCCGACGATGATGAATGTGTCCCTGCGTTCGGATTTCCATGGGTGACGACTAGAGCTTGCATTTGTTTTAGCATCATCTCCATCGATGTGGACAACTCTGCAAATCGTGACTCCGATGTTTGCTATATCGTCTCCATTCGCTCAAAACGAGCAGCATTGCCCCTTTCGTTCTGTTCCAGAACTTCAGCTTGACGTCGTACCTCCGTTGCAAGCTCTTTCAATCGGGTGTTGTCGGCCATGGATGGAATGAAAGCACCAATGGAATGTGTGTAATAACAGTGCAGAAATATAGAGAACAATAGTAGAAGAAATTTCAGAATCTAGGGTTGTATTTGATGAGAAAAGAATACAATCCAAAATAAGATTCTTACAAAGGAAATGGTACGATATTGAAAAGCAATACTGATAGTTGTGGTGAATTAGAGAGAAAAGAGAGAGAAAGACCTCATACCAATTTACACCCACCACTTAGAGCTACCCACTACTAATAAGCTCTCACTCACTAACAAATTGGGTCCACATTGGATGCTTCTTTTTGGTTCTATTGTTGCGCCTTATTTCCTTATCATTTGCCACATCATCATCTAACTTCTCACCCATAACACATTTGACATTGAAACTGATGCTTCTGGAACGGCTATGGGTGTCGTACTCATGCAGAAATCTCATCCTATAGCATTTTTCATCCAACCTTTTTGTCCTAAACTCCAACGCTCTTCAACTTATGTGAGGGAATTGTACGCCATTACATCAGATGTCAAGAAATGGCGCCAATACCTCTTAGGGCACCGCTTCACTATTTTCATTGATCACAAAAGTCTCAAAGACCTCATTTCTCAGGTGATACAAACCCCTGACCAACACACATATCTCTCCAAACTCCTCGGCTATGATTACTCCATTCAATATAAATCTGGGAAGAGTAATGTAGTCGCCGACGCCCTCTCCAGAGCCCCTTAAGGCCCAGGTACGCATCTTTCTTTCTCTATTCCTCACTTTCTCTTTCTGGACCATCTTCGCCGTTCCCTACAAAATAGCCAACCATTCCACAAACTACTTAACCAAATTCAAACCAACCCCTCATCTCTACCAAACTACAAAATTCAAAACGGCCTCATCCTTTACAAAAACTGATCTTACCTGATCAGGAGGGCCTTCCAAGGATTGCAGACTGGGCCAGGAAATATGAGTGAGGAGGGGGGTGTACCTGCAAGGTGCTCCAATGCTTAAGTCAGAAGAGGTACCGAATAAGGTTATCAGAGTGTAAGTAAGAATACCTGACCCTTTGCCATGAAAGGGTATTTATATTGAGCCCCCATCGCTGGGCCAAGGCTCCTAATGGGCTGGATTAGCTAGGCCCAAGGAGGAGCTGCCAGGGGACGCATAAGAAGCGTGAAGACCTAGACCAAGGTCTGCTCCCTGGTCCAACTGCCCCTATCCCTAAGGAGACAATATAGGGGAGTTGGGTGACGTGTCAAGTGAGGTGCAGTTGTGGATCTGCTCGACATAACCTAGGTGCCCGTGACATAGGCTGATGATATGTGGATGACGACCATGGGACGGGCACCACGTTCTTTGCCCGACACATAGTCAGAAAGTCGAGGAGATATTCCTCGGGTGAGAAGACCTTAGCCCGACGTATTCACGTGCTTGCTCGTTTGGGCTTGGACCTGACGAGCGTTGGGCCATGCCGTGCATAATGTCATGGCCCAGTCCATAACAAAAACCATATAAGGTTTGACCATCAAAACCCTTTTTGTAATCAGCTGTTAGAAGAATTTCACTCAACACCTTTAGGGGGACACATGGGGATTACCAAAACCTTGGCACGACTCAAATCCAATTTCTTTTGGGAAGGACTTCGACACAGCGTTCAAACCTTCACCAACAACTGCACCACACACTACAACAAACAAGACCTTAGACAGCGCTTTTTTTAGCCTTAGACAGCGCTTTAAAGCGCTGTCTAAACCTCCGCTGCTAAAGGTTTAGACAGCGCTTTTTTAAATCTTAAAAGCGCTGTCTAAGCCCCCACCCTTAGACAGCGCTTTGGCCAAAAGCGCTTTATAAGACCCTCTTATTTTAAATTTTTTAGGTATACCTTAGACAGCGCTTTTGAAAAGCGCTGTCTAAGCCCCCCCCCCCCCCCCCCCCTTAGACAGCGCTTTGGCCAAAAGCGCTTTCTAAGCCCCTCCTATTTTAATTTTTTTAGGTATACCTTAGACAGCGCTTTTCAAAAAGCGCTGTCTAAGCCCCCCCCCCCCCCCTTAGACATCGCTTTTTCCTAAAGCGCTTTCTAATCCCCCCCTTAGACAGTGCTTTTTACAAAAGCGCTGTCTAAGGTATACGAAAATTTTTGAAGGTTTTGTTTGAAACCACATTTTTTCCAGGTTTATAAACCAGAATTTCTACCTGTTTTCAACCAGATTTTGGCAGACAATTATCACATTTTATATATGCCATTTTGGCCTTTCTTCTACCAATTTTTGGCTAACAATTATATATATACCAATTCAAACCAATTTTGCCTTAAATGTATCAAAATATATACAAATTTATGTACACATTTACAAGTCATTACATATACTACAAATGTACACATTAATTACACAAATTTATGAACAAACTTTGAGCTCTATCATGAATTGACACCACTCCTCTTTGATTTCGTCCACTTGATCCTTTGTATAAGATGCACACTTGAATTCATCAAAGTACTATATAATAATATAACATATTTTGAATTAATTCCAACTATTTAATTATATGAGATATGTGTAAATATAAAAATAACTCATAAGTTAGAAATACATACATCGGTGGGAATCTCTAATCGGTCCAAAACAAGAGTATCTCGCATAAACCTCAACATGAAATACCCGCAATCTATTTGATTACGTTGACGAGGACACTACATATGAAAAAAAATATGGATTATAAATCCTAAGTTTTATCAAGTGTCATCACTAATATAATAAAAAACGTGGTAATTAAAAATATACCGCCACTTTAATCCATGTAATAGAGTTGGCGCCCCTCCTTGAGGTTTGGATAACTCGTTGGGCCCGAAAAGCTTGTAGGACGCTAATAAAATAAAAATGAAGCAATTAGAAAAATTCACATAAACTAAGTAAAATTTTGAACATTCTCACTTACGTGTCAATTAGGACCTTCATATCCGGGTATGTTGTCCAATCATTTCCTAACGAGTCAAGATAATACACAATTTCTCGGATAGGATTGATTGCGAGCAACAACCAATGTCCACTGTAATGATTAGGCAAATGTTAGATGGTAACTTGGAAAATAATTATAATAGATGAATTTAGAATGAAATGCTAACCCGGTATTAAACGGTATAAAAAACAACTTCTCCGCATCTTTATTGTCCATGAGGATCCGAAGAACGTACTCCGTCACGGTATCCGGTCTACTTAAGATTAAACCATAGTTGACGGTCGCGGGTGCTAAGAATCCGAATGACACGTCCAAACCATTGGGGCGCATCAATTTGTCATACAAAAACCTAATATAAAAACATCATTAACATAAAGTAAACATCATTAACATAAGTTGTTTAATTAATAAAACAAAGTAGTCCGGATTTACCTAACATATGTATTGACAACGGTGACGCCGATTTCTTCACGACCAAAAACTTGCATGAAGTCCTCATTACCAATCATTTGGTCGTAATCAAAGCCGAAAATCCCTACCTCCATATGTACAGTCCGAACACCTCCGGTCGGTATATCGGTCATCTCTAGAAATGTCATGAGGCACGACCTATACTTGGTGGTAGGTTTTTTCCTAGCTACGGTCTTCTTAGCACCAGAACTTTTTACCCGTGCGGAGGCGTTGCTAACCTCCTTTTTTTGTTGTGCGGAGGCATTGCTATCCTCATTTTCTTGAAGCTACATGTCATATAAATAGTTAGATCAAATTAAGAATGTAACAACTTCCATGAATATATGTCATATAATTGTATATTACCTCTTTTCTTGAAACCGTGGACTCGGTATGCCGTGGAATCGCATTATCTTTTGATTTGGATTTTGTGGGAGTCTATTTAACATAACCAAGGAAAATATGTAAGTAAAATTTTAAGCATAAATTTTAAACATTGAATATACCAAGGAAGTTAACATAAGTTTTAAGCATACCTCATATCCTACGCATATGAGGTTTGTCGGCCATGCAACAAACGAACCTACTGCTTCGTGCACCGTTGTTGCATCCGAATCATCGCTAGGATATGGTAATGCTGCATTCGGCTCAACTGCAATATCAACTGATACCTTCAAACATCCAGCAGGGAGCTCTCTAGTGTGGAGTAATACTCTGCTAACGTTATGCACTTTTCCCTTGCCAACCATCCGATAGTATGGTGACGACAAATACAGCTGACAATGGGAAATGCCCTAAAACCAATAATAACAAGAAATCGTTAATGTGTATATATGTCAAATACATAATTTAAGCAAATAGTTCAATTTAAGACAATTATATGTAATTACCTCTGGAATGTTCGGCTGAAAGGTACAGTTGATACTGTCTTTGTCCGAAGCATCTCTGTATACTGTTGAGGCGCTAGCCTCTCTTTCTCTCCTCAATGCATCAAGCTCAGCTTGCATGGCTTCCATTCTTGCATGAAGCTCCCGATTACTAGGAGCCTTTCCTTTTTTAATACTCAGGGAGGTCGGAGTGACTCCAAATCCCTTACCCCTCACCCGACCAGAATACTCAGGGACATCTAATGCCCGACCAAGTATGCTCCTAGTATCATCGGGAGATAAAGACTGAGATAGCTCCTCCTGAAAAATCAGATGAATACCGTATACTTGTCAAATATTTGTGTATAAAAATGTTATTCAATTAATGAAAAAATGTTATACTTACACATTTCTGGTATACGTGTAAAACTTCTTCTTGAGGAACTCCAGATTTGCCCACACGGGCTTCCTTCCACAAAACATGTGCAGGAAGAGATGTTTCTGAACTTTCCTCCTTCTGCAGCTACACATTAAGTCATACAATTTGATCAGATAAAACTAATATATGATGAACAAATTTGTTATCGCAATTTATAAATACTTACCATGGATTGTTCTAAGCGTCCATATCCGACACGTCCTTTTCGGTACGGATATGCGGGACTTGATGCTCTTTCCCGATTTGTAGCACTTATTCTTTGAAAAACCGGGTCTTGTCTTTTGGATTTGAAAGCTTCCCATTCTTCAGCCGATATCAAACTTTCATATTTTTTAGGAAGCTCCGCATCCACAAAATTACCATCCGCATCCTTAAGGAACTTGGATGATAAAAATGTTCGAAACCCTCTTAGAAGCTTTCCGGCCAATTTCATACAAAAACCTCTTCTTTCTTCTTCGATGTTAAAACATCGCTAAGAAAAACATACAGACTGATAGTTAGTATCGGTAATTGAAAAAACATAATTGATACCGTATAATTAAAGGCCAAATGATTGTACCTTTATCTCACTCCAAATTTTTTCTTTGGACTCATTCAGCTCTTTGTTTCTCCAATCATCACATGTAATGGGAATTTCATTCCTTACTAGTGCACCGATAAAACTAGTTAAGGTATGCCCATTAGGTTCTATAAGCTGTCCCTGGTTGCTCCAATAGACATCTAGTATGATGCCTCGAGATCTTCCTTGGACCACCCTTCTCATTACTGTGATGCCTCTTCGAATTTCTTCTTCCGCGGATACTTTTTTACTAACTTCCTCATGTTGGTCATCAGCCATGTCTAACCTGTAATAAACCAAGGAAACCATCAAATATCAAATATAACTTATAATCAAAGCAATTGAAAACAGAAAAATAAAGAAATCATGCATTATCAGATATAACTTATAATCAAAGCAATTGAAAACAAAAATATAACGAAATCATGCATTATCAGATATAACTTATAATCAAAGCAATTGAAAACAAAAAAATAAAGAAATCATGCATTATCAGATATAACTTATAATCAAAGCAATTGAAAACAAAAATATAATGAAATCATGCATTATCACATATAACTTATAATCAAAACAATTGAAAAAAATAAAATAAAGAAACCATGGATAATTTACCTAAGTCACTAACATCTCTTTCTTTTCTTTGTTGGAATATTAATCACTTATTTCTTAGCAATGCGTACGGATGAATTGATCCAAATTCCCTCATTATGATCGTTTCTTATATATGACTCATCCGGTATAATATCCTCAACTTCATCATTTCTATTCAACTCATTCCGTCTAATGCATGACTCATTCTCAACATCAATATCACATTGATCGACACCGCTATCATCAGTCACTTTGTTAGAGAAAAGCACTATAGACCATTTTGTACTCTTCGGGTCATTCACATAGAACACTTGTTTAGCTTGAGATGCTAGAATAAAAGGTTCATCTTTGTACCCCACCCTAGTAAGATCAACTTGCAAAAATTCAGACTTATCCATTCGTATGCCATTACTATTCACCCACTTGCAACCAAAGATGGGAATCTGAAACTTCTCGTAATCAAACACCCAAATGTGCTCAATAACTCCAAAATATGACAAATTTGCATACGTCTTTAAATCTTTAAATCTTCGATCAGAGGTGTCAAGTATACGTCTATGTCATTACCTGGTTGTTTAGGCCCAGAGATTAACATAGATAACATCATGTACTTACGCTTCATACATAGCCACGGAGGTAGGTTATAAATCATAAGAATCACAGGCCATGTGGTATGTGAAATACTTTGAAGACCATGTGGGTTCATTCCATCAGCAGATAATGCCAATCGAAGGTTTCTTGCTTCTGATCCAAACTCAGGATAATCATTATCAATCTTCGACCACTGTGGTGAATCAGCCGGATGCCGATACTTTTCATCAATAATTCTTTCATCTGCATGCCAAGTAAGATGTCTTGCATCGGTTTCACTACGAAACATGCGCCTAAATCTCGGAATTATCGGAAAATACCATAAGACTTTTGCGGGAGATAATATTTTCTTATATCGAGACAAACCGCATTTAGGGCACTCAGTTAACATTGCATATTCGTTACGAAACAAAATGCAATCGTTAGGACAAGCATGTATCTTATCATAGCTCATGCCAATAGAGCACAACATTTTTTTTGCCTCATAGGTTCGATTAGGAAGAACATTATCATCCGGTAGCATTTCTCTCATAAGGGCCAACAACTCTGTGAAACTTTTATCCGACCATCCATTGCCCGCCTTTAAGTTGTACAACTTTAATACCGCAGAAAGTCTTGAGAATTTAGTGCAACCTTTGTACAACGGTTTCTCTGCATCGCTTACCATCCTCTCAAACATTTCAGGACAATCATGAAGATCTTCTTCCAGTGCTTCTACAATCTCTTCAACTCGATCACAATCATATGTTTCCGTGTCTTTGTCGTATGAAGCATAGGTCGTATTACTTTTTCCACTCGATTCAACATTCTCGTTAATTTTCTCACCATGAAATATCCAACACTGATAACTTTGATCAATTCCATGCCTCAGCAAATGCGATTTCAATCCATGTGCGTCAACCTTACCAATATAACAACAACGCAAGCAAGGACAATGCATTCGTCTGGGGTTTTCAGCGTGTTGAACAGCATACTTAACGAATTCCGCAACCCCACTCTCGTACTCTTTGGTCATTCGATCGACACAGATCCATGTTTTATCCATGGTTTTCCTACTTATTAAAGTAAACAATCAATCCAGACGAAAATACATAATTAAGGTAGTATCATTTTCATAACTAAAGTAAACAATAAAATATCACTATTTTCCATCTCATATTATCTCACTCGAATCTTTTCATCAATTCAAAGAAAAACTAAATTAATGAAGTCTTTCCACCAAATTGAAGCATTTCTCATTCCCTTCCATCCATGAGGAACTACTTTAATATATATATATATATATATATATATATATATATATATATATATATATATATATATATATATATATATATATATATATATATATATATATATATATATATATATATATATATATATCATCCATATTTTCTCACGAAAACCTACTTTCACATATTGGCCTAATCTTAAACCAAACTCATCACCTATATATATATCATACATCTTAAACCAAACTCATCACGTGAACCTAGCTACACAATTCAATTTAATTAGTCTTAATAATACTAATCTACATGTTCACTTTATCATGTCACCTTCACTCCATTCCTAAGAACATCAAACAAGACTCAAGACACCAACAACTCTCATAGAAACAAAAATGTTTGGTAATGGTAACTGTGATGTTGATAATGAGAAAACCACTGTGTAAACCAAAAACATCAAAACTTAAACCAAAAATATAGCATGAAAAATACTGATATTTCCCTAAAAACATCAAAACTGATATTTCCCTAAAAACATCAAAACTGAAACACATACCGCAATGAACGATTCTTCAAACACTTTCAGAAATGAACGATTCTTCAAACACTTGCAATGCCTGAAACCGAATGAATGAAAAAGTGAAGAAATGAAGAACTGAAACCGCGAATGAATGAATGAAGAACTGAAACCGAATGAATGAAAAAGTGAAGAAATGAAGAACATACCACAATGAAGAACAATAGAACGAACGATTCAAACACTTTCAATGACTGAAACAATGTATGCGATTTCGCTGTTAGGGTTCGCTGGAGTTCGCAGGAGGGAAAACAAAAAGAACAGAGAACGAAAATAGAAGTCTGAAATTTAATTTTAATAAGACCTTAGACAGCGCTTTTGGGAAAAGCGCTTTCTAAGGTATGCCTTAGACAGCGCTTTCCAAAAGCGCTTTCTAAACCCCCCCCTTAGACAGCGCTTATGGTTTTATTTTTTTTTAAATTTAAAAACTTTAAACAGCGCTTTATCAAAAGTGCTGACTAAGGTAAATATTCAAAAGCGCTGTCTAAGGGGGGGGGGGTCTTAGACAGCGCTTTTAGAAAGCGCTGTCTAAGACCCCCCCTTAGACAGCGCTTTCATTATTTTTTTGGAACATTTTCCGTGTTTTATTTTAATTTTAACCTTAAACAGCGCTTTCTTTTAAAAGCGCTGTCTAAGATGCGCTATTTAAAAACATTTTTGGCATAGTGACATGCCAATTAATCAAGCACAACATCCAGAAACCTGTAGGACTACTCCAACCACTATCAATACCTTCAGCCATATGGGAAGATCTTTCCCTTGACTTCATCACAGGATTACCTACTTCTCATGGTTTTTCGGTAATTCTCATAGTTGTGGATATATTTTCAAGGAGTGTTCATTTAGGTGCTCTACCTCACCATTTCACAACATATAAAGTGGCTTCTCTGTTGATGGACATGGTGTATAAACATCATGGATTTCCCTGCAGCTTAGTTTCTGACCGCGACCCTATCTTCATTAGTCGCTTCTGGCGGAAATTATTTAAACTTTGTGGTACTAAACTCCGCATGAGCACATCATATCACCCGGAAACTGACGGACAAACAGAGGTTCTTAACAGGGTCTTGGAACAATACCTAAGCTCCTTTGTCCACAAACACCCTAGCCAATGGTACTCATATCTCACACTTGCAGAATGGTCATACAACACCTCAGTTCACTCTTCAATACGATATTCCCCTTTCGAAATCACATTTGGGAAACCTCCCTCTACTATTCCTTCATACCTCTTTGGTTCCTCCTCAATTAAAGTTCTGGACTCCATCCTTTCTTCAAGACAACAACTCATTACCAAGCTTAAAAACACAATCTCCAAAGCTCAGAACCGCATGAAACAATCTATTGACACCAAACGAAGAGATGTTTCTTATGTAGTAGATTCATATGTCTATGTCAAGCTCCGCCCATATAGACAACTATCAGCCACTTCCTCTCCATATACCAAACTTTCTCAACGATATTGTGGCCCTTTCAAGGTTCTCCAACAAATTGGTCTCGTGGCGTACCGGCTGGAACTCTCTCCCACATAAAATATCCACCCGTATTCCACTGCTCCCTTCTAAAACCTCACCACAGCCTTATTGATCCAACCACCCCCTCACTCCCACCTACTGCTATCAACAACCACCTTATTGTCACCCACTGTCTATTTTGGATTCTAAGTTGGATGAATCTACTACACCACCAACTCGTATGGTACTCATCCAGTGGCAGAGCCTTAATCCAGAAGACACCAGTTGGGAATCTTGGCCTCAAATTTGTGCAGCTTATCTGCCTTGGTGACTGAGAATGGTTTGATTAAAGGTGTTTAATAGAATAAGTGTTTGGTTAAGAGTTTTTTTAAGACAAGTTTATTAGGGCGGATCGATTGGGAATTTATCTTAATTTGTCTGGCCTGTGTAAGTTTTCTGCAGAGGACAATTATAGGTTGATTGTTCCTTTTGATGAAGAATAAATTAGGGAGGAAATTTATGATGTTGAGCGTAACAAAAGTCTCGGTACCGACAGATTCAATCTCGACTTCTTGAGGCATTGTTGGAGTATTATTCATTGCGAAGTTCTGAACGTAATCAATCACTTTCACGAGTTTGCTCACTTACCTAAAGCTTTGTCTTCTTCGTTTGTCGCTCTCATCCCGAAGCATGATAATCCTCAAAGATTGGAGCATTTCAGACCTATAGGCTTGATTGGTTGTATTTACAAGATCATTGCAAAAATGATGGCTCGCAGATTGAACAAAGTTATATGTAAGTTGGTATCTCCTTCCCAAAATGAATTTGTACCGGGGCGGCAAATGTTAGATGGTGTCTTGCTTATGAACAAACTTCTTGATTTGGCGAGAAGAAGAAATGATAAATGCGAGGTGTTCAAATTGGAATTTCAACAAGCATATGATTGTGTCGACTGGTCTTGTTTTGGAGGAAATTCTAAAGGCTATGAGTTTCAATCAGTTGTGGATTAAATGGATCAAAGGGTATGCCTTAAACTGCTTTCTGTCAGTAATCGTGAATGGCGGCACTACTAAGGATTTTAAGGCATTTTGTGGCCTTCAACAAGGTGACCCACTCTCCCTGTTCTTGTCAGCGTTGGTTGCGGAAGGGCTTGCGGAAATGGTGAGGATTTCTAATTCTAAGGGTTTGCTGAGAGAATTCAAGGTGGGAAACAAAGAATATGTTAACTTTGTCCAATATGCGGACGACAATATTCTAATTAGTAATGGTTTGTGGCAAGATCTTTGGGATATTAAAGCTTTATTTATGGGGTTGGAAATGTTATTGGGGATTCGTATTAACTTCTCGAAGAGTAATATTGATGGGATTGGTGTGGATTTGGAATTCTTAAACGTGACTGCTTCGTTTTTGGCTTGTGGGGTAGAAGTTTTACCATTTCAGTTTTTTAGGTCTTCTCGTGGGTGGAAACGATAGAAACCTAGAATTCTGGAAACCGGTGGTGAAGATCTTCAAATGGTGGTTGTCAACGTGGCGTGGTAAACTTCTTTCGTTGGGGGGCAGGATTGTGCTTATCAATTCTGTTTTATCGTACCTTCTGATTCATTGTCTTTCCTTCTTTAATGTTCCTTCAAAGATTTTTAAATAGCTTAAGTATATCCAACGTGATTTCTTGCGGTCGGGTTCGAGTTATAAACTTGGCATTGCTAGGGTAAGTTGGAAGAAAGTGTGCTTACCAAAAAAATGAAGGTGAATTGGGTATCAAAGACCGGTCATTATTTAAGGTGGCTTTGCTTTCGAAGTGGTTGTGGTGTTTCCTCCATGAAACTTCAGCTATTTGGAGTCGTATTCTGGAGTGTAAATATGGTGTACTAGTTGATCGTATTATTCTCAAAAGGAAGTTTGGAGCCATTATATTTGAGTCATTTTGATGGAGACATAATGAAGATTGGTGACTCCTTTTGTGATGGATGTTTCTCAGACCAGCTTTAGTGCAAACTTGAAAGTGGTGTTGGTATTTCTTTTTGGCATTGTCGTTGGATTGGAAACGTTCAACTGAAGGTATTGTTTGTTGAGCTGTTTGTTGGCGTGGATTTGAAACTTGCAGCAGTTAGACATGGGTTGTTGGTCTGATTGCAGGTGGAAGTAGGACATGGCAAATTCGTACCATGGGGCTCCCTTTGGATTTGAGAGGAGATTTGGAAGCGTTGCAGCAGCTTCTGGTAGACGTGGAACCTGTTTTAGGTGTGCTTGATCACTTCATATAGATTTCGGGCTTCCTTGACAGGTTTTCGGTGAGAAGTTGCTGTAATTTGTTGTTGACTTTTTCGGTGGTATTGGAGTTCGAGACTAGTCCCAAGGCAGCTATGAATATCTTGTGGCGTACTAAAGTTCTATTGAAGATTGGAGCTTTTGGTTGGAGGTTAATATTAGATATACTGTTGACACGTGCGAACCTGGCAGCCATGGGTATAATCTTTAATCCCCACGAGGTTGTGTGTGTCTTTTGCTTCTATGCGGTGGAGGAGATCAATCATGTCATTTGCGCATGTCTGATGATTGTGAAGGTGTGTGGGGTTTTGTCGCAGATTGTGTTGGTATTCGAAGGGTGTCGGAGGATAATGTTTGCGATCACTTATTTGATTGGTTCTTGAAGGTGTGAAACGAACTTCCAAACCTTCACCTTGCTTCATATAGTTCGCTACTTGTTGGACTATTTGGTGGATTAGGAATGAGATCATTTTTAATTATCGGATCGTTAGACTTCAGGATATTTCTTTGCGTGTTAGGGATAATTAGTGAAATTGGTTAGAATTTAGATTCAAATCTAGACCTAGATGTGTTGGACTATTTGGTGCATTAGGAATGAGATCATTTTTAATTATCGGATCGTTAGACTTCAGGATATTCCTTTGCGTGTTATGGATAATTAGTGAAAT
Organism: Lathyrus aphaca; assembly: GCA_963966055.1. Classification (NCBI taxonomy): domain Eukaryota; kingdom Viridiplantae; phylum Streptophyta; class Magnoliopsida; order Fabales; family Fabaceae; genus Lathyrus; species Lathyrus aphaca. The sequence goes on along the minus strand of OZ014519.1, from coordinate 382,670,708 downwards.
TGGTTAGAATTTAGATTCAAATTTAGACCTAGATGTGTTGGACTATTTGATGGATTAAGAATGAGATCATTTTTAATTATGTGTTATGGATAATTAGTGAAATTGGTTAGAATTTAGATTCAAATCTAGACCTAGATGTAGCTTCTACAATTGATGTAAATCACCATTTGATTTTTTATGAAGATGATGATCTTCATCTTATTGGTGTAAAGATGTAAATTTTATTAATTCTTATATTGGTATACTCCTAGTATGTCCATTATTGAAATGTTACTTATCAAAAAATATACATTTTTTTTCTTCTATCATAATAAATATTTCCCTCGTAATAATAAGTTGGAGTATCCTTTTCAGGAAGACCTGTACTTCCCACATCCTCTGATCCAAGATATTTTATGGGATTTTCTTTATCACGTGGGAGAAAGTTTTATAAATTGTTGGCCTTTTTCCAAGCTTAGACAAAAGGCATTAGAAATTGCAATTAATCAAGTACATTATACAAATGAGAACAGCAGATACTATTGCTATGGAAGTCCAGAAAAGGTAATTAAGAAATAGTATATTATAATACTTTATTTATATATGAATTTCTCCCTATATTTATAAGGTTTAAATATAATTTTAATCTCAACTATTCTTTCATTTTTTGGTTTAATGTCTATAATAATTTTTTTGTTTGGTCTTTGGAAATATAATAAGTGTAGGGATTAAAATCATATATAAACCTATTCATAATTTAAATTTGTCTACAATTAATGATGTTGAATAGGAAATGATGTGAATGCAGATGTATTGTTTGCTAGCTTGTTGGGTTGAAGATCCAAACTCTGAAGCATACAAACTTCATTTAGCTAGACTTCCTGATTATTTCTGGATTGCAGAAGATGGTTTGAAAATTCAGGTTAGTACTTAAATGAATTTGACTCCTCTAACTAAAGAAATGTCAAATGTAGTGGCCAATGAAATTATATAGCTTTGCAACTCTTTAAGAGATTAAATATTTCGAAAAATAAAAATAGAAAAATAAATATATTAAAAAAGTGATAATAAGGTCTAAGAAATGTTACATCATGGATGAAAAGAAAATTATTGGTTGAGTCGCGGATCTTGAAAAAATAGATTAAGATTATCACTTGCATTGTAATTTTATCGAAAAGATTTTTAATTCAGACCTCCCAAAATTTCAATTAGGTCTTACCACTAAACCACCTAATATAATTTATTATGTTACCTATATTTAAATATATACACATATAAAAAGTAAAATAAAATATAAATAATAGTTAAATAATTACTCATTATTACTTAATTTAATTGGATGTAATGAAAATAAAATTTGATTTTATTAATGTAATTTCATTATACACATATAAAAATTGTATAGTGAAAATAAAATTAACTTTTATGCATATATAAAAATAAAATAGTATAATTGTTTATATAATTATATGTCTTATTTGTTAAAATAATAAAATCGTGAGTCTTTTATTAAAAAAATAAGAGAAAACTAAAATTCTTAAAAAAATTGGGAGAGAAATAGTAACATAATAAAGAGAATTAAAAAATGAGGAAAAAAATAACAAAAATATCAGTGATCGAAATTTCGGTCTCTAAATTTTTTACATAAATTAAATATTATATAGTGACCGATTTTGAGACCGAATTGGCGGTTATAATATTTTGGTCGCTAAATTGGTGGCTAAATTTTATTTAGAAATTTTGGTGGCCAAATTGGTGGCTATAGTGACTGTAATTTTTCGGTCACTAAAAGCGAATTTTCTGATAGTGATTTAACAACTAGTGGTGTCCACTGTAGGACAAAGGAATATTGTTTACAAGTGAGCACCATGGATAAATGAGAAATCGATAAATTTCATGGAAACAACGATTTGGGGTTGTGGAAAGTAAAGATGCAAGAAATTTTAATTCAAGATAAGTGTATTGATCCTTTGAAGGGTGAGGAGTCAATGTTTGCACGCCTAAGTAAAGCATAGAAGACCGAGATGGTTGATAAGGCCAAGAGTGTCATTATTGGCCTCGGGGATAAAGTTCTAAAAGAAGTCGCTAGGGAGCAAAATTGTGGTTGCAATATGGGTAAAACTTGAATCATTGTATATGATCAAGTCTTTGGATCACATATTGTGTCTGAAACAACAAATCTATTCATTCTGAAGGGTGGAGAACAAATCCATAGTGGAGAAGTTGACAAAATTTCACAAGATTATTGATGATCCTGAGAATAATGAAGTGAAAATTGAAGATGATAACAACATTATACTCTATTAGTAATCATTATCCAAATCCTAATAATACTTTAAGGATGTCATTCTTTATGGTAAGAAATGTATTATTACTTTGGATGAAGTCCATACGACGGTGAAATATAACGAATTTTCAAATTCGGAATATTTGAAGATTGATGATAGCGGTGAATGCTTGAGTGTCTCAAGAGGAGGAAGTGGGCGTGGAGGGATGTCCAAATCAAATAGGTTTGACAAGTTAAAGGTAAAATTCTATAACTGTCAGAAAACTGGTCACTTCAAAAGGGATTGTTCATAGAGAAAGTAAAATTATGATTATGTTCAAGTTGTGGTTGCCTTGGATGAGGGATCTTATGAGAGTGTCGATGCACTAGTAGTGTCGAGTTTGGAGACTGAAGATAGATCGGTCTTAGACATTGGTTTCTCTTATCACATGTGCCCAAGAAAAGAATACTTTGAGACTTTGAAGCTTGAGCAAGGTGGAGTAGTTCTCCTTGGTGATAATAAGTCTTGCAAGGTTCATGGTATTAGTACAGTCAAACTTAAAATGTTGAATGATCATGAGTTTCTTCTTCACAACATGAGGTATGTTCCTAAACTTGGGAAAAATTTGTTATCCATAAGCATGTTTGATGATCTAGGCTATCACTCTATAGTTGAACGTGGGGTGTTAAAGATTTCGTATGGTGAAGTAATCATCACTTAAAAGTCTAAACTAGTGAAGAGTTTCATGACAAGAATAAGCTATCTGATTTTAGGTCAATACATGATAATTTCCTGAAAGATGTTTCATAACGCATTAATTAGTTTTTGGAGAAGAAAATGGATAAAAACGCATGATACCGCCGAGTTTTCATTGAGTTTATGCGGTAAGGTCAATGCCAAAGTGATTTACTTGGTTGGCAGAGAGTCCTGTAAGGGGAAGAAGAGTAAAAATCAAGGAATACAAATTTTAGAAACTATGGCAGAGAAAACTCAGTTTGAAATGAAGTTTCCTAATATGGATACTATTAGTAGTGAGAGAACGGTTACAAAGGCCTCTGATTATCATTTGACTCGTGATAAGGTAAGGAGGAAGATTTTAGCATCTCAAAGGGACAATTATGCTAGTCTTGGGTGTTATACTTTAAATGTGCTTGAAGGGTTGCAAAATTTAGAAATTGGGACCTTTTTGGAGGAATTCCAAAGCATGTGGAGTCAACAAGGGTTGACAAAAATGCTTGTATGCTTGTTATACTACGTAGTAAAAAAAGGTGATAGGAAACAAGTGGATGTAAGTGGAAATATTAAGTTTCAAGGGTGGCTTTAAATTTATTAAGGTTGTTGAATAGTGTTTTAATATGGTTGAGAGTAGTAACATGGTTGATGGTTAAATTGATATCACCAAAGGTTTCAAGGCAAGGTGGAAATTGCTGTAATATACCTTAAAACCTATATTGAGACAAGTTTGATTTATATCAACAATCCTTCACAGGTTTTGATGATAACAAAGTATTTGAAAAAAAATAAGATTTCTAACTAGCTTGTTCTTATGTCCAGACTTGCATTTAGTTAATGAAACTAGTTCTGACATGGAAACAACTTTGGTTCGGTTCTGATCCCTCTCTCTCTCTCACACACACACACACACACACTCACTTTATATCTAAAGGGCTTATAAGAGTAAAACTGCTAGTATACAGAAGCGTGTTGTAGCTTCTTCTAATATTGTGTAGTGTCAATTCAGTTCTGGTAACAGAGGACTCGAGATTTATTGACATTATCTTCTACAGGTTGTGTTGTACCAAAATCATTGATGAAACCTCTGGAAAAAGCCAATGTTCTATAGATAACCCAATGACTTAAAGATTCAACACTTTCATTTTCGGAAAAATAAGATTTACTATAAGATTTGGTCTGATTATATTCATTGTGAAGACCCTAAGAAACAAAAGTCTCGATCAGGAGCTCGTTGAGAAAGGTGAAGTCTTAGACACAAGCTCTAAGCAAATGTTAAGCCTTGGACAAGTGGTATGAGTAGGTTAAGCCTTAGACACGAGCTCTAAGAAAAGGGAAAGACTTGGACAAAAGGTCTAAGCAAGAGAAAACTCGTTCAGGAGCTGGTTGAGTAGAGTTAAATCTTAGCAACACTCTAAATAAAGGGAAAGTGTTGGACCGGAATATGATAAATATATATATATATATATATATTGTTGGTGTAAGCCCTAAAGGCCAATACTTTTTGGTACTTGTATCGGATTATTCGTTTAATAATAAAAGGCGTTTCTTTATTATGTTTGTCTTTCATAATAATAAAGTCCCTAGAATAGTTAGTCTGTTTAATGAAATGTTAAGTGTGACTTAATCATGAGATCCCATTAAACATAAAGACATTATTCTTAAAATATCCATAGTCAAGCTTTATTTCAAAGTGGGATAACATTAAAGCATTGAGACTATTATGAAGATAGACTGATGATCACATCTCATGGATCATGGATAAAGAGTTATCAAGTCTTGACATAGGTATAAATATTAGGAGTAATATTTATACCGGATTGACCCGCTATGAGAATACTACATAGTATGTTATGCAAAGTGTCATAAGTTATTCTCATGGTGATAATGGTGTATTACCACCCTTCGACCTGAAACCACTATGGACCCTAGATGTAGAGTCGGGTGCTTTATTGCTGATCAAACATTATTCGTAACTGGATGATCATAAAGACAGTTGATGGGCACTCCACGAAGCATGATGAGGGACATGAGTGTCCTAGATGGAATTTGCCAATCCTGCATAACAGGAGAAATGTCTAAGGGCCCAATATTGAACTGGACAAGGATGACACAGTGTATGCCTTGTGTTCAATATAGACATAGGGGTAAAAGGGTAATTGTACAAACATATATTATCACGAAAAAGGTTTTGTCAGATCACATGACATTTTCGTGACTTGGGTAGCAGTGATGTGTTGCTAGATACCGCTCACTGTTTATTATGTTAAATATATAATTTAATATAATTACCAACGTTACGAAATCCTACAGGGTCACACACATAAGGACAGTTTGATGAGAGATAGAGAAATCAAAGGAACACCGTAAGGTACGGTGCACTTAAGTGAAAATAGAAATTCGGATAATATAATAATAATTATTGTTATTTTATAATGGTTATAAAATAATAATAAAATAAATATATTTATTATAATAATAGTTATTATAATAATATATAATATTATTATGGATCATGTGAATTGGGCTTTTAGCCCGCAGCCCACAAGAGAGTCTATAAAAGGAACCCTTGTGATGAAGCTTTCACTTGATGCAATTTCGTTTTTGATTCTCTTTTCTCACTCAAATAATTTCGTTCGTAAGCAGCTAGCACTGTGACCGGAAGCTGTTCGTGTGGACTGAGTAGAGGCGTTGCACTTCATCAACGCTTGTGATCGCTGCATCAAAGATCTGAATCGCCACAAAGAGGTAACGATTCTATCACTGACCATGCTCATTCGTAAGGATCACTAAAGGAAATTTTTGTTTTCCGCTGCGTTTAGATCGCAATTTTCCTTCAGTGGTATCAGAGCCACTTACGAAACCATGGATCTGATAGCTGTTAAATTTCCGTCTTTTCTGTATTTGATTCGATTAAAACACAGAATGAATTTAACAATAAACGATTAATTAAATTTGGCATCTGTTGTGTACGATTTGGATGATTGATGTTGATTATGCTTCAGAAACCGACATTAGTATGGTGAAGTTGTGCGATACATTGATCATCCATAGGTTACACAATTAGATCGATCACTTTTATATAAGATATAAGAAATTCTGATGCAAAGATGGTATATGGGATATACTGTTTTGATTTCATCCATTCAATCACATAAGGATTGTAATTCTTTTGAAAGATCATCATTTTCATTCGCTTCGGAATCCGACGTTAGTATGGTGAAGCAATGACATGTTGATCTATCATATTGAGTTATCAATCGAGTTGTGTTTGACGGCATGAAATTGTTGCATTAGGATTAATGGCAGTACAAGTGTTGTATTGCCTTGGGGTTGTAAATGCACAAAAGTTGTGCAGGAAACGACGTGAAATGCACAAAAGTTGCCCCTAACAACCCCGCAAGGAGGCGCTTCCCCCTTGACCCCCGTCCGCTGACCGGTCAGCGGAACCACCGTCTGCTGACCGGGCAGCGGAACCCCCGGCTAAGTCTGCAAAGTGTGATCAATCAGCCGAAATTTAATTTAGTTTATTTAATTATCGGAATTTTAAACTAATAATAAAAGTGTGTTTATTATTATTTATTTGTGGTGATCAGTTATGGCCTTAGTTTATCCTTTATTATTGTTTTGGGATTTTTAAATACGGCCTGCGTGTCGTGCCTCTCTCTCAATCTCTTTATGTAACTTCTTTTCTCATCTCACTCCCTCGTATGTAAAACGAGTTTTCTTATATGTAATGTAATATTATGTTATGAAGAAAAAAGAAGTATTCAATATTAAAGGAGGATAACCTTGGAGATCATGCTTGGAGAAGCTTAGATCGTTATTAGGTTAGCTTAGGTTCTCTCATTGGCTTGAGAGAACAATTGCGTTAGGGGCCATAATTGTATCTTTTTATATGTATGTTGATGCATGTAATTGTATGTTGATGCATGTGAGAGACGTTTTGCATGTTAAGCTGGTGAGATCAAACTAATAACAAATTCCCTCAAAATTAAATATTAAGTTTATGCTTTCCAATTTTTAGCACTCATCAAGACTAGTATCGAGCATTGTAGGTTTCGCCTACGCGAGGTGCATGTTCTATATTAGTAAGGTGTGATGGGATAATTGTAATATCCAATTGCTAAAACAATGGGTCAAACTTAACTAAACAAATTATAATAAGATTATACATGTTTAGAAGCAAAAATTGGGAATGATTCATGTGATGGATCAGAATAAGGAGTTATTCACCCAATTGAAAATATTCGAGAGTTGTATGAGATACAATTGGAAGGAGTTCCTACCTAAATAACTTAGTTTTGTGTAATCAGCCTAACGCTGACTTAAAACAAAGTGAAACATGGATCTCGACCCACTAGAAAGTCTTCCAACGGGATTTTCCGAATCAAATGATGAGGGTCATTTGTTTTGAATAAAATAGTGGGAGCATATTTGATTAAAGGCCTAATTAAATATGTTGTTTTTTAATGATACTTATATTTTCATATTTCTCTTGTAGATTACCATGACAACAAACACATCGAACAATATTTTGCGATCCATCCTAGATAAGGAAAAATTGTCTGGGACAAATTTCCTGGATTGGCACCGTAATCTGAGGATTGTCCTCAAGCACGATAAGAAGCTGTATGTCTTGGAGACACCAGTTCCTGAGGAGGAACCTCCTAGTTCTGCACCAAAGGCAGAAAGAGATGCTTATAAGAAGCATTTCGATGATGCCAATGAAACCGCTTGCCTCATGCTTGCTACCATGAACTCTGAGTTGCAAAAGCAACACGAGAACATGTCTGCGTTCGATATGATCGGACATCTGAAAATGCTTTATCAAGAGCAAGCAAGAAATGAGAGGTTTCAGGTTTCAAAGTCCCTTTTTAACAGCAAGTTAGCTGAGGGAGCCCCTGTAAGTCCCCATGTACTCAAGATGATTGGGTATGTGGAGAACCTTGACAGATTAGGGTTTCCCCTTGGAAAAGAACTTGCGATTGATCTGATCTTGCAATCGTTGCCAGAGAGCTTCAGTCAGTTTGTCCTGAATTTCAATATGAATGACTTGGACAAAAGTCTTCCAGAACTGCTAGGCATGTTGAGAACTGTTGAGCAGAATATGAAGACAAAAGGGAAATCCATTCTGATGATCAGTAATGGAAAGAAACAGAACAAGAGGCCCATCAAACAGGGTGGTAGAGGGAAAGGCAAGGAAGTTGTCAAACCCAAACCCACTCCTCCTGTTTTGAAGCCTAGTGGAGGAATAGCAAAGGAGGGCACTTGCTTCCATTGCGGTAAGACCGGACATTGGAAGAGAAATTGCCCAAAGTACCTGGAAGATAAGAATAATGGAGTAGAGACTTCAAATTCAGGTATTTTTGTTATTGAAATTAATTTATCTACTTCTGCATCATGGGTATTAGATACTGGATGAGGTTCTCACATTTGTACTAATGTGCAGGGGCTAAAAAGGAGTAGAGATTTGGCAAAAGGTGAAGTTGACCTACGAGTTGGCAATGGAGCAAAGGTTGCTGCTTTAGCTGTAGGAACTTATGTTTTAACTTTACCTAGTGGTTTAATAATTCAGTTAGAGAACTGTTATTATGTACCTTCAATTAGCAGGAATATTATTTCCGTTTCTTGTTTGGACAAGTTTGGTTTTTCATTCATAATAAAGAACAATTGTTGCTCCATTTATTTGAATGATATATTCTATGCTACTGCAAAAATGAATAATGGACTATATGTCCTTGATCTTGAAATGCCAATTTATAACATTAATACTAAAAGGTTGAAACCTAATGAGTTGAATCCAACTTACCTTTGGCACTGTCGATTAGGCCACATAAATGAGAAACGCATTTCCAAACTCCATAAAGATGGACTCTTGGACTCTTTTGATTATGAATCATATGAGACATGCAGATCTTGTTTAATTGGAAAGATGACAAAGTCCCCATTCACAGGAAAAGGTGAAAGGGCTAATGATCTTTTGGCACTCATACATACTGATGTATGTGGACCACTGAACATACCAGCCAGAGGAGGTTTTCAGTACTTCATCACTTTTACTGATGACTTCAGTAGATACGGATATGTGTATTTAATGAAACACAAATCTGAGTCCTTTGAAAAGTTCAAGGAATTCAAGAATGAAGTACAAAACCAACTAGGTAAGAATATTAAAGTTCTTCGATCAGATCGAGGCAGTGAATATTTAAGCCTAGAATTTGATGACCATCTAAAAGAGTATGGGATTCTATCCCAACTTACTCCTTCTGGAACACCACAATGGAATGGTGTATCTGAGAGAAGAAATCGAACCTTGTTAGACATGGTCCGATCCATGATGAGTCACGCCGATCTTCCAAACTCCTTTTGGGGACATGCATTATTAACAGCAGCTTACACACTTAACCGTGTTCCATCCAAAAAGGTTGATAAGACACCATATGAGATATGGAGTGGTAAGAAACCACATATGTCTTACATGAAGATTTGGGGTTGCGAAGTTTACGTCAAACGACAAATTTCAACCAAGCTTGAGCCCAAATCTGACAAATGCTTATTTGTGGGGTATCCTAAAGAAACAAGAGGATATTACTTCTACAATCCTTCTGAGGGCAAAGTGTTTGTCGCTCGAACTGGAGTCTTTCTGGAAAGGGATTTTATTTCCAAAGGAAACAGTGGGAGGAAAATAGAGCTTGAAGAAATTCAAGAATCACAAAACATTGAAACACCTATGGAGGAACTAGAGCAGGAAACACAAGTAGTTTTGGAAGAGCAACCTGCTCAAGTAGAACAAGACCAGCGTAGGTCAAGCAGGATACGTCACCAACCTGAGAGATATGGATATCTCATAAGTGATCAGGGTGATGTATTACTCATGGATCAAGATGAGCCTGTGACCTACAAAGAGGCCATAACTGGTCCTGAGTCTGAGAAGTGGCTAGAAGCCATGAAATCTGAAATGGATTCCATGTACACAAACCAGGTTTGGACCTTGGTAGAACCTCCTATAGGAGTTAACCCTATAGGATGCAAGTGGGTCTTCAAGAAGAAGACTGACATGGATGGTAAGGTACATACCTATAAAGCAAGACTGGTTGCAAAAGGCTATAAACAAATTCATGGGGTTGACTATGATGAAACCTTTTCACCAGTTGCAATGCTTAAATCTGTTCGGATTTTACTTGCCATCACTGCATATCATGATTATGAAATATGGCAGATGGATGTCAAAACTGCTTTCCTTAATGGGAATCTTCTTGAGGATGTGTACATGACACAACCTGAAGGATTTGACATACCACAAGATGCCCAAAAGATATGCAAGTTACAGCGATCAATCTATGGATTGAAGCAAGCTTCCAGAAGCTGGAATCTTCGTTTTGATGAAACCGTAAAACAATATGGATTCATCAAAAATGAAGATGAACCTTGTGTCTACAAGAAGGTTAGTGGGAGAATGATCGTGTTTCTGGTATTATATGTAGATGACATATTACTCATTGGAAACGATGTCCCTACCTTGCAACAAGTGAAGACTTGGTTAGGGAATTGTTTTTCTATGAAAGACCTAGGTGAAGCAGCCTATATATTAGGAATTAGGATCTATAGAGATAGATCACAAAAACTGTTTGGCCTAAGTCAGAGTACATACATAGATAAAGTGTTGAGACACTTTAATATGCATGATTCCAAGAAAGGATTCATACCTATGCAACATGGTCTGTGTTTATCAAAAACACAATCTCCTTCAACTAAAGAAGAAAGGGATCGCATGAATAAGATTCCATATGCATCTGCAATAGGATCTATCATGTATGCCATGTTATGTACTCGACCAGATGTCTCGTATGCATTAAGTGCAACGAGTAGGTACCAATCTGATCCCGGTGATGCTCACTGGGTAGCTGTCAAGAATATCCTTAAGTACTTGAGAAGGACTAAGGATTCATTCTTGATATATGGAGGTCAGGAAGAGCTTGATGTAATTGGTTACACTGATGCTAGCTTCCAGACAGATAAGGATGATTTTAGATCACAATCTGGTTATGTGTTCTGTCTCAATGGTGGCGCTGTGAGCTGGAAAAGTTCAAAGCAAGAAACAGTTGCTGATTCTACAACTGAGGCCGAGTATATTGCTGCCTCAAATGCAGCAAAGGAAGATGTTTGGATCAAGAAGTTCATTAGTGAACTTGGCATAGTCCCTAGCATTGTGGATCCCATTGGTTTATATTGTGATAACAATGGTGCTATCGCACAAGCTAAGGAGCCTAGATCTCACCAACGATCCAAACACATACTTAGGCGTTATCACCTCATTCGAGAGATAATCGATCTGGGAGATGTGAATATATGCAGAGTACCTACACTTGACAATATCACTGACCCATTAACAAAGCCTCTTGCGCAACAGAAGCATGATGGTCATACTAGATCTATGGGTATTAAGGGTATGCCTAATTGGCTCTAGTGCTAGTGGGAGATTGTTGGTGTAAGCCCTAGAGGCCAATACTTTTTGGTACTTGTATCGGATTATTCGTTTAATAATAAAAGGCATTTCTTTATTATGTTTGTCTTTCAGAATAATAAAGTCCCTAGAATAGTTAGTCTGTTTAATGAAATGTTAAGTGTGACTTAATCATGAGATCCCATTAAACATAAAGACATTATTCTTAAAATATCCGTAGTCAAGCTTTATTGCAAAGTGGGATAACATTAAAGCATTGAGACTATTATGAAGATAGACTGATGATCACATCTCATGGATCATGGATAAAGAGTTATCAAGTCTTGATATAGGTATAAATATTAGGAGTAATATTTATATCGGATTGACCCGCTATGAGAATACTACATAGTATGTTATGCAAAGTGTCATAAGTTATTCTCATGGTGATAATGGTGTATTACCACCCTTCGACCTGAAACCACTATGGACCCTAGATGTAGAGTCGGGTGCTTTATTGCTGATCAAACATTATCCGTAACTGGATGATCATAAAGACAGTTGATGGGCACTCCACGAAGCATGCTGAGGGACATGAGTGTCCTAGATGGAATTTGCCAATCCTGCATAACAGGAGAAATGTCTAAGGGCCCAATATTGAACTGGACAAGGATGACACAGTGTATGCCTTGTGTTCAATATAGACATAGGGGCAAAAGGGTAATTGTACAAACATATATTATCACGAAAAAGGTTTTGTCAGATCACATGACATTTTCGTGACTTGGGTAGCAGTGATGTGTTGCTAGATACCGCTCACTGTTTATTATGTTAAATATATAATTTAATATAATTACCAACGTTACGAAATCCTACAGGGTCACACACATAAGGACAGTTTGATGAGAGATAGAGAAATCAAAGGAACACCGTAAGGTACGGTGCACTTAAGTGAAAATAGAAATTCGGATAATATAATAATAATTATTGTTATTTTATAATGGTTATAAAATAATAATAAAATAAATATATTTATTATAATAATAGTTATTATAATAATATATAATATTATTATGGATCATGTGAATTGGGCTTTTAGCCCGCAGCCCACAAGAGAGTCTATAAAAGGAACCCTTGTGATGAAGCTTTCACTTGATGCAATTTCGTTTTTGATTCTCTTTTCTCACTCAAATAATTTCGTTCGTAAGCAGCTAGCACTGTGACCGGAAGCTGTTCGTGTGGACTGAGTAGAGGCGTTGCACTTCATCAACGCTTGTGATCGCTGCATCAAAGATCTGAATCGCCACAAAGAGGTAACGATTCTATCACTGACCATGCTCATTCGTAAGGATCACTAAAGGAAATTTTTGTTTTCCGCTGCGTTTAGATCGCAATTTTCCTTCATATATATATATATATATATATATATATATATATATATATATATATATAACTCCTGTAACTAACTACTTAATATATTGGCTACCTAGAATATCAAGTCAAGGTAAGAACATACAACATAACACATTTGTAGCTTGTGTAACAAGTCACATGTTTAGTTTCAAAAACTAGGTGAAAAAATTTATTTTTTATATTAACAAATAACTGGTTCAACACCTAAATTTTTCATTTAAAAATATTCCCAAGTAAGACATATGGAAGAGAAGAAAGAAAATAAAAAACCTTAAAGAGAAAAAAGTATCTTCACGCGACTTGGTAGAGTATCCAACAACAAACGTCAAGAAAAATATTTCACCTGCAATAGTGTAAGATATTGGAATGAACTATAAGTTTAGCATGTCGCCGAAGTTCGCTCACATGTTGTTCTCAAATTAGGTCTTGTGTTATGGATCCAATTATTTAAGTTAGCTTGTACCCTAAGTTAGCTTATAATGGGTAATTATTTAAAAGGTCATTAGGTTAGTATGTTAGTTTTCTTATAGATAACATACTAGATTTTCATCTTTTGTATAATGGAAAAAACGGAAGATAAAATCCTAATTCAAAAGTGAGTTAAGTTATATGTTATTCTTGTATACTTGTAATCTTGTTTCAAGAGAAAAGAAAGAATAGCAGTTTATAACTAATCCTTGTTGTTATCCTTGGTTACCCTAAACTCTAACCCTTGTGGGTTTCTTAATCATAAAGAATCCTATTATACTTTGTTTCTAAGGTATCTGATTCACAAAAAATTGATGCGGTGAACGTGGAGAAGATGACTTCAATAAAGTATGAGATTAAAAATTTCACCTGTGTGAACGACTACGGTCTGTGGTGCTTGAAGATGAAAGCCCTACTTGTTCAGTAGGGTTTCTTGGAAGCATTGAAGGGAGAGACGACCAAGAATGTTGCGTTAATGTCAGCTGAAAAGATGATCATGATTGAGAAAGCACACAACACAATATTGTTGAACCTTAATGATAAGGTTCTTCGACAATTGTCAAAAGAAACGACGACGTCAGGGTTATGGTTGAAACTTGAAGATTTGTACATGAGAAAATCGTTGATGAATCGACTCTACCTGAAGCAAGCTTTGTATTCATTCAAGATGAGCAAAGACAAAGTGTTGGCTGAGCAGTTGGATATGTTCAACAAGTTGATTCTTGATATTGAAAATATTGATGTGAATATCTATAATGAAGATCAAGCGATGTTGTTGTTATGTGCTTCTCCCAGAACACATACTCACTTCAAAGAAACCCTCTTGTATGGAAGAGAGTCCCTAATCTTTGAAGATTTTCAATATGCCTTGTACTCTAAGGAAATGAATGAATGAAATGAGCATAAACCTTCGACGCCTGGTGAAGGTTTGGGCGTTAAGGCTAAAGTTTTGCGAAAATATGATAAGTTCGACAAGAAGAAGAGTAAAAGTCAGCAGAAGTCTTATAATGGTGAAGCATCTGGTGTTCGATGCTATCATTGTAAGAAGGAGGGTTACATTCGAAAGGTGTGTCCTGAACACCTAAAAGATCATGGAGGTAAGGTTAATGGAAATGCGGCCATTGTTCAAGATGATTTCGAATCATCTGATGTTCTTGTGGTTTCAAGTGGCGACTCAAGAAAAGAGTGAATTATGGATTCAGGTTGCACTTGACATATGACTCCAAATAAATATTTGTTCCAGGAATTATGTGATCATGATGGTGGATCAGTGATGCAGGGAAACAACAAAGCTTGCAGAATTACAGGTATTGGATATAAGAAATTCAAGCTCCATGATGAGTCAATAAGGTTATTGACTAAAGTTAGGTATGTACCTGACTTGAAGATAAATCTGATTTCTCTTGGTGAATTCGACAAGAAGGGATATGTTTTTAAAGGAGAGAAAAGTATCATAAGAATCATGAAGGGCTCAAAGGAAGTCTTGAGAGGCATAAAGAAATAAGGCTTGTATACCTTTGAGGTTGAAGTTGTAAGTTGTTCAAAAAATGTTGCATCCACGAAACTGTTGTCGAAGACAAAATTATGACACATGAGATTATGCCATGTCAGCAAAAGAGGCCTGATCGAATTATGGAAACAAAACCTACTAGGTGGTGACAAAGTCGAGAAGTTGGAGTTTTGTGTACCTTGTGTATTTGGTAAATTCTGTAGGGTGAAGTTTAACAAAGGTAAACAAATAACACATGGATCCCTTGATTACATCCATGTTGATCTTTGGGGGCCTGCAAGGATTCCTTCACATTCAGGTGCAAGGTATTTTATATTCATAGTTGATGATTATTCCAGAAAGTTATGGGTATTCATTCAGAAGACGAACTTTTGAGAATTTCAAGAGTTGGAAGGTTCTGGTCGAAACTCAAACTGGCTGAAAGGTCAAGAGGTTGAGAACTGATAATGGCCTTGAATTATGCAATGAAGCTTTCGACAGCTATTATGTCGAGTTTGGGATTGCAAGGCATAAGATTGTTGCAGGTACTCTTCACCAAAATGATCTAGATGAGAGATTCAATCGAACAATCCTCGAAAGCATTAGATGCATGTTGGTTACTGTTGGATTAAAGAAGGTGTTTTAGGCTGAGTTTGTTTCGACAGCAACATATCTGATAAACATATATCCTTCGATTGCGTTAGATATAAAGACACATGAAGAAGTTTGGTTGGGACATCCACTAGATCTCGAAAAACTGAGAGTATTTGGTTGTGTGTCCTATTCTCAAATTAGGTAAGACAAGGTCGAACCTATAACTTTGTAATGCATGTTCATGGGATACCCTGAAGGAGTCAAAGTTTATAGGTTATGGTGCCTAGAGCCAGGTCACAGGAGGTGTATCACCAGTCGAGATGTAGTTTTCAATGAAGCAGATATGGCTTCTAAGAAAACTGATGTTGTTGACGAAGAGCTGAAACAAGGAGAAATTCCTATTGAGGTGGAGCATAGTGATGCTGAATTGCATGACCCAAATGAAGTCGAAGAAGAAGCAAAAATTGTTGTCGAAGATGAGGAAATTGATAATGACTACCTGCTGTCAAGAGACAGGTCGAAAAGAGTCATTAAGCCGCCTCAGAGACTTGATTATACAGATCTTATAACTTATGCCTTGATCTCTGCAAGTGAGGTTCTAGACAAAGAACCGAGAGACTATAAGGAATTTATGAGGAGTCGGAATAAGACTAAATGGCTAAAGGCCATGAATGATGAGATGAAATCTCTTCATAATAACAACACATGGGAATTTATCGAAAAACCTGCTGGAGCCAAGTTAGTCAGCTGTAAATGGATTTTCAAAGTTAAGGAAGGAATCGAAATTGTGGCGTCGGAGAGATACAAGGAAAGGTTGGTTTCTAGAGGTTTCACTTAGAAAGAATGTGTCGACTTCAATGATGTGTTCTGTTCTGTTGTGAAGTATGAATCCATTCGAATGTTGTTTGCCATGGTGGCATAGTTCGACCTTGAACTGGAACAGATGGATGTGAATATTGTGTTCTTCATTGGTGATCTTGATGAAACAATCTTGATGAGGCAACCTGAAGGGTATGTCGAAGAGGGGAAAGAAGATTATGTGTGCAACCTGAAGAGATCTTTATATGGGCTGAAACAATTTCATCGATAGTGGAATAGGAGATTGGACAAGTTCATGACACACATAAATTTCATCAGAAGTCAGTTTGACCACTGTGTCTACTTCCGATTTTGACCGGATAATTAATATGTTATTTTGTTGATTTATATGGATGATATTCTAATAGAAACTAGCAAGCAACAATGTCGAAGCTGTAAATGAAGCACTGTGGTTTGAAGGTTTTGCAACGGAGCTGAAACTTCTAGGTTGGGGTATCACTGTTAAATGTGATAGTCAAAGTGCAATACACCTGTCAAAGAGCTCAACCTATCATGAGCGAACCAAGAACATTGATGTGAAGCTGCATTTCGTCAAAAGGGTAATCAAGCGCGAAGGAGTCCAAGTGCTAAAGGTTTCGAAAGATCATAATGTTGTTGATATGATCACCAAGACGTTGTTCCATTGCAAGTGTTTCCATTGTATACAGTTGATAAAGTTGCATGAAGAAAGCTAGTGTATTTTTGTTGTTATAGAGTTTGTTTAAATGTGGAGATTTGTAAGATATTGGAACGAACTCTAGGTTTAGCATGCCGTCAAAGTTCGCTCACATGTTGTTGTCAAATTGGGCCTTGTGTTATGGATCCAATTGTTTAAGTTAGCTTGTACTCTAAGTTAACTTGTAATGGATAATTGTTAAAAAGCCCATTATGTTAGTATGTTAGTTTTCTTATAAATAACAACATACTAGTCTCTCATCTTTTGTATAAGGGAAAATAGGAAGATAAAACCTTAATTCAAAAGTGAGAGAGATTATTTGTTATTCTTATATAATTGTAATCTTGTTTCAAGAGAAAGGAAAGAATAACAATTTATAACTAATTCTTATTGTTATACTTGGTTACCCTAAACTCTAACCCTTGTGGGTTTCTTGATCATAAAGAATGCTATTATACTTTGTTTCTAAAATATCCGATTCACAACAAATAGAATTTTAGATTGCCAAAGTAAATCCAACGCCATCAATGTTGTAGAAGTTATGATATGAATTTCCTCTATTTTTATTATTGTTGTTACCTCATTGTGTCTTATTGAAGCCAAATCTGACTCTATGACACTTTGTCAGAAAGGGATTAATTTTTTTTAATATTCCCTCCGTCTCAAAATAGATGTTCTCTTTGAGATTTTTACATTTAAAAAAAAATGATTAATTGTATTGATTTTAATGATAAAATTGGTTTCATTTACTAAAATAATCTTATTAATAATAAATAGTGGATTAGTTAAATGAATTAAAATATAATAAATAAAGATAATTTAGTGGAAAAAAATAATAAATATCATAGTGATATTCTAAATGGACAAATAATTTAAGACAATTAAAAATAGAGAAGAAACTATTGTGAGACGGGTGGTGTAATAATTAAGTCATTCAATTCCAAGGCAATATTTAATTCAATTTTTTATCGGTGGATTTAATTTAATAATAATTAATTATGTAAAAATATACTTAATCATGCTATATAATGTTATGAATTTGCAGGGCTTTGGTTGCCAGACGTGGGATGCAGCATTTGCTATACAAGCAATAATTGGTTGCAACATGAGTGAGGAGTATGGTCCTATGCTTAAGAAAGCACATCAATTTCTCAAAGCTTCACAAATTATTGAAAACCCATCAGGTGATTTCAAAGCAATGTACAGACACATTAGAAACGGAGGTTGGACATTCTCAATACAAGATGAAGGTTGGCAGGTTTCTGATTGCACTGCAGAAGCACTCAAGGTATTATGTCATTGTTTTACAGTGACAAATATTTTAGTAGACTCTGTTTTACGGTGGTTTAAACATATCAAATTTATGACTTTGTATGCTATTATGTTTTGTACGCCTCTCAAAAACGGTCATAAAAGAACAGAGATGTCCGACATACATGATCTATTTTCGTTTTGCCACCCCTATGTATTTTTTTCCTTATATTGTTGGAAAATTTCCCTAATTGTGCATAAATGATTTCATTATATTCACACTTTCTTTACTGTGTAGGCGACACTCCTACTGTCACAAATGCCAAATGATCTTGTTGGAGAAAAACTAGAAACAGAAAGATTCTATGATGCTGTTAATGTCATCCTATCTCTACAGAGCAGTAAAGGAGGATTCACTATTTGGGAGCCTCAAAGTGCATACCGTTGGTTAGAGGTTAGAATTGTAAATGATCTTAAGTCTAAGATTAACAAACAAAAGAGAAATTAATATATGATTAAATAATTTTATGCATTTTTATATTTTTGCTGCAGATATTCAATCCAAGTGAAATCTTTGAAGGCACTCTAATTGAAAGAGAGTAAGATAACAACATTGACATAAATAACCATAACTATATTGATTCAAATTTTTTTATTCTCTAAATATATATATAATTCAAAAACAAATATTAATACTAGTATATTATATAAATGTATTAATTGTTGTGGCATATATATTATAGGTATACTGAGTGCACTGGTTCAGCAATACAAGCTCTTACTCTTTTCACAAAACTATATCCAAACCATAGAACAGAAGAAATACATCATTGCATTGCCAAAGCAATATGTTACATTGAAAACATGCAAAATCCTGATGGTTCCTGGTATTTTACTATTTTTTCTTATACTTTTTTATGATATATTAGTTTATATAATTTTACCATATAAAGATGTAATTAATCAATACTTATATATAATTATATTTTAGGTATGCATATTGGGGAAATTGTTATACATATGGTACTTGGTTTGCTGTGAAAGGTCTAACAGCTTGTGGAAAAAATTACAATAATAGCCTTTCTTTGAGAAAAGCTTGTCAATTTTTGTTGTCAAAACAGCTTCCTAATGGAGGGTGGGGAGAGAGTTACTTGTCAAACCAAAACAAGGTATTTCTTTCTATCTTATTAGATCCAGCAAAAACATATTATACTTATTTAAAATCTAAAGAGATACAATAGCTATCAATATATAGTAATCAGAAGCTTGTGACACAAGTAACTGATGTAAGTAACTTAATCGTTTGTAGTTTTACGGAACTAACTAGAAAAAAATCAGGAAAGGCTACTTAACAGTATCAGTTTGGAATTTTGTTATGATTATCTATTAAGAGGAATATCCAAGAACTTGAATCGAGTTGCAAAAACAAAACACATTTAAGGTCTCTTGGATTAGTGATAAAATAATAATCCATGGTTCAAAATATATAAAATATAAAAATGTATATATGTTCAATTTTTACAAAGTTCATAAGATTTAATTGAACTCCTTCAGAAGGGTTAATTCTCTGCCCCTAAATGGATAAAAGAAAAAACCTACCAGATTTTTTTGGTTGGTCAGGAGTTAGTTCATGTTGGGTTATTGTATATATCCAATTGAAGTATGAGTTAGTTTATGTTCTTAAATAAGGAAGGCCATTGTTCGAAAAATTTGAATCAATCACGAAGGTGGAGTCACTTTTAGATTTGAGAGATTTTAGACCTATTTCATTTCTTAGTTCTTTGTATAAGTTGGAAAGATGTTGCCCATTGGGCTCACGGGTAATTTTATCTCTCTCGAGCAATCATCTTTTGTTTAGGGGAGGCAGTTGGTGGATTAAGTGATATCTCTTAACAAGGTTTTAGACTTTGATAGGTGTCTAAGAGAGAGCGTTTTGTGTTCAAAATAACTTTTGAGATGGCGAATGACTCTGTCAGTTAGTTCTTCCTGGATTTATGATCCGGAAGTTTGGATATGATGGTAGATGGAGGGTTGTATTAGAGCTTGTGCTATTTTGGGAAGACTCTATGTCTTGGTGAATGGGTGCACAATGGAAGAGATTAGTATTTAAAAGGGTATGAAGGAAAGAGACCCTTTAGCCCATTTCCTTTTTTTTTCTCTAGTGGTGGTCTTAGTACTTCTTTGGAAAAGACGGTCTCAGTTGATATTTTTGAAGATTTTAAGGTTGGTTCGGATGGGTTAGAGGTGTCACGTCTTCAGTATGCCAATGATACAGTGTTGGTGGGGGTTCCATCGATTGAGAATTTTCCCCCATTAATGAGGTTCTCATAAGTTTTGAGCTCGCCTTAAGCCTTAAAGTAAACTTTTGTAAGAGTTGTTTGTTTGGAGTTAATGTGGGTAGATCTTTTTCTGGACCAGGCTAAGGAGTATTTACACTCTAAGTGGGTTCCCCCTTTCAAATATTTAGGCCTTTCGGTTGATGCAAACCCGAAAAATAACAGTACTTGGGATCCTCTTGTGAATTATGTCTCCGTGAGATTAGCTTCTTGGATAAATATATTTGTGAGTTTAGGAGGCAGGGTGATCATGCTGAACTCGGTGTTGAATACAATCCCAGTGTTATTTCTCTCTTTCATGAAGATGTCTGTCTCGAGTTGGAAGAAGTTGGTGGGTATGCAAAGATGTTTTCTCTAGGGGAATTCAAATGAGGCGCAAAAGTTGTTAGGGTTAAGTGAAAGGATGTATTCTAGGCCAAAAGGGTTAATGGTTTTGAAGGGAAGTTGCGATAAAGATACACAGTGGAATACAAATTTCCCTTAAGTCCATCTTTATGAATGATCATGATCGGTAATAGAATGATTACCTCTTGTGGTGATTAATATTTTATGCAGAATTGAGAAAAATCGTAAGCCCCAAACAAACAAAAGCATCTTTACTTAGTTCACACTAACAAAGTGTCTTCAATCTGAGTGCTAATTATTATGAATGAAGACTTTGAGAGAAAAGTGTGGGTAGGGTTTCACAAATCGAATTTGGTTAAGAAACAAATATTTCAGTACAAGGGTTATATTTATAGAATTGTCTATGTGGGTTGCAAGATGATTAAACTCACTAAACACATTGAACGTTACGGTGTACTATATTTCACTTAAGTGCATTGTATCTTACAGTGTTCCATATTATACTTAAGTACACAATACCTTATAGTGTTCCTTATTTCACTTAAGTACATTATATCTTACACTATTCTATATTTCACTTAAGTACATTATACCTTACATTGTACTGCGTTTCCCAAATTAACACTAGTGCATTGCAAGACCGCCAATTGAATAAGATTCACTTACTTATTTTCTCCAATCAATGTGTTATGATGTGTGTTACCCTATAGGTTCTCGTGACCTTGGGAATTATATTAAATCACACATTTAAATAATAAATACTAAGTATGGTATCTAGCAACACGTCAGTGTTATCCAAGTTACAAAAATGTCATGTGATCTGACAAAACCATTTTGTGATAACCCTTTTACCCTCACAATTAAATATTTAACATAAGCCATATACCGTTTTACTCTTATCTAATTAAATATAAGGCCAAAGACATTTATCATGTTACCATGATGGACAAATTCCATATAGGTCACTCATGCCCCTCAACATGATTTGTAGAGTAACCATCAACCATATACATGGTCATCTTCTTATAGATAATATTTAATCGGTAATAAAGTACCTGACTCCACGTCAAGGGTCCATAGTGGTTAAAAGTGGAAGGATGGTATACATCACAATCACCTTGAGAATAACTTATGATACATGCATAACATTTTATGTATTATTTTCATAGTAGGTTAATCTAGTTTAAATATTAATGCTAATGTTTATACATATGTAAAGATTTGATTACTCTTTAATTATGATTCGTGAGATGTGATCAATAGTCTATCCACATAATAGTCTCAATGTTTCAATGTTATCTCACTTCACATAAATCTTGGCTAACGATACTTTAAGAATATTGTCCTTGTGTTTCATGGGATCTCACGATTAATTTACACTTATTGTTTCATTAAACATGCTAGTTATTTTAGGGACTTTATTACTTTGAAAAAACAAACATAAGAAAGAAATTCCTTATTATTATTATTAAGTTATTCAATACAAGTAGCTTATTCTAATAAATATATTGACCTCTAGAACTTACACTAACATGTTTAAAGGTGAACGATCTTAGTTTTGTTAATTTTGCCTTGCTAAGTAAGTGGGGGGTAGAGGATTCATATGGATTTTTTCTTTGAAAATAAGGAGGCCTTAGAAAGGTGTTTCTCTCATTGGTCTCCCTTTAATCAGGATATTGACTGGTTCTTCTCTTCTTGTGCTAAGGTGGTTGGGGATGGTCAGAAGACCATGTTTTGACATGATGTATGGGTTGGAACAAACCCTTGAGGTTATTCCTTATCTCAGAGTACAAGCCTCAAGTGGTGGGTTCTTTGGGTTCTTGAGAATGGGATGTCTAGGTTTGGAGTTTTAGGTGGATGTGGGCTTTCCTAGTTTGGGTGAGCTCTTTGAGCGTTTTCTTGACCTCATTTCAAGAGTGGTTATGTTTGGTTAAGAATATTCTTAGGTTTGATAACCTTTTGGTTTTGGTTGATTTTAAGGAAGGTATGTCTGAGAGGGTGCTGTGGGACTTATTAGGATTTGGAAGAATTTGACATCTTCAAAAGTTGCAGTGTTCTCTTGAATATTGCATAAAAATAGGTAGCCGATTAGGCATGACGTCTTGAGGCATCAAATTGTGTATGATGTTAGCATAGGGTGTGTAGTGTGCATAGGTAAAATCAAGTCAATTATTCATCTTTTTTGTCTTGTATGAGGTTGCTTCAACTATCTTAGTTAGAATTTTTTTGTGGGTGGGGCGGTATGACCCTCTACCACATTCGATTTTATGGATGTTTGAGTTGTTTCAGGGTCTAGGTCAAGAAAAACATAAGTTTTTAAGTTTGATCATGATCTTCCATTATATGATATTGACTATTTGGGAATTGCAAAATAAAGTGATTTTTTGTCGGGATAGCTTGAGGGTTAATAATTGAATGTCTATTATTATTAGTTTGGCGTGAAAGTGGGTACATACTCGTGTTTTGGATTTTGTCTTGCTTTGTAAGACTAGGAGAAAGAATCAAACAAGTGACTAGTTATTTAGGGGTGTGCATGATGTTCAACTTCCTTCCTTTTGTTTTGTGCAAGTGGCTAGATTGGATTATTGACTAATTGGAATTTTTTTCTCTTCATGTTGTTCTATTATTTCGCTCTTCTATCTATTTTTTAACTTGAACTTTTGTCAGATTCTTTTTTTTTTCATAAACAAGAGATATATTGATAAAGGAGAACTAAAGGTTCTCACACAAGCTTACAAAAGAAAGACAAAAAGTCCAAAGAAAATTACAATCCAATTTCTCATTACGAAAGATACAAAATTGGATCTTTAAGAAAATTACAAAATTGGAACTTTTGTCTGATTCTAATTGTGCGTTGTTGTTTGTAACTTTTATTTTTATTTTATAATTATATATGATTTCTGCTTTACTTAAACTCTCCACCATTTTATCAACATCCTTTTGAAATTAGGACAAAAAAGAACCCTTTTAATAATTAGGACAAAGAATATGTTTCAAAATTGGGATAATTATACAAAACCCCCTGCCATTAGGGCGTGATCTGGTATTCCCCCCTGAATTTTTTTTAATAGAGATCCCCTTATAAAACCCAAAATCAAATTTTACCGCCCCCTTTTACCATCTATGTTGACTGTGTATATGTTGGCATGCTGACTGGACATCAACACCCCCTTATTTCATTAACCACTTCAACCTCTCTCTACAACTTTTTTCTGCAACTTCAATATCTCATGGAAGTTCTCTAATCACTAAGACTACTTTCATATTTCAACATTCATCAATCAAAACAGAAAAAAAATGACAACAATCCAAAACTAAAATCTTTGGAATGTTAAAATATTTTTTACAATAATTGTTTAAACATAATTTAAAAAATTGAAACCATATCAAAGTTATCTTACCCAAAAGAGATTAAGAACCACAAAAAAGAATGCCACAGTTGAAACGGTTGTCGATGATGACATGCTTCAATAAATCCAAATTAAAAATCTCAAGAAACAATAGAATAATAATTTTGAAAAGAATATAAAAGGGTTTGTTTTCAAGATCTGTGTGTTGAAGATGAAGTTCTGTGTTCTTGAAGCTTCATTGGAAAATTCATAGAGCTATCAGTTTCTAGAAATTTCCAGTGCTCTGATCGGTACTTTTTCATGTTGTTTTATATTTTCTTGCTTGAACCTTGTTTCTGAACCCAATTTGAACATAAACCCTAAAACAATTTCACAAAACTGTGGTCAATTGATAGGACTTGAAGAATTAGGGTTCTATATTCATGAACACGAATTCCAGATTTCTTGTTTTGGACCTTGAATACTCTAGGAATACAATCGATTCCTCTGTTGTGTGGGAACCAATTACATATTCCTCATAGAACTGTTACTCATGATTGAATTTTGTGGGATGTTGATGTTGTTGGGATTAATGTTAGTAAACACGGTTCGGATCCAGCTTTCGAAACCAACAACACACTTGCACCTGCTTTGGTTGTGCCTACTGTTTCTACAAAATTTTCTAGGCAACAGGTATGCACAGTCAACATCCAGTCACCCAACACCCAGTCAGCACTGAGGTAATAGGGGTGGTAATTTATGATTTTGGGTTTTATAAAGGGATCTCTATTAAAAAAACTTAAAGGGAGAAAACCAAATCATGTCCTAATGACAGAGGGTTTGTATATTTATCCCTTTAAAATTTTATAAAAATTCTATTTTCATTACATTAAAGTACAATAACTTTCTTGTTTTTCCTTTGTGAAATAGGTATATACAAACCTAGAAGACAACCGATCACATTTAGTACAAACATCATGGGCTTTGTTGTCACTTATTAACGCAGGACAGGTTAGTGAATTAAAGTTTCTTGACATAGAATGTTAATTAATTAGTTTGCTAATTAATTAATAATTAATGTTTTTCAAAAGGGTGAAATAAATCCTACACCGATACATCGTGGCATGAAATTACTAATCAATTCACAAATGGAAGATGGAGATTTCCCACAACAGGTAAATTTGATTTTGTATAAAATCTTAGATTATTTTATTTAATCTCTTATGTAGAAATTTTTTAATTTATAATTGATAACAAAATAAAATGTACAGGAAGCAACAGGAGTATTTTTTAGGATCTGTACAAATAATTATGGCTCATATAGAAACATTTATCCTATATGGGTTATGGGAGAGTATCGTCGCAAAATCTTAAATGTTACAATTTAAATTATGGAATAGCTAATGACTTTTGTAATTGCTTTGTGACTTATATTTTGCTAAATCTCTTAAATTATGGAACAATTGATGACTTCGTAAAATTATAGTTTTCACACCATTTATCCTTCTACAAGATAATGTTCTTACCTTCAAGGAATTTGAATGTCATATTATATTCAAGTCATCAAACTTGAATCCAATTGGAATTTTCAGTATTGAATACTGCTGGAATTAGGGATGTCAAAAAATATGCATCGACAGATAAAATTCATTATAAATATGGAACAGATAATTTAATTGATATTCACGAATAAAATAAATGAATATTTAAATATAGATACAATTTAATGATATTCATGTTCGCAGATATTCATTTCTGTTAATAAATTATAAAAATTATTTAAATATCATTAATTTATTATATCTTATCTTTTCATCTTCTAAAAATAGTCTTATATTTTGGTTTTTTGAAATTTTCTTTGAAAAAACCCTTTCACATTTCATTTAAATTCTATTAGTCATTTCATATTTAAACTCTTCAATACTTCATACTTCACTTCAACAATTTCATAGTCCAACCAACTAGTGTTGTCATTTTTGTATCGAACTAGTGTCTCTCTTCCTACTCTTCTGTCGCTCGCTCTTCCATCATAACTCATAGTCACTGTATCTTTTATTTGTTTGTTTAAATATGAAATGTATATATATTATGTTTGGATCTAATTATATTTTGGTGAATAAGAAGAAAATTAATGTAATGAAATTTATTGTTAAATTAAGAGCGAATTGTATGGATTTTATATATGATATATAATTTTGTCTTTAAAAGAAGTAAAAAACATTTTTATAGAAAAAATATTATCCATGGATATTTGTAAATATATGTGGATACCGTAAAACCTGCGAATTACCCCATTAATGGATACCCCCGTGGACATGAGACATATATGGATTGAATATTTATCCAATGAGACGAATACAGATATCATAGTATCTATCCTCATGAATATCCATTTACATCCCTAGTTGGAATATTTCATAATTAAATATTATTTTAATAATTATTATGTGGACATATATATTTTAATTATATTAGTTATTTTATTGTGTCTTAAATAAATAAGTGATTAAATTAAGTTTAAAAAATCTAATTAGATTTCATTTAATAATTAATTAATTAAATAATTTAGTATGAGCTCAAATATGAGTGGATGTCGAGATGACTCATTTGAGAATAATGAGAACTCTAATTGATCATCACACTATATATAGGTTATGGTCCCCAATATATCATACACAAGCAAATAATCTCTTCTCCCCATTTCAAGAGTATTAAAGAAATTAAGAGTATCAATTGAGGAAGAACCACACAAACCATCAAATATTCTTTGTTTGTCTCTCAACTCTCAAGATTACTGTTAGATCCATGGTTTTATGATTGACAACAATTTTGTTAAAACATAGTTCACAACAAGATGTTGTGTGTGATGTTGTAACATGTTGTTCAATTCACCTTATGTGAAGATGTCATGACAGATGTTGTAACATGTTGTACCAGAACATCAGTTCTGGCTGTTTTAATTCTTGACAAGATTTGTTTTGATTTTGTGAGATTCCTTTTGGAATTATTTCACTTATTTTCGCAGGTCGAGAAGATTTTATCTGGAACAAGTTTTTGTATCTTCAGTTGTACGCAAGTTGCCAAAATTGAATGATGCGACAATTTAGGAAACTTTGTGTTTTGTTCCAAGATTTAAGGAGATCTTTTCTACACAATTGATGTAGCCCTTAGTGCGCAGATCAAGAAATATTTTGGCGAAGAATGTGAAGCCCATTGATTGCTAAGGAGTATTTAAAGAGCACTTAGATCTAATGTAATCAACGAATTTCACTATTTTAAAAACTAGGGGAAGGATTAGAAACTTAGGTTTTGAGAGTCTCTTGTCTGTGACTTTGTAAGTCACCC
The DNA here is from genome assembly GCA_963966055.1 of Lathyrus aphaca. Lineage (NCBI taxonomy): Eukaryota > Viridiplantae > Streptophyta > Magnoliopsida > Fabales > Fabaceae > Lathyrus > Lathyrus aphaca. Next base: position 382,643,180 of record OZ014519.1, on the reverse strand, counting down.
TTTGTATCGTTTGGTACATTATGGGAGACATATTGTTTATTGTTTATTGTTCACTCAAAAGCTTTTAAGCATATACTTTATTATTCTAGGTTGAAGCTTTGAAGCAAAACCAAGTATTGTAGTGGAAATGGGATACATCTTTCTTTTTGGTTTCTTAAGGAAATGGTCATTGAGATTATGACTGTTTGTTAGGAAGTGAGAGGGGTCTCATATATAGATGGACTTCTAGGTAGAATTTTCATAAGGTAAGGATTAGGTGAGCAGTTGTAAACGAGTGGGTTTAATTTTGAACTAATATTATCATAATGACTTTCCTTCCTGGATTGAATGACACAAGATGTATGTGAGTTGCACCGAATTGGGTTAACAATTAACTGTGTCATTTATCATTCTACAATTTACAATATCTATTTAATTAAAGTTTGATAATATTGTTTTGTCAGACTGAAAATGTCAAAATATCTGTCTTGACTTTGTGTTCTGATGTGTTGTTACATTAGTATTTACATCAACATCGATATTTATCCTTGTTAGTATGAATGGGTTGTGCCATAACTGTTGTTGTTACTAGTGTTGTGACATTTGTCTCAATATCTGGTATGTAAGTGCTATAATTTCAATTGGCATCAGAGCTGGAACCCTTGTCAGTTTTGGGTGAACTTTAGGGAATATTGTTCTGGTATTGTTTGATCTTTGGTAAGTGTCTGTAAACACCCCAAATTTTTCCTCACTCTTTTTCACACCATGGCTTGTGATCTTTCATTTTTTTGTTTTAAACATAAGCATTACATCTCATATTGCATTTTTGTTTCACTGCATAGTTCAAGTTCATCTGCATCTAGGGTTTGTGATATGAGCAATCCAAGAATCCATATGAGCCATCCCTAAGGTCTCAAAGCTTTCCAAGAGGGTCCATGTGTGTTCTATCATCATATTATGCTCCCCAAAGTTCATGAAAGTCAAGAGATCACAAGAACTCGCAAAGGCATGGAAGCAGAGCTAGGGTTTTCACTACACAGATGACCAAAATTAGGGTTTTGGTTTCAGAGGCCTTAACTCCAAATTTTTGGGTCATTCTTGTTTCTAATGTTCTTAATATGTTATAAGGATCATGTGTACCAAGTTTGATGAAGAAAATCATTGTGGAAGTCATCTGTTTACTGGGTAACTTCCTGAACAAGTTAAGTCAAAATCAGGGCATCTGAGGCCCCCAACAATGGAACCAAAGGGGTATTTTCATCAAATTGAAGTTCAATGATCTTTATTTGATCTTATAAGTGGTTGGAAGTTCACAAGATTGAAGAATTTTGAGCCAATTGCAAACTTGCCATTTTTGGAAATGACCTGGAATGCAAACTTTCCATTTTGGGAAAGTTTTTCAACATCCTCTTTCATGACCAAAAATGCTTCAAATGAAAAATTCTTGGTCATGAAAGTTGTAGATTAGGTCTTTCCCTTTTCAAAAAGTACAAGAACATGTCTTGATTCATCCTAGAACTCAAGATATGGCCTTTCAAAGTTAGCAAAAATCACATAATTTTCATGTTCATGTCAAAGAGGAAATTTTGCAATTTCACTTGCCAAGCATTCTAATGACCTCTAATGTGCACAAATATGTTATAATATGCCAATGCAACTTCAAAAGATCAGAATTGTCCCAAGGATTGAAGCATTTCATGGCTTGATTCACAAGAAACACCAAAGTTGGAAAATTTCATAAAGCATGACATCTCTTCATCCAAGCCTTCCAGCTGCAATCTTTTGATCCAAGGGCCATCCACAAACTCTGCTGAGGCCAAGACACCCCTTGAAACAACTCTGCATCATGCCCATACCTCAAGTACACAATATTGACTTTTTTGCAAAACCTCCCATACCAATTAAGCTGAGCCACAACAACTCTCTGAACCAATCACATTTGTTTATACTAGCCTCAAGAATTCCAAAGCACAACACACACAAGCTCAAAATCTCCCACAAGTCAGCAATCACAAAAACCTCAATAAACCTTCACCTCTTCGAATTTCATAGCACAACCACTCAAACTTCAAATTTTCTTCACCATTCAACTCAGCATCACCTAAGGAACAAATCCCAACCATTAGAATGGCCTGAAAAACATCACACAACAAACACAATTTCTCACTCCTCAGAACTGAAACTCACAAAGGAGGCCATTTAAACTCCATTCAAGCTTTCCAGAAGCATCAGAGGGATCATTGGAGGCATTTTGCACAAAGGAAGAGGTCAGAAAGCTCCAGTTTGCAAAGCTTCAACTCAGGTAGCCATGATGAACTTTTTTTCCAGAACTCTTATTTTAAGTTCTTAAATGCTTCTACATGTTTAGCTGATCATCCTGATATGTTTATTTTTGAAAATGGTTAAGAATCAAGCATGTATTGAACTTCTGAAAGTTTTGTGTAATTTTCTGTTTTGCTTCGAATCTTGCTTTTGATGAAACATAAATGGATTTTGTTGCTGGATTCGTGTTTAGGGTTGTTAGTTGAGTGATTCTAGGGAGTTAGAGGGTCTGGGGTAGCCTAGTGTGGAAGTTAGGGTGAAGAGCTGGCCGGAGAAGATGACCGAGGTCTTCTCTGGCCACCTGAATGTCATTAGCCCTAATTAGGGTTTAGTTGCCCAAATTGATTGTGGACCTTTGGATCTTGATTAGCTTAACTCGTGAGTGGCCAGGATTAGTTCATTAATTTAATTTCAGATTAATTAAAATAAAACTCAATTAATTAGTCAGGATTGATCTGGACCATTAATAAACGCGCGCAGTCAACCCCATCGCCCTAGGTTTAAATCTCGGTCATAGGATCTGCATACTTATCATTTTTATTCATTTTATTTCATTTTATTTTCATTTCTTTTTCATAATTAGTTTAAAATATCAAAAATCATCACAAAATGCATTCATTTCTTTAAGATTAAAGTAATTTAATTAACTAAAAATGCATTTAGGTTTCTAAAAATCACCAAAAAAATCATGAATCATCCCAATACATTTAGAAACATTTTCAAACTCTTCACACAAATTTCATTTTAGGTTTGATCATAGTTTACCAATTTTCTTTGAATTAAGGGTCATAAAAATCACATTTTTAAACCCTAACTTTGAAAAATCATTTCTGCCTAACCAAGAAGAGTTTGAACTTTATTATTTTTGCATTGATTTACATATTGCATGTAGTTTATAGGTCATTTTCCTCATAAATTTATCTTGCATTTTCAATTTGATTTGCATTTTTCCTTTTGAATCACCCAAAAACCCTAGAGAACTTAGGAAAATCATAACTTTTGATAGGTTAGGCTTCTGACCTTCTCCTTTGGGGTGTGACCTAATATGGGATTAGGGTTTGTTTGAGTTTGATTTCAAATTTTTATCATGTTGATTGCTTCTGTTTTAGTCATTTTCACTTCACATGTTCATAAAACCCTAATTTCTCATGTTCATTTGCATTCTCCTTGCATATTCATCATCAAATGAACTTGCCATGACATTTCATGCATTCATATGTCATCTTAGACATCTTAGGACATGTTATAACCTTGCTTGATCATTTCTTCATTCATTTTCCATGTTTTGCATTCTTTTCATTTCATAAACATCCATGTGTTTTCAAACTTCAAAGCATGCTTCCTTTGCATCTCATCTTTGTATGATCACACATATGTATATTGTATGACTTTGCATCATCTCACATGACATTTATATGGCATAGGCACTTCTGACTTTGGTCTTTACATCTCATTTCATCTCATTTCAATTCATTTCTTCATGCCTTATATCTTATGCATTCATGCTAACACTTTCAGGTACTTTTGGTAAGTTACCTTGAGAGGAGGATTTGCCTTCACCTCTCACTTCTTCTTATATCTTTCATATGCATTTTAACTTGTCTTTAAAGTGAATTTGATTCACTTGTGTTCTATCTCTCTCACTTTCTTCCTTTAAGTCACTTATCTTCTTAGGAAGTAAGTAACTTATTCTTCTACTTCCTTCTCCTTTCATCTGCTTCTTCCATTGGTGGATTCTTTGAAGATCTTTATCTAAGCCTCACAAACCATAGGAAATCCAAGCATGATAATGATTAGGGTTGTGATTAGTCCCCCTTAGCTTTTTACCTTTGAGTCTCCTTGAGTCTCTCTTCTCATCTCAATAATTAGAGACTAAACTCTTAAAGTTTTAGGACTTTGGAATTAGGGTTATGCCTACATCCTTCTCTTAGGATGGAGTGTATAACTTTAATCCTAAGTGTTAAACCTTTAATTTGTTTAAACCTCTTAATCAAATCACTTAATAACCATCAAGACTTTATCTTGTAACTTGGGCCTTACATTAGGGTTCTAATTCTTCCTTATGGTTAAGAAGGACTAACCCTAGTGTTTAATGGACAAGTACCTCTCAAGTTGTCTTACAATCCATATAATCCACTTCTTAATCTCACCCTTTAATTAAAATTCATTTAATAAAGGCTTGTTATATAATGAATTTAATCCCTAACCATGGATTAAGTTGAGGTATCTTCCTCAGCTTGAGTGTTCTCATCTATTATCCTTCTATTAGGATGGTGTAATGAGTTCACTAATCTGTGATTAGAGATTATACTCATTACTTAACACTAAACAAAAACCAAAAACATCTAATTAATCACAAGTAGATTAATTATCTTAATCCTACATCACCATGGCAATTAAGTTGAGATGCTTATCTCATACTTAAGTAGGCTCATTATCCATAATCAGGGAGGATATAATGAGTTTATAACCCTTGATTTAGGCTTAAGCTCATTATCCTAAGCAAAACACCAAAATCAATAACAAAACTGAAAACACAAAAACAAACAATAATCGTCTCCTTCGGGATTCTTTTCTTATCACACTCATTCACAAGCGAGAACTTGCTTCTTCTGTCTAATGCAAGACAATTAGCACTCGAGCCAAACGAGTCATACATTTGAGCATAGACAAGCCAGCAGTTCATAGTCAATTTATTTTCCAGTCTCTTTGAGTCGAACTACGGTGTTATGACTTCCTCATTGCACGCGAGGATACGTAGGAATAACTTAACAGTTATCGAACAAAAGTCTCTTTGTCATCCCCCTCTTTCAGCATTCTTTCTAAGCCTCAGTTCCTGAGCAATTCACCTTCTGCACTGACACCTGTACTTTCATTTTTAGCTTTTGCACACAGATAACACATACACTACCCCTTTAAACACAATCTTATGAACGTGGATCCCGTCGAGTACGACGGACAATCTGGGTGCTAATACCTTCCCAGGTTGTAACCAACCCCCTTTCTTAGTTTCTCTGGTTCACAACCGTCTTATCCATCTTTTCTAGGTTTATGCAGCATTACCTTTCCTTCGGGATAAAACTGCCTAGCTGGCGACTCTATTCAATTCATTTTCATTTTCTCTTTTCGCCGACCGTTCGCGTCTGTACCCTGGGACCCTGGTGTCTTTTCGGGGGAGCGACAACTTGGCGACTCTGCTGGGGATCTTATCTTGTAACCGGGGTTTCTGGTTCTTTTTGTTGGTTTCTCCTAGCGCTTGTTTGATTTGTGTTTATGGGGGTGTTATATGCTACTTGTTCTTGTTGTTTATTGCTTTATTTATTACTTTCATTTATTGTTTATATGCATTCCATACTGTTATCATCATATCATGTGTTGGATCTTCTGTTTGTCTTGGTGGGAGGAATATTGAGTGAGTAAAGGTTCCATACCAGGACCCTGAGTGACACATAGGATAGAGTGGATTCATATTCTTTCCCATTCCATTTCGGTCTGGTGCGGGAATATGAAACACGGTTCAGACATGGGTTTCTTCTTGAGAACTCTGTGCTACGGATTTCCTGTAGTACTAGGGCTATCTGGGAAGCCTGCTAAGTCTGGATGACCTTTTTATGACCTTCAGCATCTGAGGTGAATTAGAGGAGGATCCTTTATGATTATTGTAAACATTGTACCTCCATGTTAGAAGTGTTTACACTTCTCATAACAGATCTAAGTCTGAGGATCCTTGTTCTAGAACAATACATGTGAGGGGGTTGGGATGTTTACAGGTTTGCAGGAACCCTTGGCCTCATCATACCCTGTTACCAGTTTTGTTTTAAGATTACACCATTTTGGACTGTTCTTGTGAAACCCCGGACTTGTGACTCTTTATTTGAGTCCCCTACCTAGTTACTGGTTTTCTAAGCCTCCATCCGGACTTATGAACACATATGGACCCTACCAAGGTAGATAACAGATCCATCACTTGATCACAAACCCTTGCATATCATTCTGCATACATGATTTTGCATCATTTAACATTTGTCTATTTGTTTTACAGGGTATCCACATTCTATCTTTGGTTTGGTTTTGACCTATTCTACTGCTCAGATTCCTTCAGCTATCTGCATCAGCCTTCTTCATCAGCTATCTTCATCAGAGATTCCTCTTCAGTATCTTCTCCAGTTATCTTCAGCAATTTTCTCCAGTATTTTTCCTCAGTCTTTTTCACCAACATCCATTGTAAGCATGGACCTATCCAGGAAAAGCAACATCACTTATCATTTCTTTGAGCCCACTCTGACAGGCATCAGACAGATTCAGACACTCATCACTCCTGATCATGTCCCTTTATTCAGGGAACATTATGGTGGCATTATGAACATGATCATGGACTTGGATGCATCACAGAGGAGTATGATCCACACTTGCCTTCAATTCTATGACCCTCCTCTCAGATGTTTCACTTTCCCAGATTTTCAGTTGGGACCTTTGATGGAAGAGTTCTCCATGTTGTTGGGTGTCCCCATCAGGAGAGGTATTCCCTTCAACCCTAAGATGACTACTCCCATGAATGAAGATGTAGCCAAGGCTCTGTACTTAGAGTCCACCCTCATTGACCAGAATATGACCACCAAAGCTGGAATTCCAGGCCTCCATTTGGACTTCTTGGTTACTCAGGCCACCATTCATGCTGCAGCAGGGAAGTGGGACACTGTTTGTGCTCTTCTTGCCCTCAGTATATATGGAATTATCTTGTTTGAAGACGAGCCTAAGTTTGTAAGCAAGAGTGTTATCCACCTTTTCCTGTTGAAGAATCCAGTCCCTACCTTGCTGAGAGACTTTTACTACTCAGTGCATCAAAGGAATGTGAAGCAGAGGGGAAGATTAGCCAGATGTTGTGCACCTCTCTTATATTGTTGGTTATTGAGGCACTTACCAAAGTCAGAGGCTTTCTTGAATCCTCATCAGTCAAGAAACTGGGCTAAGAGAATGATTGCCCTTACTTCAGAAGACATCAGATGGTGCACTCAGAGCACCAAGGGCAGAGATATCATCACCAGTTGTGGGCAGTATCCCAATGTACCCCTGATTGGAGTGAAGGGTTGCATCAACTACAATCCTTTGATGTTCAAAAGGCAATTAGGGCATGCCTTGGTACATCCACCAAGAGAGAAGGACTTATCAGAAACCTCTTATTGTGATATTCAGCATAACCATGCCATTGTCCGACAAGCAGCTTGGGCTTGGGACAACATCCAGACAAAAGGGACTGCTATTCTTGGCAAGTGTAACAACATAGCTTCAGCTCAGTATCTTGATTGGTCTCATATCAGGGGACAAATCACCCGTATGCCATTCACCCTGGAGGATGTGCCTGGGCCATCAGCAGTAGAGCCTGCAGCTACAATCAACTTAGAGGAGTTTGAAAAGTTGAAAGAAAGGAATGCCCAGTTGTCTGAAGCTCTAAAGAAGACCCTCTGGGAGAGGAATAATAGTCGTCTGGACAATGAAAGGTTAGAGAAGCTCTGAATCGAGCATATGACTAAGATTGAGAAGATAGATGATTACATCAAAAGGGCTAGAGCAGGGGAGTTGGTATTGAAGAATGCTTGCAAGGAAGCTAAGATTCATAAGGCCAGAGCTGAGCACTACTTGGAAGAGAGTCAGGCTAGGTGGATCAGGATCACTGAAGCCCGCTCACAGGAAGATCAGAGGACCTAGGCTAAGATAGAGCAGCTAGAGGCTAATGAGAAGAAGAATCAGGAAGCCTTGTTAGCAGCACAGAAGGAGATCTCTGAGTTGAAGCCCCGGGCGGGGTTGAAGAGATCAAAAGACCAAGATAAGCATAAGAAGTTGACCAGTGCCATTGCCACCAGGAACCTTCTTATCAGGACCATCACAGAGCATCCAGTTGGCCCAGTGATTGAGGCTCTCCTGAAAGAAGTCAGAGAGGATGATTATGGATTGGATGTTTGATTTCTTTGTACTTGTACTTCATTTTTGATTGTATTTTTGTTGTTGTACTTTGACCCACCATTGGAACTTTGTTGTAATAAAACTATGTATCTTTACACTTTGTAATATATGGTTTGTGTTATTTTGTGGGCTTTATCTCTCTTCAACATCATCATTCCTCAAGGTTTGGAAGGTCAAAACCAAAGAACCAAACCAGATACCCTTGGAAGACAAATAGACATCCCGCATTGCATACTAACCTAATTTCTTTGCTTTGTAAGTTTTTATTCTTGTTGTTTCTCACTTTGTTGTGGTTCCAGGAAATATTGCTCGTAGAAGAGTCTTCCCCATCAACAGAGTTCACCGGTACCCGACAAGAAACAACCTTCCAGGCTTATAAATGGACCAGGTTCAGCAAGATCAGATTGACGTGAGAACCCAAATGGCCAATGAAAGGACTCATATGAGGGCCCAGATGAACCAGTTCATGGCAGTGATGACTGGGTTGGCCCAAAGCCAAGAAAGACTGAGAGAGTTGGTCGAACGGCAAACTCCCGAAGAAAACCACCCAGGTACATGGGGTACCAGCAACAATGATCATGTAAAGCCTCGTAATGATCCCCCAGAGTTTGGACCTCATCTTAACCCAGACATTAATGCTACAAGGAAAACCCAGGGCAACACTAGAGGGCGTGCCTTGCAGGAGGACCCTCAGGAAGAACAATTTACTGTATTTGGGGCAGGGGATGAAGTCTATGATTGTTGGCTGGACGAGATAGCAGAAAAGTTGAGGTCTTTGGAGTCTCAAAACTCCCTAGGTTTTGATGTTATGTATATGGGACTAGTGGGGGGGGGGTTAGAATCCCTCACAAATTCAAACCTCCCTGCTTTGAAAGATACAATGGTACATCCTGCCCTCGCACTCATCTCCAATATTTCCTGGGAAGATTAAAAGCCTACACCATGGATGAAAAGCTATGGATGTGTTATTTTGAGGATAGCTTGACAGGGGCATCCCGTGAGTGGTACTCTCATTTGACCAGGGCCACAGTGAGAAATTGGAAAGATCTGGTCGAGGCTTTCATTCGCCAATATCAATACAATCTGGACATGGCTCCTAATAGAACACTTCTAATGGGAATGTCACAGTCTTCCAGGGAAAGCTTTAGAGAGTATGCTCAAAGATGGAGGCAATTAGCTGCTGCCGTTCAACCCCCAATGTCAGAAAGGGAAATGGCAGATATGTTTATGAACACCCTCCAGGGGACTTACATTGATAGGTTGGCTGCATTCTCTTCCACTAGCTTTGAAGACGTAGTCATAGTTGGGGAAAGAATTGAGAGCTTATTGAAAATGGGAAAGATTTCTGATAACGGCGCCAGTTCAAGCAGTGCAAGGAAACCATTTGCAGGGCCTCGCAGATCCGGTGAAACAAATTATGTACACATGGGCAGAGGAAGACCCCAGTACCTGCCAAGATCAATTGCCGCTGTCACTATTCCTACTCCACCTCCTCAATACACTTAACAACCACAACATTTTCCTCAATAGTAACAGTTTCCTCAACAAAGGTCCTATAACAACAACAACAACCAACAACAGCGTCCTTTCCAGCAAAGGCCATCTCAAGTCAACATGGTAATTGACCCTATACCAATTCCATATGCCACCTTTTTGCCACAACTCCTGAAGCTTAATCTTGTCGAGTTAAGGACTTTGGCTGCACCAGATCCTCAGAACCTTCCGAGAAATTACAACGTCAACGCCAGGTGTGCCTTTCATTCTAATGCACCTGGTCACACCACAGAAAAGTGCAGAGCTTTGCACATGAAGGTCCAGGATCTGGTTGATTCAAAGGCCCTAAATTTTGCACCGCCTCCTAATGTCATGAAGAACCCTATGCCCAACCATGGTGGGCCTAGGATAAATGCAATTGAGGAGGGCCAACCCATGAATTTAATTGAAGATACTGCAAGCATTCAAACACCTCTGGCAGAGGTTAAAGCTAAGATTTTAAAATGCCAGGTGTTCCCAGGTTATGAGGCCTGTTGTGAATCTTGCAAAGTTTCCAATAATGGGTGTGCAAGCTTGAGAAGTGGCATCAATGGCCTGATCAGAGAAGGTATCCTGCAAATAACAACAACGGCTTCTACAACATCAGCAACTCCTTTTTCAAAAACAACCAGTACTCCTCCTACAACTGCAAAGACAATTGTTCCTACATACTCATCTACAAAATCAGCAACCACCTCTTCCATCACTTCAACAAACACTAGTTCAATTGCATCCGCTTCTACAACTACAACAACCATTAACAACGACGTCTCCACAGTCACCATATATTACGACCCTACAACGGTCCCTGATTCCAACAATTTTCAGCAACAATCTCAACAACAATCTCAACCCAGCTTCAGTTAATCACCATCACCATCAGTTAGAAGTCCTGTCACCATATTTTATGATCCACAGACAATAACGGTTCCTACCTCTGTTGCAGTCGGTCCAGTCACCATCACGGTAACAGGGCCCATTCCATACGAAAAAGATAATGTTGTACCATGGCACTATGGTTCAGACCTTTACTGCAACAGAGAGAGATTCCTTCTTGATTCTTCAGTTCATACACCACAAGTGGATAATGTCGGGGGAGGCGGAGGCTTCAGCCGAAGCGGACGCCTCTTCGCGTCACAAGTTCCAAGAGCTAATGCTGAGGCAGAGGCTGCTGCCAAAGCCAAAGGTAAAAATGTGGCACCGGAAGAGCCAACTTTGAGAGAAGCCCATAAAACATCCTTTGATCAAGACGTGGATGAATTTATGAGGATAATCAAGAGAAGCGACTACTAGGTTGTGGATCAGCTCCACCAGACTCCTTCCAAGATCTCCATCTTATCCTTGCTATTGTGTTTCGAAGCTCATCGGGATGCACTACTTAAAGTCTTGCACGCAGCCTACGTGCTTGAGGAGATCACAATGAATCAGCTTGAGATAGTGGTGTCTAATGTTAATACTAGCCATGGGCTAGGCTTTACCAACGTTGATTTGACAACGGAAGGTCGTCATCATAACAAGGCTTTACACATCACTCTGGAGTGTAAAGGGGCTGTGCTCTCACATGTTCTTGTTGACACTGGGTGTTCACTCAATGTCTTGCCAAAGAAAGCCCTTGTCAAGCTTGAATATGATGGTATAGCTCTCCGACCAAGCAATCTGGTGGTTAGAGCTTTTGACGGTTCCAAGAGGTCTGTTCTTGGAGAGGTGGAGCTCCCTGTGATAGTTGGCCCGTAGGTCTTTCAAACTTCTTTCTATGTGATGGACATTCAGCCGGCCTATAGCTGTTTGTTGGGTCGACCATGGATTCACGCTGTCGCTCCCGGGATTTTCATCCTAGTACAAACGCGAAAGTGGCGCGGAAAGGTTAGAGTCGCCAGCCAGACATTTTTATCCCAAAGGAATGGGAAAGGTAATGTTGCACAAACCTAAGGAAAAAGGAAAGGACAAGGTCCTGCGAACCAAAGATCTGAGTTCGGGAGTCGGTTACGACCTGGGAAGGTATTAGCACCCCAAATCGTCCGCCGTACCCGACGGGATCCACACTTGCTTGCTTTGTTTCAAAGGGTGAGAAATAAGAATGCTGCTAAACAAAACCGCTAACAGGAATGGAAAATGAGAAATGAACTGAAATAAGAAAATGAGAATAAAAGGGGAAATGTAGGGAAAATAAAGAATGTGCTCGAACGGGCCCTACCCCGCTGCCTACGTACCTCATCGGGAAAATGAGGATCAGAGTCGACGTAGTTCGCCTAACCTAGGCGGGAACTATTTGTTTGTGTTTTTTATGCTGGAACTGCGTATGTCTATGCTCAGGTGTTGCAGGCTCGTCTGGTACGAGTGCGTTTACCGTCTTGCATGTGTGACAAGTCGTCGCGAGTTCGCGTTGTGAGTGAATGAGATGAGAAGAGAAGTTCCCGCATGATAGTCGCTTATTATTTATTTTTGTCTTTTAAGAGTTTTGTATGAATTTGGCACAAGGAAGTGAATTCAAACTCTTTTCCATGGAATGTACACTTGCCACTACATTCCAAGATGGAATAATAGAACAAGCATACCCAGCAAGGAGAATTTATCCAAGACTGGTTTCCTAGGATTAGGGCTTAAGTTCACTGGCTTGTTGAACTTTATTAAGTGTTTTTGTTTCTTTAGTGAAGAAGTATCTTTTAAGTTTTTCTTTGTGAACAACTTCTTGATGAGACTTGTGCATCATGATAGACAAGCTTACACCACTCCAAGATGGAATGAATGCAAGTGCTTCATGGAATAAGGCCATACACAAGGAATCCTTTCATTTATTTGTTAAGTGTTTTTGGATTTTGTTTGAAGATAAGAAGAGAATGACTCAAATTGCAAAAAGGGAAAAATCTAAGGGGACTAAGACACAACCCTAATTTTGTTTATTTACAAGAGATCCTATGGTTAATGAGGTATTCTAATCCTAAGAAAGAAAAAGGAAAGAAGAAAATAGAGCTTAGAAACTAACTTACTTCCTAAGGAAGTTAAGTTGTCTCTAAAGAAAGGGAAATCCTATAAGCAAACACCAAGTGCTAAGGAAAACACAATTAAGATGCCTAAGAGATAGGAATGAAGTGAGACTTACCTCAATCTTCCCCCCTACAAAACAAAAGTTAGCATGACAATGCATATTGAAAGTAAAATCAAAGCATGAAAGCGATTAAGTACCATAAACGTCCTAGAATGGAACTAGGGTTCAAAATAAGACCTAAGTCTAAAGGTGAAGGTACCTAAAGGTTACATGACTTCTAAAGTAAGTAGCTACATGATATAGGTCCCTAAGGATTCTAGGATACCTCACAAGATCAAACTATGTCAAACTATGTACAAAAAGTTCACTTAAGTTCACATAAATGCAAGTTAGGGTTTATGGATGAAGTATGAATGCATATGGCTTACAAACATGAATTAATACATGAAATGAACATCAAAGTCAGTAATGAATGCTTATGAAGATGGATGAATGAATATACAATCATGGATGCAATGGATTAGGCATATGGAGCAATGAGAAGAAGATATGAGAAGAAACGAACAAAAATCGCATAAGATTGCACATGATGCCAACTAAGGAAGAATGGCATGTGAATATGAATGAAATGATTATAGGTCAGTAGCATAAAAGGTATGATATGCACTTATAATGCATGGATAGGTATTAATGATTTCCACATAATTCAAGTTATTATTTAGAGGAGAAGAGAAACTAGTTTAGGTTAAAGTTAATTCACATGAGTATGCACTTTAAAGCACCAAAACAAACCAAATGAGTATGGTTCAAAAAATGACCTATGACTGGAATTAAAGACATACAAATTACCTATAATTAAATCCTAAAAGTTACCAAAAAATATTCCAAGCAAATGGCATGAATGCCTTCTTAACATTTAGGTTATGCAACAAATGAACACATGAATCAACCTAGGATCTAGGTGACATGGAAAAATAGCAAAAAGCCTTTAAAAATTATGAAATTAAATCCTGGAATGATATAGTCATTATCTCATATGATCCAAAAGGATTCCTTAAAATTATGCACCAAAATGCCAAAACAATTACTTGACTAGCAAGGTAGCAATGAATGATCACTCAAAAACGACTCCACAAAGTGGATCAAAAAGGACATCTAAAATTATGAAAAAAATGCCTAAGGGGCATCAAAATGTCACAAATTACAGTGATTAATCATATACAAAAAATAGGTTTCACACCTATGGGGAAAAATTGTGTTTGGTACCTTATGCCAAAACATTCCATTTTGGGACAGCTTATGATCTAAAATCCAAATTAATTATTAAAACCGCCCAAATCTGGAAACAAAAAATATGAAAAATTAATTAAGAGGATGAGGATCACTCATGAATTTTTCCAGAATTTTATCCCACCTAAAACTATTTTTAATAATTGCGACGAAACGGGCAAAAAAGTGAATTTTAAGGGGGAAGTGAAAGGAAGCGATCCTAATGGTTCGTAACCTAATCCCTAAGCTCCGAAATCGATAAATACCAACATATACCACAAATATATCCAATGCCTCAGGTGGGAGGGCTCAGTATGCACCTTAATCTACATGTCCTAAGCCGCATACAACTATGATGATGCTTAAAAGTGGAGAATCGAGATTACTTACTTGATCGAAGTGTCGACTCTTCACATAAAAGAAATCCGAAAAAAATCTCAAGCAAGGTTTAGTGATCTCCATAAGCAAAATAAATTCTTATCTTCCATATTCTCTTTGTGAAGCTTTGGCCATAATCCAAATCGATCCAATCGATCAAAAAAAACACTTATGAACACTTTAATTCCACAATTAATCTTAAGCAAATAATTAAAATTACGACAAAAAATTCTAATTAAAAATTATCAATAAAAATGGGCTAAGTAATAATCCACAAAAATTAATTTGTAAGAAAATTAATTAACAATTTTTTAACAAGAATAATTAACAAATTCTAAGAAAATACAATGAACAAGGAGAGGTGTATATGGAATTCAGGTTGCAGCAAACAGCAAAAAAAAACTTGGCCCAAGCCCAGTCCTCTTTATTATTGGCACAGAGGGGGGTGCAGGAGTAATTAGGTGGTGCTGATAAAACTTATATGGTGATGAAGCCCACGTTGCATTGAAGATGGCGCTGGGTGTGTTTGAGGAATTAGGGTGTGAATAGAAGATCCATGGGGTCTTGAAGCCCAATCCCAATTTTTTTTGTGAAACCCTAATTTGCTATCAGTGAAACACAAAAGCATAACAGCCAACACTAAATCTTCATCTTCAGTATGTCACCGTTCTTATCACCTCCGCGGTTCACCTGCTCTGATTCGCCATCTACCTAACTACCACCACATAAGTGATTCATCACCTCTATCTCCCTCTGAACTCTCCTCAATTCGACGCCACAATGCCGCCGCTGAAGATCCTTTTATCTTCAATGCGAATCGCACCGCCGACAATCATGATGTCACCGTTGACCTTACTCCTACCTCTCCTTCGCCGTGGCCGCCTCGGCCTTGGTCACTATGTTCATAATACACTCTTCACAATGTCAGTGACGCAAACTTCTCATCACCTTCGCGTCCCCTTTTCGACCTCCGAACTTGCCACGAAACATTCAAAATGCCGCCACTGTATCGACGTTTTCCTCAGGTATATTCATCAGATCTTTTAGCTCTTTCTTCCTTGTGGTGTCATTCTGGCGATGTGTACGAACCTTCGTTATTATTGATTCGTTTTGAGATTGAAATCTTGAGGCGTTTCGTGATTTGCAGGTATTCATGGAGTTCAGCTTTGGTTGATGATTGATGATGAATATGCTCGTGAGTTATTGTTGAATGTTGCTGTAGATGATGATGATGAAGCTGGTGTCGGTGAAAGAGGTGCCTCCTCGTTAAGACGTCGAATCCTCAAAATCCACATTTACTCAGGTGCGGTTCAAACTCGATTTCTTCCTTTCTGAAACTTCTCTTCCTTCACTTGAATTCCCTCTTCTTCTTCTTCTGCAATACTCTGAATCTGAGTCGTTGTTGCGTCACAGTCAAAGATATTGTTGCACGTTTGTTCTTGAACTTCATATAAGAGGTTTCGTTGAATCGGATTCGATGCTAGTGCTTGATGTTGTTGATTTTGATTGCAGGTTGCTGAAGGTTCTTGGTATTGGTGAAGGTTGAAGAGTGGTGACTGATGTTGATTGAAGGTGACAGAAGAATTGGTGATGAAGGGTTAATGAAAAAATTGATGTGAAGATTGTGAAGATGTTGATCGAAGTTGAAAAAAGTTTCAAACAAGATCTTTGTGTTGAAGGGGATAGGCTGAAGCAAGTTCTGAGAGAGAGACTGAGCTTTTTTTTGTGTTTTATGTATAAAGTTTTTTAAGAGAGTGGTGATGGTGATGAAGAAGCTGATAGTGCTTTGGAAAAGAATGGTGGGAAGATTGAAGAAATTGAACTGATGAAGTTTTCTGCTATGCATCCCTTGTAACTGAATTTTTTTACTTCTTTTTTTCTGTTTCTCAACCTTGTAACTGAATTGTATCTCCTTTCTCTTAACTGATTTTCTGCCTATAAACTGAATTGGTGCTTATAACTGAATTCAGTTATGTTATCCTGTTGAAAATGAATATTTTTCTGCTACTTTGAAATTAAAACCTCCTTTTCTAGTTCTGATTTTTTTCTATTAAATTTGTATATCAGTATCTTTCATGCCATGCCCCTCACATGTTTAAAAATGGATCTTTTGTATTTGGTTTAGGAAAGAAAGTTTATGGAAAGACAACATAAGTTTGGACTTTTAAATGATAGAAGGGATTTTACAATTAAATGAATATTAAGAAGAAAATTTAAAATGAATGGTGAATTTCCTTAGGAACAAATATGGATAAAATAGACATATAGAAAAAAAAAAGCTTTGGCTATTGCTTTTGGACAAAAAATGAGACCAACAAAATGATTTAATTGGGCTTAAAGTATGGACGGAAATGGTTAAATAAAAATAGAGTTGGAAATGATTAAATGTAGATATAATTAGAAATGATGATGGAAATCGAATTAATCGGTTCAGAAACAAAAATATGGATATAGACTAAGAATGAATCATGAAGGTCAATGGATACAATTCTTGAATATTAACTTTGATTTTGAAATGGGCATGTCATAATTGCTTGTATAGGGTGTGGTTTCAATGAACTCGCATCTTCGAATTTCACTTAATCCATGCGACTCAACTTAACATGTTAAAATCAAACTCAAATGTTCAATCCATATCAGACTTCTATTTTCAATGGATCTTCAAACTTCAATCAATTTCGATCTCGAACCTCATGAACTTATACCCTCGCCAACGGCCAACCAAGAGAACCATAATGACTTGATTATCACACGAGTTCGCCACTTGATCCCTTGTACCATGAATATTACGATACCTTTGATATGAAACCTTGAACACCCTTTTCAATTAATTAACATCATCAAGAAAGCCATACCAGAGATGAGAATGCTTGAATTGCTTAAATTGAGTGCAATAATCGGATAAACCACTCATGAATAAAAAATTCAATCACCAGAAAATGCTTCGATTTCATACAAAACCTCAATTGGTTACGTGCCCTCAAACCAAAGCATGAACAAGAATCCCAAATTCTCTTTGAGACTTTCCATCAGAAGGAATACAACTTGAGCTGTCAAGAAGAAACCAAAACCCTAATCCAAAACAGATATAGTAAAACACCTTAATGATGGATTAGGTGCGCCCGTGAATTTCCCTAAGTGAATTCCCTGAAGATCGCTTGATTAGGAAGGTAAACCCTAAGCAAACAACAAGAGGATGATATTGATGATCATATAATCAAAGCCCTGAATTTCTCTGATGACCATTCATAAAATGTGAAACACTAATACCATAATCCAGGAAACAAATTCCCGTGAAGTAGAAACCACCAAGCAGAGGGGTAACCTGACTCTTCATACGACATTGATCTCATGCCTTATGGAAACAATGAAATGCACTATTATGTTGTTAATGACTTAGTGGAAGATGCAGATGAAATGCAAAGCGGTAAGCCAGTTAAGGTAAAAAAGAATGAGGGCAAATTTTGAGGTATTACAACTGCCCCTATTCAATCATCTGCAGACTTGAATGGATAATTGCAACAACTTTTAGACGTTCAAGGTATGGAGTGATCGAATACTCGAATAAAACCTTAAAATTTGCACACTGAGGGCAACATAAATGCCATCTGCCCATTTATTTATTTATGTATTTTTTGATTTGACCTCTGAATAGGTAACAGAAGTATAACCAGGTGGAAATATGAAATCACTGCGACTACTGAACGAATCGAAGCCACAACGAGGGTGCCTGTTGGCGAAACAGGGCTTAACGAAACCATTAGCGGAATGGAACTCAAATCAATATGACTGTTGGGTAGGACCAAGCCATAAAGAAAACACACGCCACTGCTGGGCAGGACCAAGTCACGGAAGATGCCTGTTATCGAAACAGGACTTAACGCAACATCAACCGATTTGCGACTCAAATAAGATCAACCGATCTAACACAAAGATGGTATCAACCGATCCATTATCATCGCACTGAGACGAGATCAAGAGGAACAGGATCATTGTACTTAAATGATAACCTGAGACGCGATCGTTGTACTTAAACAGAGACGCGAAAAATGAGACTGTTGTACTAAAACAAAGGCTCAAAGACGAGGCCATTGTATTTAAATGGAGACTCGAAAGGAACAAGATCGTTGTACTTAAACGAGAGCCCAAGACGCAACCGTTGTACTGAAACGGAGACGCGAAAAAATGAGACTGTTGTACTGAAACAAGACTCAAAGGCGAGACCATTGTACATAAATGGAGACTCGAGAGGAACGGGATCATTGTACTTAAATGATAACCTGAGACGTGACCGTTGTACTGAAACGAAAACGCGAGAAAATGAGGCTGTTGTACTGAAACAAGACTCAAAGACGATACCATTGTACTTAAATGGAGACTCGAAAGGAACGAGATCGTTGTACTTAAACGAGAGCCCAAGACGCAACCGTTGTACTGAAACGGAGACGCGAAAAAATGAGACTTTTGTACTGAAACAAGACTCAAAGGCGAGACCATTGTACTTAAATGGAGACTCGAGAGGAACGGGATCATTGTACTTAAATGATAACCCGAGACGTGACCGTTGTACTGAAACGGAAACGCGAGAAAATGAGACTGTTGTACTGAAACAAGACTCAAAGACGAGACCATTGTACTTAAATGGAGACTCGAGAGGAACGGGATCATTGTACTTAAATGATAACCCGAGAAATGACCGTTGTACTGAAACGGAAACGCGAGAAAATGAGACTGTTGTACTGAAACAAGACTCAATTGGGGATAACAAACAAGACTTGGTGGAAGCATCCACCCTGGGAAATGAAGTTGTATTCTTGTGGGGAACACGTCAATCTGATTGGATATGTAACGGATCTTATGTAATATACCTCAAAACTGGCCCATGCTGGTATGCATATGTTTGCATTTATGGCGTAATGCTCCATGAGGATGGAAATGCTACGCTTTGGAGGATGCAAGTGTGATTATGCACATGCAAATGCAAAGAGATCTCCTGATAAGGAGACTGCAGGTATCCCAGATAACTTGGCTTGGGAGAAACGATGATCACTGCATTGATCTGGTTCGTCCTGATGAGGAGGAAACAACTCTGCGGGGAAAGCTGTTAATAATTCACTGGCTCTGAACAGCCGCCACTGCCAAAAATAAATTGGACTTTGAGATTGGAGTGCCAAGACCCTGCTGGAGATAAACCCTTCTTGAACTCTGGTGGGGAATATGAGGACCCCCTGGCTTGGCTGGGAACCAAAGGCATGACACTGCTGAGGAAGCAACTACTGGGGAGGCAAAACACTCCTTATACTGCTGAGAATTGCCCCTGTCTGAAGGGAAACTTTTGCTTGGGGATGGCACCCACCTCTTTGCTACCTTGCTGGGAGGAATTTCAATTCCCATATGGCTGGGGATGATAGATAATTTCAATGATAAAGCTTCCCGCTGAAGATACGAGCTCAAGTTGCCACTTGCTGGGGGTAAGAGATAAATCCTCTCATGTTGGGAATAAGAGATGTAAGGCGTCTCATGCTGGGGATGAGAGACGATGATATCCTTCTTCTCAAGAAGTAACCTTCCATTTGCCGCACTACTGGAGAAGGGATTGTCTAATGAGACTTGCTAGGAATTATGATCGATGAAGTCCGCAGATGAAACAACTCTTGAAGAACTGTGCTGGAAATGGCTTTGCCCCTAGCCTCTGGGTTGATAGGTTGCCAGCTAATCATGAGCGAGCAATGGTTCTTTACAATTTTCAACTCGCCTCAGATTAAGGTCCTTCAGAAGTAGATGTCTCAAAAGGATTTTACAGAAAATATGGCATATGAAATGCCTCAGTGTCTTCAAACTCTTGGAGAGATTCGTTGGATCTCGAAATAACTGCCCCAGACTGCATGGTTTGTGCAAGAATTTTCCTCGCGAGGATTCACGAAAAACCTCATATCACTGTGAGATAGTGTGCCTCAGTATTTTGAACCTTGGGTAGGTGCTTCTGATTAACCGTCTTCAGGAGAAAGTAACTTCCAGTGCTCTTGTGGTGGCCTGCCCCGGTACAAGTCTTGAAGTGATCACCTCTGAATGACTGTGCTTTGAAGAAAACACCCAGATCAACTGTTCTTTGAGAGATTGGATCTCGAAGTAACTGCCCCAGTCTGGCTAAAATTTGAATGTATGCCTCAGACTAATGGCTCTTTGAGAGATTTGAATCTCGAAGTGATTGCCCCAGCTTGGCTGAATTTTGAAGAGATTGCTCGACATGATTGCCCCAGATTGGTTGGCTCTTACTAGGAATGTTGGGAAAGTCCCTACTCGATGGAGTTTTCTTAAAAAGTGCACCTCGACAGATTGTCCTTCGGAAGTTTCAGACTTCTCAACTTGGCAAGATTAAGCTTCTGGACTGAAGTTTCGTATGTGAATTTTTATGATGCCCAACAAATATATGCAAGCAGAAAATGTTTATTCTAAGAATGAAAATTCTAATGCAACACACATGTTAATCTTGAAGTTTTACTGTAAAAAGATGTCGCCAACCTTTGTGAGTGAATCACTGGTTAAGATACGACATTGATTTTTGATGAATGAAAGCATGCACATGCAACACCAACAAAGAACTTTCAACACCACTCATAGGAGTCAGGAACGCGGTCTCGTGGTAGTACGCTCTCAAAAATAACCCTGTTTCAGCTAGGACTTTTGAGGGTTGTATCGTGGCCTGGTTCACGGTTATAAAAATAAAAGATATAGGCTCGAAGTTTATTTGTGCCCACCCATCTTCGTGATGTTCTCCATTCCTATGTTCAGCTAGCTTTCACAATCACTCACCTCTCAAAAAGGGTTTTGTGATGGTTGAGGAACCAATTACACTAACAGTTTAAGCACCACTCGGTTGTCGTTTGGAGTCAGTCACCCCTTCACCTTTTGTGTCTGTATCACACGACTTTGTTCTTGTTCAGGGATCTTTCTTGTGTAATCCTTTTTGTCTTTTGCTTTTGCATTATTTTTCTTATCCCTAACTTTTTCCTTGACTGATTCTTGTGAATCTTTGATTGTGAAGTCCAGCGGGATGCCCTAATTTTGCCTAAGTCGCTTGTTTTCAAGTTTCGACTTAGCGGGCTCTTTCATCATTTTTTTAATTCTTTTTTTTTGAACAAATCGTGTGACGCTGGTTGTCTTGATTGCTTTGAAAGGGTCGTGACTGCCTCATTCTCTGGTCAATGAGGGATAACCATTATGGTTTCCGGTCTTTGGACCTCTTGATTGGGGTAACCCTTGTGGTTTCTGGTCATTGGACCTCTTGATTTGGTACAACGAAAGGTAATGGATCCTCAGATTTACACTACTTTTTGAAATTTGAATGCTCGGTCAATCTAACTGACGCCTACCCTGCCCCTGGGTTAAGTGCGAGGGTTTTTTCATGCAAAAAAAACTCCTTCTTCAAGGCTCAAATGGGTTGGCGAGGGTCTATCTCCCTTATATCTCCGGTGTTTAGGATTTGAAACAATGCCTGTACATCGTCAACAAGGCCTTACTCGAGAGCACACCATTTTGCGTTTTCATTTCGTTATCCTCCCTGATAGAGTTTAATCACAACAGTTGGTATTGCAATGCACATACACAAAATCATGAGTGAATACGAATGGATTACTTCAAGAGAAACATGTGCATTTTATTATGGTTAACATTCAAAAACAAATAAGTTTCATGCATGCATACAAATGTTTAAACAAACAATATAAACTACAAATGAAAATGCAGTAAAGAAGCTGAACATTGCCGTCATTGAGGAGACTTGACTCCGTATGGACTTATTGCTTCTGAAGATGCCTTTGCAAATTGGGAGACCCATTTGATGAGGAGACTTTAATATGTGAGCAGACTTTCTGGCATGATGACCTTTGAGTCGATCAGATTCTGGACCTTGTCTTCACCTTTGCCTCTGTAAGACTTGCAATCTTCAATTAAAAGGCCAGGTGCCCCAGAATGATAGTCATACTTGGCATTGAAACCTCAAAGGAAACTTTGTCGGAGATGATCCTGATGCAATTAGCTCAACCACTCCGAATTTGCGTAAATGATGAAACTTGTTGCACGTACGTCATCAGAATATGATCAACCTTCTTCTCAAGTTATTTTGGCCTTTACCCGTATTCTCTGCCCCTAGGATTCTCTTGGGAAGCTCAGGTTGGATGCTGACAAACGACATATGGAGGGAAGAGGTTGATGAAGTTAATAGATAAGGTTGCTCGGAAAGATCTTGCACGATCTCCTGCCTACGTATCTCCATTGACCAATGGAGAATCAGAGCAGCGTAGTTCTCCTCAATAGGGATGAAAATAGCTTCGTTTCCTTGACACTGCATTCAGGATTTCTATAACCGGCTCTTCTGAGTCTTCATCTGGTTGAATTCCTCTTTCAATAGTTTCTGATTCTGAAATAAAGCTTATACTTCTGCCCTGAATGGCCTCAGCTGGGTCTTCCTTCGATTACCTCCGCCCGGAGTTGCTTCAAATACATACCTTGATGAATGTGATTCAAGTTGTCCATTCTGATGAGAAATCAAGTCAGGAAAAGAATTTGTCTCTGAACACCTGTCAAGAATGCAAGGATGTATGCAAATGCCATGTTCAATTATTTCTGAGAAATCTATCTGCTTTGATTCAAGTTTTGGTACAGAAAAATCCAACAGCATGATTCAGATATGTGATCCTCGGAAATAACTGAACATGTGTGCAGAAATGCTATGATGTCATGTATGCAACAGGCAAGTGATCAATGATCTGATGTTGGTGCCAGTGTTGAGCAATGAGTCAAGTGTCTGAATAAAACCATAATAGCAGCACCGTCTCTGTACAGAACCCCATAACTGAGAAACCAATAACTATAGAACTGGATCACATAATAGAATAATCACTGATGGTGTTGAAGTTGAACAACGAGCCAAGTGTCTGTGGAGAGTCATAATAACAGTCACAAAATCAGGGTCACAATGGTAATCACAGTAACAATTTCTCTGAATAGAAATCCCGGATCTCATAATCAAAGAACCATATAGCACCAGATAATATCATAAAACGACACTGGCAAAGCGGGTATGTTGAAGTTTAGGGTTCCTGCAAACCTGTAAACCCCTCCCAATCTCACGGGTGTGCTACTCGGGTCAACATTACGGACTCTCAAAGCCGAATAGCAATAATATGTTCACCATTTCCGAGAAATGGCTCATGACCAAATCAGGGAATCGGTTTGACATTATGTACTATTCAGGGAGGCCTCAGTTGAGTCCGGAAAGAACAAGCATCCCTCACAAGTCTCCAGCTTCAAGCACTGAGTCGAGAAACAATAGTACATTCATCCCGAAGGGTACAATAATATCGTCATACGATCAGTTTGCTTTAACTGAATTCCTATGAGAGAACCAGGCCATCCTATGCGAGTTCCCAGTGGGCCCTCGGATGCGAGTGGGTTTGCCAACAAATGTGGTCTGCCACTGTCATCACTGGAGAAGGATGTTTCCACAAAGGTTCTCAATGATCGGTCCCCTGACTGCACATAACTATCAAGGTAGCGCATCAACCCAGAAAGATTCCGGTATCGATACATTCCCGAGAAGGTCGCAAGTCAAGCTGTGGAACTCACTACTACCAACATAGCAAGATGCCATGAAGCCAAAGTGGAACCACTCTAAGCCCTAGGGTGCACTCGAGCCCCGGTTATGAGCTCATCTCACAGTAACCCCATCCCACAGAAAAAATGAAAACCAGCACAGCTAGACAGTCCAGTATAATATGATGCATGGAAAATAAATACTGAAAGCGGTAAATAAATGCGGTAAAGTAAAGCTGTAAATAAAAGCTGTAAATGAAAACAGATAAAGCTAAACTAAAGCATGCAGCAACAAACATATATACACCCAAAGAAACAAAACCAAATAGGCGCTAGGATTGACTCTACAAGGGAAACCGGAAGAATCAGGTTAATCCCCAGCAGAGTCACCAGCTGTCGCTCCCGGGATTTTCATCCTAGTACAAACGCGAAAGTGGCGCGGAAAGGTTAGAGTCGCCAGCCAGACATTTTTATCCCAAAGGAATGGGAAAGGTAATGTTGCACAAACCTAAGGAAAAAGGAAAGGACAAGGTCCTGCGAACCAAAGATCTGAGTTCGGGAGTCGGTTACGACCTGGGAAGGTATTAGCACCCCAAATCGTCCGCCGTACCCGACGGGATCCACGCTTGCTTGCTTTGTTTCAAAGGGTGAGAAATAAGAATGCTGCTAAACAAAACCGCTAACAAGAATGGAAAATGAGAAATGAACTAAAATAAGAAAATGAGAATAAAAGGGGAAATGTAGGGAAAATAAAGAATGTGCTCGAACGGGCCCTACCCCGCTGCCTACGTACCTCATTGGGAAAATGAGGATCAGAGTCGACGTAGTTCGCCTAACCTAGGCGGGAACTATTTGTTTGTGTTTTTTATGCTGGAACTGCGTATGTCTATGCTCAGGTGTTGCAGGCTCGTCTGGTACGAGTGCGTTTACCGTCTTGCATGTGTGACAAGTCGTCGCGAGTTCGCGTTGTGAGTGAATGAGATGAGAAAAGAAGTTCCCGCAGGATAGTCACTTATTATTTATTTTTGTCTTTTAAGAGTTTTGTATGAATTTGGCACAAGGAAGTGAATTCAAACTCTTTTCCATGGAATGTACACTTGCCACTACATTCCAAGATGGAATAATAGAACAAGCATACCCAGCAAGGAGAATTTATCCAAGACTGGTTTCCTAGGATTAGGGCTTAAGTTCACTGGCTTGTTGAACTTTATTAAGTGTTTTTGTTTCTTTAGTGAAGAAGTATCTTTTAAGTTTTTCTTTGTGAACAACTCCTTGATGAGACTTGTGCATCATGATAAACAAGCTTACACCACTCCAAGATGGAATTAATGCAAGTGCTTCATGGAATAAGGCCATACACAAGGAATCCTTTCATTTATTTGTTAAGTGTTTTTGGATTTTGTTTGAAGATAAGAAGAGAATGACTCAAATTGCAAAAAGGGAAAAATCTAAGGGGACTAAGACACAACCCTAATTTTGTTTATTTACAAGAGGTCCTATGGTTAATGAGGTATTCTAATCCTAAGAAAGAAAAAGGAAAGAAGAAAAGAGAGCTTAGAAACTAACTTACTTCCTAAGGAAGTTAAGTTGTCTCTAAAGAAAGGGAAATCCTATAAGCAAACACCAAGTGCTAAGGCAAACATAATTAAGATGCCTAATAGATAGGAATGAAGTGAGACTTACCTCAATCTTCCCCCCTACAAAACAAAATTTAGCATGACAATGCATATTGAAAGTAAAATCAAAGCATGAAAGCGATTAAGTACCATAAATGTCCTAGAATGGAACTAGGGTTCAAAATAAGACCTAAGTCTAAAGGTGAAGGTAACTAAAGGTTACATGACTTCTAAAGTCATTAGCTACATGATATAGGTCCCTAAGGATGCTAGGATACCTCACAAGATCAAACTATGTCAAACTATGTACAAAAAGTTCACTTAAGTTCACATAAATGCAAGTTAGGGTTTATGGATGAAGTATGAATGCATATGGCTTACAAACATGAATTAATACATGAAATGAACATCAAAGTCAGTAATGAATGCTTATGAAGATGGATGAATGAATATACAATCATGGATGCAATGGATTAGGCATATGGAGCAATGAGAAGAAGATATGAGAAGAAACGAACAAAAATCGCATAAGATTGCACATGATGCCAACTAAGGAAGAATGGCATGTGAATATGAATGAAATGATTATAGGTCAGTAGCATACAAGGTATGAGATGCACTTATAATGCATGGATAGGTATTAATGATTTCCACATAATTCAAGTTATTATTTAGAGGAGAAGAGAAACTAGTTTAGGTTAAAGTTAATTCACATGAGTATGCACTTTAAAGCACCAAAACAAACCAAATGAGTATGGTTCAAAAAATGACCTATGACTGGAATTAAAGACATAAAAATGACCTATAATTAACTCCTAAAAGTTACCAAAAAATATTCCAAGCAAATGGCATGAATGCCTTCTTAACATTTAGGTTATGCAACAAATGAACACATGAATCAACCTAGGATCTAGGTGACATGGAAAAATAGCAAAAAGCCTTTAAAAATTATGAAATTAAATCCCTGGAAAGATATAGTCATTATCTCACATGGTCCAAAAGGATTCCTTAAAATTATGCACCAAAATGCCAAAACAATTACTTGACTAGCAAGGTAGCAATGAATGATCACTCAAAAACGACTCCACAAAGTGGATCAAAAAGGACATCTAAAATTATGAAAAAAATGCCTAAGGGGCATAAAAATGTCACAAATTACAGTGATTAATCATATACAAAAAATAGGTTTCACACCTATGGGGAAAAATTGTTTTTGGTACCTTATGCCAAAACATTCCATTTTGGGACAGCTTATGATCTAAAATCAAAATTAATTATTAAAACCGCCCAAATCTGGAAACAAAAAATATGAAAAATTAATTAAGAGGATGAGGATCACTCATGAATTTTTCCAGAATTTTATCCCACCTAAAACTATTTTTAATAATTGCGACGAAACGGGCAAAAAAGTGAATTTTAAGGGGAAGTGAAAGGAAGCGATCCTAATGGTTCGTAACCTAATCCCTAAGCTCCGAAATCGATACATACCAACATATACCACAAATATATCCAATGCCTCAGGTGGGAGGGCTCAGTATGCACCTTAAGCTACATGTCCTAAGCCGCATACAACTATGATGATGCTTAAAAGTGGAGAATCGAGATTACTTACTTGATCGAAGTGTCGACTCTTCACATAAAAGAAATCCGAAAAAAATCTCAAGCAAGGTTTAGTGATCTCCATAAGCAAAATAAATGCTTATCTTCCATATTCTCTTTGTGAAGCTTTGGCCATAATCCAAATCGATCCAATCGATAAAAAAAAACACTTATGAACACTTTAATTCCACAATTAATCTTAAGCAAATAATTAAAATTACGACAAAAAATTCTAATTAAACATTATCAATAAAAATGGAATAAGTAATAATCCACAAAAATTAATTTGTAAGAAAATTAATTAACAATTTTTTAACAAGAATAATTAACAAATTCTAAGAAAATACAATGAACAAGGAGAGGTGTATATGGAATTCAGGTTGCAGCAAACAGCAAAAAAAAACTTCGCCCAAGCCCAGTCCTCTTTATTATTTGCACAGAGGGGGGTGCAGGAGTAATTAGGTGGTGCTGATAAAACTTATATGGTGATGAAGCCCACATTGCATTGAAGATGGCGCTGGGTGTGTTTGAGGAATTAGGGTGTGAATAGAAGATCCATGGGGTCTTGAAGCTCAATCCCAATTTTTTTTGTGAAACCCTAATTTGCTATCACTGAAACACAAAAGCATAACAGCCAACACTAAATCTTCATCTTCAGTATGTCACCGTTCTTATCACCTCCACGGTTCACCTGCTCTGATTCGCCATCTACCTAACTACCACCACATAAGTGATTCATCACCTCTATCTCCCTCTGAACTCTCCTCAATTCGACGCCACAATGCCGCCGCTGAAGATCCTTTTATCTTCAATGCGAATCGCACCGCCGGCAATCATGATGTCACCGTTGACCTTACTCCTACCTCTCCTTCTCCGTGGCCGCCTCGGCCTTGGTCACTATGTTCATAATACACTCTTCACAATGTCAGTGACGCAAACTTCTCATCACCTTCGCGTCCCCTTTTCGACCTCCGAACTTGCCACGAAACATTCAAAATGCCGCCACTGTATCGACGTTTTCCTCAGGTATATTCATCAGATCTTTTAGCTCTTTCTTCCTTGTGGTGTCATTCTGGCGATGTGTACGAACCTTCGTTGTTATTGATTCGTTTTGAGATTGAAATCTTGAGGCGTTTCGTGATTTGCAGGTATTCATGGAGTTCAACTTTGGTTGATGATTGATGATGAATATGCTCGTGAGTTATTGTTGAATGTTGCTGTAGATGATGATGATGAAGCTGGTGTCAGTGAAAGAGGTGCCTCCTCGTTAAGACGTCGAATCCTCAAAATCCACATTTACTCAGGTGCGGTTCAAACTCGATTTCTTCCTTTCTGAAACTTCTCTTCCTTCACTTGAATTCCCTCTTCTTCTTCTGCAATACTCTGAATCTGAGTCGTTGTTGCGTCACAGTCAAAGATATTGTTGCACGTTTGTTCTTGAACTTCATATAAGAGGTTTCGTTGAATCGGATTCGATGCTAGTGCTTGATGTTGTTGATTTTGATTGCAGGTTGCTGAAGGTTCTTGGTATTGGTGAAGGTTGAAGAGTGGTGACTGATGTTGATTGAAGGTGACGAAAGAATTGGTGCTGAAGGGTTAATGAAAAAATTGATGTGAAGATTGTGAAGATGTTGATCGAAGTTGAAGAAAGTTTCAAACAAGATCTTTGTGTTGAAGGGGATAGGCTGAAGCAAGTTCTGAGAGAGAGACTGAGATTTTTTTTTGTGTTTTATGTAAAAAGTTTTTTAAAAGAGTGGTGATGGTGATGAAGAAACTGATAGTGCTTTGGAAAAGAATGGTGGGAAGATTGAAGAAATTGAACTGGTGAAGTTTTCTGTTATGCATCCCTTGTAACTGAATTTTTTTACTTCTTTTTTTTCTGTTTCTCAACCTTGTAACTGAATTGTGTCTCCTTTCTCTTAACTGATTTTCTGCCTATAAACTGAATTGGTGCTTATAACTGAATTCAGTTATGTTATCCTGTTGAAAATGAATATTTTTCTGCTACTTTGAAATTAAAACCTCCTTTTCTAGTTCTGATTTTTTTCTATTAAATTTGTATATCAGTATCTTTCATGCCATGCCCCTCACATGTTTAAAAATGGATCTTTTGTATTTGGTTTAGGAAAGAAAGTTTAGGGAAAGACAACATAAGTTTGGACTTTTAAATGATAGAAGGGATTTTACAATTAAATGAATATTAAGAAGAAAATTTAAAATGAATGGTGAATTTCCTTAGGAACAAATATGGATAAAATAGACATATAGAAAAAAAAAGCTTTGGCTATTGCTTTTGGACAAAAAATGAGACCAACAAAATGATTTAATTGGGCTTAAAGTATGGACGGAAATGGTTAAATAAAAATAGAGTTGGAAATGATTAAATGTAGATATAATTAGAAATGATGATGGAAATAGAATTAATCGGTTCAGAAACAAAAATATGGATATAGACTAAGAATGAATCATGAAGGTCAATGGATACAATTCTTGAATATTAACTTTGATTTTGAAATGGGCATGTCATAATTGCTTGTATAGGGTGTGGTTTCAATGAACTCGCATCTTCGAATTTCACTTAATCCATGCGACTCAACTTAACATGTTAAAATCAAACTCAAATGTTCAATCCATATCAAACTTCTATTTTCAATGGATCTTCAAACTTCAATCAATTTCGATCTCGAACCTCATGAACTTATACACTCGCCAACGGCCAACCAAGAGAACCATAATGACTTGATTATCACACGAGTTCGCCACTTGATCCCTTGTACCATGAATATTACGATACCTTTGATATGAAACCTTGAACACCCTTTTCAATTAATTAACATCATCAAGAAAGCCATACTAGAGATGAGAATGCTTGAATTGCTTAAATTGAGTGCAATAGTCGGATAAACCACTCATGAATAAAAAATTCAATCACCAGAAAATGCTTCGATTTCATACAAAACCTCAATTGGTGACGTGCCCTCAAACCAAAGCATGAACAAGAATCCCAAATTCTCTTTGAGACTTTCCATCAGAAGGAATACAACTTGAGCTGTCAAGAAGAAACCAAAACCCTAATCCAAAACAGATATAGTAAAACACCTTAATGATGGATTAGGTGCGCCCGTGAATTTCCCTAAGTGAATTCCCCGAAGATCGCTTGATTAGGAAGGTAAACCCTAATCAAACAACAAGAGGATGATATTGATGATCATATAATCAAAGCCCTGAATTTCTCTAATGACCATTCATAAAATGTGAAACACTAATACCATAATCCAGGAAACAAATTCCCGTGAAGTAGAAACCACCAAGCAGAGGGGTAACCTGACTCTTCATACGACATTGATCTCATGCCTTATGGAAACAATGAAATGCACTATTATGTTGTTAATGACTTAGTGGAAGATGCAGATGAAATGCAAAGCGGTAAGCCAGTTAAGGTGAAAAAGAATGAGGGCAAATTTTGAGGTATTACACACGCCGCTGGCGCAATTACGTCGACCCTTCATCATAATATGTGGTGAAGAGGATATCTTTGTTAGCCATCTGGCTACCTACAAATACATTGAGATGGATGGTGAAATCCATGAAACCATGAGCCAAGGTTTCGAAGCGCTGAACGTCAATGAGGCGACAACTGAAGTATTTGCTGCATCCCAGGAAGATATGATGGGTACTTCAATTGTCTCCAATCAACATGCTCAGAAGGTTGTTGAAGATGGAAGCGCCTGAGGCTGGGGCAAGCTGTTACTGGTGGAGAAGTAGGAGGACAGATTCGGTTTGGGTTACAAACCATTCCGACCAGATCAAGCAGAGGTTGCTAAAGAGCCCAAGTTCATAAGTAGGGGAATGCTAACCCCAGATGCTGTCAATAACGTGGAAGACGAGGTGGAAAGCGACCTCAACCTGGAAAGCTGGATTCGTCCAAGGATCCTGGGTCACCAAGTGCTTAACTGGTCTTCCCAGGAAATTATAAGGGTTACTCCTGCAGAGTAATTATTATTTCCTTCCTTTTTCAGCATGCATCAAGTCCTGTATCTTGCCCAAGGTGTTAAGACTCATTTTGTAATGGGACCATATTTGTAATTTTGTGCAAATGGAATATCAATGAATATCGGACACCTCTTGCAAACAATTTTTCTCTTTCACTCACTGTCTTTTCATTTTTGTTATTTTTCGCACAAAACAATAAAATGACAATGTTTTCAAAATAAATAACTTCATTTTCTGAACAAGATTAAAATTGATCACTAAAATGAACAAATCTCAACCCTTACAGAAATAATCCTCCAGATTGCACCGACAACACTACTACTATGACCTTGTATGACTTCGACAATCCAATTAATCAAACTAATGAAGGGGTTGAAGAAGACTACGAGTTGCCTGAAGAGTTAGCCAGATTGTTGAGGAAAGAAGAGAAAGTGATTACTCCTCATCAGGAGGAGGTTGAAACTGTTAATCTTAGTACCGAGGAGGATTTGAAAGAAGTAAAAATTGGGGCCATTCTGAAGGCTTTAGTAAAAGAACAGCTTATCAGCATGCTCCGGGAATACTTCGACGTCTTTGCTTGGTCCTATCAAGACATGCCAGGTCTAGATACGGACATTGTCATGCACAAGCTACCATTGAAAGAAGATTGCCCTCCAGTCAAGAAGAAGTTGCACCGTACTCGCCCAGATATGGCCATGAATATTAAAGAAGAAGTACAAAAGCAGTGGGACGCCGATTTCCTTGCTGTAACTAGTTACCCTCCGTGGGTTGCTAACATTGTAACCGTGCCTAAGAAGGATGGAAAGGTGCGTATGTGCATGGATTACCGGGATCTGAATAGAGCTAGCCCAAAGGATGACTTCCCATTACCTCACATTGATGTATTGGTGGACAACACAGCTCAGTTCTCGGTATTTTCTTTCATGGACGGATTTTCTGTGTATAATCAGATCAAGATGTCACCCGAAGACATGGAGAAAACAACCTTCATCACACCTTGGGGCACATGTTGTTACAAGGTAATTCCTTTTGGACTGAAGAACACCGGTGCCACTTATCAAAGGGATATGGTAACGTTATTCCATGATATGATCCACAAAGAAATTGAATGCTATGTGGATGGCATGATTGCTAAGTCCCTTACTGAAGAAGACCATCTGGTAAATCTGCTGAAGTTGTTCAAGCATCTGAGGAAATATCAATTGAAGTTAAACCCCAACAAATGTACATTCGGGGTACATTCTGGTAAGTTGCTGGGATTTATCGTAAGTGAAAAGGGAATTGGGGTTGATCCCGACAAAGTCAAAGCTATTAAAGAGATGCCTGCACCTAGGACTGAAAAGGAAGTTCGGGGGTTTTTAGGTAGATTGAACTACAACTCAAGGTTCATATCTCATCTCACTGCAACTTGTGAACCCTTGTTCAAACTGTTAAGAAAGGAACAAACAGACAGGTGGAACGATGATTGTCAGAAATATTTTGACAAGATCAAGGAGTACCTGCAAGAACCTCCGATTCTCATGCCTCCAGTTGAAGGAAGACCTCTGATAATGTATCTGACAGTATTAGAAGGGTCAATGGGGTGTGTGCTGGGCCAGCTTGACGAGTCTGGTCGAAAAGAGTATGCAATATACTACCTAAGCAAAAAATTTACCGACTGTGAACAACGTTATTCACTGCTCGAGAAAACTTGCCGTGCTTTAGCGTGGGATGCTCGCCGACTAAGACAATATATGCTGACTCACACTAACTTGTTGATTTCAAAGATGGGTTGCAAGATGGTAAATGATTCTGACAGAATATGACATTCAGTACACCTCTCAAAAGGCCATCAAAGGTAGTGTACTGTCTGACTATCTAGCTGAGCAACCCATTGATGATTATCAGCCTATGAGATTTGACTTCCCTGATGAAGACATCATGTTCTTAAAAGCAAAAAATAATGAAGAGCCTGTTCATACTGAAGGGCCTGATCCAGAAGAAGAATGGACAATGATGTTTGACGGGGCTATCAATATGAATGGTCGTGGAGTTGGTGCAGTACTCATTACACCTAAAGGAGTTCATATGCCTTTCTCGGTGAAACTCACCTTTTCCTGCACTAACAATGAAGTAGAATACGAAACATGTATCATGGGACTTGAGGAAGCCATTGACCTCTGGATCAAAAGTTTGAATATATTCGGAGATTCAGCTCTGGTGATCAATAAGACCAACGACAAATGGTACACCCACCAAGAGCATCTGATTCCGTACCGTGACTATACGAAGAGATTATTGACTTTTTTTACAACAGTCAAACTTGAGTACATCCCTCGAGACGAAAATCAGTCTGCGGATGCTTTAGCTACCATTTCCTCCATGATCAAGGTTCAAACTGCAAATTATATACCCCGAATTTTGGTATCCAGACTAGACCGGCCAACATATGTATTCTCTGTGGACACCGCCAATGATGACAAGCCTTGGATCTATGACATTAAAAGCTTCTTAGAGGATCAAACATACCCACCAGGGGCATCATCCAATGATAAGAAGACACTAAGAAGGTTGGCCGGTAGTTTCTTCCTCAATGCTGATGGGTCATTATACAAGTGAAACTTCGACATGGTCCTGCTCAGATGTGTTGACAAGAAAGAAGCAGAGCTACTGATGCACGAGGTGCATGAAGGTTATTTCGGTACCCATGCCGGAGGACATGCAATGGCAAAGAAATTTTTAATATCAGGTTACTACTTGATCACAATGGATGCAGACTGTTATGCCTATGCCAGAAAGTGCCACAAATGCTAGATCTACGCATATAAAGTGCATATGCATCCGAATCCTTTGAACATGATGTCTTCACCTTGGCCCTTTGCCATGTGGGGCATTGACATGATTGGAAAGATTGAACCTACTGCTTCAAATGGCCATAGATTCATCCTGGTAGCCATTGATTACTTCACTAAATGGGTTGAAGCAGTTTCGTATGCAAACGTCACCAGACAAGTGTAAACACCCCAAATTTGCCCTCACCCATTCACACCATGGCTTGTGATCATTTTCATATACATAAGCACAATCATATCATCTCATATCTTAATTTTGATTCACTGCATAGATTCTAAGTCATCTGCACCTAGGGTTTGTGATCTGAGCAATCCAAGAGCCTCTTGAGCCACTCCAAAGATCACCAATCACTTCAAAGAGGTCCATGAGTGTTATTATATCATATTCCATCTCCTCAAAGTCAAAATTGCAAAGGAATCACAAGAACTAGGGTTTGAGTGGATGCAGAGCCAGGTTAAACTGCACAGTTGACTGAAGATTAGGGTTTTGGTTTCAGAGGCCATAACTCCAAATTTTTTGGTCATTCTTGTTTCCATTGGTCTCTATATGGTATAGAGAGTAGGCATATCAATTTTCATGAAGAAATTCCATGGGGAAGTCATCTGATCAAGGGTTGACTTTTCAGACAAGTCAGTGTAAAATCAGGGCATCTGAGGCCCCCAATGACCCAACCAATGGGTGATCTTCATCATTTTGAGTGTATATGATCTTTATTTGATCATGGAAGAGGGTTGAAGTTCATATAAATCAAGAATTTAGGGTTTTTGCAAATGTTGACTTTTTGGGCATAGTTGACTTTTCAAGAATGCATCATTTTAGGTCATTTTTCAAGCCTTGATCCTTGATCCAAAAAGGCTTCAAATGGAAAAACTTTGGTCATGAAAGTTGTAGATCTCATCTTTCCCTTTTCAAAAAGTACAAGAACATGATCAAACTCTTCTTGGATCAAAAGTTATGGTGTGACAAAGTTGGCTAAAATCATTGATTTTCAAGGCATGCCTCAAATGGAAATTTTGCAAAGTCATGAACCAATGCATTATGTGACTTCTAATTCACTTCAAACCAGCACACAAACATTCTCTAAGTCATAAAATTCAGAATGAACCAAGAATGCCCATGGTTTTATGGTTGGTTGGACAAAAAATCACATGTGAACCAAAAAGCCACAAGTTGCAAAACTCATGATCATTCTTCCTACAACTTGCAGCCTTGGATGCTGAGCTTTGCTAGACCTCTCCCTCACCCTTGCTGCGCCAGCCCATGCCTTGTACTTGCCTAGATCATGAGCCATACCTCACTTACACATTTCTTGACTTTTTGCAAAAGGTAACTTACCAATCAATAAAGCACATGTCCAATCATCTGACCAATGAGAGAGAGTTATGTGGACAATTTGCAAGCAAGACATAACACTAAGCAAGGCTGAAGCTCTCTCATAACACACATTCACAAAAAGACTCCATTCTTGCAAGTTGCTTCGAATCTGCCTCCACAGCTTGCAAACACTAAAACCATCTTCACCATTCAACTCACCTTGCTCCATAGACCAAAAAGCACCAAGAACACAAGCCTGAAACAACCAGAACACTCCATAGCCATTTCTCCCCCCAAGCTGCAGTTTCTCTTGAATCTCTCACCATAGCTCACAAACATACAAACAAACACTCCAGACCTTCTCCATTAACCCTCAGGATCACAAACAACCCCTCACAATGACCTGAAAGTGCCTGAAACACCATTGCCATTTCTGACCAAGCTTGAGCAGAAGCTGTCGAATCTCATTATCCAGCCAACACAAACTCTTTTTGAGCATTCAAACATTATCTGGGGATCAAGTGGAGTAGTTTGCACTGAAGGAAGTGGCCAGAAAGTCATCTAGGTGAAAGCTCCAAATCTCAGGTAGCTCGAAATTTATTTTTCCAGAAATCACTTTGCATGTTATAAACTTGTTCTATGTGCTTCACTGATCATCCTGATGTCATTGGTTTCGAAAATGGCTTTGATTTGAGTATTTAATTTCTCTCTGAAATTTGCGTGCCCTAGCTTTCATTTTCTTCGATTCAGCTTATTTAGGAAGAAGAAATTTGTTTCGGGAGAGGGGTTTGATTCGTGAGGGTGTAAGGAACATTTCCCAATTCTTAGTTTTCATTTTTGATACGTTTTGAGGGGATTGGGAGTTTTCCAGGGGAGGTGTTCGCCGGAGAAGACGACCGGAAGTCTTCTCCGGCCACCTGAGAGTGATTAAACCCTAATTGCATAATTAATGACCATTTGAATTTGGGCCATTGGATGCGTTGAATTGTTTGACTCCCCGCGCGAATGGAAGGCTCAGATTCACTCATTTGCCCTAATCTTATTTAATTAAGATAATCATAATTAATTAACTCAGAAGCCATCTGGACCCTCCATTCACGCGCCAGTCAACACATTCAAACTCAGGCTCCATCCTGGCCCTCCATCTTGCTTACTTTCATTTTTATTTGTTTTTAATTCATTTTATTTCAATTAACTTGCATATTTATTTTAAAATAGTAAAAAATTCCTAAAAATTATGAAACTTTTTCCTTAGAGTTTTATTAATTTTTATGACACAAAAATATTTTTATTTTTATTTTTAGCATTAAAAAAGTATTTTTAAATATTTAAAAGTTTCTTTTTAATTATTTAATGAAAATTAATTAATAAAAAATACTTTTAGGTATTTAAAAATTACAAAAAAATTCATGAAATGTTCTAAGACATTTAGAAACATTTTCCAACCTTCAAACCAAATTTATTTTTTGATCTTGATGCATTTTAAGAATTTTTCATTGAATTAAATCATTTTTTATGCATTAATTTGATCCTAAGTTCAAAAATTCATT
Source organism: Lathyrus aphaca (assembly GCA_963966055.1). Classification (NCBI taxonomy): domain Eukaryota; kingdom Viridiplantae; phylum Streptophyta; class Magnoliopsida; order Fabales; family Fabaceae; genus Lathyrus; species Lathyrus aphaca. Next base: position 382,606,254 of record OZ014519.1, on the reverse strand, counting down.
TCTGCCTATCTAAGAAGGTTTGGACATTGATTCTTCTTGCATTGTTTTATGTTTAGCATGTAGTTTCTAGGAATAAATGGCCTTGATTTGTTTCCTCAATTTCAATTTGTTTGGCATTTCTTTTGTTAAGAACCCTAAAAAACCCTAATAACTTAGAAAAATCATAACTTGAGATTGGTTAAGAGTTGAGACTTCCCCTTTGGACCTTGGTTTAGTATAGGTTTAGGGCTTCTTAGGATGGCATTTTCCATTTTTTATCTTAGGGTTTGCTTCTGTTTTGGGTTTTTTGTTTGATGCATTGTCCATAAACCCTAATTTGAGCTTTCATTTGCATCCTTCTTGCATTCTCTTGCATAACATGACTTGTCTTTGCATTTTATGCATGCTTGTGTTCCATTTGACATCTTAAGACATGAATAAAGCATCTTTGATCGTTGCATCTCATATTTGCCATGTCATTTGCCTTGTATGTTTCATAACTTTTCATGCTCATTCATGCTCCTTAGCTTGCATCATTTGCATACATGATCTTGTATGAACATCTCCATGTCTTGCCTCATGTTTGCAGCACCTCATAACATCATAATCATCATCAACATGCTTCTGGTTTTGCTTAACATCATGTCATTTCATCCCATCTTGCATTGCATTGCATTTCTTTCTAACATTTCAGGTGGTAAGTAACCTTGAGAAGTGAATTTGCCTTCACTTCTCATAACTTTTCTTCTCATCTCTCTTGCATCCATTGCTGCATTTCTATATGTGTTTGAGTTTGAGCTTGCTCATTCTTTCTCCTCCCACTTTCTTTCTTCAAGTGACTTGACTTCTTGAATGAAGCAAGTTGCTTTGCTTCTCTTGATCTTGTTCATCTGCTTCCTGGTGGCTCCTTTGAAGATTGTTCTTGCAAACCACACAAACCTTAGGAACAACCAAGCATGACAATGAATTAGGGTTTTGATTAGTCTCCCCTCATAGTTTTACCTTTGTGTCTCTCTTTGAGTCCTCTCTTCTCACCTCATAATCAGGGACTAAACCCTAAAGGCTTTAAGGCTTTGTGATTAAGCTTATGCCTGCATCCTTCTCTTAGGATGGAGTGTATAACTTTAATCCTAAGTGTTAAACCCTTAATGTGTTTAAATCTCTTAATCAATTCACATAATAATCATCAAGACATCACACTTGTAACTTGGGCCTTGCATTAGGGTTCTAATTCTTCCTTAATTGGTTAAGAAGGACTAACCCTAGTGTTAATGGACAAGTCCCCCTCAAGTGGTCTTACAAATCATAAAATTAACTTCTTCATCATACCATTAAATAAAATCCACCTAATAAAGGCTTGTTTTGTCATGAGTTTAATCCCTAATCATGGATTAAGTTGAGGAGCTTTCCTCAGCTTAAACATTCTCATCTATTATCCTTATATTAGGATGGTGTAATGAGTCTGTTTAATCCTTGATTATGGCTTAACCTCATTACTCAACACTAAACAAAAACCACAAAAACACCTAAATAATCACAAGTAGGTTAATGATCTTAATCCTATACCAAAGGTGATTAAGTGTGAGAATCTGACTTCACACTTAAGGTATCCTCATTACCCCTAATCAGAGGGAAGATGTGATGAGTTTACTAAATCCATTGGTTTAGACTTAAGCTCATTAACTCACGACAAAATCCAAAAAAAACAATAAAAGACTGAAAACTCCAAAACAAACAATAATCGTCTCCTCCGGGATTCTTTTCTCACCTCATTCACTCATAAACGAGAATTTGCTTCTCCCGTCTAATGCAAGACAGTTTGCACCTGAGCCAGACAGGTCATACACTTGAGCATAGACAAGTAAGCAGATCACAAGTCAATTCATCTTTCAGTCTCTTTGGGTCGAACTACGGTGTTCTGACTTCCTCATTGCACGAGAGGATACGTAGGCATAACTTAACAGTTATCGAACAAAAGTCTCTGTATATTCCCCCTCTTTCCAACCTTATTCTTTGAGCCTCATGATCTTGAGCATTTCACTCACTTCTTACACTGACACTTCATTTATACACTTCACTCTCTTTTACACTGACACCTGTACATCTTTTTCCAGCTATTTTATACACAGATTGCACTGACACTCCCCCTTTAAAACACAAATCTTTCAAGCGTGGATCCCGTCGAGTACGGCGGACAATCTGGGTGCTAATACCTTCCCAGGTTGTAACCAACCCCCTTTCTCAGTCTCTCTGGTTCGCAACCGTCTTATCCATGTCTTTCTAGGTCTATGCAGCATTACCTTTCCTCCGGGATAAAAATACCTAGCTGGCGACTCTATTCATCTCCAGTGAGTTCACGGCTGTGTGTTCTCATTGTCCCTCTCGCCGACCGTTCGCGTCTGTACCTTCATATGATCCATTTTCATTTGTCGGGAGCGACAGCTTGGCGACTCTGCTGGGGACCCTTATATTGCAACCAGGGCTTCTGGTTCTTTTTGTGGGTTCCTCCTAGCGCTTGATTGATTTGTGTTTACTGGGGTGTTATGTGCTATCTGTGCTTGTATATTTATTTTTGCCTATTTGCTTTATGTACAGTTTTGTTTATTGCTTTCTTTATAGCTTTGCATTATATCACATTGTCATACTGTGTTGCTGGCTGGATCTGGTTTTCCTTTTGGTGGGTGGGGTTCCATTGAGAGTTAAGGTCCTATACCTGGGACCTGAGTGACACCTAGGCTAGAGTGAATCATATTCTTTCCCATTCCATATCGGTCTGGTGCGGGAATATGAAACACGGTTCAGATATGGGTTTCTTCTTGAGAACTCTGTGTTGCAGATTTCCTGCAATGCTAGGGCTATCTAGGAAGCCTGCTAAGTCTGGATGACCTTTAGTATTGACCTTTAGAAACTGAGGTGAATTAGAGGAGGAATTGTTATGGTTATTGTAAACACTGTGCCTTCGGGTTTAGAAGTGTTTACACTTCTCATAACTGATCCAAGTCTGAGGATCCTTGTTTTAGAACACCACCTGTGAGGGGGTTGGGCTGTTTACAGGTTTGCAGGTACCTTGACCTCAGAATACCCTGTTACTTTGTTGTGATTAAGAATACTCCATGTTGGACAGTTCTTGTGATTCTAAAACCCTGGACATGTGACTCTTTATTTGAGTCCCCCACCCTGGTTACCGGATTTATAGACCTCCATCTGGAATTCTTGAACACATTTGGACCTATATCAGAGTTTTGATCAGATCCAGCTCAGTCACAAACCCTTGCATTTCATTTGCATACATACTCATTGCATCATATTGACATTTGCTTATTTGTGTTTCAGGGTATCCATTTTCATCTGGTTTTGGTTTTGACCCCATCTTCAGTTTTGACTTGTCTTCATCAGCTATCTGCTTCAGTTATCACCTGCACCAGCCAGTCAGTGGGCCCACTTCTTCAGCATTGTCATCAGCACCTGTCTCTACTCAGTCTTCAGCATCATGGCTCCTAAAAAGAGCAATATCACCTATCACTTCTTCCAACCAGAGTTATCAGACATCAGGAGGATCCAAACCCTGATCACTCCAGATCACATACCCTTGTTCAGGGAGAGTTATGGAGATATACTGGACATGGTTATGGATCTGGACCCTTCACAGAGGAGCCTCATCCACACATGCATTCAGTTTTATGATCCTCCACTGAGATGTTTTACTTTTCAAGACTTTCAGTTAGGCCCCTTATTGGAAGAGTACTCCTCATTAGTTGGTATGCCTATCAGGAGAGAAATTCCTTTCAACCCTGAGATGGTCTTTCCTGCTAATGGAGAAGTAGCAAAAGCTTTGCATCTGGAACCTGTTTTGGTTGAGCAGCATATGACCTCTAAAGCTGGGATCCCTGGTTTTCATCTGGACTTCTTAATTTCTCAAGCTACCTTGAAGGCTTCTCTAGGAGAATGGAAAGCTGTTTGTGCCCTGCTGGCCTTGTGCATATATGGAATTGTGTTGTTTGCAGATGAGCCTCGATTCATTAGCAAAAATGCAATCCATCTGTTCATCCTGAAGAACCCAGTGCCAACTTTATTGGGAGATCTTTATTATTCAGTGCATCAGAGGAATGAAAAGCAGAGGGGGAGGTTAGTAAGGTTTTGTGCTCCATTGTTTCACACTTGGCTTCTCAGGCATCTACCCAGGACAGATGCATTCCTAAACCCTCATCAGCAGAGCAACTGGGCTAAGAGACTCACTGTTCTAACTTCAGCAGATATCAGATGGTGCACTCAAAGCACCAAGGGCAGGGATATCATCACCAGCTGTGGGCATTTTCCTAATGTGCCTTTGATAGGTGTTAAGGGCAGTATTAATTACAATCCTCTGCTGTTCAGAAGGCAATTGGGCTATGCACTGGTCCATGCTCCTAGGGCACAGGACTTGGCTGAGACTCTCTATTGTGAGAACAAGATTAGTTTGACTGTTGTTAGGCAGGCTGCTTGGGCCTGGGATAATGTTCAAACCAAGGGAATGACCATTCTAGGGAAGTGCAACAATGTGGCATCAGCACAATATTATGAATGGTCCCGTGCCAGGGCCCAATTCTCTGGAATGCCCTTTACCATAGAAGACATGCCTGAGTCATCTTCAGCACCACCCCCTGCCACCATCAGTTTGGAGGAGTTTGAGAGCTTGAAGGAAAGAAATGAGAAGCTAACCCAGGCTTTGCAGAAGACCCTCCGGGAGAGGAGTGAAGGTATGAGGGAGATTGAGAGATTGGAGAAGTTGAGAGTAGAGCATCTGGCTAAGATTGAAAAGTCTGGGGATTATATCAACAAGTCTAAAGCTGGTGAACAAATTCTGAAGAATGCTTGCAAAGAAGCCCAGTTCCAAAGAGCAAGGACAGACTTGTATTTGAAGGAGAGTCAAGCCCGGTGGGTCAGGATCACCGAGGCTCGTACCCTGGAAGACAAGAGAGTTCGAGACAAGATGGAGCAACTTGAAGCTAGTGCAAGAGAACAACAAGAAGCCCTGGCAGCAGCCCAGAGGGAGATATCAGAGCTGAAGATCAAAGCAGGGTTGAAGAGGTCCAAGGACCAAACTCAGCACAAAAAGCTAACAGCAGCTGTTACGACCCGGAATCTCCTCATCAGGAATCTCACGGAGCGTCCGGCTGATCCGGTGACCGAAGCACTTCTCAAGGAAGTTCGTGAGGATGAGTTTGGCCTTGGTGTTTGACCATTTGTTTGTTGTTGCTTTCTTTCCATGTACTTTTATTTTTGTACTGTATTTTGACCCCTTAGCGGGCTTGTGTTGTAAAACGAACAAATTGTATTATTTCACCTTATGTAATATATTCATGTTAGTTTACTTCGAAAGCAACTTCAACAGCAGCATCTTCAAGGGTCTGGAAGGGTCAAAACTGAAGGCCAAACCGGATGCCTTGAGAGCAAATAAGCATAACTGCATTGCATACTAACCCTTTTGTTTGTTTTGTAGGTTTTTGTTTTGTTGTTACTAACCTCTGTTGTGAATCTCAGGAATTATTGCTCGCCGCCGGGTATTTCCCCTCAACAGGCCACACAGGTACCCAACTAGAAACAACCTTCCGGGAATTCAGATGGATCAGATGCAGCAGGACCTTACGGAGGTCAGAAACCAGATGGCCAACGAAAGGTTGGAGATGAGAACGCAGATAACACAGTTCATGGAAGTAATGAACAACTTAGCTCAAAGCCAGGAGAGGCTCAGAGCTTTGGTAGAAGGGAGGAATCAAGAGGAACCCCATGTGGGAACTGCTGGCACAAGTAACAACGAGAGGGTCCAACCTCATGTCAATCCCCCAGTTTTTGGACCCCATCTCCATCCAGAGGCCAACATCCCTGTCAATATACAAGGGACTGCCACAGCAGGGAGGGTACTACAGGAAGACCCTCAAGAAGACCAGTTCACAGTAATGGGTGCTGGGGAAGAAGCATACGATAGACGGTTGGATGAAATAGCTGAGAAGTTGAGGTCCTTAGAATCTCAAAACTCTTTGGGATTCGACGTTATGGACATGGGTTTGGTAGACGGGGTCAGGATCCCCCATAAGTTCAAGCCTCCTTGTTTCGAAAAGTATAATGGGACTTCATGCCCCCGGACTCATCTACAATCATTTCTGGGAAGGCTGAAGGCCTATACAATGGATGAGAAATTGTGGATGTTCTATTTTGAGGATAGCTTGACTGGAGCATCAAGGGAATGGTATTCCCATTTGACAAGGGCAACTGTAAGATGCTGGAAGGACCTGGCAGAGGCCTTCATCAGACAGTATCAATACAACTTAGATATGGCACCCAACAGGACTCTCCTGATGGGAATGTCACAGTCTTCAAGGGAAAGTTTCCGAGAATACGCCCAGAGATGGAGGCAATTGGCTGCTGCCGTTCAACCACCTATGTCTGAGAGAGAAATGGCAGACATGTTTATGAACACTCTTCAGGGAACGTATATTGACAGGTTGGCTGCTTTCTCTTCCACTAGCTTCGCAGATGTTGTCATAGCTGGGGAGAGAATTGAAAGCCTGTTAAAAATGGGTAAGATCTCTGACAACGGTGCCAGCTCGTCCAGTAGTACAAGAAAGCCTTTTGCAGGCCCGAGAAGAACTGGCGAGACCAATGCCATTCACACCAACAGGGGTAGGCCCCAGTATGTTCAAAGGTCAATAGCAGCAGTCACTATCCCTGCTCCAGCACATCCTCAGCCAGTCTATCAACCTCCGCCACAAAACTTCCAACAACAACCCCAGTATCAGCAGAATCAATATCCTCCAAGAAACTACAACAACAACACCAACAACAACAATCAACAGAGGCCATTCCAACAAAGGCCATCCCAAGCTAACCGAGTGATCGACCCGATCCCAATGCCGTATGCTGCCTTGTTGCCACAACTTCTGAAACTCAACCTAGTTGAGCTAAGAACGTTGGCACCTCCGGATCCCAACAGTTTACCAAGGAACTATGACTCCAATGTTAGGTGTGCTTTTCATTCAAACGCACCTGGTCACAGTACAGAAAAATGCAGGGCTCTGCATATGAAGGTACAAGACTTGGTAGACTCCAAGGCTCTGAATTTTGCACCGCCGCCCAATGTCAATAAAAACCCAATGCCAAACCATGGTGGTCCTCGAATTAACGCTATTGAAGAAGACAGGCCGTCTTATTTAATAACCAGTGTGGATCAGATCAGGACACCATTGGTGGAAATCAAAGCCCAACTCCGCGAAAACCAAATATTTCCGGGGTGTGTACTAGGGTGTCCCTATTGCAATATTTCATGGAATGGGTGTGAGGACCTGAGGAATGGTATTGACAGCCTTATTCAGAGTGGCCTGCTACAGATCACTACATCAGTCCCGACAAATCCGGCAACTTCATCAACAACGGTTTCAGACCCTCCTACAACTGCAGCAACTATTGTTCCCGACAATTCACCAGCAACATCAACAAGTACTTCATCTGTCCTCCCGAATGATCAGCTTTCAACGGTGTCTCCTGCTACAACTTCAGCATCATTCCATTTCGAATCTCCAGCAACAACAACATCAGTCCTTCCAACAATACCTCCTACAACTCCAGCAATCAATCATGAAGATGTCTCTACTGTTACCATATTCTACGATCCTGAAAATAATTCCGCCTACCATTCAGAAGGTGCTGCTCCCGCCAGAGCACCAGTTACAATCTTTTATGATCCACAAACAATTACAGTCCCTTCAGCAGCGGCAATCAGTCCAGTCACTGTCACGGTGCCTGGACCAGTACCATATGAAAGCAATAAGGCCATCCCTTGGCACTATGGCTCTGACGTGTACTGTGAAGGGAAAAGAATCACTCTTGAGACATCAGCACCTGCACCACAAGTAGATAATGTGGGGGGAGGCGGAGGCTTCACTCGAAGCGGACGTCTCTTTGCTTCACAAGTCCAAAGACCTACTGCCGAAGCAGAAGCTGCTGCCAAGGCAAAGGGAAAAGGCCCGGTGCAGGAAGATCCAGCTGCCAAAGAAACCCTGAAGACACCGTTCGATCAGGAAGTTGATGAGTTTATGCGAATCATCAAAAAGAGTGATTATAAAGTTGTGGATCAGCTTCACCAGACGCCATCCAAAATCTCCATCCTCTCACTGCTTATGTGCTCCGAAGCCCATCGGAATGCACTACTTAAAGTCCTGCACGCAGCTTACGTGCCTGAGGAGATTACTGTCAACCAATTGGAAACCGTGGTTGGAAATGTTACTGCTAGCAATGGGCTAGGGTTTACCAATTCTGACTTGACAGCGGATGGCCGCAACCACAACAAAGCCTTGCACATAACCATGGAATGCAAAGGAGCTGTCCTTTCTCATGTGCTGGTGGACACAGGTTCTTCCCTGAATGTCTTACCAAAGAAGGCTCTGGTGAAGTTAGAATATGATGGATTGGCATTGAGACCCAGCAACCTGGTGGTAAGAGCCTTTGATGGCTCGAAGAGATCGGTTCTGGGAGAGATTGAGCTGCCTGTGACAATTGGCCCGTAGACTTTTAAAACTATCTTTTATGTGATGGACATTCAGCCCGCCTACAGCTGTTTGTTGGGTAGACCCTGGATTCACGCCGCCGGCGCAATAACGTCTACCCTTCACCAAAAGTTAAAATTTGAGTGGGAAGGCCAAGTTGTCACAATCTGTGGGGAAGAGGATATTTTCGTTAGTCATCTGGCTACCTACAAATACATTGAGATGGATGGAGAGATCCATGAGACGATGAGCCAAGGTTTTGAAGCCTTGAATGTCAATGAAGCATCTGCTGTGTCGGGTATCTCCATGTCGTCTTATCAACAAGCCCGGAAGGTTGTTGAGGAAGGAACTGCCCTAGGCTGGGGCAAGGTTTTAGCTGTGGAGGAGAAGAAGGACAAATTTGGGTTGGGTTACAGACCAACTCAACATCAAGCAAAGGCTGCTGAGAAGCCTGGATTTGTCAGTGGGGGAATGCTCACCCCCGATGCTATCAACTGTCTGGAAGACGAGCTGGAAGAGGAGCGCAACCTGGAAAGTTGGATTCGTCCAAAGACCCCGGGGAGCAGTGTCTCGAACTGGTCTTCCCAGGAAATTATAAGAGTTACTCGATCAGAGTAATTATTATTTCCTGTATTTTATAAGCATGCATCAAAGTCTTGCATCTTGCCCAAGATGACAAGACTCATTATTTAATCGGGCCATCTGTACTTTTTGTGCAAACAAGATCAATTAATGAAATATCAGACATCTTTTTGCAAACGCGTCTTTTTTCTTTTTCGTTCACTGTTTTTCCATTTTTCTTTTTTGTACAAAAATAAATGGCAGTGTTTTCAAAATGACAACTTCATTTCACTTTTCTAAATAAGATTAAAATCAGATCACTAAAACGAACAACTTAACCCTTGCAGAGAGTGCCTTCCTGACAGCACCGACAACAGCACGGCTATGACGTCGTATGACTTTGACAATCCAATCAATCAAGCTGATGAAGGGGTTGATGAAGAATATGAGCTTCCTGAAGAGCTAGCCAGGTTGTTGAGGCGAGAGGAAAAGGCTATTACTCCTCACCAGGAGGAGATTGAAGTGATTAATCTTGGCACAGACGAAGACGTGAAAGAAGTTAAAATCGGGGCCTGCCTGCAAGACTCAGTGAAGAGACAACTGATAGATCTGCTTCAAGAGTATGTTGATGTGTTTGCTTGGTCGTATCAAGACATGCCAGGGTTGGATACCGATATTGTTGTGCACAAGCTGCCTCTGAGAGAAGAATGCCCACCGGTCAAACAGAAGCTGCGCCGAACTCGCCCAGACATGGCTATGAAAATCAAGGAAGAGGTACAAAAGAAATGGGACGCCGGGTTCCTTGCTGTGACTAGATACCCGCCGTGGGTTGCTAATATAGTGCCTGTGCCTAAGAAAGATGGCAAAGTAAGAATGTGTGTTGACTACCGGGATCTGAACAGAGCCATCCCGAAGGATGATTTCCCATTACCTCACATTGATGTATTGGTGGATAACACGGCTCAGTTCTCGGTATTCTCCTTCATGGATGGTTTTTCAGGATATAATCAGATCAAGATGTCACCTGAAGACATGGAGAAGACAACATTTATCACACCTTGGGGCACGTTCTGTTACAAGGTGATGCCATTCGGACTGAAGAATGCTGGTGCAACATATCAATGGGCTATGGTGACATTGTTCCACGATATGATCCATAAGGAAATCGAGTGTTATGTGGATGATATGATCGCCAAGTCCCTTACAGAGGAAGATCACCTGGTAAATCTGCTGAAGTTATTCAAGCGCCTGAGGAAGTACCAACTAAAGTTGAACCCCAACAAATGCACATTCGGGGTGCGATCCGGTAAGCTGCTGGGTTTTATCGTAAGCGAGAAAGGGATCGAAGTTGACCCTGATAAAGTCAAAGCCATTCAAGAGATGCCTGCACCGAAAACAGAAAAAGAAGTTCGAGGGTTCTTAGGTCGATTGAACTATATCTCACGGTTCATATCCCACCTTACGGCAACCTGTGAACCCTTGTTCAAGCTGTTAAGAAAGGAACAAACGGTCAGGTGGAACGAAGATTGTCAGAAAGCTTTTGACAAAATCAAGGAATATCTCCAAGAACCTCCAATCCTCATGCCGCCAGTTGAAGGAAGACCTCTGATTATGTACTTAACAGTATTAGAAGAGTCAATGGGGTGTGTACTAGGTCAGCATGACGAGTCTGGTCGAAAAGAGTATGCAATATACTACCTAAGCAAAAAGTTTACCGACTGTGAACAACGTTATTCACTGCTCGAGAAAACTTGCTGTGCTTTAGCGTGGGCTGCTCGCCGACTGAGGCAGTATATGTTGACCCACACTACCTTATTAATCTCAAAAATGGACCCAGTTAAGTACATTTTCGAGAAGCCAGCTCTCACCGGACGGGTTGCAAGATGGCAAATGATTCTCACGGAATATGACATCCAGTACACCTCTCAGAAAGCCATCAAGGGCAGTGTACTATCTGAATATCTTGCTGAGCAACCCATTGATGACTACCAGCCTATGAGGTTTGACTTCCCTGATGAAGACATCATGTTCATTAAAGCAAAAGATCACGAAGAGCCTATTCACACCGAAGGGCCTGACCCAGAAGAAGAATGGACTATGATGTTTGATGGGGCTGTTAACATGAATGGTCGTGGTGTTGGTGCAGTACTCATTACACCCAAAGGAGTTCACATGCCTTTCTCGGCAAAACTCACTTTCAACTGCACTAACAACGAAGCTGAATACGAAGCTTGCATTATGGGTCTTGAGGAAGCCATTGACCTCAGGATCAAGACATTGACCGTATTCGGGGATTCAGCTTTGGTAGTCAATCAGACCAACGGGAAATGGTATACACACCAGGATCATCTGATACCTTACAGGGATTATACAAGAAGGTTATTGACTTTCTTCACAACAGTCAAACTTGAGTATATCCCTCGGGATGAGAATCAGTTTGCAGATGCTCTTGCTACCATTTCGTCCATGATCAAAGTTCAAGCTGCTAACTTTGTACCTCAGATTTCAGTGTCCAGACTCGACAGGCCAGCATATGTATTTGCAGCAGATGTAGTCAAAGATGATAAGCCTTGGTTCCATGACATTAAGTGCTTCTTGGAGGATCAAACGTACCCACCTGAGGCATCTTCCAATGATAAGAAGACCTTGAGAAGGCTTGCTGGAAGTTTCTTTCTGAACACTGATGGGTCTTTATACAAAAGGAACTTTGATATGGTACTCCTCCGATGTGTTGACAAGACGGAAGCAGATTTGTTGATGCATGAAGTACATGAAGGCTCTTTTGGTACCCATGCTGGAGGACATGCAATGGCTAAAAAGTTGTTAAGATCAGGCTATTATTGGATCACAATGGATGCGGACTGTTGTGCCTACGCCAGAAAATGCCACAAATGCCAGATCTACGCAGACAAAGTGCATGTGCCTCCGAATCCTTTAAACATAATGTCTTCACCATGGCCCTTTGCCATGTGGGGCATTGATATGATTGGCAAGATTGAGCCGACTGCTTCAAATGGTCACAGATTCATCCTGGTCGCCATTGACTATTTCACTAAGTGGGTCGAAGCAGCCTCATATGCAAACGTCACAAGGCAAGTGGTAGCCCGATTTCTGAAAAGAGATATCATCTGTCGATATGGAGTGCCCGAGCGAATCATTACTGATAATGGTTCCAATTTAAACAACAAAATGATGGCAGAGCTATGCTGGGACTTCAAGATCCAACACCACAATTCTTCTCCTTACAAGCCAAAGATGAATGGTGCTGTTGAGGCGGCAAATAAGAATATCAAGAAGATTGTGCAAAAGATGGTAGTCACCTACAAAGACTGGCATGAAATGCTACCGTTCGCCTTGCATGGGTACCGCACATCAATCAGAACATCCACTGGGGCAACACCGTATCAACTTGTGTATGGTATGGAAGCAGTCCTACCTGTTGAAGTTGAATTACCCTCTCTGCGAGTCTTGATGGATGTCAAACTGAGTGAAGCAGAATGGGTTCGGGCCCGATACGAACAACTGAGTCTAATTGAAGAGAAAAGATTGGCTGCAATTTGTCATGGGCAGTTGTATCAGAAGAGAATGAAGAGAGCCTTCGATCAGAAAGTCAGGCACCGAGGGTACCAAGTAGGGGATCTTGTGCTGAAGAGAATCCTCCCTCCTCATACAGACCACAGGGTTAAATGGACTCCCAATTATGAAGGACCATTCGTGGTAAAGAAAGTTTTCTCTGGTGGAGCGCTGATGCTCAGCACCATGGATGGTGAAGATTTCCCGTCCCCTGTGAATTCAGATGCAGTTAAAAAATACTTCGCATAAAATGACCCGCTGGACATAAAAACAGAATGTAAGTCCAGGCAAAAATAGGGCATCCCGGCGAGTCAAAAACAGAATAAAAGACTCGGGCAAAAATAAGGGAAATAAATGAAAAATGTACACCCGCTGAGTTGAAAAGCCGCATTGGACAACTCAGGCAAAAATGGGTATCCCGATGGATTGAAAACCCGAAAAGGCGATCCATGCAAAATAAGGGAATAAGCGAACAACTGCATTCTGAATTCGTCTGTATCACTTACAACTTAGAAAGCTCCGACGGAATCAAGCTTCAATCAGAATCAACTTTCTTCAGAAAGCAAGACGAGAAGAACGTCATTGTCATACGAGTCATAGCAGGAGAGGAAGCTCCTCAAAGCGTCGCCAACACTGCCAGCACTTTTGTTTCTCAATTTGTGACAGTCTCCTCATTTCAGGAGATATGTTTCTTTGACTGTATCTTGCCAATTCAGGGCACATGAATTAATAAAATCAGATTTTTTTCAGTCATGTTTCGTTTTGTATATTTTTATTTGCAAAGGATGTCTGATGTCTAAAAAAAAATCAATTGCATAAGTACAGATGTTTTTCTCCCAAAAGTAATAATAATAAAACACATGCTTGCAGGGAATATACTTACTCGTGAGAATGCTTGACTCCTATGACGGAATCCAGTAAAGGATACCTCGGGACCTTTTGTGCGTCTCCTTATCTTTGCAGGATTGCAGGTATCCAGAACGCAACCTGGGGCATGCAAGTTACGTCTCAGCAAGCTGGCGAATCATTATCAACTCGGTCTATCTTCCACATGGCACTGGAAGGTGCCCATTTCCCCAGCGAAGTTGCCAAATCAACATGCACTCAATCTCAGCATCTGAAATGCTCTATCCCCAGCTGAGTTGCCTCTTGTTGCTCTCCCCAGCTGAGTTACCAACAACATTCCCCAGCTGTAGTACCAACTATTCTTCCTCAGCCAAAAGTCAGGGAGCCATCACCCCACAGAGTTTCTGCCTCTAACCAGAAGAGCAACGCATGAAGGGATCACGACAGAGTGAAGAAAGCTTCTACAAACCCCAGCTGGGTCCCTCATTTCAAGGATGTGTCAACCAGGTGGCATATATCCCCAAGTGGATCCACCTCCCCAAGTCCATCAATGATCTCATCCCCAGCTGGGGGGCCCTTTTCAAAACAGCTCAGCCAGAGATCTTCGCGGCTACGGGATCCGAATCCCGGTTTGATATCTTTGCATAATCACAGCATTCGCATCATACTGTCCCCTCAGAGCGTAGCATTCCGTCTAATACGGAGCATTACGGCAAAAATCAAACATATAGCATAATCATAAGCCATGTTATGAATTAACACTTGTAAATAATAACCGTTCATTATCATTGTATAAAAATCCCCAGAGTCCCAGCAAAAGCAGCGGCCTCATAATCACCAACACCAGTACATATTTCCTTTTGGCACCCGTCCGTGTCATAACTCCCAGCAGAAAGCCAAAGACATCCCCTTTGCACTCACATATACTTGTATATACACTCTCCTGACACCCGTCCGTGTCATATCCCCGGCGCAGTCGCCTAGACTTTGTATAGCAGATACTTGTTCATATTACACTTTTCTCTCTTGGCACCCGTCCGTGTCATTCTCTCCAGCAGTTAAAACACTCATCTGTATATACTCACTATTCATTGGTACACTTATACAGATACTCGTCCGTATCTTGTATACACCATCACTCATATCCCCACAGATTCGACAGTAGTCCTTGTTCTTTGTTAACCAGTTGGTACTCGTCCGTACCATCATCTCAGAGCATCGCGTCTAGTGTTTGTTTCTACATGATATTCGCCCGTATCATAAGTCTTAAGGATGCTCGTCCGCGTCTTTAATCCGTACACCGTGTCAAACACTTATGTCTTCTTGAATATAGATGCTCGTCTGTGTCTATTATTCCCCAGAAGAATTCTTTCAGATTCAACACTCGTCCGTGTTCTCTGTTAACCAGTTGATACTCGTCCGTATCATCATCTCTGAACATATGCCAGTTTGTTTCTACCCGATACTCGTCCGTATCGTAGTCTTAGGGATACTCGTCCGCATCTTTAATCTATACACAATACCAAACACTTATACCTTTATTTCTTGGATGTAAACACTCGTCCGTGTTTACTATTCCCCAGCAGATCGCCAACAAAGCATTTTTCTTTTTATCTGGCATTCGTCCTATGTCATGATAAACCCTGAGAGCAGCCGTACCCTGCTAGGTGGTCGTCCTCCACCTCTTGATGGTCGTCCTCCATCATGCTCATCCGATGGCCGTCCCCATCGTTGATATTTTTAGCAGCCGTCCCCTGCTAGGTGGTCGTCCTCCACCCTTTGATGATCGTCCTTCATCATTTTATCCAATGGCCGTCCCCATTGTTGATTTTGGTTATCTGACACTCGTCCTATGTCATGAGAAACCTCGAGAGCAGCCGTCCCCTGCTAGGTGGTCGTCCTCCACCTCTTGATGGTCGTCCTCCATCATGCTCGTCCGATGGCCGTCCCCATCGTTGACCTTTTATCCGATGGCCGTCCCCATCGTTGATATTTTCGGCAGCCGTACCCTGCCAGGTGGTCGTCCTCCACCTTTGATGGCCGTCCCCATCATATTTCTCTTATACCCAACAGAGCAGCCGTCCCCTGCTAGGTGATCGTCCTTCACTTTTGATGGCCGTACCCCATCATCTGTTTATTTCATTTATTCTTTAACCCGATGGCCATCCCCGTCGTGGTCCCTTTTCCTTTTTAGCCCGATGGCCGTCCCCATCGTTGGTTACTTTACCTTTGTGAACTTGATGGCCGTCCCCGTCATGTTTCATTAATTCCCAGAGAATCTTACTTTATCTTGATGGCCGTCCCCATCGTAGTATCTTATTTTCCCAGCTAGTCGGCCGTCCCCGTCTTGGCTTTACCTTTTATCCCCAGCATGTCGGCCGTCCCCGTCATTGCTTTACTTCACACACTTTCCCCAGCATGTCGGCCGTCCCCGTCATTGCTCTTTACCCAGCAGTCGTCCTCTGCTCGACGGTCGTCCTCCGTCGCCCACACTTTACAATATACTTTATTTTCCTTTACAATCTATATCCCTTTTCTTCTTCATTCTGTGAGTGCAAATTTTGGACTGTCTTTGGTATTCAACCACAAGTTATCTTGTTTGCCTGTTAAGCCATAGCTTACATCCTGCACAGCTAACTCATGTTTGAATAGGGGCAGCTGTAAACACCCCAAATTTGCCCTCACCCATTCACACCATGGCTTGTGATCATTTTCATATACATAAGCACAATCATATCATCTCATATCTTAATTTTGATTCACTGCATAGATTCTAAGTCATCTGCACCTAGGGTTTGTGATCTGAGCAATCCAAGAGCCTCTTGAGCCACTCCAAAGATCACCAATCACTTAAAAGAGGTCCATGAGTGTTCTTATATCATATTCCATCTCCTCAAAGTCAAAATTGCAAAGGAATCACAAGAACTAGGGTTTGAGTGGATGCAGAGCCAGGTTAAACTGCACAGTTGACTGAAGATTAGGGTTTTGGTTTCAGAGGCCATAACTCCAAATTTTTTGGTCATTCTTGTTTCCATTGGTCTCTATATGGTATAGAGAGTAGGCATATCAATTTTCATGAAGAAATTCCATGGGGAAGTCATCTGATCAAGGGTTGACTTTTCAGACAAGTCAGTGTAAAATCAGGGCATCTGAGGCCCCCAATGACCCAACCAATGGGTGATCTTCATCATTTTGAGTGTATATGATCTTTATTTGATCATGGAAGAGGGTTGAAGTTCATAGAAATCAAGAATTTAGGGTTTTTGCAAATGTTGACTTTTTGGGCATAGTTGACTTTTCAAGAATGCATCATTTTAGGTCATTTTTCAAGCCTTGATCCTTGATCCAAAAAGGCTTCAAATGGAAAAACTTTGGTCATGAAAGTTGTAGATCTCATCTTTCCCTTTTCAAAAAGTACAAGAACATGATCAAACTCTTCTTGGATCAAAAGTTATGGTGTGACAAAGTTGGCTAAAATCATTGATTTTCAAGGCATGCCTCAAATGGAAATTTTGCAAAGTCATGAACCAATGCATTATGTGACTTCTAATTCACTTCAAACCAGCACACAAACATTCTCTAAGTCATAAAATTCAGAATGAACCAAGAATGCCCATGGTTTTATGGTTGGTTGGACAAAAAATCACATGTGAACCAAAAAGCCACAAGTTGCAAAACTCATGATCATTCTTCCTACAACTTGCAGCCTTGGATGCTGAGCTTTGCTAGACCTCTCCCTCACCCTTGCTGCGCCAGCCCATGCCTTGTACTTGCCTAGATCATGAGCCATACCTCACTTACACATTTCTTGACTTTTTGCAAAAGGTAACTTACCAATCAATAAAGCACATGTCCAATCATCTGACCAATGAGAGAGAGTTATGTGGACAATTTGCAAGCAAGACATAACACTAAGCAAGGCTGAAGCTCTCTCATAACACACATTCACAAAAAGACTCCATTCTTGCAAGTTGCTTCGAATCTGCCTCCACAGCTTGCAAACACTAAAACCATCTTCACCATTCAACTCACCTTGCTCCATAGACCAAAAAGCACCAAGAACACAAGCCTGAAACAACCAGAACACTCCATAGCCATTTCTCCCCCCAAGCTGCAGTTTCTCTTGAATCTCTCACCATAGCTCACAAACATACAAACAAACACTCCAGACCTTCTCCATTAACCCTCAGGATCACAAACAACCCCTCACAATGACCTGAAAGTGCCTGAAACACCATTGCCATTTCTGACCAAGCTTGAGCAGAAGCTGTCGAATCTCATTATCCAGCCAACACAAACTCTTTTTGAGCATTCAAACATTATCTGGGGATCAAGTGGAGTAGTTTGCACTGAAGGAAGTGGCCAGAAAGTCATCTAGGTGAAAGCTCCAAATCTCAGGTAGCTCGAAATTTATTTTTCCAGAAATCACTTTGCATGTTATAAACTTGTTCTATGTGCTTCACTGATCATCCTGATGTCATTGGTTTCGAAAATGGCTTTGATTTGAGTATTTAATTTCTCTCTGAAATTTGCGTGCCCTAGCTTTCATTTTCTTCGATTCAGCTTATTTAGGAAGAAGAAATTTGTTTCGGGAGAGGGGTTTGATTCGTGAGGGTGTAAGGAACATTTCCCAATTCTTAGTTTTCATTTTTGATACGTTTTGAGGGGATTGGGAGTTTTCCAGGGGAGGTGTTCGCCGGAGAAGACGACCGGAAGTCTTCTCCGGCCACCTGAGAGTGATTAAACCCTAATTGCATAATTAATGACCATTTGAATTTGGGCCATTGGATGCGTTGAATTGTTTGACTCCCCGCGCGAATGGAAGGCTCAGATTCACTCATTTGCCCTAATCTTATTTAATTAAGATAATCATAATTAATTAACTCAGAAGCCATCTGGACCCTCCATTCACGCGCCAGTCAACACATTCAAACTCAGGCTCCATCCTGGCCCTCCATCTTGCTTACTTTCATTTTTATTTGTTTTTAATTCATTTTATTTCAATTAACTTGCATATTTATTTTAAAATTGTAAAAAATTCCTAAAAATTATGAAACTTTTTCCTTAGAGTTTTATTAATTTTTATGACACAAAAATATTTTTATTTTTATTTTTAGCATTAAAAAAGTATTTTTAAATATTTAAAAGTTTCTTTTTAATTATTTAATGAAAATTAATTAATAAAAAATACTTTTAGGTATTTAAAAATTACAAAAAAATTCATGAAATGTTCTAAGACATTTAGAAACATTGTCCAACCTTCAAACCAAATTTCTTTTTTGATCTTGATGCATTTTAAGAATTTTTCATTGAATTAAATCATTTTTTATGCATTAATTTGATCCTAAGTTCAAAAATTCATTTCTGCCTATCTAAGAAGGTTTGGACATTGATTCTTCTTGCATTGTTTTATGTTTAGCATGTAGTTTCTAGGAATAAATGGTCTTGATTTGTTTCCTCAATTTCAATTTGTTTGGCATTTCTTTTGTTAAGAACCCTAAAAAACCCTAATAACTTAGAAAAATCATAACTTGAGATTGGTTAAGAGTTGAGACTTCCCCTTTGGACCTTGGTTTAGTATAGGTTTAGGGCTTCTTAGTATGGCATTTTCCATTTTTTATCTTAGGGTTTGCTTCTGTTTTGGGTTTTTTGTTTGATGCATTGTCCATAAACCCTAATTTGAGCTTTCATTTGCATCCTTCTTGCATTCTCTTGCATAACATGACTTGTCTTTGCATTTTATGCATGCTTGTGTTCCATTTGACATCTTAAGACATGAATAAAGCATCTTTGATCGTTGCATCTCATATTTGCCATGTCATTTGCCTTGTATGTTTCATAACTTTTCATGCTCATTCATGCTCCTTAGCTTGCATCATTTGCATCCATGATCTTGTATGAACATCTCCATGTCTTGCCTCATGTTTGCAGCACCTCATAACATCATAATCATCATCAGCATGCTTCTGGTTTTGCTTAACATCATGTCATTTCATCCCATCTTGCATTGCATTGCATTTCTTTCTAACATTTCAGGTGGTAAGTAACCTTGAGAAGTGAATTTGCCTTCACTTCTCATAACTTTTCTTCTCATCTCTCTTGCATCCATTGCTGCATTTCTATATGTGTTTGAGTTTGAGCTTGCTCATTCTTTCTCCTCCCACTTTCTTTCTTCAAGTGACTTGACTTCTTGAATGAAGCAAGTTGCTTTGCTTCTCTTGATCTTGTTCATCTGCTTCCTGGTGGCTCCTTTGAAGATTGTTCTTGCAAACCACACAAACCTTAGGAACAACCAAGCATGACAATGAATTAGGGTTTTGATTAGTCTCCCCTCATAGTTTTACCTTTGTGTCTCTCTTTGAGTCCTCTCTTCTCACCTCATAATCAGGGACTAAACCCTAAAGGCTTTAAGGCTTTGTGATTAAGCTTATGCCTGCATCCTTCTCTTAGGATGGAGTGTATAACTTTAATCCTAAGTGTTAAACCCTTAATGTGTTTAAATCTCTTAATCAATTCACATAATAATCATCAAGACATCACACTTGTAACTTGGGCCTTGCATTAGGGTTCTAATTCTTCCTTAATTGGTTAAGAAGGACTAACCCTAGTGTTAATGGACAAGTCCCCCTCAAGTGGTCTTACAAATCATAAAATTCACTTCTTCATCATACCATTAAATAAAATCCACCTAATAAAGGCTTGTTTTGTCATGAGTTTAATCCCTAATCATGGATTAAGTTGAGGAGCTTTCCTCAGCTTAAACATTCTCATCTATTATCCTTATATTAGGATGGTGTAATGAGTCTGTTTAATCCTTGATTATGGCTTAACCTCATTACTCAACACTAAACAAAAACCACAAAAACACCTAAATAATCACAAGTAGGTTAATGATCTTAATCCTATACCAAAGGTGATTAAGTGTGAGAATCTGACTTCACACTTAAGGTATCCTCATTACCCCTAATCAGAGGGAAGATGTGATGAGTTTACTAAATCCATTGGTTTAGACTTAAGCTCATTAACTCACGACAAAATCCAAAAAAAACAATAAAAGACTGAAAACTCCAAAACAAACAATAATCGTCTCCTCCGGGATTCTTTTCTCACCTCATTCACTCATAAACGAGAATTTGCTTCTCCCGTCTAATGCAAGACAGTTTGCACCTGAGCCAGACAGGTCATACACTTGAGCATAGACAAGTAAGCAGATCACAAGTCAATTCATCTTTCAGTCTCTTTGGGTCGAACTACGGTGTTCTGACTTCCTCATTGCACGAGAGGATACGTAGGCATAACTTAACAGTTATCGAACAAAAGTCTCTGTATATTCCCCCTCTTTCCAACCTTATTCTTTGAGCCTCATGATCTTGAGCATTTCACTCACTTCTTACACTGACACTTCATTTATACACTTCACTCTCTTTTACACTGACACCTGTACATCTTTTTCCAGCTATTTTATACACAGATTGCACTGACACTACCCCTTTAAAACACAAATCTTTCAAGCGTGGATCCCGTCGAGTACGGCGGACAATCTGGGTGCTAATACCTTCCCAGGTTGTAACCAACCCCCTTTCTCAGTCTCTCTGGTTCGCAACCGTCTTATCCATGTCTTTCTAGGTCTATGCAGCATTACCTTTCCTCCGGGATAAAAATGCCTAGCTGGCGACTCTATTCATCTCCAGTGAGTTCACGGCTGTGTGTTCTCATTGTCCCTCTCGCCGACCGTTCGCGTCTGTACCTTCATATGATCCATTTTCATTTGTCGGGAGAGACAACAAGTGGTAGCCAGATTTCTGAAAAGAGACATCATCTGTCGATATGGAGTTCCCGAGAAATTCATTACTAACAATGGTTCCAATTTGAACAACAAAATGATGGCAGAACTGTGTCGGGACTTCAAAATCCAACATCACAACTCTTCTCCTTACAGGCCAAAGATGAATGGCGCTGTTGAGGCAGCTAACAAAAACATCAAGAAGATTATGCAGAAGATGGTGGTTACTTATAAGGACTTCCATGAGATGCTACCATTTGCTTTGCATGGGTACCGAACATCAATCAGAACATCTACTAGGGCAATGCCTTATCAACTTGTGTATGGTATGGAGGCAGTCCTACCTGTTGAAGTTGAGCTACCCTACTTACGGGTAATGATGGATGTGAAGCTGGATGAAGCATAATGGGCCCGGTCTCAGTGCAATCAGCTGAATTTGATCAAAGAAAAGAGGCTAGCTGCCATCTGTCATGGGCAGTTATATCAAAAGCTGATGAAGAAAGCCTTCGATCAGAAAGTCAGGCTTCAGGAATACCAAGTGGGAGACCTTGTTTTGAAAAGACTTCTTCCTCCTTATACAGACCACAGGGGCAAATGGACGCCAAACTACGATGGCCCATTCATAGTAAAGAAAGTTTTCTCTGGCGAAGTACTGATGCTCACTACTATGGATGGCGAGGATTTCTTATCCCCTGTGAATTCAAATGCAGTTAAAAAATACTTCGCATAAAATGACCTGCTGGACATAAAAACAGAATGTAAGTCCAGGCAAAAATAGGGCATCCCAGCGAGTCAAAAACAGAATAAAAGACTCGGGCAAAAATAAGGGGAAAATTGAAAAATGTACACCCACTGAGTGGAAAAACCGCATTGGACAGCTCAGGCAAAAATGGGTATCCCGGTGGATTGAAAACCCGAAAGGGCGATCCACGCAAAAACAGGGAATAAGCGAACAACTGCATTCTAAATTTGTCTGTATCATCCACAACATGGAAAGCTTCAAAAGGACAAAGCATTGGTCAGAATCAGCCTTCTTCAGAAAGCAAGATAAGAAGAACGTCAAGGTCATATAGGCCATATCAAAGGAAGTTCACTGGAATGTCGTCGTCAACATTGCCAACACTTTCATTTTCTCAATTTACAGCAATCTCCTCATTTCAGGGGATTTGTTTCTTTGACTGTATTTGCCAATCCAGGGCATCCAAATTAATAAAATCAGAGTTTTTAGTCACACCTCATTTTGTACATTTTTGTTTCGTTTGCAAAATGTCCAATATTCATAATACAACACTTGCATAAAACAAATGAGCCATTTTTAATAAATGCTTGCAGGAAATATATTACTTTTAGGAAAGTCTAACTCCTATGATGGAATCCAGTTAGGGATACCGCGGGATACTTGTGCGTTTTTCTTTATCTTAACAGGTTGCAGGCAGTCAATATAGACAATTTTCCACAGCATGGGGCATGACAAGCATTGAATCTCCAACATGTTACTTCCCAGAAGTTATCTCCTCCCCAAGCAGTGCTTGACAACTACTTCACAGCAAGGTGGTCAAAGAACTCTTTGTTCCCCACCAGAGTGCCAGATCTCTCTCATCCTCAGCAAAGTTAATGGAACTGCCTCCCCACAGAGTTTCCATTCTTTCCCCAGAAGAGCAATGCCTGAAACCCATCCCCAACAAAGTGGCTGAAGTCTCCTTCTCCCCAGATGAGTTCTCCTTACGGATAGATCTACCAATGATCTCTTCCCAAGCAGAGTTCTCCCCCCTGACAGATCTACCAATGATCTCTCCACCAGCTGGGTTATCCCTCCAAACATATCAGCCAGAGATCTTCATCCCAGCAGGATCCGAGTCTCAGATCAGTTTCTCTTTTGCATAATCATATCATTTGCATCATATTCACCAAATAAGCGTAGCATTCCATCTAATATGGAGCATTATGGAAAAAATCAAACATTTGCATAATCACCAGCAATTACCATCAATTTTTCATCAGCAATATACAAAATACATCCCCTGCACATAAAAGCCAAAGCGTATCCTTTGCACTTTCAAGTACAGACACTTGTTCGTAACATACTCTTTTCGACACCCGTCCCTGTCACCCTATCCCAACAGGTCACCCAAACACCTTCTGCAAGTAGATACTTGTCCATCACATGTTCATCTGTGTCATCTTGTTCCCCACAGAAAGCCAAAGCATATCCTTTGCCCTTTCAAAACAAATGCCTGTTTATACTTATACATACTTGACACTCGTCCGTGTCATACATCCCCCAGCAAGTTGAACACTCGTCCGTATCTTGCTCATACCTCACCAAAAAATCAATACTTGTACACACTTATACCAAAGTCTTTGATACTCGTCCGTATCTTGTTTATATCACTCCTCAACAGATTCGACACTCGTCTGTGTTCCTTGTTAACCAGTTGATACTCGTCCTTATCATCATCTTTGAACACGCGTCAGCGTTTGTTTCTACCGGTACTCGTCTGTATCATAGTCCTAAGGATGCTCGTCCGCATCTTTAATCTATACACATCGTCAAACACTTATACCTTTTATTCTTGAGCGTAAGCACTCATCCGTGTTTACCATTCCCAAGTAAGTCATCAACAAAACAACTTTCTCCTATCCGACATTCGTCCTATGTCGTGATATTTTCGGCAGCCGTCCCCTGCCAGGTGATCGTCCTTCACCATTGGATGATCGTCCCTCATCCTTTCCCTAGTGGAATTCCTATTATTAGAACCTTTTTTATCCGACATTCGTCCTATGTCGTGATATTTTCTGCAGCCGACCCCTGCTAGGTGATCGTCCTTCACCTTTGATGACCGTCCCTTATCATTTATCCGATGGCCGTCCCCATCGTTGATCTTGTTATCCGACATTTCGCCCTATGTCGTGATAATCCCCGAGAGCAGTCGTACCCTGCTAGGTGATCGTCCTTCACCTCTTGATGATCGTCCTTCATCATGCTTACCCGATGGTCGTCCCCATCATTGATTTTTCTATCCGACATTCGTCATATGTCGTGATATTTTTAGCAGCCGACCCCTGCTAGGTGATCGTCCTTCACCTTTGATGATCGTCCCTCATCATTATTTCATTTATTCTTTAACCCGATGGTCGTCCCCATCGTTTCTTACTTTACTTTCCAAGCCTGATAGTCGTCCCCATCCATGCTTGTTTAAATACCAGAGAGTCTTATTTCTTTACCTGATGGTCGTCCCCATCATGATCCATTTATTTCCCCAGCTTGTCGGTCGTCCTCTGCTCGATGGTCGTCCTCCATCATTTTCATTTGATAATTATACTATTCTATCTTTTAAAATTTATATCCCTTTTCTTCTTATCCCCCAGCGAGTGCAAATTTCGGATTGTCTTTGGTATTCAACCACAAGTTATCTTGTTTGTCTGTTAAGCCAGGCGCTTACACCCTGCACAGCTAACTCATGCTTGAATAGGGGTAGCTGTAAACACCCCAAATTTTCCCTCACTCTTTTTCACACCATGGCTTGTGATCTTTCATTTTTTTTGTTTTAAACATAAGCATTACATCTCATATTGCATTTTTGTTTCACTGCATAGTTCAAGTTCATCTGCATCTAGGGTTTGTGATCTGAGCAATCCAAGAATACATCTGAGCCATCCCAAAGGTCTCAAAGCTTTCCAATAGGGTCCATGTGTGTTCTATCATCATATTATGCTCCCCAAAGTTCATGGAAGTCAAGAGATCACAAGAACCGGTAAAGGCATGGAAGCAGAGCTAGGGTTTTCACTGCACAGATGACCAAAATTAGGGTTTTGGTTTCAGAGGCCTTAACTCCACATTTTTGGGTCATTCTTGTTTCTAATGTTCTTAATATGTTATAAGGATCATGTGTACCAATTTTGATGAAGAAACTCATTGTGGAAGTCATCTGTTTACTGGGTAACTTCCTGAACAAGTTAAGTCAAAATCAGGGCATCTGAGGCCCCAACAATGGAACCAAAGGCGTATTTTCATTAAATTTAAGTTCAATGATCTTTATTTGATCTTAGAAGTGGTTGGAAGTTCACAAGATTGAATATTTTTGAGCCAATTGCAAACTTGCCATTTTTGGAAATGACTTGGAATGCAAACTTTCCATTTTGGGAAAGTTTTTCAACCTCCTCTTTCATGACCAAAAATGCTTCAAATGAAAATTTCTTGGTCATGAAAGTTGTATATTAGGCTTTCACTTTTCAAAAGGTACAAGAGCATGTCTTGATTCATCCTAGAACTCAAGATATGCCCTTTCAAAGTTGGCAAAAATCACATAATTTTCATGTTCATGTCAAAGAGGACATTTTGCAATTTCACTTGCCAAGCATTCTAATGACCTCTAATGTGCACAAATATGTTATAACATGCCTGTAAAAACTCCAAATTTGCCCTCACTAAGTTCACACCATGGCTTGTGATCTTCCATATTTGCATTAGTTTAAGCATATCACATCATATTGCATTTTGTTTCATCTGCATAGTTTAAGTTCATCTGCATCTAGGGTTTGTGATCTGAGCAATCCAATGTTTCATCTGAGCCACTCCAAAGGTCTCCAATCATTCCAAGAGGGTCCATGTGTGTTCTATCATCATACTATATCCCTCAAAGATCAAGGAAGTCAAGAAATCACAAGAACTGGCAAAGCATGGAAGCAGAGCTAGGGTTTCACTACACAGATGACCTGAAATTAAGGTTTTGGTTTCAGAGGCTATAACTCCAAATTTTTTGGTCATTCTTATTTCTAATCGTCTCAATATGTTATAATGATCATGTGTACCAAGTTTGATGAAGAAATTCATTATGGAAGTCATCTGTTCACTGGGTAACTTCTTAAGCAAGTCAGAACAAAATCAGGGCATCTGAGGCCCCCAACAATGGAACCAAAGTGGATTTTTCATCAAATTGAAGTTATATGATCTTTATTTGATCATTGAAGTGCTTGGAAGTTCACAAATTTGAAGAAAATTGAGCTAAACCAAAAGTTGCCAACAATGGAAATGACTTGTAATGGAAACTTTCCATTTTGGGAAAGTTTTTCAACCTCCTCTTTCTCAACCAAAAATGCTTCAAATGAAAAATTGTTGGTCATGAAAGTTGTAAATTCGATCATTCCCTTTTCAAAAAGTACAAGAACAAGTTCTAATTCATTATGGAACTCAAGTTATGGCCTTGCAAAGTTGGAAAAAATCACATAATTTCCACATTCATGCCAAAGAGGGATTTTTGCAAATTCACTTGCCAAGCTTCTAAGTGACCTCTAATTTACTTCTAAACATCATAACAACATCACATGACTCATTTTGCTGAGAATTGCCCAAGAAATCACAACATTTCATGCCTTGCATCACAAGATACACCAAAGGGGGAAAATATGCAAAACACATAGAAGCCCTAGCATCAAGTGATCCAGCTGCATTGTTTCAATCCTATGGCCTTCCTTGATCCATGCTAAGGCCAGACACCCCAAAATCTCAGGCCTTCACCATGCCCATACCTCAAGTACACATTCTTGACTTTTTTGCAAAAACACCCTTACCAATCACACTATGCCACACCAACTCCTCTGACCAATCACAGCATCATATGCAAGCATTATGGAACTCATAACACACAACACACAAGCCTGAATGATCCCATAACTTAGATTGCCAAAAATCCTCTCAAAACTTCATCTCTTCGAAACTTTCAAACCAGCCATCAAAACTTCAAAATTCTTTCACCAATCATCTCCACATAACCCCAGGATCATTTCCCACCCCTCACATTGGCCTGAAACCACCTCAAACAAAAATACGATTTCCCTCACCTCTGAATTGAAACCTTCAAAACACTCCATATAAATACCTTTTAAGCATTCCAAAAGCATAAGGGGATCAAGGGGAGTGGAAAAGCACTAAAGGGAGGTCCAGAAAGCTCAAGAACTGAAAGCTCAACCTCAGGTAGCCTCAAGAATTTTTTTCCAGAAATGAGTTTTCATCTTATAGAAATGTTCCCCATACTCCCCTGATCACACTGCACCTTTTAGTTTTGAAAATGATGAAGAAATGAGCATGAACCGAATCTCTGAAATTTTTGACCTAAAAGAAGTTTGATTCGATTCATGCTGGTTTCTGAAAATAAATGAATTTCGTGCCTGGATTCTTGTTTGTTGTTGTTCATTGATCATTTTTGGAGAGTTTGATGCATTTTTGTGGTGTTTTGAGGGAACTCAGGCGAGGGTTGGTCGGAGAAGATGACCGGAGCTTTGCTCCGGTCACCTGAGTTTGATTAGGGTTAATTTCCCAGTTTTAACGTGGACCCTTGGATTGATTTTAAATTCGTGTTTGGACGGCCCAGATCTTGTCATTAAACCCTAAACCTAATTAATTAATTAAAATCTGGATTAATTAAGTTAATTAGGTCATTTAGCCCAGAAGCCATCTGGACCATTAAAACACGCGCGTAGTTAATGTCCCCCCTTAGATTTGAATCTGAACCCTTGGATTGGCATACCTTCCCTTTATTTGTTTTTTTAAATTCATTTTCTTGCATTTCTTTCCACAATTATTTTAAAATAGCAAAAATCATTAAAAAATTATGAAATTTTTTTATCATGGCTTTTATTAATTTTTAGAAACCAAAAACATTTTTATTTTAATTTTTTGCATTAAAAAAGCATTTTAAAAATATTTAAATGTTTATTTTAATTAATTAATGGAAATTAATTAATTAAAATACCATTTAGGTTTCCAAAAATTCCAAAAAAAATCACATTGCATCTTAAGACATTTAGAAACATTATCAAACCATTCATACAAATTTCTTTTTGGTTTTGATCCAACTTTGACATTTTTCTTGAATTTAGGGTTCATAAAAATCCCTTTTTGGAACCCTAACTTCAAAATTTCTTTTCTGCCTAACCATGAAGGGTTTGACAATGTTTCTTTTTGCATTGTTTTACATATAGCATTTAGTATCTAGCATATTTTTGTCACAAATTTATCTTGCATTTTCCGTTTGATTTGAATTTTCCCTCTTAAGGTACCCTAAAACCCTAGTTTAATTAGAAAAATCACAACTTTCTTTAGGTTAAGAGTTAGACCTTCTCCTTTGGGGTGTGATATCATATGGTGTTAGGGTTCCTTTAAGTTCATTTGTATTTTTTTATCTTGTGATTTGTTTCTGTTTTTGACATTTGCATCTCATCCTTTCATGTAACACTAATCTTGCATCCATACTTGCATCTTACATTGCATTTCATGAACATGTGAACTTGCCATGACATTCTAAGCACTTGTATGTCATCTTAGACATCTTAAGACATTCTTTGAACATTGCTTGGTCATTTATTCATACATTTGCCTTGCTTTGCATCTATTTCATTTCATAAGCATCCATGTGTTTTCATGCTTCCTACATGCTTCCTTTGCATTCTATCTCTTGTATGAACATTCATAGCACTTGGTATGCCTTTGCATTATATCATTGCATCATTTACATAATTTTTTTGCTTCTGGTTTTGGTTTTTACCTTTGCATATGCTTCATTTTCATTTCTTTCTTTATGCTAACCTTTTCAGGTAGTAAGTAACTTGAGAAGTGAATTTGCCTTCACTTATCATTTCTCTTCTCATTCTTCTTATGCATCATTGCTGCATTTTTCTTTGCCTTAGAGTGATCTTGCTCATTCTTTTTCATCATTCCCCTTCTTTCTCCAAGTTACTTATCTTCTTCAATGAAGTAAGTAACTTGTTTCTTTTGCTTCTCCTCCTTTCATCTGCTTCTTCCATTGGTGGCTTCTCTGAAGATCTCTTCCAAGCCTTACAAACCATAGGAACATCCAAGCATGACAATAATTAGGGTTGTGATTAGTCCCCCTTTAGCTTTTACCTTTGTGTCCTCTTTGTGTCTCTCTTCTCACCTCATCATTAGAGACTAAACCTTTAAGGCTTTAAGACTTTGTGATTAGGGTTATGCCTGCATCCTTCTCTTAGGACGGAGTGTATATCTTTAATCCTAAGTGTTAAACCCTTAATTTTTTTAAACCTCTTAATTAATCCATATAATAATCACTAAGACATTAACTTGTAACTTGGGCCTTGCATTAGGGTTCCAATTCTTCCTTTATTGGTTAAGAAGGACTAACCCTAGTGTTAATGGACAAGTCCCTCTCAAGTTGTCTTACAAACCATAAAATTCACTTCTTAATCTTACTCTTAATTAAAATCCACTTTAATAAAGGCTTGTTTTGTCACAAGGTTAATCCTTAATCATGGATTAAGTTGAGGTATCTTCCTTAGCTTAAGTTCTCTCATCTATTATCCTTCTATTAGGATGGTGTAATGGGTTCACTAATCATTGATTATGGCTTAAACTCATTACTTAACACTAAACAAAAACTCAAAAACATCTAAATAATTACAAGTAGGTTAATGATCTTAATCCTACATCATCATGGTAATTAAGTTGAGATGTTTATCTCATACTTAAGGTATTCTCATTATCCCTAATCAAAGGGAGGATATGATGTGTTTGCTAACCCTTGGTTTAGACTTAAGCTCATTAACTTATGACAAACACCAAAAACAATAAAAGACTAAAAACACAAAAACAAATAATAATTGTCTCCTTCGGGATTCTTTTCTCATCATCTTCACTAATAAACGAGAACTTGCTTCTTCCATCTAATGCAAGACAATTAGCACTCGAGCCAGACGAGTCATACACTTGAGCATAGACAAGTAGGAAGTTCACAGTCAATTTATCTTTCAGTCTCTTTGAGTCGAACTACGGTGTTCTGAATTCCTCATTGCATGAGAGGATACGTAGGCATAACTTATCTGTTATCGAACAAAAGTTTATATGTCTTCCCCCTCTTCAAGCATTCTCTTTTAAGCCTCATTCCTGAGCATTTCACTTCACCCTTTTGCATTGACACTTGTACATTCATTCTCAGCTTTTGCACACAGATAGCACAGAAATTACCCCCTATAAACACAATCTTTTAAGCGTGGATCCCGTCGAGTAAGAAAGACAATCTGGGTGCTAATACCTTCCCAGGTTGTAACCATCCCCCTTTCTCAGTTTCTCTGGTTCACAACCGTCTTATCCATCTTCTTCTAGGTTTATGCAGCATTACCTTTCCTTCGGGATGAAAATGCCTAGCTGGTGACTCTATTCACCTTCATCCCATTCCTCCTTTCACTGACCGTTCCCGCTTGTACCGGGATGCAAATCTTTGGGAGCGACAGCTTGGCGACTCTGCTGGGGACCCTTATTTTGCAACCAGGGCTTCTGGTTCTTTTTGTGGTTTCCTCCTAGCGCTTGTTTGATTTGTGTTTACAGGGGTGTATGTGCTACTTGTGCTTATTTATTTGCTTTATTTATTGCTTTATGTACAACTTTATTTATTGCTTTCTTTTACAGTTTTATGCATTTTCATACTGTCATTATCATGTGCTGGATCTCTTGTCTGTTTTGGTGGGTGGGGTTCATTGAGTGATTAAGGTCCTATACCTGGGACCTGAGTGACACATAGACTAGAGTGGCTTCATATTATTTCCCATTCCATTTCGGTCTGGTGCGGGAATATGAAACACGGTTCAGAAATGGGTTTCTTCTTGAGAACTTTGTGCTACAGATTTCATGTAGTATTAGGGCTATCTGGGAAGCCTGCTAAGTCTGGATGACCTTTTTATGACCTTCAGCATCTGAGGAGAATTAGAGGAGGATATTTTATGGTTATTGTAAACACTGTACCTCCGGGTTATAAGTGTTTACACTTCTCATAACTGATCCAAGTCTGAGGATCCTTGTTCTAGAACATTACATGTGAGGGGGTTGGGATATTTGCAGGTTTGCAGGAACCCTTGGCCTCATCATACCCTTTGTTACTAGATTTGTTAAGGTTGTAATATTTGGACAATTATTTTGATTACCCTGGACTTGTGACTCTTTATTTGAGTCCCCCACCTGGTTACTGGATTTTTAAGCCTCCATCCGGACTTATGAACATACGTGGACTTTTACCAAGGCAGATAAACAGATCCAGCACTTGATCACAAACCCTTTGCATATCATTTGCATACATCATTTCTGCATCATTTAACATTTGCTTATTTGTTTTACAGGATATCCATCTTTTTCTTTGGTTTGGTTTTGACCCCTTCTGCTGCTCAGACTGTTTCAGTTATCCTCTCCAGAACCTCCATCAGTTTGCCAATGATTCTTCTCCAACTATCTTCATTAGAGACCCATCTCCAGCTTCTCATTCAGTGACTTTCAAAAACAGTTGCTCTCAGTTTCTTTACCAGCACCCATGGATACTTCAAGAAAGAGCAACATCACA
The DNA here is from genome assembly GCA_963966055.1 of Lathyrus aphaca. Classification (NCBI taxonomy): domain Eukaryota; kingdom Viridiplantae; phylum Streptophyta; class Magnoliopsida; order Fabales; family Fabaceae; genus Lathyrus; species Lathyrus aphaca. The sequence continues at coordinate 382,574,632 of OZ014519.1, read as the reverse complement.
TACCACTTCTTTGAGCCCACCCTGTCTAGCATCAGGCAGATCCAGTCCCTCATTACTCCTGACCATGTCCCACTATTCAGAGAGCATTATGGAGGCATATTAGACATGGTCATGGATTTAGATGCATCTCAGAGGAGCATGATCCATACTTGCTTGCAGTTTTATGATCCTCCACTCAGATGCTTCACATTCCCTGATTTCCAGTTGGGACCCTTGCTAGAAGAATTTTCCATGTTGTTAGGAGTTCCTATCAGGAGAGGGATTCCTTTCAACCCTGAGATGACTGCTCCAAAAAATGAAGACATAGCCAGGGCATTGCATTTAGATCCTGCCCTCATTGATCAGAATATGACAACCAAGGCTGGGGTTCCAGGCCTTCACCTAGACTTCTTGATCTCCCAGGCTACCCTGAATGCTGCAATAGGGGAATGGAAGGCTGTCTATGCACTTCTAGCCCTCAGTATATATGGGGTTATCTTATTTGCAGATGAGCTGAAATTTGTGAGCAAGAATGCCATTCACCTGTTCTTACTGAGGAACCCAGTTCCTACCTTGCTTGGAGACTTCTACTACTCAGTACACCAGAGGAATGAGAAGCAAATAGGAAGATTGGTCAGATGTTGTGCTCCTCTTTATTACTCTTGGCTGCTAAGGCATTTGCCAAAGTCAGACACCTTCCTGAACCCCCATCAGCAAAAGAACTGGGCTAAGAGATTTATTTCCTTGACATCAGAAGACATCAGATGGTGCACTCAGAGCACCAAAGGCAAAGACATCATTACTAGCTGTGAGCAATATCCTAATATGCCTCTGATAGGAGTGAAAGGTTGCATGAACTACAACCCTTTACTGTTTAAGAGACAATTAGGATATGCTTTGGGTCATCCTCCAAGAGGGCAAGACTTGACTGAGACCCTATACTGTGAAATCCAACCCAACTCTGTTGTTGTCAGACAAGTTGCCTGGGCTTGGGACAACATCCAAACTAAAGGGACAACCATCCTTGGCAAGTGCAATAACATTGCTTCAACACAATATTCTGATTGGTCTCGTACCAGAGCTCAGATCACCCGGATGTCGTTCACCTTAGAAGATGTACATGGGCCTTCTATAGTACAACCTGTAGCTACTGTCAGTTTGGAAGAATTTGAGAAACTGAAAGAGAGGAATGCTCAGCTCTATGAAGCCTTGAAGAAGACTCTCTGGGAGAGAAATGACATCCGTCAAGATAATGAGAGATTGGAAAGGCTCGGGATTGAGCATTTGACTAAGATTGAGAAGACGGATGACTACATCAGGAAGGCAAGAGAAGGGGAATTAGTACTGAAGAATGCTTGCAAAGAGGCAAAGACTCAGAAAGTTAGGGCAGAGCACTATCTGGAGGAGAGCTAGGCTAGGTGGATCAGGATCACTGAATCCCGTGCACAGGAAGATCAGAGAACTCAGGCTAAGATAGAGCAATTGGAGGCTAGTGAAAAGAAGCATCAGGAGGCTTTGTTAGCAGCTCAGAGAGAGATATCTGACTTAAAACTCCGGGCGGGGTTGAAGAGGTCAAAGGATCAGGACAAGCATAAGAAGTTAACCAGTTCCATTGCTACCAGAAACCTCCTCATCAGGACTATCACAGAGCACCCAGTGGGTCCGGTGACTGAGGCCCTCCTGAAGGAAGTCAGGGAGGATGACTTTGGATTAGATGTTTGACTCTTTTGCTTGTACTTTTTCTTTTGTTGCACTTTTTCATTTGTTGTTGTATTTTGACCCACCATGGGGATGTTATTGTAATCAAACTATGTATTTTCACTCTTTGTAATATATCAGTTTGTATTATTGGTGGGATTTATCTGTCTCTCTCCATCATCAGCATTTCCTAGAGGTCTGGAAAGGTCAAAACCAAAGAACCAAACTGGATACCCTTGGAAGACAAATAAGCATATTGCATTGCATACTAACATTTTCTTTGTTTTGTAGGTTTTTGTTTTATTGCTGTTTCTCACTTTGTTGTGGTTTCAGGAAACATTGATCGCAGAAGAGTGTTCCATGTCAACAGAATACACCGGTACCCGACAAGAAACAATCTTCCGGGACTCCAGATGGATCAAGTTCAGCAAGACTTGAATGAAGTGAGGGATCAAATGGCCAATGAAAGGGTTGAGACGAGGAATTAGATGACCCAATTCATGACTGTAATGACTGGTTTAGCTCAGAGCCAGGAAAGACTGAGGGAGTTGGTTGAAAGGTGTTGCACCCCAAAATTTGCCCTCACAATACAAGACTTTGTGTGCTAAGAAGGTTCACAAGGTTCACAAGTTTCCCAATGCTTTCAATACCTTTCATGAGGTTCATGAAGTCTACAAGTCACTTCATGAAGGTTCACAAGGTTCACAATATTCACAATGATTACAAAACTTTCCTGAGGTTCATGAGGTCTACAAAGTCACTTTATGAGGTTCACAAGGTTCACAAGCTTCACAATACCTCCCATGAGGTTCACAAGACATTTTAGGATGGTTCACAAGGTTCACAAAGTCCACAAATAGTCAGAAGATTTGACAATTCCCTCAGACAATGCACCTCCTAAGCAGTGCATCCAAAACTAGGGTTTTGACTTTAATCAGGCTAAATGAACTTCCAAGACTTCAAGTGAGCTTCATAACATCTTATATGTGTATAAGAACCCCCATGACAAGTTTCAAGACTTTTCTCAAAAGTTTGCTCAGTCAGATGATCAGATAAGTCAAAATCAGTCAAAGCAGTTAAAAAGTCAAACTGAGGTCAACTGTGGTCAAACCAAAGTCAAACTTCATGATTTTTTGCCAACATCAAGTATATGAAGTAAAATTCATCATTTGATCAAGGGTTGATCATGATTCATCAAGGAGATTCCAGATCATCAAGAATCAGGAGTTTCTAAATTAGGGTTTCCTTAGTAAAAGTCAACTGAACTTTGACCAGCCATAACTTTCACATACTTCATCACCAAGCCTCCATCCAAATCTCATTTTGAAGGAAATTTAATTCTCTACAACTTTTTGTCTCACAAGCCAAGCCCAAAAATGCTTCATTTGGAAGGTATGAGCTAAGACATTATAGGTCCTTTTGAAAGTCAACAAAAAGTCAACAACTTCAAAAGGACATAACTTGAGATTGGTAAATGATATGGACCTGAAACCAATGGGGTTGTTTAGAGGACCCTTCAAGCTTTCCAAAATGTCCAAGAACACCCTCATACCTTTAAAATTGAGGGAGATATGCCCTTGCAAAGTTGGGAAATTTTGTGATGGTTTATAATGAAAATGGGGGTCTAGAACCAATTCTTTCCAAATGGGCTTGCTAAATTGTGATCCAATCCATATCATATCATCATGCACGACCCAAATGACTAAAATTCATAATTTTTATTATTTTATTTTTATTTATTTTTGATTTAATTCATAAAAATCATTTTAAATAAATATAAAATATGAAAATATATTATTAAAGGGAGATTTGGTTTCTAGAACATTTTAAATATTGATTGAAGTTGAAAGGGAAGAAAATCATGAGATTGGTACAAAAATAGCAAGCCCTCATGAGCAAATATTTAAATTTCAAAGCATAATCTTTTTCAATCTTCAAATATCAAAACTTCCATACAACCATTCAATTTTTCTGACCTAAATGATCCTCATATAAGTACTGATCACAACCCTAGCACTCAGGCACGATTTTGGCTGCTTCTAAGTGTAAGTTCCAAACCTCAAAAATCCATCCAAAACTCATATTCGGATTCCTTGATTCAGAGCATTAGAAGGTAAAATAAGAACATGGAGAGCTTCATTGGATATCACTGATCATAAACCATCAATCATATGCATCAATACCATCTCATATGGCTCTACCCGAATCAAACTTTGTCTTGAATTTAAATTTTTCGAATTCGATAGCATATGCATTATAAATTGTTTTTGATGACTGATATGTGTTTATCTTGATGCCTAGAACGATTCTGGACAATTGGATTGAAGTTTCATGACCTATACTACCCGCGACCATTGTTAGGGTTTCACTCTTGAAATTAGGGTTTGATGATTCAATAAATTTAAACGAATTCTAAGAACATAAGAATGTTCTATGAGTCATGAGGATCATAAAACTATAATTAATTTCATGAATCATTGCTGTTTGGTATGAGTTTCGATTTTCGCAGGTCCAAAACCATGAAGAACTTGCAACAAAAATCGCAGGAAAAAAGGCAGTAATATTCGCAGGAAAAAGGTTGAAGACGAAGTCAATTCGCGCCTGTTTTAAAAATTCAAATTTTGTTTAAAAATATTATGAATTAATCCTGGTTATATTTCACAAACGCACGTTTGTCCCAGTGGTAAGGCTGATACGCGTATGGTGTGAGGTCACTGGTTCGATACTTGGCTGGTGCATTGTTTTGTCCTTTTTTCAGGTTAAAAGCAAACTTAATATATTATGATTTCTTGCCATTCAATTACCAGAAGAGCTCTCCCAGCCAGGCGGTTAAGCGTGCGTGTGAATGATTAAAGGTCCTGGGTTCAACACCACCCCAGGCCTTTTTGCTTTTCATTATTTTTCACTATTTTTCAAGACATTGCACAAAAACAATTGGAACCATTCTACTATCACCAACGCATGGCTGGCTTGATGGCACGTTTTGGTACTGGCAAGCATGAAAACCTGGGTTCAAACCCAGCCAAGGTAAGTTTATTTTTTACAAATTTTTTCTGTTTTATTTATTAATTATCTATTTTCTTATTGTTAATAAAAGAAAAATAAATTGAATTTGTAAATCAACACTTATATTTCTTTTTCTTAGGAAAAAATTTCTAAACTTTTATTTTTCTCAATTTTATTAGGTAGTTAAAATTATAAATATATGTATGTTTATTTAAATAATTTTGTATTATAAATTAAACCCTAAAATTATTTTTCTAAACAAACCCTAATCCTTTAAAAAAAACCTAATTTATTTTCTAAGTACTTATAAAAAATCTATTTATTTATTTTCTAATTCTTAATATAATTATCATGTATATATATTTATTTAATCTAATCTTTAAAATAATTAATTTGTTGTAAATATAATTATGACCTTTTTTTTTTTTTGCAATATGCAAATATATTTTATATACTATGCTTATAACCTATTTTTCTTTATATAATGTGTAAAATATTTTTTTAGAACTTTTTGTTTAGAAATAATCTAACTTATAATAATTAAATTTTGTAATTATAAAAATAATTTAATAATTTGTAAATTAAAATAATTATTGGTTCATATTTCCTTTTATTTCTAAATATAATTGTCTATATTAAAAATTGTTAATCCTTTATTCTTATTTTGGCTAATTTTATTTATTTAATTATTATTACTAATCATGTTATTATTTATTTTTGCTTCACTAATCTTATATATTTTATTACTATTATTATTTCACTAACTTTATTTATTTTTAATATTTTTACTAACCTTATTTTTTAATTATATTTATCACTAACCCCTATTTATTTATTTATTGTTTATTTATTATCTTTGCTTATTTATTTATATTTCGCTAATTATTTATTTTTGCTATTTATTTTAATTTGCTTATTATAATTATTATGTAATTGCTTCTTGGTGTAATTTTGTAAATATTTAATTATTTAATTTTTATGCTATGGTTAGTAATTTAGGGAGTGCAAAACATGTATTCTATTTAAAATCAAATTTAGATCACTTTAATTATAAGATAAATTAATATTAAACACTCACACACGTAAGTCGATTTTTAATCGCCATCTCACATTTCTAAGGTTATCCCTCATTGTTGCCTAATCATAAGGTCAAGTGGGGTGTATAAAGTAAGTCCCTTGAAAGAAAAAATCATCAAGTCCCTAATGGTTGCCTTTAAAGATCAAGTCCCTTTTCGAATAATGATGATAGTCCCTCCTAAATGCTTAATACACCTCACAGTTGCCTTCATAAACAGATGTCCCCCACATGTCCCTTACATCCAAGGTAATGACTACCTATTCCTTAATAATAGGGATAGTCTTACCACTTAAAGGATAAATAACAGAAAAGACTTAAACTTTAGGGTAGGTTCCTCTTATGTACTTGCTCACTTCATTCAAAACTTTTCAAACTTTTCACAATTTCAAACAAATTTTCAAACACAAGTTTTTACGCATCCGTACATGGATCATTATCAACTATTATGAAAATTTTTCTATTCACACACTACACTTTCAAAAACAATTCAAAAGTGAGCTAAGTAACTAAGAGCCCATGTATAACCATGGATGTAAAGGGTGCTAACACCTTCCCTTTACATAACCTACCCCCCGGACCCAAAAATATCTCTTAAGGTCTTTCCTGTTCTCTTATACCCTTTCCTTTTGGATAAAATAAAAGTCGGTGGCGACTCTTGCTATCCGCAACATAACTAAAGTCAGTTCTCCCACCGTGTTACAGAACTGGCGACTCTGCTGGGGATGTAAATTTAAGAGGGGTACCCTTAGGAATTAGATCACTTTAAAATTGTTTGCTTTGTTTGCTTTATACTTATCTGTTGGGGTGCTCTTATGTGTGAAAGATCCTAACCTGGATCTAGTATACCTTAGGTAAATGGCAATAGACCAAGGAAACTGTACGACGTATATCGATACGGTTGATCTGGTGGCCATAGTTAGTGCGACTTCTTGGTTGGTGCTTATGTTCCTTAAGTCAAGTTGAGGATAATATGAGGCTGCCATATGTTGTCAATGCACTAACTAACTTTTAGAACCCTAGTTAACTCATCTTGGCCTTTAGAAAGTAGTGAGGTAACCGGCTTTGGTGCAGACTGAAGTTGGTTGACACTCGATACTACGCTCATTGAGATCTTAAACTTGGAGGGTTTTGGTTGGCAAGTAAGTTGCCTTATGATCAACCACCCTTGTAAAGGATCAATGATATTGAGATCCCTTAGAACCCGGTTACTTTTGTAGGACAGGATGAACCATCTAACTTCAGGGGAGGGTACTTACCATTGAACCTCATGCAAGCCTTTAAACCTAGGGCTATGGTGTGACTTGTTTGTGTGTGCCACATGTTTGTGATTGAACATAACCTCATGACATCATCATGCATCATAAGCATAGCATTTTCACTAACCATTTCAAGGACCAAAGGATTTATCTTTGTTCTTTGTTGCAGGTCATGGCTTCTGCTTGTAGAAACACCATCAGGATCAACTTTGTGGGCATACCCGCCAAGCTTAAAGAGTTGGTTTCTCAAGTGTCTGATCATTCCCGGTTCATCAAGAGACATGGTCACCTATTGGATCTAGTCACTTCAGGGTTCAATGAAGACATGATGAGTGTTCTGTTCCAGTTCTTTGACCCTAAGCACCATTGCTTCACATTCCCCGACTATCAGCTGGTTCCAACCATGGAAGAGTTCTCTAAACTTCTGGGCATACCTGTTCTTGATCAGAAACCATTCACAGGCTTGGAAAAAGAGCTTAAACCTGAGGTTATTGCTGCAGCTCTACATCTGAAGAAGTCTGATATTGTTCTAGAAACGAGAAGTGGTGTCAAGGGTGTTCTAGCCAAGGTGTTGATAGAGAAGGCTCAAATGTTCTTGAAGGCCATGAGTCATGATGCTTTTGAGGAGATCTTAGCCTTGCTGATATACGGCTTAGTATTGTTCCCCAATCCAGATCAGTTCATAGATGTTCATGCCATCAACATTTTCCTGAGTCACAATCCAGTGCCTACATTGCTTGGAGACATACTACACTCTCTTTATACCTGTACTACAAGGGCAAGAGGAACTTTGATGTGCTGCATACCTTTTCTATCTAGGTGGTTTATTTCTCACCTTCCTCGCTCAGTAATGAAGAATGAGCAAGGGTTCAGATGGTCCAAGAGGATCATGTCACTTTCTCACTCAGATATCCATTGGTGCTCCAGATCTATGGAGAATGTCACCATCATTGACCGTTGTGGGGAGTTTCCTAATGTGCCACTTCTAGGCATAAGAGGAGGCATCACCTACAACCCCTCTTTAGCTTTACGACAGTTTGGTTACGCTCGGAGCGATGACCCACATGACATGTTGATTCAGGGCATTGTGTTTGATTATGACAACGATCTTCAAGGGTACCGTCAGAGATTCATACGAGCATGGGGAAAGGTAAACAGGATTGACAGCAAGACACTGGAGCCTAAGTACACTATTCCTATGGAAGCTTATCTCAGATGGGTGCAATCTCGTGCTCAGACTCTCATGATGCCATATCCTGCCGTCCTACCAGTTACCATAGAACCTGTTGCTGAAGGAGACACTGCTTATACCATCCTTCACCCAGACATGCCTACTGATATGGAAGACTTGCAGAGATCATGGATCCAACTGAAGGAGCAAAGGGATACTTTCGAGGCTCATTACAAAGCAAGCCAAGAAAGAGTCCTAGAATTAACAAAGCAACTTCATGAAGAACGGAACCTCAACTCATACCTCAACACAAAGAGGAAACGTCCATGGGAGACTTAAAACCCCATCTCTTGTATTTATTGCATTTCATTTCCTGTAAGCCCAAGAGGCAAAACAAATTTATTACTAATAAAAGTTTACCTTTTTGGTTGCTTAAGCAAATTTAAATCCTGTGGTCCTTGAAAACATTGCATATACATTCACATATCATTTCATTACATCACAGGTTCATAATTGTGTACAGGTTTCTCATCTTCTCGCTGTTTATTTCAGCAATGGATCTTGAACAATCAGTTAAGGATCTCCAGGCACAAAATGCACAGTTCCAAGAGCTGATCTTGAACCTGTCCAAGGGGCAGGATGAATTGAAGACACTGCTGGCTAAGAAGAAGAATCCTGAGGACAACAAGGATGATCAGCTGAAACAACTACAAGCTGAGATGACAGGAATGAGGATCCAGATGAATGGCCAGGTGGCTCTTATCCAAAGTTTAGCTCAGGGGCAAGAAGAGCTAAGAACCCTTGTCCACAAACTTCAAAGTAATAGAGTCAGGGATCTAATTGTCAGTGAACCTCCATTAAAACAAGCTGATTTGGTTGAAAGGAGGATGAGGATAAAAGAGGGTAAGAGACAGGTTGCCATTGATTGTTCTTCAGTTGAAAGACCTGATAAGGTTAATCTACCTCAACACCATAAATATAGAAGGCAGTTTATCAAGTTCAGCACTCCAATGTCACAAGTTCTGATATGCTTGTTGGAGATGGAATTAATTTCTTTGAAAAGTTCTCCTCAAAATCCTAAAACTTCCTCTCCTCACTATAATTCCAAGGCAAGGTGTGAGTATCACTCCAACAGTCCTGGACATGATACTAACAACTGCTGGATATTGAAGAATAAGATTCAAGACCTAATTGACGAAGGAATCCTAGAGGTTACTCCAGAGGGTCAAGTTGAGTTCTACTATCATCCATCAAACACCGAAGCTGCAAGACAAGTTGCCCAATATAGAAAGAAAGGAAACCTACCTATTCCTGTTGAGATATGGGGCACCTTGGGACATCCAAGTGGCAAATTTGATTTCATGGTGAAGTATACTGCTCCTCAAAGTTCACAGATTGCAATTGAGGACATTCAGCCAACTGGATGGGACAACATTTGAATTTTCATTTGTAATTTCTTTTATTTGTTTGAACACTTACTATTATGTTAAACTTTTGTTTTCATTAATGCCTTACATATGTTTGTCTTGAATTAATCCATTCGTTCCACTATATTTTGAATTATGCTTCTTATTTCTATCTTGTGATATTTAACTCCTGATAAAGCTATAAGCCTGTAGAGGGAGGATGACGAAAACAATACCATAATCTTATGCAGTATGCTTTTGAACAGACTGTGCTGACGATGTACAGGCATTGTTTCAATTCCTAAACAGTGGAGATATAAGGAAGTTAATCCCTAGTCAACCCTTTTGAGCCTATGAAGTAGGAGCTTTTATTCTCGCACAAATTAAAACCCTTATTCATAACCCGGGGCAGGGTAGTTACTCGGTTAACTCAAATATGCCAATTATCTGTGTTGTACACAACTAATGATGGTTCTCTGTAATCATTAAACCTGACAGTCAATATTCAACAGAAGAAAAACCCACTAAGTCAAAACCTACGAAGGAGACTTAGTAAAAAAAAAAATTAAGACATCCCCCTGACTGTAACTTTGAAATAAACAGTTCAGGCAAAAAGAAGGGATAACAAAGTCAAAAGAAAAAAAGAGGTCACTATGAATCCTCAACAAAGAAAGATGACTGAATGTTCAAATAAATTTTGGGTTTCTGAACCATCACAAACGTCAGTGTTACAATTCCAAACTCATTTGGGCCTCAATGCATAAGTTAACTGAGTATAGGACTGAAGAACATCATGGAGAATGGGTTGGGTACAAATAAATTTGAGCCTTTATCCTTTGTTTCTTAAACCGTAAACCAGGCCACGTTATAACCCTTTAAAAGTCCTAACTGAAGCATGGTTAGTTCAAAAGCGTACTGCTACGCAAAAGGTATCCTGACTCCTTTAGGGATTATTATAAAACTTGAGTTAATATCACAGTTTTCTAAAAAAAAAAAAGGGGGTTTTAGAATAATTCTTTTTCAAAAAACTTCAAGACAGACATAAGCATTGCATTTTTTGAATATATTTGTTTGCATATACCTGAGTGCTTGACAAATGGAGAAACTTACGGGATGAATGTTCAATGAACCAAAGTCCTTCCGATAAACAAAGTTGCTTCCTGGATCAAAATCCATGTATACAAAGGGGCATAATCATTATCTCCCAATCAAGGGGGCAGACCATGATACTGCCTAATTCATTTGGGCAGCCAGAGGCAGATCTCCCCATCTACCTGAAGTGCCAAGGGTAACATTACAGAGTTCATAATGCCAGGGGCATGGTCATTGTTTCCTAATCAAGGGGGCATACCAAGTTACTGTTCAAATCATTCAGGGCAACCAGTTCCAGATCCAACAGTGCTTAATAGCCAGAGGCAATTTTTCCTCATACAGTTGAATTACCAAAGGTGACATTACAGAGTTCACAATGCCCGGGGCATATGCTTATGGGGCATTCTACTTGTTTCTCTTAAGGTAGCTCATTACAGATACTTCCATTATGGGACAATTCATCCCCAACCAAGGGGCAATGATTTCTTTTCAAATCTAGTATCCGGAGAGTATATGGTCCATCACAATTTGAAAACACATTCCTCTCATTGTGTTACCTTGATATTGGATTCTCAGCAGAAGCCATGGTGGAAATTAATTGTCTACGCCAGTAGTATCAGATGGTGTCAGTATCATGTCTTCAGATCCAGCTATGAGGGTTTCTGGGAAGGTACTCAGGAAAGTTAAAGAATTTCAGGAGCTATAGATCCAATTGGTTGTACACTCTCGAAGTTGAAACAACTCTGCTTTCCAATTCAGCTTTACTTTTCCCTCTGAATCCAGATTTACTTTTACCCTAAGCGAAACGTCCATTAGTTGTGTTTGAATGTATGTATGCTTAATATGATTGATGTTTACCAGAAATGCATGAAAACGCAGTAATAGTATTTACCAAGGACGAACGAGGGAAGGATTTCAACGAAGCTTCACTGGTTCATCTTTACAAAACAGCTACAAACCCTCAGTAGGACGAATCCATCTTCATAAAGTACCATCTCCCCTGGAATTTATATCCATCTCTTTTATCCTCATACGGATATACGGGAATTTACTTTCCTATAAGGGTACGACGAACGAAGATGGGAGGTTATATCTGCCCTACTATCAAACGAAGACGAAGGTTATGTATACCTTACTATCCCCAGCAGACGGGAGGTTATCTATACCTTGCTATCCCCAGCAGACGGAAGGTTATATATATTATCAAACAAGGTGGAAACGAGTTCCTCATATTCTTCAACAACGAATCGGGATTTATTTTCCCTGGCCAACAGTTGTTATATGAAGACATCCAGACACTTTCGGCAGTATCATATCATACGTACATCATTTACATCATACCATAACATACATATACATGAGTGCATAATACATTACTTAGGTGCATCATGTTATACATGCATACATAATGCATAAACTAATATTATTATACGGAGTGTCACCTTGTTTTCAGGTTAATTATCCAACAAAGAAACTTATGATCATCAGGACTGCTCTATCCTCCTGAAGACATGCTGTTACATCAGGATTACTCCAGTCTCCTGAAAGCATATCATCAATCTCATCAGGACTGCTCTATCCTCCTGAAGATATGCTGTTACATCAGGATTACTCCAGTCTCCTGAAAGCATATCATCAATCTCATCAGGACTGCTCTATCCTCCTGAAGACATGTTGTTACATCAGGATTACTCCAGTCTCCTGAAAGCATATCATCAATCTCATCAGGACTGCTCTATCCTCCTGAAGACATGCTGTTACATCAGGATTACTCCAGTCTCCTGAAAGTATATCATCAATCTCATCAGGACTGCTCTATCCTCCTGAAGACATGCTGTTACATCAGGATTACTCCAGTCTCCTGAAAGCATATCATCAATCTCATCAGGACTGCTCTATCCTCCTGAAGACATGCTGTTACATCAGGATTACTCCAGTCTCCTGAAAGCATATCATCAATCTCATCAGGACTGCTCTATCCTCCTGAAGACATGTTGTTACATCAGGATTACTCCAGTCTCCTGAAAGCATATCATCAATCTCATCAGGACTGCTCTATCCTCCTGAAGACATGCTGTTACATCAGGATTACTCCAGTCTCCTGAAAGCATATCTTCAATCTCATCAGGACTGCTCTATCCTCCTGAAGACATGCTGTTACATCAGGATTACTCTAGTCTCCTGAAAGAATATCATCAATCTCTCAAGACTGCTCTATCCTCTTGAAATCATATTATTACCTCAGGATTGCTCCATCCTCCTGACAGCTTTTATTACATCAGGATTGCTTCATCCTCCTGAAATCATATCATTACCTCAGGGTTGCTCCATCCTCCTGACAGCTTATTAAATACCTCAAGATTGCTCCATCCTCCTGACTGTTTATTATTACCCCAGGGCTGCTTTATCCTCCTGACAACTATCATCATTACTTTAGGTCTGCTTTATCTTCCTGAAAGTTATCATTATACCTTCATACTTTGGACTGCTTTATCCTCCAAGAAATGTATCTAAGAACTTTTCTCCAAGTGGCATCTTTAAGCCCACTCAATCATATTCAACTAGCCATCTGTATCACTGTATGCACCGGTGAGTGCAAATTTTTGGGCTTTTGTGTTCAATCCCCTTCAACCTTCTAGGTCACGACTGACAGATATACCAATCTAACCCCTCAGGTTTCAGAAAATTGAACAGGGGCAGCTGTTGCACCCCAAAATTTGCCCTCACAATACAAGACTTTGTGTGCTAAGAAGGTTCACAAGGTTCACAAGTTTCCCAATGCTTTCAATACCTTTCATGAGGTTCATGAAGTCTACAAGTCACTTCATGAAGGTTCACAAGGTTCACAATATTCACAATGATTACAAAACTTTCCTGAGGTTCATGAGGTCTACAAAGTCACTTTATGAGGTTCACAAGGTTCACAAGCTTCACAATACCTCCCATGAGGTTCACAAGACATTTTAGGATGGTTCACAAGGTTCACAAAGTCCACAAATAGTCAGAAGATTTGACAATTCCCTCAGACAATGCACCTCCTAAGCAGTGCATCCAAAACTAGGGTTTTGACTTTAATCAGGCTAAATGAACTTCCAAGACTTCAAGTGAGCTTAATAACATCTTATATGTGTACAAGAACCCCCATGACAAGTTTCAAGACTTTTCTCAAAAGTTTGCTCAGTCAGATGATCAGATAAGTCAAAATCAGTCAAAGCAGTTAAAAAGTCAAACTGAGGTCAACTGTGGTCAAACCAAAGTCAAACTTCATGATTTTTTTCCAACATCAAGTATATGAAGTAAAATTCATCATTTGATCAAGGGTTGATCATGATTCATCAAGGAGATTCCAGATCATCAAGAATCAGGAGTTTCTAAATTAGGGTTTCCTCAGTAAAAGTCAACTGAACTTTGACCAGCCATAACTTTCACATACTTCATCACCAAGCCTCCATCCAAAGCTCATTTTGAAGGAAATTTAATTCTCTACAACTTTGTGTCTCACAAGCCAAGCCCAAAAATGCTTCATTTGGAAGGTATGAGCTAAGACATTATAGGTCCTTTTGAAAGTCAACAAAAAGTCAACAACTTCAAAAGGACATAACTTGAGATTGGTAAATGATATGGACCTGAAACCAACGGGGTTGTTTAGAGGACCCTTCAAGCTTTCCAAAATGTCCAAGAACACCCTCATACCTTTAAAATTGAGGGAGATATGCCCTTGCAAAGTTGGGAAATTTTGTGATGGTTTATAATGAAAATGGGGGTCTAGAACCAATTCTTTCCAAATGGGCTTGCTAAATTGTGATCCAATCCATATCATATCATCATGCACGACCCAAATGACTAAAATTCAGAATTTTTATTATTTTATTTTTATTTATTTTTGATTTAATTCATAAAAATCATTTTAAATAAATACAAAATATGAAAATATATTATTAAAGGGAGATTTGGTTTCTAGAACATTTTAAATATTGATTGAAGTTGAAAGGGGAGAAAATCATGAGATTGGTACAAAAATAGCAAGCCCTCATGAGCAAATATTTAAATTTCAAAGCATAATCTTTTTCAATCTTCAAATATCAAAACTTCCATACAACCATTCAATTTTTCTGACCTAAATGATCCTCATATAAGTACTGATCACAACCCTAGCACTCAGGCACGATTTTGGCTGCTTCTAAGTGTAAGTTCCAATCCTCAAAAATCCATCCAAAACTCATATTCGGATTCCTTGATTCAGAGCATTAGAAGGTAAAATAAGAACATGGAGAGCTTCATTGGATATCACTGATCATAAACCATCAATCATATGCATCAATACCATCTCATATGGCTCTACCCGAATCAAACTTTGTCTTGAATTTAAATTTTTCGAATTCGATAGCATATGCATTATAAATTGTTTTTGATGACTGATATGTGTTTATCTTGATGCCTAGAATGATTCTGGACAATTGGATTGAAGTTTCATGACCTATACTACCCGCGGCCATTGTTAGGGTTTCACTCTTGAAATTAGGGTTTGATGATTCAATAAATTTAAACGAATTCTAAGAACATAGGAATGTTCTATGAGTCATGAGGATCATAAAACTATAATTAATTTCATGAATCATTGCTGTTTGGTATGAGTTTCGATTTTCGCAGGTCCAAAACCATGAAGAACTTGCAACAAAAATCGCAGGAAAAAAGGCAGTAATACTCGGAGGAAAAAGGTTGAAGACGAAGTCAATTCGCGCCTGTTTTAAAAATTCAAATTTTGTTTAAAAATATTATGAATTAATCCTGGTTATATTTCACAAACGCACGTTTGTCCCAGTGGTAAGGCTGATACGCGTATGGTGTGAGGTCACTGGTTCGATACTTGGCTGGTGCATTGTTTTGTTCTTATTTCAGGTTAAAAGCAAACTTAATATATTATGATTTCTTGCCATTCAATTACCAGAAGGGCTCTCCCAGCCATGCGGTTAAGCGTGCGTGTGAATGATTAAAGGTCCTGGGTTCAACACCACCCCAGGCCTTTTTGCTTTTCATTATTTTTCACTATTTTTCAAGACATTGCACAAAAACAATTGGAACCATTCTACTATCACCAACGCATGGCTGGCTTGATGGCACGTTTTGGTACTGGCAAGCATGAAAACCTGGGTTCAAACCCAACCAAGGTAAGTTTATTTTTTACAAATTTTTTCTGTTTTATTTATTAATTATCTATTTTCTTATTGTTAATAAAAGAAAAATAAATTGAATTTGTAAATCAACACTTATATTTCTTTTTCTTAGAAAAAAATTTCTAAACTTTTATTTTTCTCAATTTTATTAGGTAGTTAAAATTATAAATATATGTATGTTTATTTAAATAATTTTGTATTATAAATTAAACCCTAAAATTATTTTTCTAAACAAACCCTAATCCTTTAAAAAAAAAACTAATTTATTTTCTAAGTACTTATAAAAAATCTATTTATTTATTTTCTAATTCTTAATATAATTATCATGTATATATATTTATTTAATCTAATCTTTAAAATAATTAATTTGTTGTAAATATAATTATGACCTATTTTTTTTTTTACAATATGCAAATATATTTTATATACTATGCTTATAACCTATTTTTCTTTATATAATGTGTAAAATATTTTTTTAGAACTTTTTGTTTAGAAATAATCTAACTTATAATAATTAAATTTTGTAATTATAAAAATAATTTAATAATTTGTAAATTAAAATAATTATTGGTTCATATTTCCTTTTATTTCTAAATATAATTGTCTATATTAAAAATTGTTAATCCTTTATTCTTATTTTGGCTAATTTTATTTATTTAATTATTATTACTAATCATGTTATTATTTATTTTTGCTTCACTAATCTTATATATTTTATTACTATTATTATTTCACTAACTTTATTTATTTTTAATATTTTTACTAACCTTATTTTTTAATTATATTTATCACTAACCCCTATTTATTTATTTATTGTTTATTTATTATCTTTGCTTATTTATTTATATTTCGCTAATTATTTATTTTTGCTATTTATTTTAATTTGCTTATTATAATTATTATGTAATTGCTTCTTGGTGTAATTTTGTAAATATTTAATTATTTAATTTTTATGCTATGGTTAGTAATTTAGGGAGTGCAAAACATGTATTCTATTTAAAATCAAATTTAGATCACTTTAATTATAAGATAAATTAATATTAAACACTCACACACGTAAGTCGATTTTTAATCGCCATCTCACATTTCTAAGGTTATCCCTC
The DNA here is from genome assembly GCA_963966055.1 of Lathyrus aphaca. NCBI lineage: Eukaryota > Viridiplantae > Streptophyta > Magnoliopsida > Fabales > Fabaceae > Lathyrus > Lathyrus aphaca. The sequence continues at coordinate 382,557,669 of OZ014519.1, read as the reverse complement.
ATTGTTGCCTAATCATAAGGTCAAGTGGGGTGTATAAAGTAAGTCCCTTGAAAGAAAAAATCATCAAGTCCCTAATGGTTGCCTTTAAAGATCAAGTCCCTTTTCGAATAATGATGATAGTCCCTCCTAAATGCTTAATACACCTCACAGTTGCCTTCATAAACAGATGTCCCCCACATGTCCCTTACATCCAAGGTAATGACTACCTATTCCTTAATAATAGGGATAGTCTTACCACTTAAAGGATAAAGAACAGAAAAGACTTAAACTTTAGGGTAGGTTCCTCTTATGTACTTGCTCACTTCATTCAAAACTTTTCAAACTTTTCACAATTTCAAACAAATTTTCAAACACAAGTTTTTACGCATCCGTACATGGATCATTATCAACTATTATGAAAATTTTTCTATTCACACACTACACTTTCAAAAACAATTCAAAAGTGAGCTAAGTAACTAAGAGCCCATGGATAACCATGGATGTAAAGGGTGCTAACACCTTCCCTTTACATAACCTACCCCCCGGACCCAAAAATATCTCTTAAGGTCTTTCCTGTTCTTTTATACCCTTTCCTTTTGGATAAAATAAAAGTCGGTGGCGACTCTTGCTATCCGCAACATAACTAAAGTCAGTTCTCCCACCGTGTTACAAAAGGCAAACCCCTGAAGATCACCATCCAGGTACAGGAGGTACTAGTAACAATGATCACATGCAGCCTCGCACTGATCCACCAGAGTTTGGGCCTCATCTAAACCCAGAAATCAATGCCATAAGGAATACTCAAGGTAACACTGCTGGAGGAAGGGTCTTGCAAGAGGATCCTCAAGAAGAGCAGTTTACAGTTGTTGGGGCTGGAGACGAAGTTTACGACCGTAGGCTGGATGAAATTGCAGAGAAGCTTAGGTCTCTTAAATCCCAGAATTCCCTAGGGTTTGATGTCATGGACATGGTACTGGTGGAAGGGGTGAGAATTCCTCACAAGTTCAAACCCCCGTGTTTTGAAAGGTATAATGGCACATCCGGCCCACGCACCCACCTTCAATCATTCTTGGGAAGATTAAAAGCATACACCATGGATGAAAAGCTATGGATGTTTTACTTCGAGGATAGTCTAACATGGGCATCCCAAGAATGGTATTCCCACTTGACTAGAGCCACAGTAAGAAACTAGAAGGACTTGGCTGAGGCTTTCATCCGTCAGTATCAGTATAACTTGGACATGGCTCCAAACAGGACCCTCCTAATGGGAATGTCTCAATCTTCCCGTGAAAGCTTCAGGGAATATGCCCAAAGGTGGAGACAACTTGTTGCTGCAGTTCAACCCCCCATGTCTGAGAGGAAAATGGCAGACATGTTCATGAATACCCTCCAAGGAACCTACATTGATAGATTGGCTTCTTTTTCTTCTACCAGTTTCGCAGATGTGGTGATAGTTGGGGAAAGGATAGAGATCCTATTGAAGATGGGGAAGATCTCCGATAAGGTGCCAGTTCCAGCAGTACGAGAAACCCATTTGCTGAGCCCCGTAGATCCGGTGAGACAAACTCTGTGCACATGGGAAGAGGGAGGCCCCAATACTTGCCCAGAACAGTTGCTGCTGTTACTATCCCTGCTCCACCTCCTCAGTATACTCAACAACCATAACACTTTCTGCAACAACCACAGTTCCCTCAACAGAGATCATACAACAACAATAACAACAATCAACAACAACGCCCGTTTCAACAGCGGCCATCTCAGGTCAACCGGGTGATTGATCCCATTCCTATGCCATATGCTACACTACTGCCACAACGCCTAAAGCTCAATCTTGTTGAGTTAAGGACATTGGCTCCACCTGATCCTCAAAACCTTCTAAGAAACTATGATGTCAATGCTAGGTGTGCTTTTCACTCTAACGCACCTGGTCATTCTACGGAAAAATGAAGAGCTCTGCATATGAAGGTTCAGGATCTGGTAGATTCAAAAGCCCTGAACTTTGCACCTCCTCCCAATGTAATGAAAAATCCTATGCCAAGCCACAATGGGCCAAGGATTAATGCTGTAGAGGATGGTTCACCCACGAGTTTAATAGAAGACATTGCATGTATTCAGACACCTCTGGCAGAGGTTAAAGCCCAGCTTTTAAAATGCCAAGTGTTTCTAGGTTGTGAGGCTTGTTGTGAATCATGCAAACTTTATGAGAATGGGTGTGCTAGCTTGAGGAAAGGCATCAATGACTTAATCAAATAAGACATTCTGCAAATTACAACCACCACTTCTACAACACCAACAACTCTTTTGTCAACAACAACTGATTCTTCTACAAATGCAACAACCATCTTTTCTACTGACTTTTCTACAAATGCAACAACCATTGTTCCAACTGATTCAGCTACAACTTCAGCAATCATTTCATTTGTCACTTCAACACACAAAAATTCATTTGCACCGGCTACTACAACTTCAGCAACCACCAACAATGATGTTTCCACTGTCACAATTTACTATGACCCGGCAACGGTCCCGAACTCCAGCAACTTTCAGCAAAATCAACAACAGTCTCAACAAAGCTTCAATTCACCTCCACCAACATCCACCAAGGTCCTGTTACTATTTTCTATGATCCACAGACTATTACAGTCCCGGCATCTGCTGCAGTAAGCCCAGTCACTATCACGGTGCCCGGGCCAATTCCATATGATAAAGACAATGCTATACCATGGCATTATGGTGCTGATCTGTACTGCAACGGAGAGAAAGTCCATCTTGATTCTCCAGATCTCACTCCCCAAGTGGAAAATGTCGGGGGAGGCGGAGGCTTCACCCGAAGCGGACGTCTCTTCGTGTCACAAGCTCCCAAAAATAATATTGAGGCAGAGGTTGCTGCCAAAGCCAAAGGGAAGAGTGTGATACCTGAAGAATCTGCGTCGAAAGAAACTCATAAATCATCCTTCAAAGATCTCAATTGTATCTCTGCTGTTGTGTTCCGAAGCCCATCGGGATGCACTACTCAAAGTTCTGCACGCTGCCTACGTGCCAGAAGAGATCACAGTGAATCAGCTGGAAACAATAGTGTCAAATGTCAATACCAGCAATGGGCTAGGCTTCACTGATGTTGATTTGATAACAGAAGGACGTCACCACAACAAAGCTTTGCACATAACCCTGGAGTGCAAAGGAGCTATACTATCTCATGTTCTTGTAGACACTGGGTCCTCACTCAATGTTTTACCCAAGAAGGCTCTTGTCAAGCTCGAATATGATGGAATAGCTCTCCGACCAAGCAACCTTGTGGTCAGGGCTTTTGATGGCTCCAAAAGATCTGTTCTTGGAGAGGTGGAGTTGCCAGTGATAATCGGTCCACAAGTCTTTAAGACCACTTTCTATGTGATGGACATACAGCCTACTTACAGCTGTTTGTTAGGTCGACCCTGGATTCACGCCGCAGGCGCAGTAATGTCGACCCTTCACCAGAAATTGAAATATGAGTGGGAAGGACAGATTATCACCATCTATGGTGAGGAGGACATATTTATTAGCCATCTGGCTACATACAAGTATATTGAGATGGATGGTGAAATCCATGAGACAATGAGCCAAGGGTTCGAGGCCCTGAATGTCAATGAGGCGACTGAAGTATTTGCTGCATCCCAGGAGGATAGGATGGGTACTTCAATTGTCTCCTATCAGCAAGCCCGAAAGGTTGTTGAAGACGGTAATGCCCAAGGCTGGGGAAAGCTGCTGCCAGTGGAAAAGAAGGAAGACAGATTCGGTTTGGGTTACAGACCATTCTGACAAGATCAATCAGAGGCTTCCAAGGAGCCCAAGTTCATCAGTGGGGGGATGCTCACCCCAGATGCTGTTAACAACTTGGAAGACGAGGCGGAAAGCGACCACAACCTGGAGAGCTGAATACGTCCAAGGATCCCGGGAAGCCAAGGCCTTAACTGGTCTTCCCATGAAATTATAAGGGTTACTCCTGCAGAATAATAATTATTTCCTATCTTTTTAGCATGCATCAAGTCCTGCATCTTGCCCAAGGTGTCAGGACTCATTTTGTAATAGGGCCATATTGTAATTTTGTGCAAATGGATTAATCAATGAATATCGGACATCTTTTGCAAACGAGTCTCTTTTTCGCTCACTGTCTTTTCATTTTTCACTTTTGTACAAAACCATAAAATGGCAATGTTTTCAAAATAAATAACTTCATTTTCACTTTTTATAAACAAGATTAAAACTGATCACTAAAACGAACCAATCTCAACCCTTGCAGAGATTATCCTCCAGATTGCACCGACAACAGCACTGCTATGACACTGTATGACTTCGACAATCCAATTAATCAAGCTGATGAAGGGGTTGAAGAAGACTATGAGTTACTTGAAGAGTTGGCCAGGTTGTTGAGGCAAGAAGAGAAAATGATCACTCCTCACCAGGAGGAGGTTGAGACAGTTAATCTTGGTACCGAAGAGGATTTGAAAGAAGTGAAGATTGGGGCCAGTCTGCAAGATTCAGTGAAGGAACAACTTATTGATATGCTTCGAGAATACGTCGACGTCTTTGCATGGTCGTATCAAGATATGCTAGGGTTGTGTAAACACCCCAAATTTGCCCTCACCCATTCACACCATGGCTTGTGATCATTCTCATATGCATAAATACAATCACATCATCTCACATCACATTTTGATTCACTGCATAGTTTCTAAGTCATCTGCACCTAGGGTTTGTGATCTGAGCAATCCCAAAACCTCTTGAGCCACTCCAAAGGCCACCAATCAACTCAAAGGGGTCCATGTGTGTTCTTATATCATATTCCATCCTCTCAAAGTCAAAAATGCAAAAGGATCACAAGAACTGGGATTGGTGTGGATGCAGAGCCAAGTTTGACTGCACAGTTGACCTAAAATTAGGGTTTTGGTTTCAGAGGCCATAACTCCAATTTTTTTGGTCATTCTTGTTTCCATTGGTCTCTATATGGTATAGGGAGTATGCATATCAATTTTCATGAAGAAATTCCATGGGGAAGTCATCTGATCAAAGGTTGACTTTTCAGACAAGTCAGTGTAAAATCAGGGCATCTGAGGCCCCCAATGACCCAACCAATGGGTGATCTTCATTATTTTGAGTGTATATGATCTTTATTTGATCATGGAAGAAGGTTGAAGTTCATAGAAATCAAGAATTTAGGGTTTTTGCAAATGTTGACTTTTTGGGTATAGTTGACTTTTCAAGAATGCATCATTTTAGGTCATTTTTCAAGCTTTGATTATTGATCCAAAAATGCTTCAAATGGAAAAACTTTGGTCATGAAAGTTGTAGATCTCATTTTTCCCTTTTCAAAAAGTACAAGAACATGATCAAACTCTTCTTGGATCAAAAGTTATGGCAAGACAAAGTTGGCAAAAATCATTGTTTTTCAAGGCATGCTTCAAATGGAAATTTTGCAAAATCTTGGACCAATGCATATTGCAGCCTCTAATTCATTTCAAACCAGCACATAAACATTCTCTAAGTCCTAAAAATCAGATTTGGACCAAGAATGCCTATGGTTTATGTTTGGTTAGGCAAAAGAAGTCACATGTGAACCAAAGGCCACAACTTGCAAAAACTCATGATCATTCTTCTTACACCTTGCAGCCTTGGATGCTGAGCTTTGCTAGACCTCTCCCTCACCCTTGCTGCGCCAGCCCATGCTTTGTACCAAGCTAGCACTTCACCATACCTCTCTTACACATAAAGTGGATTTTGAGCAAAAGTAAACTTACCAATCACTATAGGCCAGGTCACATCATCTGACCTATAGGATTATAATACAATATCCCTTGGCAAGCCAAAGATATGAAAAAGCCAGCCTGAAGCATCCTCATTCAACACATTCACAAAAACACACCACATTGCATAAGCCTTCGAATTCCTCTCCACAGCCTGAAAACACTCAAACTATCTTCACCATTCAACTCACCTTGCTCCATAGACCACCCAGCACCAAGAACACAAGCCTGAAACAGCCTGAACATCTCACTGCCATTTCTCACTTCATTTTGCAGTTTCAATCGAATCTCCTCCCACAAACCACAAACACACAAACTAACACCACAGACCTTCTCAAAACACCATCAGGATCACAAACAACCCTTCACCATGACCTGAAAGTGCCTAAAACACCATTTCCATTTCTGATCAAGCTTGAGCAGAAGCTGTCGAATCTCATTATCCAGCCAACACAAACTTCTTTTGAGCATTCAAACATCTTCTGGGGATCAAGTGGAGTGGATTGCACAAGGAGAAGTGGCCTGAAAGTCTTCAAGTTGAAAGCTCCAAGTCTCAGGTAGCTCGAAAATTATTTTTCCAGAAATCTTTTTTCTTGTTACAAACTTGTTCTATGTGATTCACTGATCATCCTGATGTTCTTAGTTTTTGAAATGGTGATGAAATAAGCATTTAATTTGTCTCTGAAACTGGTTTGCCCTAAAACTTGTTCTGTTCGATTCATGGTTTTGAGGAAGAAAAAATTTGTTTGGACTTAGGGTTTTAGCTCAGGGGGTCATGGGGATCATTATGGTGTGCTTAGTTTTCATTTTCGTTACGTTTTAAGGGAGTTGGGGAGTTTTCAGGTGAGAGGCTGGCCGGAGAAGACGACCGGAAGTCTTCTCCGGCAGCCTGAGTAATTAAACCCTAATCTCAGGTCATTAATGTTAGTTTGAATTTGGACCATTGATTGCGTTGACATGTTTGACTCCCCGCGCGAATGAAAGGCCAGGATCAGTCTGCTTAGCCCTAATCTCTCTCATTAGTTTATTCAATTTTTAATTAAGTTAATTAACTCAGGAGCCATCTGGGCCCTTCATTTGCGCGCTGGTCAACAGATTCAAACCCTGGGCGCATCTCAGCCGTCCTTCCTGATTACTTCATTTTATTTTATTTTAATTTCATTTTATTTTCAATTAACTTGCGTAATTATTTTAAAATAGCTAAAAATTCTTAAAAATTATGAAACTTTTTCCTCTGAGTTTTAATAATTTTTATGACCCAAAAACATTTTTATTTTATTTTTTATCATTAAAAAAGTATTTTTAAATATTTAAAAGATTATTTTTAATTGATTAATGGAAATTAATTAATTAAAAATACTTTTAGGTATTTAAAAATTACAAAAAAATTCATGAAATGTTCTAAGACATTTAGAAACATTGTCCAACCTTCAAACCAAATTTCTTTTTTGATCTTGATGCATTTTAAGAATTTTTCATTGAATTAAATCATTTTTTATGCATTATTTTGATCATAAGTTCAAAAATTCATTTCTGCCTATTGGAGAAGGTTGAGACATTGATTCTTCTTGCATTGTGTTATGTTTAGCATGTAGTTTCTAGGATAAAATGGTCATGATTTGTTTCCTCATTTTCTAATTGTTTGGCATTTCTTTTGTTAAGAACCCTAAAAAACCCTAATAACTTGTAAAAATCATAACTTGAGTTTGGTTGAGAGTTGAGAGCTCCCCTTTGGACAGTGGTTCATTATGGGTTTAGGGTTTCTTTGGGTAGCATTTTCCATTTTTTTATCTTAGGTTTTGTTTCTGTTTTGAGTTTTGGTTTGATGTTTGATTCATGAACCCTAATTTGGGCTTTCTCTTGCATCCCTCTTGCATTTCCCTGCATAACATGACTTGTCTTTGCATTTTGTGCATTCTTGTGATTCATTTGGCATCTTAAGACATATAGAAAGTATGTTTGATCATTGCATTACATATTTGCCATGTCATTTGTCTTGTATGATTCATAACTTTTCATGTTCATCCATGCTCCTTAGCTTGCATCATTTGCATTCATGATCTTGTATGAACATCTCCATGCCTTGTCTCATGTTTGCAGCATCTCATAACATCATAATCATCATCAACATGCTTCTGGTTTGGTCTATCATCATATCATTTCATCTCATCTTGCATTGCATTGTATTCCTTTCTAACATTTCAGGTGGTAAGTAAACTTGAGAGGTGAATTTGCCTTCACTTCTCATAACTTTTCTTTTCATCTCTCTTGCATCCATTGCTGCATTTCTATTTGTGTTTGAGATTGAGCTTGCTCATTCTTCTTCTTCCCACTTTCTTTCTTCAAGTGACTTGACTTCTTGAATGAAGCAAGTCACTTTGCTTCTCTTGATCCTGTTCATCTGCTTCCTGGTGGCTCCTTTGAAGATTCTTCTCTTGAAAACCTCACAAACCTTAGGAACAACCAAGCATGACAATGAATTAGGGTTTTGATTAGTCTCCCCTCATAGTTTTTACCTTTGTGTCTCTTTTGAGTCTTCTCTTCTCATCTCATAATCAGGGACTAAACCCTAAAGGCTTTAAGACTTTGTGATTAAGCTTATGCCTGCATCCTTCTCTTAGGATGGAGTGTATAACTTTAATCCTAAGTATTAAACCCTTCATGTGTTTAAATCTCTTAATCAATCCACTTAATAAATATCAAGACATCACACTTGTAACTTGGGCCTTGCATTAGGGTTCTAATTCTTCCTTAAGTGGTTAAGAAGGACTAACCCTAGTATTAATGGACAAGTCCCCCTCAAGTTGTCTTACAAATCATAAAATTCACTTCATCATCATATCATTAAATAAAATCCACTTAATCAAAGGCTTGTTTTGTCATGAGTTTAATCTCTAATCATGGATTAAGTTGAGGAGCTTTCCTCAGCTTAAACATTCTCATCTATTATCCTTCTATTAGGATGGTGTAATGAGTCTGTTTAATCCTTGATTATGGCTTAACCTCATTACTTAACACTAAACAAAAACACCAAAAACATCTAATTAATCACAAGTAGGTTAATGATCTTAATCCTACATCAAAGGTGATTAAGTGTGAGAATCTGACTTCACACTTAAGGTATTCTCATTACCCCTAATCAGAGGGAAGATGTGATGAGTTTACTAGATCCATTGGTTTAGGTTTAAGTTCATTAACTTATGACAAACTTTCAAAAGCAATAAAAGACTGAAAACTCAAAAACAAACAATAATCGTCTCCTCCGGGATTCTTTTCTCATCACCTTCACTCATAAACGAGAACTTGCTTCTTCCGTCTAATGCAAGACAGTTAGCACCTGAGCCATACAGGTCATACACTTGAGCATTGACAAGCAAGCAGTTCACAAGTCAATTCTTCTTTCAGTCTCTTTGGGTCGAACTACGGTGTTCTGACTTCCTCATTGCACGAGAGGATACGTAGGCATAACTTAACAGTTATCGAACAAAAGTCTCTGTATATTCCCCCTCCTTCCAGCTTCATTCTTTAGCCTCATGATCTTGAGCATTTCACTCCTTTCTTACACTGACACTTTCATACTTCACATCACTTATACACTTCATTTCTTTTACACTGACACCTGTACACATCCTTTTCCAGCTCTTTGACACACAAATTGCACTGACACTACCCCTTTAAAACACAAATCTTTTAAGCGTGGATCCCGTTGAGTACGACGGACAATCTGGGTGCTAATACCTTCCCAGGTTGTAACCAACCCCCTTTCTCAGTCTCTCTGGTTCGCAAACCGTCTTATCCGTATCTTTCTAGGTCTATGCAGCATTACCTTTCCTCCGGGATAAAAATGCCTAGCTGGCGACTCTTTTCATCTCCAGTGAGTTCACGGCTGTGTGTTCTCATTGTTCCTTTCGCCGACCGTTCGCGTTTGTACCCTTATCTGACCTGGTGTCACTTATCGGGAGCGACAGCTTGGCGACTCTGCTGGGGAGCCTTATACTGCAACCAGGGCTTCTGGTTCTTTTTGTGGGTTCCTCCTAGCGCTTGTTTGATTTGTGTTTACTAGGGTGTTATATGCTTGTTATGTGCTTGTATTTATTTTTGTTTATTGCTTTATGTACAGTTACTTTACTGCTTTCTTTATTGCATTTATTTATATCATACTGTCATTGCTGCTGGCTGGATCTGGTTGTTTGCTTTGGTGGGTGGGTGATTCATTGAGAGTTAAGGTCCTATACCTGGGACCTGAGTGACACCTAGGCTAGAGTGAATCATATTCTTTCCCATTCCATTTCGGTCTGGTGCGGGAATATGAAACACGGTTCAGATATGGGTTTCTTCTTGAGAACTCTGTGTTGCAGAATTCCTGCAATGCTAGGGCTATCTGGGAAGCCTGCTAAGTCTGGATGACCTTTTAGTATTGACCTTCAGAAACTGAGGTGAATTAGAGGAGGAATTGTTATGGTTATTGTAAACACTGTACCTCCGGGTTAGAAGTGTTTACACTTCTCATAACTGATCCAAGTCTGAGGATCCTTGTTCTAGATCATCACCTGCGAGGGGGTTGGGCTGTTTACAGGTTTGCAGGTACCTTGACCTCAGAATACCCTGTTACTTTGACTTTGTTAAGAATACTCCATGTTGGATAGTTCTTGTGATTCTAAAACCTTGGACTTGTGGCTCTTTATTTGAGCCCCCCACCCTGGTTACTGGATCTATAAACCTCATCTGGAATTCTTGAACACACATGGATCTATACCAAGGCAGTTAATCAGATCCAGCTCAGGCACAAACCCTTGCATATCATTTGCATACATACCCATTGCATCATATTAACATTTGCTTATTTGTGTTTCAGGGTATCCACCTTCATCTGGTTTTGGTTTTGACCCCATCTGCTATATTGACCTATCTCCACCAGCACTTGCTTCAGCTTGTCAGCCATATACTTCAGTTACTTGCACTAGCCAGCCAGTGGCCCACTCCTCAGCATCTTCATCAGCACTTATTCTACTCAGCCTCAGCACTTATGGCTCCAAAGAAAAGCAACATCACTTATCATTTCTTCCAACCAGACTTATCAGACATCAGGAGGGTCCAGACCCTGATCACTCCAGATCACATACCCTTGTTCAGGGAGCATTATGGGGATATACTTGACTTGGTCATGGATCTGGACCCATCTCAGAGAAGCCTCATCCACACCTGCATTCAGTTTTATGATCCTCCACTGAGATGTTTTACTTTTCAAGACTTTCAGTTGGGCCCCTTATTGGAAGAGTACTCCTCATTAGTTGGTATGCCTATCAGGAGAGAAATTCCTTTCAACCCTGAGATGGTCCTTCCCAGCAATGGAGAGATAGCAAAAGCTTTGCACCTGGAGCCTGTCCTAATTGAGCAGCATATGACCTCTAAAGCTGGGATCCCTGGATTTCATCTGGACTTCCTGATTTCTCAAGCTGGTCTGAAAGCCTCCCTGGGGGAGTGGAAAGCTGTTTGTGCTCTGTTGGCCTTAAGTGTATATGGAATTGTATTGTTTGCAGATGAGCCTCGATTCATTAGCAAGAATGCAATCCATTTGTTCATCCTGAAGAACCCAGTGCCAACTTTACTGGGTGATCTCTATTACTCAGTACATCAGAAGAATGAGAAGCAGAGGGGAAGACTAGTGAGGTGTTGTGCTCCATTATTCCATGCTTGGCTTCTTAAGCATCTACCCAGGACAGATGCATTCCTAAATCCTCATCAGCAAAGCAACTGGGCTAAGAGGCTCACTACTCTCACTTCAGCAGACATCAGATGGTGTGCTCAAAGCACCAAGGGCAGAGATATCATTATAAGCTGTGGGCACTTTCCCAATGTGCCTTTAATAGGGGTCAAGGGAAGTATCAATTACAACCCTCTGCTGTTCAGGAGGCAATTAGGCTATGCACTGGTCCATACTCCCAGGGAGCAAGACTTGGTTGAGACCCTCTACTGTGAGAACAAGATTAGTCTGGTAATTGTTAGGCAGGCTGCCTGGGCCTGGGATCATGTTCAAACCAAGGGAGTCACCATTTTGGGGAAGTGTAATAATGTGGCATCAGCACAATATCATGAGTGGTCCCGTGCCAGGGCCCGATTCTCTGGGATGCCCTTTACCATAGAAGACATGCCTGAGTCATCTTCAACACCACCCCCTGCCACCATCAGTTTGGAGGAGTTTGAGGGCTTAAAGGAAAGAAATGAGAAGTTAACCCAGGCTTTGCAGAAGACCCTCAGGGAGAGGAGTGAAGGTATGAGGGAGATTGAGAGATTGGAGAAGTTGAGAGTGGAACACTTGACTAAAATTGAGAAGTCTGGAGGTTATATCAACAAGTCTAAAGCTGGTGAATAGATTCTGAAGAATGCTTGTAAAGAAGCCCAATTCCAAAGAGCAAGAACAGACTTATATTTGAAGGAAAGTCAGGCCAGGTGGGTCCGGATCACTGAGGCTCGTACTCTAGAAGACAAGAGAGTTCAGGACAAGATGGAGCAAATGGAAGAAGCCCTGGCAGCAGCCCAGAGGGAGGTATCAGAACTAAAAATCAGAGCTGGAGTGAAGAGGTCTAAGGACCAAAGTCAGAACAAGAAGTTGACTGCAGCTGTTGCAACAAGAAACCTTCTCATCAGAAGTCTCACGGAGCGTCCGGCTGATCCTGTGACAGAGGCACTTCTCAAGGAAGTTCGTGAGGATGAGTTTGGCCTTGGAGTTTGATCATTTGCTTGTTGTTATTCCTATTCCATGTACTTTTGTTTTTGTGATGTATTTTGACCCCTTAGAGGGCTGGTGTTGTAAAATGAACAAGATGTATTATTTCACCTTCTGTAATATATTTGTGTTAGTTTCCATCTGGGTTTATTTCGAAAGCAACTTCAACAGCAACATCTTCAAGGGTCTGGAAGGGTCAAAACTGAAGACCAAACCGGATACCTTGAGAGCAAATAAGCATAGCTGCATTGCATACTAACCCTTTTGTTTGTTTTGTAGGTTTTTGTTTTGTTGTTACTAACCTCTGTTGTGAACCTCAGGAATTATTGCTCGCCGCCGGGTATTTCCCCTCAACAGGCCACACAGGTACCCAACTAGAAACAACCTTCCGGGAATTCAGATGGATCAGATGCAGCAGGACCTTACGGAGGTCAGAAACCAGATGGCTAACGAAAGGTTGGAGATGAGAACGCAGATGACGCAGTTCATGGAAGTTATGAACAACATGGCTCAGAGCCAGGAGAGACTGAGGGCCATGGTTGAAAGGCAAACTCAAGAGGAGCCTCATGTAGGAACTGCGGGCACCAGTAATAATGAAAGGGTCCAACCCCATGTTAACCCTCCTGTGTTTGGTCCACATTTGCATCCTGAGATCAACGTTCCCGCAAATGTTCAAGGGACTGCCACAGCAGGAAGGGTGCTACAGGAAGACCCTCAAGAAGACCAATTCACAGTAATGGGTGCCGGGGAAGAGGCTTATGATAGAAGATTGGATGAAATAGCTGAGAAGTTGAGGTCCTTAGAATCTCAAAACTTTTTGGGCTTCGACGTTATGGACATGGGTTTGGTAGACGGGGTCAGGATCCCCCATAAGTTCAAGCCTCCTTGTTTCGAAAAGTATAATGGGACTTCATGCCCCCGGACTCATCTACAATCATTTCTGGGAAGGCTGAAGGCCTATACAATGGATGAGAAATTGTGGATGTTCTACTTTGAAGACAGCTTGACTGGAGCATCGAGGGAATGGTATTCCCATTTGACAAGGGCAACTGTAAGATGCTGGAAGGACCTGGCAGAGGCCTTCATCAGACAGTATCAATACAACTTAGATATGGCACCCAACAGGACTCTCCTAATGGGAATGTCACAGTCGTCAAGGGAAAGTTTCCGAGAATATGCCCAGAGATGGAGGCAATTGGCTGCTGCCGTTCAACCACCAATGTCTGAGAGAGAAATGGCAGACATGTTTATGAACACTCTCCAGGGGACGTATATTGACAGATTGGCTGCTTTCTCTTCCACTAGCTTCGCAGATGTTGTCATAGCTGGGGAGAGGATTGAAAGCCTGTTAAAAATGGGTAAGATCTCTGATAATGGTGCTAGTTCGTCCAGTGGTACGAGGAAGCCTTTCGCAGGCCCAAGAAGAACTGGCGAGACCAATGCCATTCACACCAACAGGGGTAGGCCCCAATATGTTCAAAGGTCAATAGCAGCAGTCACTATCCCTGCTCCAGCTCATCCTCAGCCAGTCTATCAACCTCCTCAACAAAATTTCCAACAACAACCTCAGTATCATCAGAATCAGTATCCTCCGAGAAACTTCAACAACAACAACACCAACAACAACAATCAACAGAGGCCCTCTCAAGCTAACCGAGTGATCGACCCGATCCCAATGCCGTATGCTGCCTTGCTGCCACAGCTTCTGAAACTCAACCTAGTTGAGCTAAGAACGTTGGCACCTCCGGATCCCAACAGTCTACCAAGAAACTATGACTCCAATGCTAGGTGTGCTTTTCACTCAAACGCACCTGGTCACAGTACAGAAAAATGCAGGGCTCTGCATATGAAGGTACAAGACTTGGTAGACTCCAAGGCTCTGAATTTTGCACCGCCGCCCAATGTCAATAAAAACCCAATGCCAAACCATGGTGGTCCTCGAATTAACGCTATTGAAGAAGACAGACTGTCTTATTTAATAACCAGTGTGGATCAGATCAGGACACCATTGGTAGAAATCAAAGCTCAACTCCGAGAAAACCAAATATTTCCGGGGTGTGAACTAGGGTGTCCCTACTGCAATATTTCATGGAACGGGTGCGAGGACCTGAGGAATGGCATTGACAGCCTTATTCAGAGTGGCCTGCTACAGATCACTACATCATTTCCGACAAATCCGACAACTTCATCAACAACGGTTTCAGACCCTCCTACAACTGCAGCAACTATTGTTCCCGATAATTCACCAGCAACATCAACCAGTACTTCATCTGTCCTCCCAAATGATCAGTTTTCAACAGTTTCTCCTGCTACAACTTCAGCTTCATTCCATTTCGAATCTCCATCAACAACAACATCAGTCCTTCCAACAACACCTCCTACAACACCAGCAATCAATCATGAAGATGTCTGTACTGTTACCATATTCTACGATCCTGAAAATAATTCCGCCTACCATTCAGAAGGTGTTGCTCCCGCCAGAGCACCAGTTACAATCTTTTATGATCCACAAACAATAACAGTCCCTTCAGCAGCAGCAATCAGTCCGGTCACTGTCACGGTGCCTGGACCAGTACCATTTGAAAGCAACAGGGCCATCCCTTGGCACTATGGCTCTGACTTGTATTGCGAAGGAAAAAGAATCACTCTTGAAACATCAGCACCTGCACCACAAGTAGATAATGTGGGGGGAGGTGGAGGCTTCACTCGAAGCGGACGTCCTTCGCTTCACAAGTTCAAAGACCTACTGCCGACGCAGAAGCTGCTGCCAAGGCAAAGGGAAAAGGCCCGGTGCAGGAAGACCCAGCTGCCAAAGAAACCCTGAAGACACCGTTCGATCAGGAAGTTGATGAGTTTATGCGAATCATCAAAAAGAGTGATTATAAAGTTGTGGATCAGCTTCACCAGACGCCATCCAAAATCTCTATCCTCTCACTGCTTATGTGCTCCGAAGCCCATCGGAATGCACTACTTAAAGTCCTGCACGCAGCTTACGTGCCCGAGGAGATTACTGTCAACCAATTGGAAACCGTGGTTGGAAATGTTACTGCTAGCAATGGGCTAGGGTTTACCAATTCTGACCTGACAGTGGATGGCCGCAACCACAACAAAGCCTTGCACATAACCATGGAATGCAAAGGAGTTGTCCTTTCTCATGTGCTGGTGGACACAGGTTCTTCCCTGAATGTCTTACCAAAGAAGGCTCTGGTGAAGTTAGAATATGATGGATTGGCATTGAGACCCAACAACCTGGTGGTAAGAGCCTTTGATGGTTCGAAGAGATCGGTTCTGGGAGAGATTGAGCTGCCAGTGACAATTGGCCCACAGACCTTTAAGACTATCTTTTATGTGATGGACATTCAGCCCGCCTACAGCTGTTTGTTGGGTAGACCCTGGATTCACGCCGCCGGCGCAATAACGTCTACCCTTCACCAAAAGTTAAAATTTGAGTGGGAAGGTCAAGTTGTCACAATCTGCGGGGAAGAGGATATATTTGTTAGCCATCTGGCTACCTACAAGTACATTGAGATGGATGGAGAGATCCATGAAACAATGAGCCAAGGTTTTGAAGCCTTGAATGTCAATGAAGCATCTGCTGTGTCGGGTATCTCCATGTCATCTTATCAACAAGCCCGGAAGGTTGTTGAGGAAGGAACTGCCCTAGGCTGGGGCAAGGTCTTAGCTGTGGAGGAGAAGAAGGACAAATTTGGGTTGGGTTACAGACCAACTCAACATCAAGTAAAGGCTGCTGCAGAGCCTGGTTTTGTCAGTGGGGGGATGCTCACCCCTGATGCTATCAACTGTCTGGAAGACGAGCTGGAAGAGGAGCGCAATCTGGAGAATTGGATTCGTCCAAAGATCCCGGGGAGCAGTATCTCGAACTGGTCTTCCCAGGAAATTATAAGAGTTACTCATGCAGAGTAATTATTATTTCCTGTATTTTTATAGCATGCATCCAAGTCTTGCATCTTGCCCAAGATGACAAGACTCATTTTGTAATCAGGGCCATCTGTACTTTTGTGCAAACAAGATTAAATTATTGAAATATCAGACATCTTTTTGCAAACGAGTCTTTTTCTTTTCTGTTCACTGTTTTTTCCATTTTTCTTTTTGTACAAAAATAAATGGCGGTGTTTTCAAAATGATAACTTCATTTCACTTTTCTAAATAAGACTAAAATCAGATCACTAAAATGAACCAATTAAACCCTTGCAGAGAGTGCCATCCTGACAGCACCGACAACAGCACGGCTATGACATCGTATGACTTTGACAATCCAATCAATCAAGCTGATGAAGGGGTTGATGAAGAGTATGAGCTTCCTGAAGAGCTAGCCAGGTTGTTGAGACAAGAGGAAAAGGTTATTACCCCTCACCAGGAGGAGGTTGAAGTGATTAACCTTGGTACGGAGGAAGACGTGAAAGAGGTTAAAATCGGGGCCTGCCTGCAAGACTCAGTGAAGAGACAACTGATAGATCTACTTCGAGAGTATGTGGATGTGTTTGCTTGGTCGTATCAAGACATGCCAGGGTTGGATACCGACATTGTGGTGCACAAGCTGCCTTTGAGAGAAGAATGCCCACCAGTTAAACAGAAATTGCGCCGTACTCGCCCAGACATGGCTATGAAAATCAAAGAGGAGGTACAAAAGCAATGGGACGCCGGGTTCCTTGCTGTAACTAGCTATCCGCCGTGGGTGGCTAATATAGTACCTGTGCCTAAAAAGGACGGCAAAGTAAGAATGTGTGTTGATTACCGGGATTTGAACAGAGCCAGCCCGAAAGATGACTTCCCATTACCTCACATTGATGTATTGGTGGATAACACGGCTCAGTTCTCGGTATTCTCCTTCATGGATGGATTTTCAGGATACAACCAGATCAAGATGTCACCTGAAGACATGGAGAAGACAACCTTCATCACACCCTGGGGCACGTTCTGATACAAGGTAATGCCATTTGGGCTCAAGAATGCCGGTGCAACATATCAACGGGCTATGGTGACATTATTCCACGATATGATCCACAAAGAAATAGAATGTTATGTGGATGATATGATCGCCAAGTCCCTTACAGAGGAAGATCACCTGGTGAATCTGTTGAAGTTGTTCAAGCGTCTGAGGAAGTACCAATTGAAGTTGAACCCCAACAAATGCACATTCGGGGTGCGATCCGGTAAATTGCTGGGCTTTATTGTAAGCGAGAAAGGGATTGAAGTTGACCCTGATAAAGTCAAAGCTATTCAAGAAATGCCTGCACCTAAAACAGAGAAAGAAGTTCGAGGGTTCTTAGGTCGATTGAACTACATTTCACGGTTCATATCTCACCTTACAGCAACCTGTGAACCTTTGTTCAAGCTGTTAAGAAAGGAACAAACGGTCAGGTGGAACGAAGATTGCCAGAAAGCTTTTGACAAGATCAAGGAATATTTACAAGAACCTCCAATCCTCATGCCGCCAGTTGAAGGAAGACCTCTGATAATGTACTTGACAGTATTAGAAGAGTCAATGGGATGTGTGCTGGGCCAACATGACGAGTCTGGTCGAAAAGAGTATGCAATATACTACCTAAGCAAAAAGTTTACCGACTGTGAACAACGTTATTCGCTGCTCGAGAAAACTTGCTGTGCTTTAGCGTGGGCTGCTCGCCGACTGAGACAGTATATGTTGACCCACACTACTTTATTGATCTCGAAGATGGACCCAGTCAAGTACATATTTGAGAAGCCAGCGCTTACCGGACGGGTTGCAAGATGGCAAATGATCCTTACAGAGTATGACATCCAATACACATCTCAGAAAGCCATCAAAGGAAGTATATTGTCTGAATATCTTGCTGAGCAACCCATTGATGACTACCAGCCTATGAGGTTTGACTTCCCTGATGAAGACATCATGTTCATTAAAACAAAAGATCATGAAGAGCCTATTCACACTGAAGGGCCTGACCCGGAGGAAGAATGGACTATGATGTTCGACGGGGCTGTTAACATGAATGGCCGTGGTGTTGGTGCAGTGCTCATTACACCCAAAGGAGTTCACATGCCTTTCTCGGCAAAACTCACTTTCAACTGCACTAACAACGAAGCTGAATATGAAGCTTGCATTATGGGTCTTGAGGAAGCCATTGACCTCAGGATCAAGACATTAACCGTATTCGGAGATTCAGCTTTGGTAATCAATCAGACCAACGGAAAATGGTACACACACCAAGATCATTTGTTACCTTACAGGGATTATACAAGGAGGTTACTGACTTTCTTCACAACAGTCAAACTTGAGTATATCCCTCGGGACGAGAACCAGTTTGCAGATGCTCTTGCTACCATTTCATCCATGATCAAAGTTCAAGCTGCTAACTTTGTACCCCAGATTTCAGTGTCTAGACTTGATAGACCCGCATATGTATTTGCAGCGGATGTTGTAAAAGATGATAAGCCTTGGTTCCATGACATTAAAAGCTTCTTGGAGGATCAAACATACCCACCTGGGGCATCTTCCAATAATAAGAAGACTTTGAGAAGGCTTGCTGGTAGTTTCTTTCTGAACACTGATGGGTCTTTATACAAGCGGAACTTTGATATGGTACTCCTCAGATGTGTTGACAAGACGGAAGCAGATTTGTTGATGCATGAAGTGCATGAAGGATCTTTTGGTACCCACGCTGGAGGACATGCAATGGCTAAGAAATTGCTAAGATCAGGCTATTACTGGATCACAATGGATGCAGACTGTTGTGCTTATGCCAGAAAATGCCACAAATGCCAGATCTATGCAGATAAAGTGCATGTGCCTCCTAACCCTTTGAACATAATGTCTTCACCCTGGCCCTTTGCCATGTGGGGCATTGATATGATTGGCAAGATTGAGCCAACTGCTTCGAACGGCCACAGATTCATCTTGGTTGCTATTGATTATTTCACTAAGTGGGTTGAAGCAGCCTCATATGCAAATGTTACCAGGCAAGTGGTAGCCAGATTTCTAAAAAGAGATATCATCTGTCGGTATGGAGTGCCCGAGCGAATCATTACTGATAATGGTTCCAATCTAAATAACAAGATGATGGCTGAATTATGCCGGGACTTCAAGATCCAACATCACAATTCTTCTCCTTACAGGCCAAAGATGAACGGCGCTGTTGAGGCAGCAAATAAGAACATTAAGAAGATTGTGCAGAAGATGGTAGTCACTTACAAAGACTGGCATGAAATGCTACCGTTTGCCTTGCATGGGTACCGCACATCAATCAGAACATCCACTGGGGCAACACCGTATCAGCTTGTGTATGGTATGGAAGCAGTCCTACCTGTTGAAGTTGAACTACCCTCGTTACGGGTATTAATGGATGTCAAACTGAGTGAAGCAGAATGGGTTCGGGCCCGATACGAACAACTGAGTCTGATTGAAGAGAAAAGATTGGCTGCAATTTGTCATGGGCAATTATACCAGAAGAGAATGAAGAAGGCCTTCGATCAGAAAGTCATACATCGAGAGTACCAAGTGGGAGATCTTGTACTGAAAAGAATCCTCCCTCCTCATACAGACCACAGGGGCAAATGGACTCCAAATTACGAAGGACCATTCGTGGTGAAGAAAGTTTTCTCTGGTGGAGCACTGATGCTCAGCACCATGGATGGTGAAGATTTCCCATCCCCTGTGAATTCAGATGCAGTTAAAAAATACTTCGCATAAAATGACCCGCTGGACATAAAAACAGAATGTAAGTCCAGGCAAAAATAGGGCATCCCGGCGAGTCAAAAACAGAATAAAAGACTCGGGCAAAAATAAGGGAAAATAAACAAAAAATGTACACCCGCTGAGTTGAAAAGCCACAGGCAAAAATGGGTATCCCGATGGATTGAAAACCCGAAAGGGCGATCCATGCAAAATAAGGGAATAAGCGAACAACTGCATTCTGAATTCGTCTGTATCACCTACGACTTGGTAAGCTCCAAAGGATCAAGCTTCAATCAGAATCAACTCTCTCCAGAAAGCAAGACGAGAAGAACGTCATTGTCATACGAGTCATAGCAGAAGAGGAAGCTCCTCGGAAGCGTCGCCAACACTGCCAGCACTTTTGTTTCTCAATTTGTGACAGTCTCCTCATTTCAGGAGATATGTTTCTTTGACTGTATCTTGCCAATTCAGGGCACATGAATTAATAAAATCAGATTTTCAGTCATGTTTCGTTTTTTACATTTTTATTTGCAAAAGAGTTGTCTGATATCTCTAAAAATACAATTGCATAAGTACAGATGCCTTTCTCTAAAAATAAAAACACATGCTTACAGGGAATGTGATTATTCTCGAAAGTACTTAACTCCTATGACGGAATCCAGCGAAGGATACCTCGGGACCTTTTGTGCGTCTCCTTATCTTTGCAGGGTTGCAGGTATCCGGAACGCAACCTGGGGCATGCAGGTTACATCTCGGCAAGTTGGCGAATCATTATCAACTCGGTCTATCTTCCACGTGGCGCTGGAGAGTGCCCACCTCCCCAGCAAAGTTGCCAAATCAACAAGCAGGCTTAACACTCAGGATGTTTTCTCCCCAGCCGAGTTGCCTCTCATTACTCTCCCCAGCTGAGTTATCAACAGCATTCCCCAGCTGTAGTACCGACCATTCTTCCTCAGCAGAATGCAGAAGTCAGGGAATCATCTCCCCCACAGAATCCCCAGCCTCTATTCAGAAGAGCAACGCACGGAGAAGTCACAACAGAGTACGGAAAGCTTCTACAAACCCCAGCTGGGTCCCATATTATAAGGATATGTCAATCAGCGACATGTATCCCCAAACAGATACATCATTAGATCTACCAGTGATCTCATCCCCAGCTGGGATGTTCACTTCAAGCAGATCATCCAGAGATCTTCGCAGCAATGGGATCCGAATCCCGGATCTATGCCCCTTTGCATAATCATAGCATTCGCATCATACTATCCCCTCAGAGCGTAGCATTCCGTCTAATACGGAGCATTACGACAAAAATCAAATACATAGCATAATCATAAGTCATGTTGTGAATTGAACACTTGTGAATAATAAACCGTTCATCATCATGATACAGAAAAATCCCCACCAGAGTCCCCGGCAAAAGCAGTTGCCTCACAATCACAAACACCAGTATATACTCCTTTTGGCACCCGTCCGTGTCATCTTTCCCCAGTAAAGTCGCCTGAACACTCTTTACAAACAAGATCACCCGTATTACGGATACTTCATGACACCCGTCCGTGTCATATTACCAGCAGAAAGCCAAAGACCTTATCTTTGCACTCACATATACCTATATATACACTTTTCTTGACACCCGTCCGTGTCATATCCCCAGCGCAGTCGCTCACTTTCATCAACCCATATACTTGTTAATATTATACTTTTCTCTCTTGACACTCGTCCGTGTCACTCTCCCCAGCAGATAAACACTTATATATATATATACTCACTACTCATTGGTACACTTATACAGATACTCATCCGTATCTTGTATACACCGCTCATATCCCCACAGATTCGACAATAGTCCTTGTTTTTTGTTAACCAGTTGGTACTCGTCCATATCATCATCTCAGAACATTGCGTCTAGTGTTTGTTTCTACATGATACTCGTCCGTATCATAGTCTTAAGGATGCTCGTCCGCATCTTTAATCCGTACACCGTGTCAAACACTTATGTCTCCTTGAATATAGATACTCGTCTGTGTCTACTATTCCCCAGAAGAATTCTTTCAGATTCAACACTCGTCCGTGTTCCTTGTTAACCCGTTGATACTCGTCCGTATCATCATCTCTGAACATGTGTCAGTTTGTTTCTACATGATACCCGTCCGTATCATAGCCTTAAGAATGCTCGTCCGCATCTATAATCTATACAATACCAAACACTTATACTTTCCAAACACTTATACTTTCCAAACACTTATACTTTCCTTTCTTGGTTGTGAACGCTCGTCCGTGTTCACTATATCCCCAGTAGATCACCAACAGAGCATTTTCTTTTATCTAACACTCGTCCTGTGTTATGATAACCCCGAGAGCAGCCGTACCCTGCTGAGTGGTCGTCCTCCACTTCTTGATGGTCGTCCTCCATCATGCTCATCCGATGGCCGTCCCCATCGTTGATTTTAGCAGCCGTCCCCTGCTAGGTGGTCGTCCTCCACCTCTTGATGATCGTCCTTCATCACTTTATCCAATGGCCGTCCCCATTGTTGATTTTGGTTATCTGACATTCGTCCTATGTCATGACAAACCTTGAGAGCAGCCGTCCCCTGCTGAGTGGTCGTCCTCCACTTCTTGATGGTCGTCCTCCATCATGCTCGTCCGATGGCCGTCCCCATCGTTGACCTTTTCTATCCGATGGCCGGCCCCATCGTTGATATTTTCGGCAGCCGTACCCTGCCAGGTGGTCGTCCTCCACCTTTGATGGCCGTCCCCATCATATTCCTTTTATCCCCAACAGAGCAGCCGTCCCCTGCTAGGTGATCGTCCTTCACCTTTGATGGCCGTACCCCATCGCCTGTTTATTTCATTTATTCTTTAACCCGATGGCCGTCCCCGTCGTGGTCCCTTTTCCTTTTAACCCGATGGCCGTCCCCGTCGTGGTCCCTTTTCCTTTTAACCTGATGGCCGTCCCCGTCGTGGTCCCTTTTCCTTTTAACCCGATGGCCGTCCCCGTCGTGGTCCTTTTTCCTTCTAGCCCGATGGCCGTCCCCATCGTTGGTTACTTTACCTTTATGAACTTGATGGCCGTCCCCATCATGTTTCATTAATCCCCAGAGAATTTTACAGCTTTATCTTGATGGTCGCCCCCATCATGGTTTTATTTCCCCAGCTAGTCGGCCGTCCCCGTCTTGGCTTTACCTTTTATCCCCAGCATGTCGGCCGTCCCCGTCATCGCTTTGTTTTCCGCACTTTACAATATACTTTGTTTTCCTTTTACAATCTATATCCCTTTTCTTCTTCATTCTGTGAGTGCAAATTTTGGACTGTCTTTGGTATTCAACCACAAGTTATCTTGTTTGCCTGTTAAGCCGTCGCTTACAACCCGCACAGCTAACTCATGTTTGAATAGGGGCAGCTGTAAACACCCCAAATTTGCCCTCACCCATTCACACCATGGCTTGTGATCATTCTCATATGCATAAATACAATCACATCATCTCACATCACATTTTGATTCACTGCATAGTTTCTAAGTCATCTGCACCTAGGGTTTGTGATCTGAGCAATCCCAAAACCTCTTGAGCCACTCCAAAGGCCACCAATCAACTCAAAGGGGTCCATGTGTGTTCTTATATCATATTCCATCCTCTCAAAGTCAAAAATGCAAAAGGATCACAAGAACTGGGATTGGTGTGGATGCAGAGCCAAGTTTGACTGCACAGTTGACCTAAAATTAGGGTTTTGGTTTCAGAGGCCATAACTCCAATTTTTTTGGTCATTCTTGTTTCCATTGGTCTCTATATGGTATAGGGAGTATGCATATCAATTTTCATGAAGAAATTCCATGGGGAAGTCATCTGATCAAAGGTTGACTTTTCAGACAAGTCAGTGTAAAATCAGGGCATCTGAGGCCCCCAATGACCCAACCAATGGGTGATCTTCATTATTTTGAGTGTATATGATCTTTATTTAATCATGGAAGAAGGTTGAAGTTCATAGAAATCAAGAATTTAGGGTTTTTGCAAATGTTGACTTTTTGGGTATAGTTGACTTTTCAAGAATGCATCATTTTAGGTCATTTTTCAAGCTTTGATTATTGATCCAAAAATGCTTCAAATGGAAAAACTTTGGTCATGAAAGTTGTAGATCTCATTTTTCCCTTTTCAAAAAGTACAAGAACATGATCAAACTCTTCTTGGATCAAAAGTTATGGCAAGACAAAGTTGGCAAAAATCATTGTTTTTCAAGGCATGCTTCAAATGGAAATTTTGCAAAATCTTGGACCAATGCATATTGCAGCCTCTAATTCATTTCAAACCAGCACATAAACATTCTCTAAGTCCTAAAAATCAGATTTGGACCAAGAATGCCTATGGTTTATGTTTGGTTAGGCAAAAGAAGTCACATGTGAACCAAAGGCCACAACTTGCAAAAACTCATGATCATTCTTCTTACACCTTGCAGCCTTGGATGCTGAGCTTTGCTAGACCTCTCCCTCACCCTTGCTGCGCCAGCCCATGCTTTGTACCAAGCTAGCACTTCACCATACCTCTCTTACACATAAAGTGGATTTTGAGCAAAAGTAAACTTACCAATCACTATAGGCCAGGTCACATCATCTGACCTATAGGATTATAATACAATATCCCTTGGCAAGCCAAAGATATGAAAAAGCCAGCCTGAAGCATCCTCATTCAACACATTCACAAAAACACACCACATTGCATAAGCCTTCGAATTCCTCTCCACAGCCTGAAAACACTCAAACTATCTTCACCATTCAACTCACCTTGCTCCATAGACCACCCAGCACCAAGAACACAAGCCTGAAACAGCCTGAACATCTCACTGCCATTTCTCACTTCATTTTGCAGTTTCAATCGAATCTCCTCCCACAAACCACAAACACACAAACTAACACCACAGACCTTCTCAAAACACCATCAGGATCACAAACAACCCTTCACCATGACCTGAAAGTGCCTAAAACACCATTGCCATTTCTGATCAAGCTTGAGCAGAAGCTGTCGAATCTCATTATCCAGCCAACACAAACTTCTTTTGAGCATTCAAACATCTTCTGGGGATCAAGTGGAGTGGATTGCACAAGGAGAAGTGGCCTGAAAGTCTTCAAGTTGAAAGCTCCAAGTCTCAGGTAGCTCGAAAATTATTTTTCCAGAAATCTTTTTTCTTGTTACAAACTTGTTCTATGTGATTCACTGATCATCCTGATGTTCTTAGTTTTTGAAATGGTGATGAAATAAGCATTTAATTTGTCTCTGAAACTGGTTTGCCCTAAAACTTGTTCTGTTCGATTCATGGTTTTGAGGAAGAAAAAATTTGTTTGGACTTAGGGTTTTAGCTCAGGGGGTCATGGGGATCATTATGGTGTGCTTAGTTTTCATTTTCGTTACGTTTTAAGGGAGTTGGGGAGTTTTCAGGTGAGAGGCTGGCCGGAGAAGACGACCGGAAGTCTTCTCCGGCAGCCTGAGTAATTAAACCCTAATCTCAGGTCATTAATGTTAGTTTGAATTTGGACCATTGATTGCGTTGACATGTTTGACTCCCCGCGCGAATGAAAGGCCAGGATCAGTCTGCTTAGCCCTAATCTCTCTCATTAGTTTATTTAATTTTTAATTAAGTTAATTAACTCAGGAGCCATCTGGGCCCTTCATTTGCGCGCTGGTCAACAGATTCAAACCCTGGGCGCATCTCATCCGTCCTTCCTGATTACTTCATTTTATTTTATTTTAATTTCATTTTATTTTCAATTAACTTGTGTAATTATTTTAAAATAGCTAAAAATTCTTAAAAATTATGAAACTTTTTCCTCTGAGTTTTAATAATTTTTATGACCCAAAAACATTTTTATTTTATTTTTTATCATTAAAAAAGTATTTTTAAATATTTAAAAGATTATTTTTAATTGATTAATGGAAATTAATTAATTAAAAATACTTTTAGGTATTTAAAAATTACAAAAAAATTCATGAAATGTTCTAAGACATTTAGAAACATTGTCCAACCTTCAAACCAAATTTCTTTTATGATCTTGATGCATTTTAAGAATTTTTCATTGAATTAAATCATTTTTTATGCATTATTTTGATCATAAGTTCAAAAATTCATTTCTGCCTATTGGAGAAGGTTGAGACATTGATTCTTCTTGCATTGTGTTATGTTTAGCATGTAGTTTCTAGGATAAAATGGTCATGATTTGTTTCCTCATTTTCTAATTGTTTGGCATTTCTTTTGTTAAGAACCCTAAAAAACCCTAATAACTTGTAAAAATCATAACTTGAGTTTGGTTGAGAGTTGAGAGCTCCCCTTTGGACAGTGGTTCATTATGGGTTTAGGGTTTCTTTGGGTAGCATTTTCCATTTTTTTATCTTAGGTTTTGTTTCTGTTTTGAGTTTTGGTTTGATGTTTGATTCATGAACCCTAATTTGGGCTTTCTCTTGCATCCCTCTTGCATTTCCCTGCATAACATGACTTGTCTTTGCATTTTGTGCATTCTTGTGATTCATTTGGCATCTTAAGACATATAGAAAGTATGTTTGATCATTGCATTACATATTTGCCATGTCATTTGTCTTGTATGATTCATAACTTTTCATGTTCATCCATGCTCCTTAGCTTGCATCATTTGCATTCATGATCTTGTATGAACATCTCCATGCCTTGTCTCATGTTTGCAGCATCTCATAACATCATAATCATCATCAACATGCTTCTGGTTTGGTCTATCATCATATCATTTCATCTCATCTTGCATTGCATTGTATTCCTTTCTAACATTTCAGGTGGTAAGTAAACTTGAGAGGTGAATTTGCCTTCACTTCTCATAACTTTTCTTTTCATCTCTCTTGCATCCATTGCTGCATTTCTATTTGTGTTTGAGATTGAGCTTGCTCATTCTTCTTCTTCCCACTTTCTTTCTTCAAGTGACTTGACTTCTTGAATGAAGCAAGTCACTTTGCTTCTCTTGATCCTGTTCATCTGCTTCCTGGTGGCTCCTTTGAAGATTCTTCTCTTGAAAACCTCACAAACCTTAGGAACAACCAAGCATGACAATGAATTAGGGTTTTGATTAGTCTCCCCTCATAGTTTTTACCTTTGTGTCTCTTTTGAGTCTTCTCTTCTCATCTCATAATCAGGGACTAAACCCTAAAGGCTTTAAGACTTTGTGATTAAGCTTATGCCTGCATCCTTCTCTTAGGATGGAGTGTATAACTTTAATCCTAAGTATTAAACCCTTCATGTGTTTAAATCTCTTAATCAATCCACTTAATAAATATCAAGACATCACACTTGTAACTTGGGCCTTGCATTAGGGTTCTAATTCTTCCTTAAGTGGTTAAGAAGGACTAACCCTAGTATTAATGGACAAGTCCCCCTCAAGTTGTCTTACAAATCATAAAATTCACTTCATCATCATATCATTAAATAAAATCCACTTAATCAAAGGCTTGTTTTGTCATGAGTTTAATCTCTAATCATGGATTAAGTTGAGGAGCTTTCCTCAGCTTAAACATTCTCATCTATTATCCTTCTATTAGGATGGTGTAATGAGTCTGTTTAATCCTTGATTATGGCTTAACCTCATTACTTAACACTAAACAAAAACACCAAAAACATCTAATTAATCACAAGTAGGTTAATGATCTTAATCCTACATCAAAGGTGATTAAGTGTGAGAATCTGACTTCACACTTAAGGTATTCTCATTACCCCTAATCAGAGGGAAGATGTGATGAGTTTACTAGATCCATTGGTTTAGGTTTAAGTTCATTAACTTATGACAAACTTTCAAAAGCAATAAAAGACTGAAAACTCAAAAACAAACAATAATCGTCTCCTCCGGGATTCTTTTCTCATCACCTTCACTCATAAACGAGAACTTGCTTCTTCCGTCTAATGCAAGACAGTTAGCACCTGAGCCATACAGGTCATACACTTGAGCATTGACAAGCAAGCAGTTCACAAGTCAATTCTTCTTTCAGTCTCTTTGGGTCGAACTACGGTGTTCTGACTTCCTCATTGCACGAGAGGATACGTAGGCATAACTTAACAGTTATCGAACAAAAGTCTCTGTATATTCCCCCTCCTTCCAGCTTCATTCTTTAGCCTCATGATCTTGAGCATTTCACTCCTTTCTTACACTGACACTTTCATACTTCACATCACTTATACACTTCATTTCTTTTACACTGACACCTGTACACATCCTTTTCCAGCTCTTTGACACACAAATTGCACTGACACTACCCCTTTAAAACACAAATCTTTTAAGCGTGGATCCCGTCGAGTACGACGGACAATCTGGGTGCTAATACCTTCCCAGGTTGTAACCAACCCCCTTTCTCAGTCTCTCTGGTTCGCAAACCGTCTTATCCGTATCTTTCTAGGTCTATGCAGCATTACCTTTCCTCCGGGATAAAAATGCCTAGCTGGCGACTCTTTTCATCTCCAGTGAGTTCACGGCTGTGTGTTCTCATTGTTCCTTTCGCCGACCGTTCGCGTCTGTACCCTTATCTGACCTGGTGTCACTTATCGGGAGGGACAGGTTGGACACCGACATTGTTATGCATAAGCTGCCTTTGAAAGAAGATTGTCCTCTAGTGAAACAGAAGCTGCGTCGTACTCGTCCAGATATGGCAATGGAGATTAAGGAAGAAGTACAAAAACAGTGGGACGCCGGTTTCCTTGCTGTAACTAGTTACCCGCCATGGGTTGCTAACATTGTACCAGTGCCTAAGAAGGATGGCAAAGTACGGATGTGTGTGGATTACCGGGATCTGAATAGAGCTATCCCGAAAGATGACTTCCCATTACCTCACATTGATGTATTGGTCGACAACATAACTCAGTTCTCGGTGTTTTCCTTCATGGATGGTTTTTCAGGGTATAATCAGATCAGAATTTCACCCGAAGATATGGAGAAGACTACCTTCATCACACCCTGGGGCACATTTTGTTAGAAGGTAATTCCTTTCGGATTGAAGAATACCGACGCTACTTATCAACGGGCTATGGTAATGTTATTCCATGACATGATCCACAAAGAAATTGAATGCTACGTGGATGACATGATTGCCAAGTCCCTGACTGAAGAAGATCATCTGGTAAATCTGCTGAAGTTGTTCAAGCGTCTGAGAAAGTATCAGCTGAAGCTAAACCCTAACAAATTCACATTCGGGGTACGGTCCGGTAAGTTGCTGGGATTTATTGTAAGTGAAAAGGGGATTGAAGTTGATCCTTACAAAGTCAAAGCCATTCAGGAGATGCCTGCACCTAGGACTGAAAAGGAAGTTCAGGGGTTCTTAGGTAGATTGAACTACATATCAAGGTTCATATCTCATCTCACTGCAACCTGTGAGCCCCTGTTCAAATTGTTGAGAAAGGAACAAACGGTCAGGTGGAACGAAGATTGTCAGAAGGCTTTTGACAAAATCAAGGAATACTTACAAGAACCTCCAATTATTATGCCTCAAGTTGAAGGAAGACCTCTAATAATGTACCTGAAAGTATTAGAAGGGTCAATGGGGTGTGTGTTGGGCCAACATGACGAGTTTGGTCAAAAAGAGTATGCAATATACTACCAAAGCAAACAGTTTACCGACTGTGAACAACGTTATTCACTGCTCGAGAAAACTTGTTGTGCTTTAGTGTGGACTACTCGCCGACTAAGACAATATATGTTGACTTACACTACTTTATTGATTTCAAAGATGGACCCTGTCAAGTACATATTTTAGAAGCCAGCACTTACCGGAAGGGTTGCAAGATGGCAAATGATTCTGACTGAGTATGACATTCAGTACACATCTCAAAAAGCCATCAAGGGCAGTGTATTGTCTGACTATCTAGCTGAGCAACCTATTAATGATTACCAACCGATGAGATTTGACTTCCCTGATGAAGAGATCATGTTCTTGAAAGCAAAAGATCATGAAGAGCCTATTCACACTGAAGGGCCTGACCCAGAAGTAGACTGGACAATGATGTTTGATGGGGCTGTTAATATGAATGGTCGAGGAGTTGGTGCAGTGCTCATTACACCTAAGGGAGTTCATATGCCTTTCTCGGCAAAACTCACCTTTGCATGCAACAATAACAAAGCTGAATACGAAGCCTGTATCATGGGACTTGAGGAAGCCATTGACCTCAGGATCAAGACATTAACTGTATTCGTAGATTTAGCTTTGGTAATCAATCAAACCAACGACAAATGGTACACTCACAAGAGCATCTGATTCCATACCGTGACTACACGAGGAGATTATTGACTTTCTTCACATTAATCAAACTTGAGTACATCCCTCGAGACGAAAATCAGTTCGCAGATGCTTTGGCTACCATTTCCTCCATGATCAAGGTTCAGACTGCCAATTATGTGCCTCGGATTTCGGTATCCAGACTAGACCGACCACAATACGTATTCTCCGTGGACATTGCTAAATATGACAAGCCTTGGTTCCATGATATCAAATGCTTCTAAGAGGATCAAACATACCCACCTGGGGCATCATCCAATGATAAGAAGACATTAAAAAGGTTGGCCGGTAGTTTCTTCCTTAATGCTGATGGTTCGTTATACAAGCGAAACTTTGACATGGTTCTGCTCAGATGTGTTGATAAGAAAGAAGCAGAATTGCTGATGCACGAGGTGCATGAAGGATCTTTCGGTACCCATGCTGGAGGACATGCAATGGCTAAGAAATTATTAAGATCAGGTTACTACTGGATGTAGCTCCCACTAAAAGACACCTGGTCAGATAGGGTACAGACGCGAACGGTCGGCGAAAGAGA
This sequence comes from Lathyrus aphaca, assembly GCA_963966055.1. Classification (NCBI taxonomy): domain Eukaryota; kingdom Viridiplantae; phylum Streptophyta; class Magnoliopsida; order Fabales; family Fabaceae; genus Lathyrus; species Lathyrus aphaca. Next base: position 382,526,711 of record OZ014519.1, on the reverse strand, counting down.
AAAGATGAAATGAATAGAGTCGCCGGCTAGGCATTTTTATCCCGAAGGAAAGGTAATGCTGCATAAACCTAGAAAAATATGGATAAGACAGTCGCGAACCAGAGAAACTGAGAAAGGGGGTTGGTTACAACCTGGGAAGGTATTAGCACCCAGATTGTCCGTCGTACTCGACGGGATCCACGCTTAAAAGTTTGTGTTTTAAGGGGCAGTGTCTGTGCTATCTGTGTGCAAATGCTGGAAAAGAATGTACAACTGTCAGTGCAAGAAAATGAAGTGAGGTGCTCAGGAATGAGGCTTAAAGGAGAATGCTGGAAAAGGGGGAAGAGACAGAGACTTTTGTTCGATAACAGTTAAGTTATGCCTATGTATCCTCTCATGTAATGAGGAAGTCAGAACACCGTAGTTCGACTCAAAGAGAATGAAAGACTGGTGAACTGCTTGCTTGTCTATGCTCAAGTGTATGACTTGTCTGGCTCAAGTGCTAACTGTCTTGCATTCGACAGAAGAAGCGAGTTCTCGTTTGTGAGTGAGTGTGATGAGAAAAGAATCCCAAAGGAGACGATTATTGATTGTTTTTGTGTTTTTAATCTTTTATTGCTTTTTGTGTTTGTCATAAGTTAAAGAGCTTAAGCCTAAACCAAGGGTTAGTAAACTCATCATATCCTCCCTCTGATTAGGGATAAAGAGAATACTTTAAGTATGAGATAAACATCTCAACTTAATTACCTTAATGATGTAGGATTAAGATCATTAATCTACTTGTGATTATTTAGAAGTTTTTGGGTTTTTGTTTAGTGTTAAGTAATGAGTTTAAGCCATAATCAAGGATTAGTGAACCCATTACACTATCCTAATAGAAGGATAATAGATGAGCACACCTAAGCTGAAGAAGATACCTCAACTTAATCCATGATTAGGGATTAACCTCATGACAAAACAAACCTTTATTAAAGTGGATTTTAATTAAGAGTGAGATTAAGAAGTGGATTTTATGGTTTGTAATACAACTTGAGAAGGACTTGTCCATTAACACTAGGGTTAGTCCTTCTTGACCATAAGGAAGAATTAGAACCCTAATGCAAGGCCCAAGTTACAAGTTAATGTCTTAATGATTATTAAGATGGATTGATTAAGTGGTTTAAACAAATTAAGGGTTTAACACTTAGGATTAAAGTTATACACTCCATCCTAAGAGTAGGATGCAGGCATAACCCTAATCATAAAGTCTTAAAACCTTAAAGGATTAGTCTCTAATGATGAGGTGAGAAGAGAGACACAAAGAAGACACAAAGGTAAAAACTAAAGGGGAACTAATCACAACCCTAATTATTGTCATGCTTGGATGTTCCTATGGTTTGTAAGGCTTGGAAGAGATCTTCAGAGAAGCCACCAATGGAAGAAGCAGATGAAAGGAGGAGAAGAAGAAGACACAAGTTACTTACTTCACTGAAGAAGATAAGTAACTTGGGGAAATCAAGAAGGCCTGGAACCCCAGCCTTGGTTGTCATGTTCTGATCAATGAGGGCAGGCTCCAAATGCAATGCTCTGGCTATGTCTTCACTTCTGGGAACAACCATCTCAGGGTTGAAAGGAATCTCTCTCCTGATAGGAACTCCTAACAACATGGAAAATTCTTCTAACAAAGGTCCCAACTAGAAATCAGGAATGTGAAGCATCTGAGTGGAGGATCATAAAACTGCAAGCAAGTATGGATCATGCTCCTTTGAGATGCATATAAGTCCATGACCATGTCCAATATGCCTCCATAATGCTCTCTAAACAGTGGGACATGATCAGAGGTAATGAGGGATTAGACCTGCCTGATGCCAGTCAGGGTGGGCTCAAAGAAATGGTAAGTGATGTTGCTTTTTCTTGAAGTGTCCATGGATGTTGGATGCTGATGAAGAAGCTGAGAGCAACTGCTGATGAAGGTCACTGAATGAGAAGCTAGAGATGGGTCTCTGATGAAGATTACTGGAGAAGAGTCACTGACAAATTGATAAAGGTGCTGGAGAAGATAACTGAAGCAGTCTGAGCAGCAGAAGGGGTTAAAACCAAACCAAAGATAATATGATGGATACCCTGTAAGACAAATAAGCAAATGTTAAATGATGCAGAAATGATGTATGCAAAATGATATGCAAATGGTTTGTGACCAAGTGTTGGATCTGTCTATCTGCCTTGGTAAAAGTCCATGTGTGTTCAAAAGTCCGGATGGAGGCTTAGAAATCCAGTAACCAGGTGGGGGACTCAAATAAAGAGTCACAAGTCCAGGGAAATCACAAGAACTGTCCAAATAATACAACCTTAACAAATCTAGTAACAAGGTATGATGAGGCCAAGGGTTCCTGCAAACTGTAAACATCCCAACCCCCTCACATGTAATGTTCTAGAACAAGGATCCTCAGACTTGGATCAGTTATGAGAAGTGTAAACACTTCTAACCCGGAGGTACAGTGTTTACAATAACCATAAAAGATCCTCCTCTAATTCACCTCAGATGCTGAAGGTCATAAAAAGGTCATCCAGACTTAGCAAGCTTCCCAGATAGCCCTAGTACTACAGGAAATATGTAGCACAGAGTTCTCAAGAAGAAACCCATGTCTGAACCGTGTTTCATATTCCCGCACCAGACCGAAATGGAATGGGAAAGAATATGAAGCAACTCTAGCCTATGTGTCACTCAGGTCCCCGGTACAGGACCTTAATCACTCAATGAACCCCACCCACCAAAACAGACAAGAGATCCAGCACATGATAATGACAATATGAAATGCATAAAATTGTAAATGAAAGTAATAAATAAAGCTGTACATAAAGCAATAAATAAAGCAAATAAATAAGCACATGTAGCGCATAACACCCCCGTAAACACCAATCAAACAAGCGCTAGGAGGAACCCACAAAAAGAACCAGAAGCCCGGGTTGCAATATAAGGGTCCCCAGCAGAGTCGCCAAGCTGTCGCTCCCACTAAAAGACACCTGGTAAGGTAGGGTACAGAAGCAAACGGTCGGTGAAAGAGAGAAGATGAAATGAATAGAGTCGCCAGCTAGGCATTTTTATCCCGAAGGAAAGGTAATGCTGCATAAACCTAGAAAGATATGGAAAAGACAGTCGTGAACCAGAGAAATTGAGAAAGGGGGTTGGTTACAACCTGGGAAGGTATTAGCACCCAGATTGTCCGTCGTACTCGATGGGATCCACGCTTAAAAGTTTGTGTTTAAAGGGGTAGTGTCTGTGCTATCTGTGTGCAAATGCTGGAAAAGAATGTACAAGTGTCAGTGCAAGAAAATGAAGTGAGGTGCTCAGGAATGAGGCTTAAAGGAGAATGCTGGAAAAAGGGGGAAGAGATAGAGACTTTTGTTCGATAACAGTTAAGTTATGCCTACGTATCCTCTCATGCAATAAGGAAGTCAGAACACCGTAGTTCGACTCAAAGAGACTGAAAGATAAATTGACTGGTGAACTGCTTGCTTGTCTATGCTCAAGTGTATGACTTATCTGGCTCAAATGCTAATTGTCTTGCATTAGATGGAAGAAGCGAGTTCTCGTTTGTGAGTGAGTGTGATGATAAAAGAATCCCGAAGGAGACGATTATTGTTTGTTTTTGTGTTTTCAATCTTTTATTTCTTTTTGTGTTTGTCATAAGTTAAAGAGCTTAAGCCTAAACCAAGGGTTAATAAACTCATCATATCCTCCCTCTGATTAGGGATAATGAGAATACTTTAAGTATGAGATAAACATCTCAACTTAATTACCTTAATGATGTAGGATTAAGATCATTAACCTACTTGTGATTATTTAGAAGTTTTTGGGTTTTTGTTTAGTGTTAAGTAATGTGTTTAAGCCATAATCAAGCATTAGTGCACCCATTACACTATCCTAATAGAAGGATAATAAATGAGCACACCTAAGCTGAGGAAGATACCTCAACTTAATCCATGATTAGAGATTAACCTCATGACAAAAAAAACCTTTATTAAAGTGAATTTTAATTAAGATTGAGATTAAGAAGTGGATTTTATGGTTTGTAAGACAACTTGAGAAGGACTTGTCCATTAACACTAGGGTTAGTCCTTCTTGATCATAAGGAAGAATTAGAACCCTAATGCAAGGTCCAAGTTACAAGTTAATGTCTTAATGATTATTAAGATGGATTGATTAAGAGTTATAAACAAATTAAGGGTTTAAAACTTAGGATTAAAGTTATACACTCCATCCTAAGAGAAGGATGCAGGCATAACCCTAATCACAAAGTCTTAAAACCTTAAAGGTTTAGTCTCTAATGATGAGGTGAGAAGAGAGACACAAAGAAGACAAAAAGGTAAAATCTAAAGGGGAAATAATCACAATCCTAATTATTGTCATGCTTGGATGTTCCTATGGTTTGTAAGGCTTGGAAGAGATCTTCAGAGAAGCCACCAATGGAAGAAGCAGATGAAAGGAGGAGAAGCAGAAGACACAAGTTACTTACTTCACTGAAGAAGATAAGTAACTTGGGGAAAGAAAGTGAGAGAGGAACATGAATGAGCAAGCTCACTCCAAGACAATGAAAAATTCAGCAAGGATTCATACGAAGAATGAGAAGATAAATGAGAAGTGAAGACAAATTCACTTCTCAAGTTACTTACCACCTGAAAAATGTTAGCACAAGATGCATAAGAAAAGAAAAGAGATGAAACAATGCATATGAATGGGCAAATGCCAAAACCAGAAGCAATCACATGATGTAAATGATGCTATTAGATGATGCAAAGGCATACCAATTTCTATGAATGTTCACACAAGAGATTGGATGCAAATGAGGCATGCTTTGAAGTATGAAAACACATGTATGTTTATGAAATGAAATGGATGAAAAGCATAGAAAATGTATGAATAAATGACCAAGCAATGTTCAAGCAATGTCTTAAGATGTCTAATATGGCATACAAGTTCTTAGAATGTCATGGCAAGTTCACATGTTCATGCAATGCAATGTAAGATGCAAGTATGGATGCAATATTAGGGTTACATGAAAGGATGAGATGCAAATGTCAAAAATAGAAGCAAATCACATGATAAAAAATTGCAAATGAACTCAAAGGAACCCTAACCCCATATGATATCACACCCCAAAGGATAAGGTCTAACTCTTAACCTAAAGAAAGTTGTGAATTTTCTAAGTAAACTAGGGTTTTAAGGTACCTCAAAAGGGAAAATGCAAATCAAATTGAAATTGAAAGATAAATTCTTGGCAAATATATGTTAGATACTACATTCTATATGAAGAACAATGCAAAAAGAACCAATGTCAAACAACACATAGTTAGGCAGAAAAGAATTTTTTAAAGTTAGGGTTACAAAAAGGAAATTTATGAACCCTAAATTCAAAGAAAAATGTCAAAGTTGGACCAAAACCAAAAAGAAATTATTATGAATGGTTTGACAATGTTTCTAAATATCCTAAGATGCAATGTGAATTTTTTGGGAATTTTTAGAAACCTAAATGGTATTTTAATTGATTAATTTCCATTAATTAATTAAAATAAACATTTAAATATTTTTAAAATGATTTTTATATGCAAAAAATAAAAATAAAAATGTTTTTGGGTGAAGAAACATATTTGAAGTCAAAATGCAAAAGAAAAATATTTTTGGAATTTTCTAAGTATTTTAAATAAATTGGCAAAGAAAAATGCAATAAAATGAAATAAAATATGAATTAAAGGGGCTGGTCAACTGATCCAATGGATCAGATTCAAACTGGGGTTTGGAGGGAAGACCACGCGCGCTATCCAATGATCCAAATTTAAACTGAGTTAATTAATTAATTAAACCTAATTAAATTAATTAAACTGGATTAGGGTTTAAGTGGATCAATCTGGACCCTACAAACACACGCTAAACAGGATCCTACGGCTGATATTCAAACTGACTGGATTAACCCTAATCTCACCCCTAAACATTTTCAGGTGACCGGAGCTAGCTCCGGTCATCTTCTCCGGCAGGACCCTCAACCTAACTTCTTCCCTAGGCCATTTTAGGAGCTCTAAAGCTCTAGATCACTTCCCCACACCTCTCTAAACATGAATCTAACCTCAAAACTAATTTCTAATGGCTGAATCAAAGGATACGAATCAAAACCTAAAAAATGCAAAAGTTTCAGAGCACACATATGTTAGAACAATTATGGTTCTAAACCTCTAAGAGTTTTGATGATAACAAATATTATTATGCAAGAATAGAAGTTCTATTGACTCTCTTTATTATATGTGTAGAAGAGGAAGTTATTTAAAGGAGACGTGCTTTATTAGAAGATACATTGAGCCATATATAGAAGATACACTTATTGAAGAATCCATCATTTAATGACATGGTTTAATAGTTGCGCATCAAGACTTTATTATCTCTGATTTACATCTAGAAGATGATGATCTTCATAATGAAGGCATTGATTAAAGAATATATTAATTAATGATGAAGACAAGTATCTCTTGTTATGGAAGCAGTTTATGGTATTAACTAATATCCTAAATTAGCTCAAGATGTCTCCAACGGCTACAATATTCAAAAACTATATATAGGAATCAAATTGAAGATTTGAGCAACAACACTCACAAGAAAAAGACTTATTTATTTGTGCTAAAATATTGTAACATTCACTTAGTGATCATAGCTTTATTAGAAGCAAAATAGTTACTTTATTATTATTATTGTAATAGTTAAGTAAAATCCCTTGAGTGACTAGTTTCAGTCAGAAGACTCAAGAGGACATTGACTGTAGGTCAGTGTGTGTATTCAATTATTGAATAGTGGATTAAGACCTTAGTGATAGAGGCAAAATCACCTTGGCGGGTGGACTGGACGTAGTTTGAGTTCAAACAAACCAGGATAAATTAACTTGTCATAGAAGTAAATTTAAGTTGTTAAGAAAACCCAATTCCAACCCCCCTTCCTTGTGTTTTACACACCTTCAATTGGCATCAGAGCGCTGGGTTCTGAGAAATACACTTAACCGTGTCAGTAAAAGATCCAGAAGTTAAAACACATGGCAGACGCTGGCAATAACAACAATGACTACCAAAATGACAAGATCAACGCAAAACCTCCAGTGTTCAATGGTGACAATTTTGACTACTGGAAAGATGTTATGGAAAGTTTCTTTCTAGCTCTGGATGGAGATCTTTGGGACATGGTGACAGATGGATACACTCATCCTGTTGAAGCAGATGGTTAGAAGATTGAAAGAAAAAATATGACAGCTCAGCAGAAGAAGGAATTCAGAAATCATCACAAAGCTAGAACCATACTTCTGAGTGTTATCTCATATACAGAATATGAGAAAATTACAAACAGAGACTCAGCCAAAAACATGTTTGATTCCCTGAGGATGACACATGAAGGCAACACTCAAGTCAAGGAGACTAAAGCTCTAGCCCTCATCCAGAAGTATGAAGCTTTCAAAATGGAAGAGGATGAGACAATTGAAAAAATGTTCTCAAGGTTCCAAATTATGGTAGCTGGACTGAAAGTTCTGGACAAAGGCTACTCAATAGCAGATCATGTAAAAAAAATCATCAGAAGCTTACCAAAGGCTTGGAGGCCCATGGTCACTGCTCTAAAGCTATCTTAAAATCTGAATGAAATATCTTTAGAAGAACTGACCAGCTCCTTGAGAAGTCATGGGATAGAACTAGAAGAAGATGAACCCCAGAAGAAAGGTAAGCCTGTAGCTCTTAAATCTAACAAATCTGTTTCTAAAGCTTTACAGGCAGAAGAAGAAGAAAGTTCTGGATGCTCATCAGAAGAAGATGAATGATCTCTTCTATCCAGAAGAGTCCAACAACTCTTGAAGCATCATCAGAAGAAGTTCAGAAATACCAGAAAAACAAGCAATCACTCTGAAGTAACATCTGGTCACAAGAAACCCAGAAGCAAAGAAGTTGCGTGCTATGAATGCAAAGAACCAGGACACTACAAGAGTGAATGTCCAAAACTCCAGAAAGATAAACCCATAAACAAATTCAACAGAGAAAAGAAAAAGAGTCTCATGGCAACATGGGATGATTCTGAATCATCTGAAGCAGAGTCAGATTCTGAAGATGAACAAGCTAACATTGCACTAATTGCAAATATACCAGAAGATGATCACTCATCAGAATCAGAATCAGACTCAGATTCAGAAGAGGTATTCTCTAAACTTTCTAGATCTCAATTAGAAGCTAGCCTCTCAGAAATTCTTGAAAAATATCAGAAGCTTCAATTCAAATACAAATACATGAAACAAAGTCTGGTATCAGAATTAGAAGAAGTTAGAAAACTAAAAACAGAAAACTCTGAGCTGAAAGAAAATATTTTTGAATGCAAAAACTCTTTTGAAAAACTTAAAGCTCAGAAGGAATCTGACTTAGAAGATCTAATCAATTCTGATAGTATCATAAAACAATATGACTATGGTTTTCAAAAATTCCTAGCTAAAAGCATAGATAGAAGCAAAATTGCATCTATGATCTATGGAGTTAGTAGAAATGATAGAAGAGGCATAGGCTATGTGAAAACTAAAGAAACTCTGAAGTTTAAAAAGATTGATGACATTGTCATAAAAACTAATACTCCTCTAAGTTCTCATTTTACCTATGGTCATAACCATGACCTAATATATACTAGTGAGTCAGCTTGTTCCACAAGTTCTGATTTGAAACCTAAAATGAATCAGAAGTTTGTAAAAACTAACAAACAAGGACCCAGAAGAATATGGGTACCCAAGGATAAAATTGTGTATGTTGCAGATGTCTTTAACAGCAAAACTAAAACACCAATCTTGGTACCTGGACTCTGGATGCTCACGACACATGACGGGAAGAAAGCATATGTTCCAAAGTCTTGAATTAAAAGATGGAGGCCACGTAGGTTTTGGAGGTAACCAAAAAGGAAAAATAATTGGCTCTGGAACTATTGGTAATGGAAACCTTCCCTCTATCTCTAATGTTCTATTAGTAGAAGGATTAATGCATAATCTATTATCCATAAGTCAATTAAGTGATAATGGCTATGACATAATATTTAATCAAAAGTTTTGTAAAGCTGTTAGTCAGAAAGATGGAACAATCCTCTTCAGTGGAAAGAGAAAGAACAACATATATAAAATAAAACTTTCTGAATTAAAAAATCAGAATGTAAAATGTCTAATGTCTGTGGAAACTAAGCAATGGGTCTGGCACAGAAGATTGGGACATGTTAATATGAGAAGATTATCTCAACTTAACAAACTCAATCTGGTCAGAGGACATCCAAACTTGAAGTTCAACTCAGAAGCTCTGTGTGAAGCATGTCAGAAAGGCAAATTTTCAAAACCTACCTTTAAAGCTAAAAATGTTGTATCTTCCTCTAGACCACTAGAACTTCTGCACATTGACTTGTTTGGACCAGTGAAAACTGCTTCAGTCAGTGGTAAGAAGTATGGATTGGTGATCGTAGATGACTTCAGCAGATGGACATGGGTAAAGTTCCTTAGACACAAGGATGAGTCAATTGATGTATTTTCTAACTTCTGCAAACAAGTTCAAAATGAAAAAGAATTTAAAATTATTAAAGTCAGAAGTGATCATGGTGGAGAATTTGAAAACAAACAATTAGAATCATTTTTTAATGAAAATGGCATCTCTCATGATTTTTCTTGTCCTAGAACTCCTCAACAAAATGGGGTTGTAGAACGTAAGAATAAAACATTGCAAGAGATGGCCAGAACCATGATCAATGAGACTAACATGGCTAAACATTTTTGGGCAGAAGCAGTAAATACAACATGCTATATTCAGAATAGAATCTCTATAAGACCTATTCTTGAAAAGACTCCTTATGAATTGTGGAAGATCAGAAAGCCCAACATTTCATATTTTCATCCTTTTGGGTGCATATGTTTTATTCTGAATACTAATGATTCTCTGAATAAATTTGACTCTAAGGTACAAAAGTGTTATATGTTAGGATACTCTGAACGTTCTAAGGGATACAGAGTATACAACACAGAAACACGTATTGTCATAGAATCTATTTATGTCAGATTTGATGATAAGCTTGGTTCTGAAAAACCAAAGCAGAATGAATTTCTTGCAGATATAGAAGTTGAAATTTCTACAAACAGAACATCAGAAGAACAATCACCCACAGAACAAAACAAGACAATCACTCCAACAAGCTCTGAAGAACCCACTCAGAAGAGACTATCCAGAAGCAAAGTGAATCATCCAGAAGATAAAATCTTGGGAAAGAAGGATGAACCAATCAGAACAAGATCATCATTCAGAAACTCTGAAGAATCTCTAATGGGACTAGTCTCCCTGATTGAACCAACTTCTGTAGAAGAAGCTCTCTCAGAAAATGATTGGATTCTGGCTATGCAAGAAGAACTTAACCAATTCACCAGAAATGATGTATGGGATCTAGTTCCTAGGCCCAGAGGATTCAACATCATTGGCACCAAATGGGTATTTAGAAACAAGCTAAATGAACAAGGAGAAGTTGTCAGAAACAAAGCAATACTGGTTGCACAAGGTTATAGTCAACAAGAAGGAATTGACTACACAGAAACCTATGCCCCATTCGCTAGGTTAGAATCAATTAGACTTCTAATTTCATTTGCTGTAAACCATGATATCATTCTATATCAAATGGATGTCAAAAGTGCATTTTTAAATGGTTCTATTGATGAAGAAGTGTATGTACACCAACCCCCTGGCTTTGAAAATACAAAATTTCCAGAACATGTTTTCAAACTCAAAAAATCTTTATATGGTCTGAAGCAAGCTCCCAGAGCTTGGTATGAAAGACTAAGCACTTTTCTTCTGGAAAATGATTTCATCAGAGGGAAAGTGGATACAACACTTATCAGTAAAAACATTAAAAATGATCTTCTGATATGCCAAATTTATGTAGATGATATAATATTTGGTTCTACTAAAAGTGCCTCGGGAAAGGAGTTTGCTAAGTCTATGCAGGCAGAATTTGAAATGAGCATGATGGGAGAATTAAAGTTCTTTCTGGGAATCCAAATAAATCAAACATCAAAAGGAACATACATTCATCAAAGAAAATATGTCAAAGAACTTCTGAAGAAATTTGATTTATCAGAAAGTATCATCTCTAAAACTCCTATGAATCCTACATGTATTCTGGAGAAAGAAGAGGTAAGTAAGAAAGTAGATCAGAAACTCTATAGAGGTATGATTGGCTCTCTCCTCTATCTAACTGCATCTAGACCAGATATTCTATACAGTGTATGTTTATGTGCCAGATTCCAATCAGATCCTAGAGAAGCTCACTTAACAGCAGTTAAGAGAATTTTTAGGTATCTGAAAGGTACTACTAATCTTGGTTTATACTACAGAAGATCCAAAGATTACAAACTTGTAGGATATTGTGATGCTGATTTTGCTGGAGATAGAACAGAAAGAAAAAGTACTTCTGGAAGTTGTCAATTTCTGGGAGATAATCTAATTTCTTGGTCTAGAAAAAGGCAGTCAACCATAGCATTATCAACTGCAGAGGCTGAATACATTGCAGCAGCTGGATGCAGTACTCAGATGCTCTGGATGAAAAATCATCTTGAGGATTTCAACATTTATGAGAGTAACATTCCCATCCTCTGTGATATTACTTCTGCTATTTGTCTCTCTAAAAATCCAATTTTACATTCTAGAGCTAAACACATAGAAGTTAAACATCATTTCATTAGGGACTATACTCAGAAGGGAATTTTACTGTTAAAATTCATAGATACAAATCACCAATGGGCTGATATTTTTACAAAACCCCTTCCTGAAGATAGATTTAATTTCATTCTAACCAACCTTAGCATGAAATTATGTCCAGAATGAAAATGCTTTAATTATATGTCTTTAACTCTCAGAAGTTCTGAACGTAATCCTCTATTTCATTCTTTCAGAAGATATTATTTTCTAACTGTTTAATTCTGAGAACTTCTGTTCAAAGGAATAACATGCAGATCTTTACATCAACAAGTGTCAACAAGGCACTAAAGGAATCCCATTAGAATTAGAACAAGTGTCCAAATTCTGAAGAGTGACAGAACATGCATTGGACAACTGTCCTCTACAGAAGGACACCTGTTAATCTTCTGGGAAACTGATACGGCTGACTTGACATCATAAAGGAAAATATCTTTTTGGTAACTGTTCCAGAATCTTTTACGCCTTCCCCTATGACTGCTGCATTAATTATTTTCCATCATTATGTTTTTAAATTAAATTTTTCCCACAAACTTCTCGTCTTATTAAATGAAATTTTTTCTATATAAACAAATTTTTACTTTTACTTTTCTTTTTTACCTTCATTGTCTTGTTCCTGAAATTTTTTTTCACTTTCACCTTTCGTTCTCTCTGAATTTTTATTAAAACCCTAAACCCTAAAAAACTCATCTTAGTAACAATGGCTTCCTCATCTCAACAACAACAAGACTCAACAGATGTGCTTTATGTTGAACCTGTGAATACCCTTCTTACTCTAACTGACAAACTTGAAGTTCTGTGTGAGCTCTTTGTGGATTTTAACAGCTTGAAAGATAATGGTTTTGACCTACTTCCTGCCGTCCAAGCTCAAGGTTGGGAGAAGTATTTTGATCGTCTCATGGGACCAGTTTTCCCAAAATTGGTTAAGGAGTTCTGGGTGTATGAAAGTGCTTCTAACACTCATGTTACTTCATATGTGCTGGGAAAAAGAATCATAATCTCTGAAGACCACATTGCTAGGCTCATTAAATCTGATGGCAATGGAATCAAGTGTAGTGAAATGGACAAACTGTCAGATACCAAACTGATAGCTAAAGAAATCTTCACTTCTGGCCAACCTTCTAACAAGATAAAGGATCTGAAGATTCCTCTTAGAATTTGGGCCAAGATCATTCTTGGAAACATCTGCCACAGGAAAGCAACAAACTCTCCAGATTATATTAACATGGATCAGCAGTTCCTGTTGTACTTTATTGCTAAACAGAAGAAGGTTAACCTTGCACACTCTCTTTTTCAACGTCTGGAAAACAGTGTGAAGGAAACAAGAGATGGAGAGAAAACCAAGAGGGATTGGATTCCTCTAGGGCGTTTAATCTCTGACATTCTCTATGAGAATAAGTTGGTGGACTATCTGGATGAAGTCAATCAGATAGAGCTTTTATAAATAGATGTTGGTAAGCCTCTAAATGCTAAGAATCTGAAGAAGATGAAGTTCATAACTTCTATCAAGAAAGATCATGTCCTCTACTCCAGAGAGGTCATAACCACAAGGAAGATTCCTCTGCAGAACTTCCCACTCTTTTCTTCTGACACACCTCCAGAGGTTGTGGTCAGATACTTGGATTCCTGCAAGCAACATGGTGTGGATCCAATGTTTAAGGCAACATAACTTACTCAACAAACTCCAGATGCTGCATCAACAAGGAGCAAGAAAAGAAAGGCTGTAGAAGGATCGTCTCAGAAGGCTCCTAAAACTACCAGAAGAACAGGTAATACTTCTGCCTCTAACTCTGAATTCATTTTTGTAGTAGAAGCAGTTACAGTAGAAGTGTCTGAAGCACCCTCTGTCCCAACACCTTATGATCAAATTCCTTCTGCACCAACTCCTTCTGAACCAACCCCATCATCTGAACCAACCCCATCCTCTGAACCTATTCCTCCTTCTAACCCTATTCCCTCTGTCATACCTGCAACCTCTGCTGTCTCTTCCATATTATCTTCACTTTATCCACCAGAAAATGAACCCTATCAACCACAAACCCTATCAGACTTTGATATCCCCATAGATACAACACCCCTATCTGATATAGACCGTTCACCATCAGTTGAAACACACACTGCCCTTCAACATGTTCTTTCTGACATTGATGATTTCCAACCCCCAGAATCTGAACAAATCCCATCTTTTCAAACTTTTGAAACACACCACCATAGCAGTTTCCAACCACTAAATTCTGATGGCCTTGTTTTTAATCTTTCACCAATAAGAGAAAGCTCCTTGTCTTCCTATGAGTCTACCCCTCCTAACTCACCAACTTTCATCACCATCCCTGACACACCACCAGAAGAAGCTGAACCTGAAAAATCCCCTTAGAACTTCTGTCAATATTGAAGCTCTACAGAAATTATCCTCTGTCTAAAATAAAACTGCCATACCAACACCAAAACCAAAACCCACGAAAACAGACATTTTTGCACCGTTATTTGCTTTTGAAACAGTAATGAAAATCAAGTTAGAGGATCTGAAGGCTGCTTGCTCAAAGCTTCCTGATCCAGCTGCTTCTGACTTTCTGTGGGCTAAGTTCAGAAAATGGTTCAATGTTGAGACTAAACGGCTGAAGGACATCTGCTATGACATTGCTCATCAGAACTTCTATGAGTATCTCAAAGCAGTTGTTTCAAACATTGAAAAGAACAAACCACTCCTTCTGGATGACAAACCCTGGATAGAGTCAGAACCTCTGGAATCACACTCTGGACTTCAAATGGTTCTAGTTCCTTCTGAAGAAGATCAGGATGCTGATTCTGCTCAACCAACAGCAACTGAAGAATTTTCTGAAAATCAAGCTGCTCCAGAAGCTGAGGAACCTCTACCAACCACTCTTGTACTGAAGACCTTAGAAGAGTTGAAGAAGGAAAATGAGATGGTTAAGCAAAGGCTGGATAAGCAAGATGAAACCAATGCTGAGTTGAAGAGGATGATTGGAAAACAAGTGGAATTATCCTCTGAGATCAAGTCTCTGCTGGAGGCCTTAGTTACTAAGATGCATCCCTGATTTTCTGTTCTGCTTATTTTTTTTCTGTTTTATCTTCTGTTTATCTTGACTGATTAAGTTCTACTGGTTATTTTCTTGTTGGCTTTTGATTCTATTTAAATGAAAACTTATTTTGCTTCTACCCACTTGCATTTTTTTCCTGCATTTATACTTTTTGATTATGACAAAAAGGGGGAGAAACGTAGAAGATCTTGATCTATAGCAGTTTATCAAGATTTGCCTCTAACATATATATTCTAATAAAACTATTTGAGTTGTGATTCTAAAATAGAAATAGGTCAAGTAATCAACTCAGGGGGAGCTAAGGCTAATGAAACTTCTGAAGGATAAAACTTCTGAAGAAACCTCTAAATAGAAATATTTGATTTTATTTAATCAAAGGGAGTTCTTCTAATCCTATTAAACTCTATTCTTAAAATCTAAATAAAATGTTTTGTCATCATCAAAAAGAGGGAGATTGTTAGAACAATTATGGTTCTAAACCTCTAAGAGTTTTGATGATAACAAATATTATTATGCAAGAATAGAAGTTCTAATGACTCTCTTTATTATATGTGTAGAAGAGGAAGTTATTTAAAGGAGACGTGCTTTATTAGAAGATACATTGAGCCATATATAGAAGATACACTTATTGAAGAATCTATCATTTAATGACATGGTTTAATAGTTGCGCATCAAGACTTTTTTATCTCTGATTTACGTCTAGAAGATGATGATCTTCATAATGAAGGAATTGATTAAAGAATATATTAATTAATGATGAAGACAAGTATCTCTTGTTATGGAAGGAGTTTATGGTATTAACTAATATCCTAAATTAGCTCAAGATGTCTCTAACGGCTACAATATTCAAGAACTATATATAGGAATCAAATTGAAGATTTGAGCAACAACACTCACAAGAAAAAGACTTATTCATTTGTGCTAAAACATTGTAACATTCACTTAGTGATCATAGCTTTATTAGAAGCAAAATAGTTACTTTATTATTATTATTATTGTAATAGTTAAGTAAAATCCCTTGAGTGACTAGTTTCAGTCAGAAGACTCAAGAGGACATTGACTGTAGGTCAGTGTGTGTATTCAATTATTGAATAGTGGATTAAGACCTCAGTGATAGAGGAAAAATCACCTTGGTGGGTGGAATGGACGTAGTTTGAGTTCAAACGAACCAGGATAAATTAACTTGTCATAGAAGTAAATTTAAGTAGTTAAGAAAACTCAATTCCAACCCCCCCTTCCTTGTGTTTTACGCACCTTCAGCATACAAGCTTATTTCTCAACCATTTTCAAAAGTAAATACATCATGATGATCAGCGAAGCATAAAGAACATTTCTATAACCTAAAATTGCATTTCTGGAAAAAAAAATTCTTGAGGATACCTGAAGTGGAGCTTTCTCAATCTGAGCTATCTGGCCTCCTCTTTGGTGTAAAATGACTCCAATGATCCTCCTGGTGATGCTTTGGTGCTTGAAAAGAGTTTAGAATGGCTAGAATGAAAGCTTGCAGCTCAACTGGTCAGAAATCGTATTCTTGTTTGGCTGGCTTTGAGGCTTGTTTGATGGTTGGTTTATGTTTTATGGATCATTTCTGAATGAATGGTGAAGTTTGTTTTGAAGTTTGATGGCTGGACAGAAAGTTTCGAAGGTTTTTTCTTTTGGGGTGATTTTGAGAAACTTGGTGATTCTGAGGTTCCAGCCTTGTGTGTTGTATGTTATGAGTTGCCTTTGATCCACATAACAAGCTTTGATAGGTCAGAGGAGTTGTTGTGGCCTATGGTGATTGGTATGGGCAAGTTGCCAAAATGTCAACATAACTTGTACTTGAGGTATGGGCTGGTTCTGTGGCTGTTTCAATGCATGGCTCGAGTCATCTTGGTTCAAGGATAGCCATGGAAGTCATACTTTGCACCTGGCACAAGTGGAAGCATGGTTGTATGAGTTTTTGCAAGCCTTGTACATTTTGGCCCCTTTGTGATTTCTTGATGTGCAAGGCATAGAAACTTGTGATTCTTGGGCCAATTTTGATTCTTAGGCAATACACTATGTTTGTATGATGCCTAGAAGTGTATTAGAGGTCACAAAATGACTTGGTTTGTGAATTTGCAAAAAATCCTCTTTGGCATGAATGTGAAAATTATGTCATTTTTGCCAACTTTGCCAAGCCATAACTTGAGTTCCATAATGAATTAGAACTTGTTCTTGTACTTTTTGAAAAGGTAATGATCCAATCTACAACTTTCATGACCAACAATTTTTCATTTGAAGCATTTTTGGTTGAGAAAGAGGAGGTTGAAAAACTTTCCCAAAATGGAAAGTTTCCATTACAAGTAATTTCCATTTTTGGCAACTTTTGGTTTAGCTCAATTTTCTTCAATTTTGTGAACTTCCAAGCACTTTAATGATCAAATAAAGATCATACAACATCAATTTGATGAAAAATCCACTTTGGTTCCATTGTTGGGGGCCTCAGATGCCCTGATTTTGCTCTGACTTGTTCAAGAAGTTATCCAGTGAACAAATGACTTCCACAATGAATTTCTTCATCAAACTTGGTACACATGATCCTTATAACATATTGAGACTATTAGAAACAATAATAACCAAACAATTTGAAGTTATGGCCTCTGAAACCAAAACCCTAATTTCAAGTCATCTGTGCAGTGAAACCCTAGCTCTGCTTCCATGCCTTCCCAGTTCTGGTGATTTTTTGACTTCCTTGATCTTTGAGGGATATAAAATGATGATAGAACACACATGGACCCTCTTGGAATTATTAGAGACCTTTGGAGTGGCTCAGATGGATCCTTGGATTGCTCAGATCACAAACCCTAGATGCAGATGAACTTAAACTAATGCAGTGAAGCAAAAAATGCAATATGAGATGATATGCTTAAACTTATGAAAAGATGAAAGATGACAAGCCATGGTGTGAACTTAGTGAGGGCAAATTTGGGGTGTTTACACTGGATCACAATGGATGCAGACTGTTGTGCCTATGCCAGGAAGTGTCATAAATGCCAAATTTATGCAGATAAAGTGCATGTGCCTCCGAATCCCTTGAATGTGATGTCTTCACCTTGGCCCTTTGCCATATGGGGCATTGAAATGATTAGAAAGATTGAACCGACTACTTCGAATGGCCACAGATTCATCCTGGTAGCCATTGATTACTTCACCAAATGGGTAGAAGCAACTTCGTATGCAAATGTTACCAGACAAGTGGTATCCAGATTCCTGAAGAGAGACATCATCTGTCGATATGGAGTTCCCGAGCAAATCATTACTGATAATGGTTCCAATTTGAACAACAAAATGATGGTAGAACTGTGTCGGGACTTCAAAATCCAACATCACAACTTTTTTCCTTACAGGCCAAAGATGAACGGCGTTGTTGAGGCAGCTAACAAAAACATCAAGAAGATTGTGCAAAAGATGGTGGTTACTTACAAAGACTGGCATGAGATGCTACCATTTTCCTTGAATGTGTATCAGTTCTTAATTAGAACGTCTACTGGGGCAACACCGTATCAGCTTGTGCATGGTATGGAGGCAGTCCTACCTGTTGAAGTTGAATTACCCTCCTTACGGATACTGATGGATGTAAAGCTGAATGAAGCAGAATGGGTCCGATCTCGGTACAATCAATTGAATCTGATCGAAGAAAAGAGATTAACTGCTATCTGTCATGGGCAGCTATATCAGAAAAGAATGAAGAAAACATTCGATCAGAAAGTCAGGCTTCGGGAATACCAAGTGGGAGATCTTGTGCTGAAGAGACTTCTTCCTCCTCATACAGACCACATGGGCAAGTGGACTCCGAATTACGATGGTCCATTCATAGTAAAGAAAGTTTTCTCTGGTGGAGCACTAATGCTCATTGCTATGGATGGTGAAGATTTCTTATCCCATGTGAATTCAGATGCAGTTAAAAAATACTTCGCATAAAAATGACCCGCTGGATATAAAAACAGAATGTAAGTCCAGGCAAAAATAGGGCATCCCGGCGAGTCAAAAATAGAATAAAAGACTCGGGCAAAAATAAGGGAAAAATCAGAAAAAAATGTACACCTGCTGAGTTGAAAAGCCGTATTGGACAGCTCAGGAAAAAATGGGTATCCCGGTGGATTGAAAACCCGAAAGGGAGATCCACGCAAAATAAGGGAATAAGCGAACAACTGCACTCTGAATTCGTCTGTATCACTTACAACACGGCAAGCTCCGAAAGGATAAAGCATCATCCAGAGTCAATCTTCTTCAAAAATCAAGATAAGAAGAGCATCAAGGTCATACGGGTCATATCAAAGGAAGCTCGCCGGAGCATCGTCAACATTGCCAACACTTTTACTTTTCTCAATTTGTAACAATCTCCTCATTCCATGGGATTTGTTTCTTTGACTGTATTTTCCAATTCAGGACACCCAGATTAATAAAATCAGATTTTCAGTCACACCTCGTTTCGTACATTTTTGTTTCGTTTGCAAAATGTCCAATATCCATGATATAATATTTGCATAAAACAAATGAGCAGTTCTTGATAAATGCTTGCAGGAAATAATCTTACATCCAGGAATATCTAACTCCTATAAGGGAATCTGGTAAGAGATACCTTGGGATACTCGTGCGTTTCTTTGTCTTAACAGGATTGCAGATATTCAAATACGTAGCATGGGGCATACCAGGCATCACTTCCCCCAGCACACCTCCTCCAAGTAGTATCTGGAAAGCTTTTCCTAAAGGAGTTGTTAAAGCCTCCTCATCCCTGGCCGGGATCCCCACATAGTCCTTTAGGAAGATCATTCAATGATCTTTTCCCCCCAAACAGAGTTCCAGGTCTCTCAAAGACAAACGAACCATCTCCCCGCAGAGTTCCAGCCTCTCCCCAGAAGAGCAATGCCTGAATTTCTCACACAACAAAGTGACGGAAGCTTCCTCATCCCCAACTGGGTTGTTTCCTTACCGGATAGATCTATCAGTGATCTATTTCCCTAAGCAGAGCCATATATTTTCTCAGATCTACCAATGATCTCATCCCCAGTTGGGATACTCCTTCAAACAGATTAGCCAGAGATCTTCACAGCAGCAGGATCCGAATCCTGGATCGGTTTCTTTTGCATAATCATAGCATTTTCATCATATTCACCAAATAAGCGTAGCATTCCGTCTAATAAGAAGAATTACGGCAAAAATCAAACATTTGCATGATCACAAGTTAGGATCAAACCGGTCACCTGTAAATACCATTAGTATTTCATCAACAATGTATATAAAGACTCACATCCCTTGCAAATAAAAGCCAAAGCGTCCCCTTTGCACTCCCCAACACAAATACGTGTTCATATATACCTTTCCGACACTCGTCTGTGTCATTTTATTCCCCTGCAGATATAAGCCACAAACATCCTCTGTGATTACAGATACCTATACACCCTCTTGACACCCGTCCGTGTCACCAATCCCCAGCACGGTTGCCCAATCACTTGTTGCCAACCAAACACTTCTTCATAATACACTCTTGTCGACACCCTTCTGTGTCTTCCTATCCCCACAGGTCGCCGAAACACCTTTTACACTCTCATATACAAATGTTTGTTCATAACTTATACACTTTCTCTTCTGACACTCGTTCGTGTCACCTTTCCCCAGTAAGTTGAACACTCGTTCGTGTCTTGCTCATACTTCACAATACTCATTCATACTTATACAGATACTCGTCCGTATCTTATATATATATATTCATTCCCCCACAGATTTGACACTCGTCCGTGTTCTTTGTTAACCAGTTGGTACTCGTCCGTACCATCATCTCTGAACACGCGTCAACATTTGTTTCTATCGATACTCGTCCGTATCACAGTCTTAAGGATGCTCGTCCGCATCTTTAATCCATACACAACATCAAACACTTATACCTTTTATTTTGGAAACCGTAAGCACTCGTCCGTGTTTACCACTCCCCGGCAGAACAACTTTTTCTTCTATCCGACATTCGTCCTATGTCATGATACTTTCGGCAGCCGTACCCTGCCAAGTGATCGTCCTTCACCTTTGGATGACCGTACCTCATCCTTTCCCCAACGGAGTCTCTATTATTGGAACCCTTTTCTATCCGGCATTCGTCCTATGTCATGATATTTAGCAGTCGTCCCCTGCTAGGTGATCGTCCTTCACCTTTTGATGATCATCCTTCATCATTTTACCCGATGGTCGTCCCCATCGTTGATCTTGTTATCTGACATTCGTCCTATGTCATGAAACAACCCCGAGAGCAGTCGTACCCTGCTAGGTGATCGTCATTCACCTCTTGATGGTCGTCCTTCATCATGCTTATCCGATGGCCGTCCCCATCGTCGACCTTTTCTATCCTACATTCATCCTATGTCGTGACAAAGAGCAGCCGTCCCCTGCTAGGTGATCGTCCTTCACCATTGATGACCGTCCCTCATCATTTATTTCATTTATTCTTTGAACTGATGGCCGTCCCCATCTTCGTTTACTTTACTTTGCAAACCTGATGGTCGTCCCCATCATTGAGTTTACCCTCAATCCCCAGGGAATCTTGTTTATTTACCCGATGGCCGCCCCCGTCGTGGTCTCTCTACTAGTCCCTAGCATGTCGGCCGTCCCCGTCATTGCTTTATCCCCAGCAGTCGTCCTCTGCTCGATGGTTGTCCTCCATCTCCCGTATTTGATAAATAATAATATACTTTCTTTTACAATTTATATCCCTTTTCTTCTTCTCCCCAGTGAGTGCAAATTTTGGACTATCTTTGGTATTCAACCACAAGTTATCTTGTTTGCCTGTTAAGCCAGGCGCTTACATCCTGCACAGCTAACTCATGTTTGAATAGGGGCAGCTGTAAACAATCCAAATTTTCCCTCACTAAGTTCACACCACTGATTGTGATCTTCCATATTTGCATTAGTTTAAGCATATCACATCATATTGCATTTTGTTTCATCTGCATAGTTCAAGTTCATCTGCATCTAGGATTTGTGATATGAGCAATCCAAGGATTCATCTGAGCCACTCCAAAGGTCTCCAATCATTCCAAGAGGGTCCATGTGTGTTCTATCATCATACTATATCCCTTAAAGATCAAGGAAGTCAAGAAATCACAAGAACTGGCAAAGCATGGAAGCAGAGCTAGGGTTTCACTGCACAGATGACCTGAAATTAGGGTTTTGGTTTCAGAGGCCATAACTCCAAATTTTTTGGTCATTCTTATTTCTAATAGTCTCAATATATTATAAGTATCATGTGTACCAAGTTTGATGAAGAAATTCATTATGGAAGTCATTTGTTCACTAGGTAACTTCTTAAGCAAGTCAGAGCAAAATCAGGGCATCTGAGGCCCCCAACAATGAAACCAAAGTGGATTTTTCATCAAATTGAAGTTATATGATCTTTATTTGATCATTTAAGTGCTTGGAACTTCACAAATTTGGAGAAAATTGAGCTAAACCAAAAGTTGCCAAAAATGGAAATGACTTGTAATGGAAACTTTCCATTTTGGGAAAGTTTTTCAACCTCCTCTTTCTCAACCAAAAATGCTTCAAATGAAAAATTGTTGGTCATGAAAGTTATAGATTGGATCATTCTATTTTCAAAAAGTACAAGAACAAGTTCTAATTAATTATGGAACTCAAGTTATGGCCTTGCAAAGTTGGCAAAAATCACATAATTTTCACATTCATGCCAAAGAGGGATTTTTGCAAATTCACTTGCCAAGCTTCTAAGTGACCTCTAATTGACTTCTAAACATCATAACAACATCACATGACTCATTTTGCTGAGAATTGCCCAAGAAATCACAACATTTCATGCCTTGCATCACAAGATACACCAAAGGGGGAAAATTTACAACACATAGAAACCCTAACATCAAGTGATCCAACTGCAATGTTTCAATCCTATGGCCTTCCTTGATCCATGTTGAGGCCAGACACCCCAAAATCTCAGGCCTGCACCATGCCCATACCTCAAGTACACATTCTTGACTTTTTTGCAAAAACACCCATACCAATCACACTATGCCACACCAACTCCTCTGACCAATCACAACATCATATGCAAGCATTATGGAACTCATAACACACAACACACAAGCCTGAATAATCCCATAGCTTAGATTGCCAAAATTCCTCTCAAAACTTCATATCTTTGAAACTTTCAAACCAGCCATCAAAACTTCAAAATTCTTTCACCAATCATCTCCATATAACCCCAGGATCATTTCCCACCCCTCACATTGGCCTGAAACCACCTCAAACAAAAACAGGATTTCCCTTACCTCAGAACTGAAACCTTCAAAACCCTCCATATAAACACCTTTCAAGCATTCCAAAAGCATAAGGGGATCAAGGGGAGTGGAAAAGCACTAAAGGGAGGTCCAGAAAGCTCAAGAACTGAAAGCTCAACCTTAGGTAGCCTCAAGAAATTTTTTTCTTCCAGAAATGCATTTTCATGTTATAGAAATGTTCCCCGTACTCCCCTGATCACACTGCACTTGTTATTTTTGAAAATGAAGAAATGAGCATGAATCGAATCTCTGTAATTTTTGACCTAAAAGAAGTTTGATTCGATTCATGCTGGTTTCTGAAAATAAATGAATCTTGTGCCTAGATTCTTGTTTGTTGTTGTTCATTGATCATTTCTGGAGAGTTTGATGCATTTTTGTGGTGTTTTGAGGAAACTCAGGTGAGGGTTGGCTGGAGAAGATGACCGGAGCTTAGCTCCGGTCACTTGAGTTTGATTAGGGTTAATTTCCCAGTTTTAACGTGGACCCTTGGATTGATTTTAAATTCGTGTTTGGACGGCCCAGATCTTGTCATTAAACCCTAAACCTAATTAATTAATTAAAATCTGGATTAATTAAGTTAATTAGGTCATTTAGCCTAGAAGCCATCTGGACCATTAAAACACGCGCGCAATCAATGTCCCCCCCTTAGATTTGAATCTGAACCCTTGGATTGGCATACCTTCCCTTTATTTGTTTTTTTAATTCATTTTCTTGCATTTCTTTCCACAATTATTTTAAAATAGCAAAAATCATTAAAAAATTCTGAAATTTTTTATCATGGCTTTTATTAATTTTTAGAAACCAAAAACATTTTTATTTTTATATTTTGAATTAAAAATTCATTTTAAAAATATTTAAATGTTTATTTTAATTAATTAATGGAAATTAATTAATTAAAATACCATTTAGGTTTCCAAAAATTCCAAAAAAATTCACATTGCATCTTAAGACATTGAGAAACATTGTCAAACCATTCATACAAATTTCTTTTTGGTTGTAATCCAACTTTGACATTTTTCTTGAATTTAGGGTTCATATAAATCCCTTTTTGGAACCCTAACTTCAAAATTTCTTTTCTGCCTAACCATGAAGGGTTTGACAATGTTTCTTTTTGCATTGTTTTCCATATAGAATTTAGTATCTAGCATAATTTTGTCATAAATTTATCTTGCATTTTCCCTCTTAAGGTACCCTAAAACCCTAGTTTACTTAGAAAAATCACAATTTTCTTTAGGTTAAGAGTTAGACCTTCTCCTTTAGGGTGTGATATCATATGGTGTTAGGATTCCTTTGAGTTCATTTGCATTTTTTTATCTTGTGATTTGTTTTTGTTTTTGACATTTGCATCTCATCCTTTCATGTAACCCTAATCTTGCATCCATACTTGCATCTTACATTGCATTGCATGAACATGTGAACTTGCCATGACATTCTAAGAACTTGTATGCCATCTTAGACATCTTAAGACATTGCTTGAACATTGCTTGGTCATTTATTCATACATTTTCCTTGCTTTGCATCTATTTCTGTAGATGTTAAGAATTGGCAGAATTTTTGACAAACAAGAAGTATTGAACTTAGTTCAGGATGTCACACCAGATGTTGTGACATTGCCAAACAAAGTAAAAGTTAATGAAATTAGTTCAAGACATCAGGATGTCACACCAGATGTTTTGACATCGTAAACCTGCTACCTGACTTAAATGATGCATAACAGAAGTGAGTAAATTCAGGAGAATTTATCTGGAATTAATTGTAAGGAGATAAGCACTCCAAGGTGCATCTTTAGGAAGCTTAGTTATCTGGTTTCAGTGTAACAGAATAACTAACTCACCTTGATTCAAGGAGATAACAAACTAACTAACCCTAATTCAAGGTGATGACTGTGGGATTTATCAAGGTCTGGATAATTTGCAAAAAGCCCACAAACCAAGCATCTATTTAAGGAACTGAAACTCTCAGAAAAGAGCACGAATTTTAGAAGACTGTAAAGAGTGTTTTGTAAAGCTGGTTGTTTTTAAGCAGGTTTTAATTGTTTGTCACTTTATGATCTTTTAAGCAAAAAGTGTATTGTGTCTTGATTGAAACTTTTAAGTAAGATCAAGCTGTTGTGTTTGAAGTGTGACTTCAATTTTATTAATTGTAAAAGATCACTGTGTGATTGAGGGGGAGTGAGTAGGTACTCATATCTAAGTTGAGTCTTAGGTACAAATTGCCTTGGGTAGATATTAAGTGAAGGATTAAACTGGTTGGTTTAACTCCAGAATTAATATTACTTATATTGGATTTCCTTCCTGCCTTGGTAGCCCCCAGATGTAATTGTGGAGATACACTGAACTGGGTTAACAATTTCCTGTGTTATTTAATTTACCAGCTCTTTAAGTTTTGTTTAAGTGTTCAAGTGTTTAAACATCTGGTTCGACATCACGTACCTGATCCTAGAATTTCAATTGGCATCAGAGCAGGCACCCTGCCTGTATAACTGGGTGAGATCTAGGGACTGCAAATTTTGGGAACATGGACAGAGATGTAGGATCTGTGAATCGACCACCTATCTTGGATTGATCCAACTATGATTACTGGAAGCCAAGAATGGTAGCATTCTTGAAATCTCTTGATAGCAGGGCTTGGAAAGCTGTTAACAAAGGATGGGAGCACCCTGTCCAAGACAATAAGGATGGGGCAAAAGTGATGAAGCCTGAAGAAGAGTGGAGCAAGGAGGAAGAAGATTCAGCACTTGGAAATTCCAAAGCCTTAAATGCCTTATTCAATGGCATTTACAGGAACATATTTAGGCTTGTGCATCACTGTGAGCTGGCCAAGGATGTTTGGGACACTCTCAAAACTACTCATGAAGGAACATCAAAGGTGAAGATGTCAAGACTTCAACTTCTCACCACCAAGTTTGAAAACTTGAGGATGAAGGAAGATGAGACCATTCATGAGTTTTACATGAACATCCTGGAAATTGCTAACACTTCTGGTGCCTTGGGAGAGAAGATGAGTGATGAAAAGTTGGTAAGGAAGATTCTCAGATCACTGCCAAAAAGATTTGACATGAAGGTTACTGCCATAGAAGAAGCTCAGGACATCTACACAATGAAGGTTGAGGAGCTCATTGGTTCCCTTCAAACCTTTGAGATTGGAATGAATGATACAATTGTGAAGAAAAACAAAAGCATAGCCCTGGTCTCAAACACTGATAACGAAGAAGAAAGTCATGAAGCAGACTCCGAGGACAACTTATCAGAAACAATTGCTATGCTTGGAAGACAATTCAACAAAATTCTCAAAAGAATGGAAAACAGGCCCAGACCAAGTGGAAGAAACTCAACCTCTGAGAATAAAAGACCTTATGACTCTAATAGAAGGTCAAACTATGATGAGAAGACTAACCAAGGAAAAGGAATCCAATGTCATGGATGTGAAGGGTATGGACACATCAGAAGTGAATGTCCAACCTACCTAAAGAAGCAAAAGAAAGGTCTCTCTGTGTCCTGGTCAGATGAAGACTCAGGTTGTGAGTCAGAAGAAGAATCTGCAAAGCACATCACTGCTCTAGCTGGAGTATGTGAAACTGAAGGGGGATCTAGTGATGAGGATCTGACATTTGAAGAGCTTGAAGCATCTTACAGGATGCTATGTAAAAGGAGCACTGAAGTATGCATGGAAAATATACAGCAGAAGAAGCAGATTGAGGAATTAAAGGCTGAAAAGGCAAGTCATCTAGAGATCATTGACACTTTGAAAAGTGAAGTCAGCCTACTCAACTCCAAAATGGAACATATGTCCAAATCTTCCAGAATGCTCAACAGTGGCTCAAACACACTGGATGTCATTCTCAACAACAACAAGCATTCAGGGGATAAGAATGGGCTGGGATTTAATAAAGCTCAAAACTTTGAGGCTAGCACCAGCCAAACAACTTAAAATCCCATGAAGCCAAACAAGATGTTCAAGCAGATGTCTCAACATCATGACAAGAACATGATGAAAAAGAAATATCAAAGATGGAGATGCCATCACTGTGGAAGGTTTGGTCGCATGAAACCTTTTTGCTACAAGCTGCATGGATACCCCAATCAGAGTTTCCAGCACCCTCTTAAGCAGAAGACAGAGGTCACCAAGAAAATCTGGATACCTAAAGCTAGTCTGTATGCTGATCAAAGCCACCAGTACATGCCTAAGAACAAAGTCAACAGGAAGCCTTGGAACTCTAGAGATGGACACTACCCAGAACAGATGCATCAAAGGAAACCTCACAACAGGCACAAATGGTCCAAGAAGGTTGTTGCATCTATAGCTCATACATCTCTCAAAGTATCTGCTAAGGAAGACTGGTATTTTGACAGTGGCTGCTCAAGGCACATGACTGGACTGAAGAATTTGTTGGTAGACTTAAAGTCACACTCATCCAGATATGTAACCTTTGGAGATGGAGCAAAAGGGGAAATCAAGGGAGTTAGGACCCTGGACTGCTCAGGTGTACCAAGTCTAGATGATGTGCTGTTGGTAAAAGGATTAACTGCTAACTTGATCAGCATAAGTCAGTTATGTGACCAAGGTTACAGTGTCAACTTCACCAAAACTGAGTGTATAGTTTCTGATGAAGAATAGAAAGTTGTCATGAGAGGAGACAGATCAAAAGACAACTGCTATATGTGGGAACCCCAAGATTTCAGCCTCACATCTACTTGTTCCTTAGCCAAAGAAGAAGAAGTGAAGCTGTGGCATCAAAGACTGGGTCATCTTCATCTCAGAGGAATAAAGAAGATCATATCTATGGAGGCAGTGAGAGGAATCCCAAGACTTAAGATTGATGAAAGTAAAGTTTGTGGTGAATGTCAAATAGGCAAGCAAACCAAGATGTCACACCCAAAGCTTCAACATCTGACAACTTCCAAAGTCTTGGAATTATTGCACATGGATCTTATGGGACCAATGCAGGTAGAGAGTCTTGGTGGAAAAAGATATGCTTATATGGTTGTTGATGACTTCTCAAGATATACCTGGATAAGCTTCATCAAAGAAAAGTCTGATGTATTTGAGGTATTTAAAGATCTGTGCTATAGGATCCAAAGAGAGTAAGCTGTGTGGTCAAAATAAGAAGTGATCATGGAAAGGAGTTTGAGAATAAAAAATTCTCAGATTTCTGTTCTTCAGAAGGAATCAACCATGAGTATTCTTATCCCATCACACCTCAACAGAATGGGATTGTTGAAAGGAAAAATAGAACTATTCAGGAGTCAGCTAGAGCCTTGATTCATGCCAAGAAGTTACCCCTGTATTTTTGGGCTGAAGCTATGAACACAACATGCTACATCCACAATAGAGTCACACTAAGAAAGGGAACTTTATCCACCATCTATGAAGTCTGGAAGGGTAGAAAACCTACAGTCAAGTACTTTCATGTATTTGGAAGTAAGTGCTACATTCTGGCTGATAGGGATCAAAGAAGGAAGATGGACCCTAAAAGTGATGAAGGGATTTTTCTTGGATACTCCATAAATAGCAGAGCTTACATAGTATTTAACTCCAGAACCAAGGTTATAATGGAGTCAATAAATGTGATTATTGATGATGCCTCTGCAGATGTTGCTGATGATGTTGGAACATCTGCTGACAATCAAACTGAAGTTGAAATAGAAAGTGATAATCTTGACTTCACTCTAACTGAGGCAAGGTCAGAGCAATCCAACAAATCTCCCTCCATCAGAATCCAGAAAAATCATCCTAAAGAACTGATAATTGGTGATCCCAACAAAGGTGTCATCACTAGATCAAGAGAGGTGATCTCAGGCTCCTGCTTTGTTTCAAAGATAGAACCTAAGAACATCAAGGAAGCTCTGAATGATGAGTACTAGATCTCTGCTATGCAGGAAGAATTAGGCCAGTTTACAAGGAAAGAAGTATGGGATCTTGTTCCTAGGCCTGATGACATTAATGTGATTGGCACTAAGTGGGTGTACAAAAACAAGTCTAATGAGCAGGGAGTAGTTACAAAAAACAAGGCTAGGCTTGTGGCTCAAGGATATACACAAATTGAGGGAGTAGATTTTGATGAAACCTTTGCACCAGTAGCAAGGCTTGAATCAATCAGACTACTCCTAGGAATTGCTTGCATCCTAAAGTTCAAACTATTTCAGATGGATGTTAAAAGTGCCTTTCTAAATGGGTACCTTAATGAGGAAGTATATGTGGAGCAACCTAAGGGATTTGTTGATCCAAGCTGTCCAGATCATGTATATAAGCTGAGGAAAGCTCTGTATGGTCTAAAACAAGCTCCCAGAGCATGGTATGAAAGACTGACCACCTTTCTCATTAAACATGGATATAGAAAAGGAGGAATAGACAAAACCCTGTTTGTAAAGGATGAAGAGGGAAAGATTATGATTTCTCAAATATATGTGGATGACATAGTGTTTGGTGGGATGTCAGACAGGATGGTTAAACATTTTGTTACTCAAATGGAGTCTGAGTTTGAAATGAGCTTAGTGGGAGAACTAACCTACTTCCTTGGACTGCAAATCAAGCAAATGGAGGACTCCATGTTCATATCCCAAAGCAAGTATGCAAAGAGCACTGTCAAGAAGTTTGGGATGGACAATGCAAGTCACAACAGAACACCTGCCCCCACTCCTTTAAAACTGACAAAGGATGACAAAGGTGAGAGTGTGGACCAAAGCTTGTACAGAAGCATGATTCGAAGTCTACTATATCTTACACCTAGCAGACCAGATATAGCTTTTGATGTAGGTGTGTGTGCAAGGTATCAAGCTGAACCAAAAGTGATTCATCTAAACCAGGTTAAGAGGATATTGAAATATGTAAATGGAACATGTGACTATGGCATAGTGTACTCTCATGGTTGTGAACCAATTATCACTGGATTTTGTGATGCTGACTGGGCTGGAAGTGCTGATGATAGAAAGAGTACATCAGGAGGATGCTTCTTTCTAGGGAACAATTTAATTTCTTGGTTCAGTAAGAAACAAAACTATGTGTCCCTATCCACTGCTGAAGATGAATATATTGCAGCTGGTAGCAGTTGTTCACAGCTGGTATGGATGAAACAAATGCTCACAGAATACAATGTCCCAAAAGATGTCATGGCATTGTACTGTGACAATTTAAGTGCTATTAACATCTCCAAAAATCCTATCCAACACAGCAGGACTAAGCACATAGATATCATACATCACTTCATCAGAGAACTTGTGGAAGAGAAGGTGATCACATTAGAGCATGTAGCCACAAAGCTGCAATTAGCTGACATATTTACTAAGGCCTTGGATGCTACCCAATTTGAAAATCTAAGGGGTAAATTGGGAATCTGCATATGTGAAATATAGCAGTTATGGAAAAGTTCCAGCATGTCTCATGACATCGTGTGGCATGATCACCAGATGGCAGCACCAGTCTGGCCAATAACGGTTTGTATTCCACTCTTAAAAATTCCAATAGTAACGGATTCTATAAATGTACAAACGTGCTTTCACCTCCTCACATCCTCATTAGCTCCACTAAACGTTTTGCATGCTAAAGCTGAATTTCTAAACTCATCCAACTCTATCAAACCTAACTCCTTTTCCACTACAATCGAAAAAATGTCTCAACATCAAAACCCTAACTCCATTGATGAGGGTCTCAATCAAGAAGATGTAGTGCACGCAACTCCAATTTCTATAGTACCAATGGATACCACTCCTATAGATGAGATCAGAGGAAGCATTCCTATTGCTTAAAAACCCAGGACTCCTCATGCAAGAAGAGCTAAGGAGCCAGTTTTCAGTAAAAGCAAGGGAACTCCTTCATCTTTAAGCACCCTCAAAGCTTCTGCTTATGTGGACGCATCCATCAAACAGCTTGTAAACAGGATCCTTGCTGAACAAAGAGTTGTGCCTGGGGTGTCTGTTCCCCTGAATAGTATGCCTGCTCCACAAGAAGAACCAAGCAACCAGGCTGAAGAGGACATACCTGCTCAACAGGATGTCCCAAGAAATGTTGAAGCATCTAAGGGCCAGGACAAAGCCTCAACTGATGATGATAAAGCCACTGATGATCAAGCTCATGTTGATCAAGCTGCTGAAAAAGAGGCTTCCCAACATCCCAACCCAGGAAGAAGCCAACACCTCATAGGACTACCACTGCTGTTCCTGAGGCTCCCCTGGACAATGTGTCCTTCCATCATGTCTCTAGTGTGAGCAAGTGGAAGTATGTCTATCAAAGAAGGGTGGCTCTGGAAAGAGAGCTTGGCAGCAATGCTTTGGAGTGCACTGAGGTAATAGATTTAATCTCCAATGCTGGTTTATTCAAAACTGTCTCCAACTTTTCTCCCTGTTATGAACTGCTGGTCAAAGAGTTCATAGTCAACCTGCAAGAGGGGTGTGCTGATGGGAAATTTGAGGATTTCAGGAAGGTATATGTGAGGGGGAGATGTGTTGATTTTTCTCCTAGGGTTATAAATCAGTACCTGGGGAGAGAATCAGATGGGCCAAATGAGCTGGGAAAAACTAACAACCAAGTCTGCAAAATCATCACTGCCAACCAGGTCAAGTCATGGCCAATCAAAGGCAAACTATCTGTCAGCTTGCTAACAAGAAAGTATGCTATGCTGCATAGAATTGGAACTTGTATGCCATCTTAGACATCTTAAGACATTGCTTGAACATTGCTTGGTCATTTATTCATACATTTTCCTTGCTTTGCATCTATTTCTGTAGATGTTAAGAATTGGCAGAATTTTTGACAAACAAGAAGTATTGAACTTAGTTCAGGATGTCACACCAGATGTTGTGACATTGCCAAACAAAGTAAAAGTTAATGAAATTAGTTCAAGACATCAGGATGTCACACCAGATGTTGTGACATCGTAAACCTGCTACCTGACTTAAATGATGCATAACAGAAGTGAGTAAATTCAAGAGAATTTATCTGGAATTAATTGTAAAGAGATAAGCACTCCAAGGCGCATCTTTAGGAAGCTTAGTTGTTTGGTTTCAGTGTAACAGAATAACTAACTCACCTTGATTCAAGGAGATAACAAACTAACTAACCCGAATTCAAGGTGATGAATGTGGGATTTATCAAGGTCTGGATAATTTGCAAAAAGCCCACAAACCAAGCATCTATTTAAGGAACTGAAACTTTCAGAAAAGAGCACGAATTTTAGAAGACTGTAAAGAGTGTTTTGTAAAGCTGGTTGTTTTTAAGCAGGTTTTAATTGTTTGTCACTTTATGAGCTTTTAAGCAAAAAGTGTATTGTGTCTTGATTGAAACTTTTAAGTAAGATCAAGCTGTTGTGTTTGAAGTGTGACTTCAATTTTATTAATTGTAAAAGATCACTGTGTGATTGAGTGGGAGTGAGTAGGTACTCATATCTAAGTTGAGTCTTAGGTAGAAATTGCCTTGGGTAGATATTAAGTGAAGGATTAAACTGGTTGGTTTAACTCCAGAATTAATATTACTTATATTGAATTTCCTTCCTGGCTTGGTAGCCCCCAGATGTAAGTGTGGAGATACACTGAACTGGGTTAACAATTTCCTGTGTTATTTAATTTACCAGCTCTTTAATTTTTGTTTAAGTGTTCAAGTGTTTAAACATCTGGTTCGACATCACGTACCTGATCCCAGAATTTCAATTTCATTTCATAAGTATCCATGTGTTTTCATGCTTCCTTTGCATTCTATCTCTTGTATGAACATTCATAGCACTTGGTATGCCTTTGCATCATCTCATATCATCATTTTCATCATGTGTTTGCTTCTGATTTTGGTTTTTACATTTGCATATGCTTCATTTTCATTTCATTTCTTTCTTTATGCTAACCTTTTCAGGTGGTAAGTAACTTGAGAAGTGAATTTGCCTTCACTTCTCATTTCTCTTCTCATTCTTCTTATGCATCATTGCTGCATTTTTCTTTGACTTAGAGTGAGCTTGCTCATTCTTGTTCATCATTCACCTTCTTTCTCCAAGTTACTTATCTTCTTCAATGAAGTAAGTAACTTGTTTCTTTTGCTTCTCCTCCTTTCATCTGCTTCTTCCATTGGTGGCTTCTCTGAAGATCTCTTCCAAGCCTTACAAACCATAGGAACATCCAAGCATGACAATAATTAGGGTTGTGATTAGTCCCCCTTTAGCTTTTACCTTTGTGTTCTCTTTGTGTCTCTCTTATCACCTCGTCATTAGAGACTAAACCTTTAAGGCTTTAAGACTTTGTGATTAGGGTTATGCCTGTATCCTTCTCTTAGGATGGAGTGTATAACTTTAATCCTAAGTGTTAACCCCTTAATTTGTTTAAAGCTCTTAATTAATCCATCTAATAAACACTAAGACATTAACTTGTAACTTGGGCCTTGCATTAGGGTTCTAATTATTCCTTTATTGGTTAAGAAGGACTAAACCTAGTGTTAATGGACAAGTCCCTCTCAAGTTGTCTTACAAACCTTAAAATTCACTTCTTAATCTCACTCTTAACTAAAATCCACTTTAATAAAGGCTTGTTTTGTCATGAGGTTAATCCCTAATCATGGATTAAGTTGAGGTATCTTTCTCATCTTAAGTGCTCTCATCTATTATCCTTCTATTAGGATGGTGTAATGGGTTCACTAATCCTTGATTATGGCTTAAACTCATTACGTAACACTAAACAAAAACTCAAAAACATCTAAATAATCACAAGTAGGTTAATGATCTTAATCCTACATCATCATGGAAATTAAGTTGAGATGTTTATCTCATACTTAAGGTATTCTCATTATCCCTAATCAAAGGGAGGATATGATGAGTTTGCTAACCCTTGGTTTAGACTTAAGCTCATTAACTTATGACAAACACCAAAAATAATAAAAGACTGAAAACACAAAAACAAACAATAATCGTCTCCTTTGGGATTCTTTTCTCATCATCTTCACTCATAAACGAGAACTTGCTTCTTCCGTCTAATGCAAGACAGTTAGCACTCGAGCTAGACGAGTCATACACTTGAGGATAGACAAGTAGGTAGTTCACAGTCAATTTATCTTTCAGTCTCTTTGAGTCGAACTACGGTGTTCTGACTTCCTCATTGCACTAGATGATACGTAGGCATAACTTAACTATTATCGAACAAAAGTTTTTGTGTCTTCCCCCTCTTCCAGCAATCTCTTTTAAGCCTCATTCCTGAGCATTTCACTTAACCCTTTTGCACTGACACTTGTACATTCATTCTCAGCTTTTGCACACAGATAGCACAACCACTACCCCCTCTAAACACAATCTTTTAAGAGTGGATACCGTCGAGTACGACGGACAATCTGGGTGCTAATACCTTCCCAGGTTGTAACCAACCCCCTTTCTCAGTTTCTCTGGTTCGCAACCGTCTTATCCATATTCTTCTAGGTTTATGCAGCATTACCTTTCCTTCGGGATAAAAATGCCTAGCTGGCGACTCTATTCACCTTCATCTCATTCCTCCTTTCTCCGACCGTTCGCGCTTGTACCGGGATGCAAATCTTCGGGAGCGACAATGCCAATGCAACTTCAAAAGATCAGAATTGGCCCAAGGATTGAAGCATTTCATGGCTTGATTCACAAGAAACACCAAAGTTGGAAAATTGCATAAAGCATGACATCTCTTCATCCAAGCCTTCCAGCTGCAATCTTTTGATCCAAGGGCCATCCACAAACTCTGTTGAGGCCAAGACACCCCTTGAAACAGCTCTGCACCATGCCCATACCTCAAGTACACAAAATTGACTTTTTTGCAAAGCCTCCCATACCAATCAAG
Organism: Lathyrus aphaca; assembly: GCA_963966055.1. Taxonomy (NCBI): domain Eukaryota; kingdom Viridiplantae; phylum Streptophyta; class Magnoliopsida; order Fabales; family Fabaceae; genus Lathyrus; species Lathyrus aphaca. The sequence goes on along the minus strand of OZ014519.1, from coordinate 382,491,854 downwards.
CTGAGCCACAACAACTCTCTGAACCAATCACATTTGTTTATACTAGCCTCAAGCATTCCAAAGCACAACACACACAAGCTCTGAACCTCCCACAAGTCAGCAATCACAAAAACCTCAAGAAACCTTCACCTCTTTGAATATCATAGCACAACCACTCAAACTTCAAATTTTCTTCACCATTCAACTCAGCATCACCTAAGGAACAAATCCCAACCATTAGAATGGCCTGAAACACATCACACAACAAACACGATTTCTCACTCCTCAAAACTGAAACTCACAAAGGAGGCCATTTAAACTCTACTCAAGCTTTCCAGAAGCATCAGAGGGATCATTGGAGGCATTTTGCACAAAGGAAGAGGTCAGAAAGCTCCATTTTGCAAGGCTTCAACTCAGGTAGCCATGATGAACTTTTTTTCCAGAACTCTTATTTTAAGTTTAAATGCTTCTACATGTTTAGCTGATCATCCTGATATGTTTATTTTTGAAAATGGTTAAGAATCAAGCATGTATTGAACTTCTGAAAGTTTTGTGTAATTTTCCGTTTTGCTTCGAATCTTGCTTTTGATGAAACATAAATGGATTTTGTTGCTGGATTCGTGTTTAGGGTTGTTAGTTGAGTGATTCTGGAGAGTTAGAGGATCTGGGGTTACCTAGGGTGGAAGTTAGGGTGAAGAGCTGGCCGGAGAAGATGACCGGAGGTCTTCTCCGGCCACCTGAATGTCATTAGCCCAAATTAGGGTTTAGTTGCCCATATTGATTGTGGACCTTTGGATCTTGATTAGCTTAATGTGTGAGTGGCCATGATTAGTTCATTAAGTTAATTTCAGATTAATTAAAATAAAACTCAATTAATTAGTCAGGATTGATCTGGACCATTGATAAACGCGTGCAGTCAACCCCATCGCCCTAGGTTTAAATCTCAGCCATAGGATCTGCATACTTATCATTTTTATTCATTTAATTTTATTTTATTTTCATTTCTTTTGTATAACTATTTTAAAATATCAAAAATTATCACAAAAATATGAAACTTTGCATTCCGTCTTTAAATATTTTTCTCAATCCAAAAATAATTTTTATTTTATTTGTTGCATTAAAATTTTTTTTTAAAAATATTTAAATGTTATTTTTAATTAATTAAAGTATTTTAATTAATTAAAAATGCATTTAGGTTTCTAAAAATCACGAAAAAAATCATGAATCATCCCAATACATTTAGAAACATTTTCAGACTCTTCACACAAATTTCTTTTTAGGTTTGATCATAGTTTACCAATTTGCTTTGAATTAAGGGTCATAAAAATAACATTTTTAAACCCTAACTTTGAAAAATCATTTCTGCCTAGCCAAGAAGAGTTTGAACTGATTCTTTTTGAATTGTGTTACATATTGCATGTAGTTTATAGGTCTTTTTCCTCATGAATTTATCTTGCATTTTCAATTTGATTTGCATTTTTCCTTTTTAATCACCCAAAAACCCTAGAAAACTTAGGAAAATCATAACTTTTGATAGGTTAGGCTTCTGACCTTCTCCTTTGGGGTGTGACCTAATATGGGATTAGGGTTCGTTTGAGTTTGATTTCAAATTTTTATCATGTTGATTGCTTCTGTTTTAGTCATTTTCACTTCACATGTTCATAAAACCCTAATTTCTCATGTTCATTTGCATTCTCCTTGCATATTCATCATCACATGAACTTGCCATGACATTTCATGCATTCATATGTTACTTAGACATCTTAGGACATGTTAGAACCTTGATTGATCCTTTCTTCATTCATTTGCCATGTTTTGCATTCATTTCATTTCATAAACATCCTTGTGTTTTCAAACTTCAAAGCATGCTTCCTTTGCATCTCATCTTTGTATGATCACACATATGTATATTGTATGACTTTGCATAATCTCACATGAAATTTACATGGCATAAGCACTTATGAATTTGGTATTTACATCTCATTTCATCTCATTTCAATTCATTTCTTCATGCCATATATCTTATGCATTCATGCTAACACTTTCAGGTACTTTTGGTAAGTTACCTTGAGAGATGGATTTGCCTTCACCTCTCACTTCTTCTTATCTCTTTGATATGCATTTTAACTTGTCTTTGAAGTGAATTTGATTCACTTGTGTTATATCTCTCTCACTTTCTTCCTTTAAGTCACTTATCTTCTTAGGAAGTAAGTAACTTATTCTTCTGCTTCCTCCTCCTTTCATCTGCTTCTTCCATTGGTGGATTCTTTGAAGATCTTTCTCTAAGCCTCAAAAACCATAAGACATCCAAGCATGATAATGATTAGGGTTGTGATTAGTCCCCCTTAGCTTTTTTACCTTTGAGTCTCCTTAAGTCTCTCTTCTCATCTCAATAATCAGAGACTAAACTCTTAAAGTTTTAGGACTTTGGAATTAGGGTTATGCCTGCATCCTTATCTTAGGATGAAGTGTATAACTTTAATCCTAAGTGTTAAACCTTTAATTTGTTTAAACCTCTTAATCAAATCACTTAATAACCATCAATACTTTATCTTGTAACTTGTGCCTTACATTAGGGTTCTAATTCTTCCTTATGGTTAAGAAGGACTAACCCTAGTGTTTAATGGACAAGTCCCCCTCAAGTTGTCTTACAAGCCATAAAATCCAATTCTTAATCTCACCCTTTAATTAACATTCATTTAATAAAGGCTTGTTATATAATGAATTTAATCCCTAACCATGGATTAAGTTGAGGTATCTTCCTCAGCTTGAGTGTTCTCATCTATTATCCTTCTATTAGGATGGTGTAATGAGTTCACTAATTTGTGATTAGAGATTAAACTCATTACTTAACACTAAACAAAAACCAAAAACATCTAATTAATCACAAGTATATTAAGGATCTTAATCCTACATCATCATGGTAATTAAGTTGAGATGCTTATCTCATACTTAAGTAGGCTCATTATCCCTAATCATGGAGGATATAATGAGTTTATAACCCTTGTTTTAGGCTTAAGCTCATTATCCTATGCAAAACACCAAAAACAATAACAAAACTGAAAACACAAAAACAAACAATAATCGTCTCCTTCAGGATTCTTTTCTCATCACACTCATTCACAAGCGAGAACTTGCTTCTTCCGTCTAATGCAAGACAGTTAGCACTCGAGCCTGACGAGTCATACATTTGAGCATAGACAAGCAAGCAATTCATAGTCAATTTATTTTCCAGTCTCTTTGATTCAGACTACGGTGTTCTGACTTCCTCATTGCATGCGAGGATACGTAGGCATAACTTAACAGTTATCGAACAAAAGTCTCTTTGTCATCCCCCTCTTTCAACATTCTTTCTAAGCCTCAGTTCCTGAGCAATTCACCTTCTGCACTGACACCTGTACTTTCATTTTTAGCTTTTGCACACAGATAGCACATACACTACCCCTTTAAAAACAATCTTATGAGCGTGGATCCCGTCGAGTACGACGAACAATCTGGGTTCTAATACCTTCCCAGGTTGTAACCAACCCCTTTTCTCAGTTTCTCTAGTTCACAAACTTCTTATCCATCTCTTTCTAGGTTTATGCAGCATTACTTTTCCTTCAGGATAAAAATGCCCAGCTGGCGACTCTATTCAATTCATTTTCATTTTCTCTTTTCACCGACCGTTCGCGTCTGTACCTTGGAGACCTGGCATCTTTTTGGGGGAGCGACAGTGTCGCTCCCCGGATTTTCATTCTGGTGCAAACGCGAACTGGTGTCGGTGATGTTGAAGGTTGAGGTTGAATAGAGTCTCCAGCTAGGCATGTTTATCATGAAGGAAAGGTAATGTTGCATAAACCTAGAGAGATATGGATAAGATGGTTGCGAACCAAAGAGACAGGGTAAGGGGGTTGGTTATGACCTGGGAAAGTATTAGCACCCAGATCGTCCGTCGTACTCGACGGGATCCACGCTTACCTGATTGTGTTTAAAAAAGGGGGAAAGGTATGTGCTAACAGTGTATAATGGAGATGGATGTGAAGGGTGACAGTGCAAAAAAGAACAGAAGCTCAAACTGGGAACTAAGAAAAGAAAGCTAGAAGGAGGAGAGGGGGGAGACCTGGGGACTTTTGTTCGATAATCGTTAAGTTATGCATACGTATCCTCTCGTGCAGTGAGGATGTCAGAACACCGTAGTTAGACTCAAAGAGACTTGGATATTTTGTGTGAACTGCTTGCTTGTATATGCTCAAGTGTATGACTCATCTGGCTTGAGTGCTAACTGTCTTGCATTAGACGGAAGAAGTGAGTTCTCGTTTTTAGAATGAATGTGATGAGAAAAGGATCCCAGAGGAGACGTTTATTGATTGTTTTTATGTTTTTCAGTTTATTTTTATTGTTTTTGGTGTTTTGCATTGGATAATGAGTTTAAGCCTTAATCGAGGGTTTGCAAACTCATTATATCATCCCTGATTAGAGATAATGAGTCTACTTAAGTATGAGATGAGGATCTCAACTTAATTACCCTAATGATACAGGATTAAGATCATTAAACTACTTGTAATTATTAAGTATTTTTGGATTTTTGTTTTGTGTAAAGTAATGAGTTTAATCTCTAATCAGGGATTAGTGAACTCATTACACCATCCTAAGAGAAGGATGGTAGATGAGGACACATAAGATGAGGAAGATACCTCAACTTAATCCATGGTCAGGGATTAAAATCATTATATAACAAACCTTTATTAAAGTGGATTTTAATTAGAGATGAGATTAAGAAGTGAATTTTATGTTTGTAAGACTAAACCTGAGGGGGACTTGTCCATTAAAACTCTAGGGTTAGTCCCTCTGACCCGGAGGCAGAGATGTAACCCTAATATAAGGCCCAAGTTACAAGCTTAAGTCTTGATAATTATTAGGTGTTTTGATTAAGAGGTGAAAACAACCTAAAGGTTTAACACTAAGTATTAAAGTTATACACTACATCCTAAGATAAGGATACATGCATAACCCTAATACAGAGCCCCAAAACATTAGCTATTTAGCCTTTGTTATTGAGATGAGAAGCAGAGACTCAAGGAGACTCAAAAGGTAAAAACTAAAGGAGACTATTCACAACCCTAAAATTGTCATGCTTGCATGTTCCTATGGTTTATGAGGCTTAAAGATAAGTCTTCAGATGGTGTAGTGGTAAAATCGTGAGTGTAAGCTATTGATTAACTTAACTCAATATACACAGAATCGCCACCGCGCTTTTATTTATTTCCAAAAGGAAAAAGGAAAAAGAACGAACAAAACCTAATGAATCTAAAAGCAAAAGCTAAAAGAAAGAAACAGAGAACGGGTAAGGGGATAGGTTACAAATCGGGAAGGTTTTAAGCACCCGACATGTCCGTGGTACTCCACGGGAACCCTTTGAAATATTTATTGCTTTTTTAGTTTGAAATGGTTTGCTTGAAAAAAGATTGAAGAGATGAGAAGAAGAATATTTTTTTTAAGATTTTTGTGTTTAATTGCTAAGTTTCTGCGTTTCGATAAATGAAGTTTGCGTGTTGTAGCTGCGGTTTAATGAGTTTGCTGACTGGTGTGATGTTGCGTACGGGCCTGCGTTTTGGAGATATGGCTATGCGTTTGATGTTATGGTTTGTTGTGTTTTGATAAGTGAGTTTCTGTGTTTTGTGCACTCTTCAGGTGTTGTTGTTTGTGTTTTGTATGGGCTTGGAGAAGCTAGCTTGGACGTTGGCTTTGGCTGGTGAATGCGAATGATGTTCGTGTTGTTAGCTGGGCTGTTTTGAAGCTGTGTATGAGCTGAGGCCTGGGCGTGTTTCATGCTTGCTGCGAACGTGTTGTGGGCCTGTTGAATGTTAGCTGAAGTTTGTGGCTGATGTGATGTTGAGTTATTGTAAAGTGCAAGCTGAATTGAAAGCGTGCGGCTTGGAGAGTTTTGCAGCGGCTTGCGTGATGGTTTGTGTTGTTTAGCAGCGCGTGTGCAGGTGGCTTTTTGGAAAGTGTAGGCTGACTGGGAAATGTTAAGCTGGGAGTTGGCTGCTTTGTTATAGTGTGTGTGTACGTGTGGCTGGAGTGAAGCTTAGAGAAGCAGCTTGAAAGTGTGGGGTGCGTACGGCGTGTGCAGGGAGTGTTGTAGCTGCTATGTTCATATGCGGCTTGTTTCAACTTTAGTTATTTTGATTTTTGAAGAAAAGATCACATGAAACTTGGACTGTTTCATTTTTTTTAATATTTGTTATATAAAACTGCAAAGGGTCTTAAGAAAATAAATGATAAAAATGGTCTTAACAAAAAGGTGTCATGGGCTTTGTAAGTGGGCTATGAAAAATGATATTTGTTTATTTTTATGGTAATCTTTTTTTTATAATGATAATATTTGGTGGATAATAGAGAAATTGGATTATGGATAATGAATATTTTGTGAAATGGAAAAGAATCAAAAATGGATTATAAAATGGTTACTAGAAATGGTAAAATGGAATTATTTAATCGGAAAAAAATGGATAAAGGATAAACGGGGAATGGATCTTAGAATGGCTAAAAGTGATAGAATTATTTATGGGTTTAATGAAATGAATCGGATAATGGAAGAAAAAAATGAATTGGATGTGAAATAATAAAAAATTTATAAAATGGGTATGAATCAACCACCACCATCACACTGCCACAAACTTCGATCCAAAACCAAATTCACACTGCACCACTGAATCTCTGATTAGACTGGATAAATCCACATGATGATTCGCAACTCAAGCCGCAACCATCTGAATCGTCTAAAACCTGCCCTGATGATTCAAATCCATTCTGAGGAAAATAAATCCTCAGATGAACCACTAATGAACAGACGAACTTCGCACACAACATCTTAAACTTTGAATATGCATTGTCTGAGGAATAAATCACTGGTACACACAACTTGCAGTTGAAACAATCTTCTGATAATTTGACCAATATTAGGTCAAACGTCCATTTGAATCTAATCATAATTGAACAACCACATTTGAATTAAAAACACTGCCTTGTCTTTGAAATCCTGCAACACAGAGAAGAAGAAGAATCAGACTGCACCATATTTTTTGATATTTTGGTTAGAAGTTAGTAAATATAAACAAATAATGGCAAGTAAACATGGTGATCTCCTGCGAAGCATAGACCTGCACCTGAAAAAGGATAAACGAACAATGCGTGATCTTGTTTGTATGCGAAATGCAGATGAGATGCGAAAAATCTTAGGGTCTGACAGATGCCCCTATTTAAGTTTCTTCAATCCAGAGAAAATGAAGATTGAAATCTTCGTTTCGACAAGATGGAAGATACTTAAATATAAAAAAAACCAAATTTTTGATCCTAAGATGCCAAAATCTGGAATGAAATGAAATGAAACGATATGAAATGATATGCAAATGATATGGAAATGATATGAAGCATATGAAACTGTTTATGAAAGCATATGAAAATAAATGAAGGCACATGAGATATTATGAGAAAAATATGAAATGCAGAGAAAATATGTGAAATGTAGAGAAATCCGTGAGGGATAAGACGGCATATGAAAAAGAATAAACGCTGGGGATAAGGAGCATAAGACTCCGACGGGAAAAACAACATGCTAGAGACAAACACATGGCTCAGCTGAGGTGAAAATGTCCAAGAATGGCAATTGGACAGAAAGGATCACAACATCCAGGAATGACACTGAATGAAGTGAGAAAAGTCCCGAAAAAGTGCACCAGAAACATCCAGGGATGACATTACTGACTTTAATAGGGATATCCGAGAATGGCAATCGGAAAAGGGTAATCACAACATCTGAGAATAGCAATCAGATAAGAAGTGTGAATCACAACATCCAGGAACAGAACTGAATGAAATGGGAAAATTTCGGGAAAGCACATCAACTCAATGATGACTCCAACATGAAAATCCGAGAATGGCAATCGGAAGGGAAATGATCACAGCATCCGAGAATAGCAATTAGATAAAATGTGAATCACAACATTCAGGAACAGAACTAAATGAAATGGGAGAAAGTCTGGGACAGTACATCAAATCGATGATGACTTCACTATGGACATCCGAGAATGGAAATCGGATAAAAAGGGTATAATATCTGAGAAGACACAACAAGTATATGAAGAAACAGTTCTGGAGAGACAGACAAATGCCAAGTAAGTTGGACTTTGACCAAAAAGTAAGAAGTTGAAAACAACAACACTTCGAGAAATGCATATGAGGACTAAAACACTCAGTATGCGGACACTTACGAAAATGGGGACTAAACCACCCAAGCACACGCATAATGAGGACTAAAACACTCAAATATGCAAAGGTAAACAAAACTGGGGACTAACACACCCGAGAAAACGCATTATGAGGACTAAAACACTCAAATATGCAAAGGTAAACAAGACTGGGGAATAACACACCCAAGAGTATAACATGAGAGAAAATGCTTGACAACCAGTTTAGACTCTTAGAGGAGTGGAAAAGAAAGAAGATTGATTCCTCAACACGGAGATCACTGCCATTCTGCTCGGAAATTAGAGATGTTACTGCTGAACAAATCTCTGTTCCTCCAGTAAACTGTATCAAGTTGAAAATCTTTTGAGAAAAGTCATGCAAAGCTGCTTGGGGATTCTTGAAGAAAAATTGCCCCAAGTTCAATGACTGATGAAGGTAAACTGATAATGGATTCAGTTCCTGATTACTGCTGGAGAAAAATAATCACATCTTTGAGATAACTGTTGAGAAGAATAAACTGATCATGGCTTCAGCCCTTTGATAAAATAACCCAATATGAAACTTGCAGAGAATCTTCTGACTAACCAAATCTGAGAACAACTTGCACTGAACAGCCAACCTTGAATCATAGGAACTGAGAAAAACTCCCCCCTTGGTAGGATCACCGACCAAGTTTCTCAACTGTTTGAAAATTCCTTGATGAGGAAAGTTTATTTGCAAATAAAAAAATGTTTGTACAAACCTAGTAATTTTAATGCAAAGTTCAATGCAAAGTTTGAAATCAAGAATCATTTTTGGAATGAAATTTATTAATGTAAAGTAAATGAAAACAATGCCAAAACACGACGGTTGAGACAACATTAAAGATAAAGCAAAGGTAAGAAAACAAATGATTGGTAAAGAACTTGGGAGTCAGTTTACGCAACCTTGTTGTAGTATGCTTTTCAAAAGAAACCTGAATTCAATTAGGACTTTTGAAGGTTGTAATGTGGTCTGGTTCACGGTTTATGAAACAAAGGATATAGGCTCAAAGTTTATTTGTACCCAACCCAACTTCGTGATGAACTCCAGTCCTACATTCAATTAATTCACCCTATGCATTCAAGTTCCAATCATTTGGGATTGCACAGATGAAGATGGTTCATAAGCCAAAGGATTTTGAGATAGCAGTCACATCTTTCCTTTTTGTTATTTCCAGTGAGGACTTTGGTCAACTCAATTTATTTTTGTTGAGGATTTTGATGACCTCTTGGTATATCTTTCTTTTACTATCCCTAACTTTTGCCTGAACTGTGTCATTTGAACTTACAGCCAGCGGGATGCCCCAGTTTTTGCCTAAGTCTCCTTCATAGGTTTTGACTTAGCGGGCTTTGATTTTTCAATATTTTTTTCAATATCATTTTTTTTTGAAAGATAATGACTGCATGGCTTAATGATTATGGTGAACCATCATTGGCTTTTGAATTGAAAAACATCTTCAACACTTCTTGATGTGTGTGAAGGAAATCTTGAGGTTGCAACCTTTATTGAAAGGTGTCTTGAATTATTCTCTTGTACTTGAATGCACATTTGAATTAATTGAGAACTACCCATCCCCGGGTTAAAATTGCGGGTTTTTTCGAATAGAAAGAAACTCCAACTTCAAGGCTCGAAGGGGTTGACAAAGGATTAACTTCCTTATTTCTCCAGTGTTTGGGATTTGAAATAATGCTTGTATATCATCAGCCAAGTCTCAATTGAAAGCATACCAACAACAGTTATGGGTATCTCGTTTTCATCATCCTCCCTCCAATCATTGTAAAAGCTTGAGAAAAGATAAATGACCTTGAAGTGTAAAGCATAAAGATGCAAATAGTAAATGAAATTAAATCAAAACAAAGCAATGATCATTTCATTAAAATCAACATGAAAGTACAAACAAAGTTTAGAAGCAAACAAGTTAAAACAATTGAAGAAAATTGCAAACATAAAGAAACAATGGCTTAGTGATCCATCAGCAACAAGGATGAGCTGTCCCGTCTGATATCCTGGCCTTAAAGAAAATTAACTGTTGAATTCCTCTAGAAGATTCACTTTCCAAGCTTCGGCAAAGGATTGTTGATAACATTGGGATTAAGGTCATTAAAGTAAAGGATGTTATTCCTGATAAGTTCTTGCACTTTAGCCTTCAGTTCAAAGCAATGTTCCAAATCATGACCAGTTCCACCTTGATGTAACTCACAGCGAAGATCCGATCTATAACCAACCGGAAGAGGGTTTGGAACAGGAGGCGGAGGCGGAGGCCTAGTAGTAATTAAACCACTCTTAATTAAGGAAGGAAACAATTCAGTGTAAGGCATCGGGATCGGATCAAAGTTTGGCCTATTGCGATACTGATTTCGTCCAGCAGCAGGATGAGGAGCCTGAGCTTTAGCTCGAATCTGAACTTGAGCTTGAGATGGTTGAGCTTGACCTTGAACTTGAATTTGAGCAGGTTGAGTTTTGACAACAGGAGCAACTGCAGCTACATATGGTTGAACATATCGTTGTTACGGGCGATAAGGCCTCCTCTCAGTTGAAACAGCATAAGCATCACCATCTCTTCTCTTGTGAGGATTCCCAAAAGACTTTCTTGCATCATTAGGAGATTCAGAATTGGTAATCTTACCCTTCTTGATACCTTCCTCTAGTCTTTCTCCAATAGTGGCTAGATCAGAAAAACCAGATGAAACACTTCCTACCATTTTCTCCCAAAATAACGATTGAAGAGTGTCCATGAACAAACCAGTTAATTCCTTTTCGGGCAAAGGTGGTTCCACTTGAGCAGCTAGCTCCCTCCAACGCTGAGCATACTCTTTGAACGATTCTTTCTCTTTCTGTGACATGTTTTGAAGTTGACGACGTTCAGGCGCCATGTCCAGATTATACTTATACTGTCTTACAAAAGCATCAGATAAATCTTTCCAGCTTCGGATGTGTCTCTTCTCAAGTCCCACATACCACTTCATAGAAGCACCACTCAAACTATCTTGAAAACAGTGAATAAGCAGCTTGTCATCCTTAGCATGCGCAGCCATTTTGCGACAATACATCAGCAGATGAATCTTTGGACAAGTATGATCATTGTATTTCTCGAATACAGGAACCTTGAACTTATCAGGAAGAACCAAGTCGGAAACCAAACACATGTCTATTGCAGCAGAACCAAAGACATCTTTTCCTTCTAAACCTCTTACCCTTTTCTCAAGAGTCAAACATTGTTCTCTAACTTCATCCATATATCCAGGTTCACCATGACTTTCAGCTTGTGGACCTGCAGCTTGGTACAAGAAAGGAGAATTCTGATAAGTAGTCTGAGCAGTAGTGTGCACAACAGGTTGAGGTTCAACAAAAGTCGGAGCTGAAAAGACTGGCACAACAGATGGACTACCCACTTGAGCAGTAGCAGAAACTGGCACATAATCCGGAGGTAACCCATATTCTGGCCAAGTAGAAACTGGTTGCTGAACAACAGGAGGGTCAACAACAGCAGTAAAAACTTCAGAGATAACAGTCCTTTGAGGTGGTTCACCTCTAGCAATCAGAACTTGCATCATTTCAGTGAGCCTGGTCATACCGGCCTTCAACTCATCAATCTCCATTCGAACTTCCATGTTATGCTGTTCTTGGTGTTCCATTCTCAATCTGATAGCTCTCAATCTATTAGCAGCTCTAGTACCGTATCTATGGTGAGGAGTCAGCTTGACGATTCAACAGACAACTGAAGAAAGAAACAGCCGGGATGAGTTCCCACACAACTCGGATGAACGCAAGAATATGTGAGGATGCAATGATATGCAATGTTCACTTCCATTTTCAGAAAAGCAACTCGATTATTGCAAACATGGTCAACATCGAGCATATGGTCATTAAAAATCTTGACAAAAAGGAATATTTACTTTTTTCCAATATTTGCAATAATCGGAATTATTTTCCTTGAAAAATGGTTGTGATAATGATCATGATGAATATGTATATGCAACAACCACAAAAAAGATCACGCAAAACACACAGGTTCAAAGGTTCGAATCACGAGCATGGAGTCAAGGGATAAGAACCAACAACCCACACAGGTAAGTACTAAGCTTTGTCTTCAATGTACCTGCAAAAAACCAAAAGGGTGCTAACAGAGGTTCCCGGAGTTAACAACCATCTTTAGAATACTATCGATACGTTGGATTACTCCCCAACCGATAACATTCTTAAAATAGACCTCGTCCGAGTGTAGTATCGCGTGACAACCACCTTAAGTTTACACTCAGATGGTTTCCGCACTACGTTCCTAAATAAGCTTGGATTGGTTAAGGGTTCTACGGTCCTCAGTATGATCAGCTCAAGGTCGGAAAATAATGCCACGTACGATTACTCGTCATGACATTGATAGTCCAAGAGAGCCTAACCGAGTGAAGATTATCGAATTGATATCGCTTTGGACTACTCCATCGCATATCGCTTCGAATATCGTTGTCCTATCATAAGTTCCACTCAGATCCGGGTTAGAATCTATCTCACAGAGAATCACCAAAACCGGAACAGAACAACCAAGTAACAAACAAATCAAACTAAAGCAGTAAATAAATCAAAGTAGGCCGAATCCACTTAGAGATTGACTCTCCAGCAGAGTCGCCACTTTTCTGTAGCGGTAAAATCGTGAGTGTAAGCTATTGATTAACTTAACTCAATGTACACAGAGTCGCCACCGCGCTTTTATTTATTTCCAAAAGGAAAAAGGAAAAAGAACGAACAAAACTTAATGAATCTAAAAGCAAAAGCTAAAAGAAACAAACAGAGAACGGGTAAGGGGATAGGTTACAAATCGGGAAGGTTTTAAGCACCCGACATGTCCGTGGTACTCCATGGGAACCCTTTGAAATATTTATTGCTTTTTTAGTTTGAAATGGTTTGCTTGAAAAAAGATTGAAGAGATGAGAAGAAGAATGTTTTTTTTAAGATTTTTGTGTTTAATTGCTAAGTTTCTGCGTTTCGATAAATGAAGTTTGCGTGTTGTAGCTGCGGTTTAATGAGTTTGCTGACTGGTGTGATGTTGCGTACGGGCCTGCGTTTTGGAGATATGGCTATGCGTTTGATGTTATGGTTTGTTGTGTTTTGATAAGTGAGTTTCTGTGTTTTGTGCACTCTTCAGGTGTTGTTGTTTGCGTTTTGTATGGGCTTGGAGAAGCTAGCTTGGACGTTGGCTTTGGCTGGTGAATGCGAATGATGTTCGTGTTGTTAGCTGGGCTGTTTTGAAGCTGTGTATGAGCTGAGGCCTGGGCGTGTTTCATGCTTGCTGCGAACGTGTTGTAGGCCTGTTGAATGTTAGCTGAAGTTTGTGGCTGATGTGATGCTGAGTTATTGTAAAGTGCAAGCTGAATTGAATGTGTGCGGCTTGGAGAGTTTTGCAGCGGCTTGCGTAATGGTTTGTGTTGTTTTGCAGCGCGTGTGCAGGTGGCTTTTTGGAAAGTGTAGGCTGACTGGGAAATGTTAAGCTGGGAGTTGGCTGCTTTGCTCTAGTGTCTTTGTACGTGTGGCTGAAGTGAAGCTTAGAGAAGCAGCTTGAAAGTGTGGGGTGCGTACGGTGTGTGCAGGGAGTGTTGTAGCTTCTATGTTCATATGCAGCTTGTTTCAGCTTTAGTTATTTTGCTTTTTGAAGAAAAGATCACATGAAGCTTGGACTGTTTCATTTTTTTTTAATATTTGTTATATAAAACTGCAAAGGGTCTTAAGAAAATAAATGATAAAAATGGTCTTAACAAAAAGGTGTCATGGGCTTTGTAAGTGGGCTATGAAAAATGATATTTGTTTATTTTTATGGTAATCTTTTTTTTATAATGATAATATTTGGTGGATAATAGAGAAATTGGATTATGGATAATGAATATTTTGTGAAATGGAAAAGAATCGAAAATGGATTATAAAATGGTTACTGGAAATGGTTAAATGGAATTATTTAATCGGAAAAAAAAATGGATAAAGGATAAACGGGGAATGGATCTTAGAATGGCTAAAAGTTATAGAATTATTTATGGGTTTAATGAAATGAATCGGATAATGGAAGAAAAAAAATGAATTGGATGTGAAATAATAAAAAAGTTTTAAAATGGGTATGAATCAACCACCAGCATCACACTGCCACAAACTTCGATCCAAAACCAAATTCACACTGCACCACTGAATCTCTGATTAGACTGGATAAATCCACATGATGATTCGCAACTCAAGCCGCAACCATCTGAATCGTCTAAAACCTGCCCTGATAATTCAAATCCATGCTGAGGAAAATAAATCCTCAGATGAACCACTAATGAACAGACGAACTTCGCACACAACATCTTAAACTTTGAATACGCATTGTCTGAGGAATAAATCACTAGTACACACAACTTGCAGTTGAAACAATCTTATGATAATTTGACCAATATTAGGTCAAACGTCCATTTGAATCGAATCATAATTGAACAACCACATTTGAATTAAAAACACTGCCTTGTCTTTGAAATCCTGCAACACAGAGAAGAAGAAGAATCAGATTGCACCATATTTTTTGATATTTTGGTTAGAAGTTAGTAAATATAAACAAATAATGGCAAGTAAACATGGTGATCTCCTGCGAAGCATAGACCTGCACCTGAAAAAGGATAAACGAACAGTGCGTGATCTTATTTGTATGCGAAATGCAGATGAGATGCGAAAAATCTTAGGGTCAAAAATTAGGGTCTGACAGATGGCCACCAAGGAAGAAGTAGATGATAGAGAATGAGAGAGAAAGATAGGTTACTTACTTCCTGAAGAAGTTAAGTAACCTAGGAGTGGGAGAGAAACCAACACAAGTGAATCAAATTCACTTCAAACACAAATAAATAAGAGGGTGAGAAGACAATTGATGTAGATGTACATCCACATCCTGATTAACTTACCATTTGCACCTGAAAAGTTAGTATGTACATATGCACAAAGTCCATGATCAAAATCAGAAGCAAATCACATGCTAAATTATTTAAATTGCATCCAAACAATCCCTAAACCTACATAAGAACACCCTCCAAAGATGGAGGTGTAAACCTAAACCAAGTTCAAGTTATGGTTTTCCTAAGTTTGGTTAGGGTTTTGGACACTTTGCAAAGAAAAAGTCAAGACAAATTGAAATTGAAATGCAAAAATATGATTTAAATGTCCTAAATACTATACACAACATGTGAAAGAATGCAAAAAGAACCAAGTATAAACTCATTTTGGTTAGGCAGAAATGAATTTTTGAATTAGGGTTATGAAAAAGGGGATTTTCAAAACCCTAATTCAAGTTTAATTGTCAAAACATGATCAAACCCTAAAATAAATTTGTGCAATGAGTTTGTAAATTGATCTTAATGTTCAAAGAGGCTCTCTGATTTTTTTGGTGATTTTTAAATACCTAAAAGTATTTTTAATTAATTAAAATGAATTAATTAATTAAATAATACAATTAAAAGATTTAAAAATAATTTTTTAATGCAAAAAATGAATATAAAAATATTTTTTGTGTTTTTAATATTAATTAGAGTGAAAGTGTAAAAAATCAGAATTTTTGAAAATGTTTTACTATTTTAAATAAATAAAGGAAAAAAATGAAATAAATAAAATAAAAATGAAAAGTAATTGAAAGGGAGGGCTCTGATTGCGTGGAGGCTAGATCAAGGGTTGAGATTGTGAGTCAGCTTGACTGAAGGTATGAGAATCAAAGGGTCCAGGTTTAAACTTATAAAACGCGCGCAATCCAAGGGTCATCATTCAATCTGATTTTATTAATTAAGTTTTATTTTAATTAATTATAATTAGGGTTAATGACTAATCTGAACCATCCACTCCCTAACCTAATTAGGATCTAAGGGCTCACGTTCAATTTGGGCACCCTAACCCTAATCACTTTCAGATGACCGGAATAGTGCTTCGGTCATCTTCTCCGGCCAACCCAAAACCCTATCTTCTTCCCCAGGCCATCCCAAGACCTCTAACCTTCCCAGAAACACTCCCCACACTTCATGGAACACAAATCAACAATCAAACAACATTTATAACACACGAATCAAGCAAATCGAAGCAAAAATCAAAACACGGGCAAACTTTCAGAACAACATGAAATGGTCATTTCTTGCTCATTTTCAATTCTAAACACATCTAGATGATCAGTGCAACATGAAGATTCATTTTGTAACAAGAAAATGAAGTTCTGAGAAAAAAGTTCTTGATTTATACCTGAGCTGGAGACCTTCGAAAGTGAGCTTTCAGAGCCTCCCTCTTGTGCAAACGGCCTCCTTTGAACCTCCCGAGGCTAATGGAATGCTTGGAATGCTTTGAAAGTGGCTAGTTTGAGAGGTTCAATTCTGATATGGCAGAAAATGAAGTTCTTGTGTGTTGTATTTCAGGCCATTGTGAGGGGTGGGATTTGTTCTATGGGTGATGTGTGGTTGATTGGTGAAGGAATTTTTGAAGTTTAATGGCTGGATTGGGAGAATCGAAGAGAGGAAGTTTTTGAGAATATTTGTGCAATTTGAGTGTGTGTGTCTTCTGAGCTCTTGTGTGTTGTGTTTTATGATCTTTAGGCAATGCATAAACAATTGGAATGAGTTAGAAGAGTAGATATCTACTGTGGGAATGACATGGCTCAATTGGCCAAAAAGTCAAAGTTTGTGTACTTGAGGTATGGGCCATGGTAGAGATAATTTGAGGGCTTGAGCTGCCTCAGTTAGCTTCAAGGAGAACCCAGGATCAAATGTGGTAAGCTGTATGGCTTGGATCAAGAGTTTGCATAGGTTTTGCAATTTTGCAACTTTGTGATTTCTTGAGAAACAAGTCATGGAATCCTTTGGTTCAAGGCTCAATTATGACTTTGAGATGTTGTTTGATCATGCCATGATGTATTTGAGTGGATTAGAGGTCCTGTAGAGGCCTGAAATTCACTTTTGCACATTTCCCTCTTTGACATGAACTTGGAAATTACAAGATTTTTCCCAACTTTGACTTGCCATATCTTGAGTTCTAGGATGAATCAAGAGGAGTTCTTTTAATTTTTGAAAATGGGAAGATCCAATCTACAACTTTCATGTTTGAAGAAAAATCATTTGAATCCTTTTTTATCAAGAAAGAGGAGGTTGAAAATCTCTCCCAAAATGGAATGTTTTCACTTCAAGTCATGTCCAAAAATGGCAACTTTTGTAATGGCTCAAAATTCTTCAATCTTGTGATCTTTCAAACATTCCTATGACCAAATAAAGGTCATAGGACCTCAAATTGATGATGATTATGACCCTTTGGGACCCTTGTTGGAGGCCTCAGATGCCCTAATCCTGACTTTTTTTGCACAACAAGTCACAGTTTGATCAAATGACTTCCTCAATGAATTTTTGCATCAAACTTCATACACAAGCTCCCTATATCATATAAAGACCATTTGAATCAAGAATGACCAAAATTTTTGGTTGTAAGGGCCTCAAACCCAAAACCCTAATTTCAGGTCATCTGAGTCTGCCTGGGTGGCTCTACAATCTCTTGTGACTTTTTGACTTCCAAGAACCCTTAGGGGTACAATATGACCTTAGAACACTCACGGAACTTCTTGTCATGCTTCATGGACTCTGAGATACCTCATACTCTCTTCAAGATTCATCTGATCACAAACCCTAGTTGTGCAAAGATGCAATGAGATGTTAAAGGTGAATATGCAATGTAAGATGTAATGATATGCTATGAAATATATGTGATCATAAGCCAAGGCATGAGAAAGTGAGATGGAAAATTTGGGGTGTTTACAGTAAGACAACAACCCTTTCAAATCTTTCACCAAAGAGTGTGTGGTCATGTTCTTGGAAGAAGAGTTTGAGTTGACTCTTGTTATCCTAAGGTGTGAATTCCTTTGCTAATGGAGTTGTGTAGCATGTGCCCATTTTGCTAAACACATGTGTTATGATCAAAGTTTCTTGGGATTCTCTCGAGATTTATCTTAGGCACATCTGATAAGTGAAAACTCTTCAGATTTGGAAAAAATTTGGTAAAACAAAATGTTGGAAGAACAGGTTCAACATGGAGTTCTAAGCTAAAGAATTCTACAATAGACAAAGATGTTGAATGAGATGTCCTAACATAAATATTTGACATATTGACTACTCAACAATTAAACATGTATCAAATCTATTCCAAGATTCTAGGCGCTTTTAGCAGTGGATCAAGGAAAGATTTGAAGCCCAACTGAAGACTATATAAGAAGACTTAGACCTAGGGTTAAATTAACCTTTGTAACTTTTGTATCACTCATAAATTTGTAACCTAAATACTTTGTAAAATAAGGGTTTAGGGTTTGAGAGTTGTTAGCTCTTTTAGGAGTTAGAAGTCTCCCCTCTGCAATATGGGATGCAGGGTGGAAGGTAGAGATACAAGGGGCACAACCAAACCCCTTTAGGTAATGGTTTATGTAATTTTCTTGGACGAAGCTTTAAAGCAAGTCCAATATAACTTATAGGTCAAGAAACCGTGACAGGTTTTGGAGATCAGCATAAGAAAGATTCATCACATGTGGTGATGAAGAATGTGAGTATATTCTCAGATCAAAGGTTGTAAACAAATAGAGTTTAGCCTTAGATAAAGATATTCATTGAAGGTAGTGATTAGGATAAATTTGTAAACCGTGAGCTTAACTTTAGGGTAATACTACAAGAAAGTGAAGTCTTCATCCTGGATTGGTATCCCCCTAGATGTAGGTTTGTTAACACCAAACTAGGTCAACATATTTCGTGCACTTTATTATTTTGATGTTCACAGTTTTTCTGTATTGTGTTCTTGACTGAGATGTCCCAACATGTTGTCTCAACATCTATTGGTATTTGTGTTGCATCACTTTAAAACAGCAGCTGTGTAATTCTCTTCTGGATGAGATCCATGGATTACTTTCTGGTGATTAAACAGGAGGAGTTATTTTCTGAAAGGTTCTGCAACAACAAACATGAGGAGTGGTAGTTCTCTTGGATGTTGTCCTGAAAGATGTCTTGACATCTTGTCTAAGGCAAGTCGAAGTTTTTCTTTTAGTGATTCCGCTGCATATATTATGATTGAAGAATTCCAGTAGTATGGGATACTGGAGTTTTAATTGAAAAAAGCTTGTAGCTATCCTGACTTGGTTCTGTTATTGTAGATGTCAATCAATTTGAAGACACATAGCATTCCAATGTCGAAAGTAAATGGATGTCATTATGATGATTAAGTCTTATGTGGCTTGATACATGGTTGAGTGGCATCATTATGTATGATGAAATCAGATTTAATAGAAGGGGTAAGCTGAATTATCAAACTCATGCTCTAGGGGTTTGATGATTTATTGTGGCTAAGTTGTTGAAGACACTTGATATAATGATCAAGTTCAATCAAGGTAGTTCAGCCGTATTCTGGAGTCTGCTAGTTATTCTTCATAGTAGGAGGTGCTTTCTTGGAATCATGAAAGTGAAGACAACGGTGGTGATTTATTTTCACTGTTCACAAACAACATGCAAGGAAGAACTCATACTTCTTAACCCTAAGGATGAGTTCACACAGTTAAGGTAATTAGGATCCATTCAGAGAGAATCTTAAAACTTTGAGTCAAGGGGGCAACCTTGATATCTTAACAACTTGCACAACAACAAAAGAAGACAACATGAAGAGGAATATTTATGTGATATTCAGAATATACTAGAATCAGACAAGGGTTATCACTACAAGGATTAAAAATCAATTTTTGTATGCATATTTTACTATCCTTGTGATTCAAGATTGAGGATGTTGTATCAGAATGTAAAACCCTAATTTTTTCCCCTAGGATTGAAGTTTGCATTCGCATCATTTGCATACAAACAAGATCACACACTAGTTCTTTTATCATTTTTGGTTGCAGGTTTGTGCCTCACTGGGGATCACCATTGCTTTTGTGTGCTTTTATTTGTTTATGTTTACTAACATCTAATCAAATTCCAAAAATATTTTGTTTTCTTTTATTAACATTTTAAGGGGAAGAACAAGTTCAAAATACAAAAAAATAGCAGTTGTCGCTCCCTAGAAAAGACACCTGGTCAGATAGGGTACATACGTGAACGGTCGACGATAGGAGAAAATGAAGGTGAAGGTGAATAGAGTCGCCAACTAGGAATTTTTATCCCGAAAGAAAGGTAATGCTGCATAAACCTAGAAAAAGGATGGATAAGACGGTTGCGAACTAGAGAAACTGAGAAAAGGGGTTGGTTACAACCTGGGAAGGTATTAGCACCCAGATTGTCTGTCGTACTCGACGGGATCCACGCTTAAAAGATTGTGTTTAAAAGGGGTAGTGTATGTGCTATCTGTGTGCAAGAGCTGGAAGAGAATATACAGGTGTCAGTGCAAGAAAGGGTGAATGCTCAGGAACTGAGGCTTCATAGACAATGCTGAAAGAGGGGGGGAAGACATAGAGACTTTTGTTCGATAACTGTTAAGTTATGCCTACGTATTCTCTCATGCAATGAGGAAGTCAGAACACCGTAGTTCGACTCAAAGATACTGAAATATAAATTGACTGTGAACTGCTTACTTGTCTATGCTCAAGTGTATGACTCATCTGGCTCGAGTGCTAACTGTCTTGCATTAGACGGAAGAAGCAAGTTCTCGCTCATAGAATGAGTGTGATGAGAAAAGAATCCCGAAGGAGATGATTATTGTTTGTTTTTGTGTTTTCAGTCTTGTTATTATTTTTGGTGTTTTGCATAAGTTAATGAGCTTAAGCCTAAATCAAGGGCTTGTAAACTCATTATATCCTCCCTGATTAGGGATTATGAGCCTACTTAAGTATGAGATAAGCATCTCAACCTAATTGCCATGATGATGTAGGATTAAGATCATTAACCTACTTGTGATTATTTAGATGTTTTTTTGGGTTTTTGTTTAGTGTTAAGTAATGAGTTTAATCTCTAATCACAGATTAGTGAACTCATTACACCATCCTAATAGAAGGATAATAGATGAGAACACTTAAGCTGAGGAAGATACCTCAACTTAATCCATTGTTAAGGATTAAATTCATGACAAAACAAGCCTTTATTAAAAGGATTTTAATTAAGGGATGATATTAAGAAATGGGTTTTAAGTTTGTAAGACAACTTAAGGAGAACTTGTCCATTAAACACTAGGGTTAGTCCTTCTTAACCATAAAGGAAGAATTAGAACCCTAATGTAAGGCCCAAGTTACAAGATAAAGTCTTAGTGATTATTAAGATGATTTGATTAAGATGTTTAAACAAATTAAAGGTTTAACACTTAGGATTAAAGTTATACACTTCATCCTAAGAGAAGGATGCAGGCATAACCCTAATTCCAAAGTCCTAAAACTTTAAGAGTTTAGTCTCTGATTATTGAGATGAGAAGCGAGACTCAAGGAGACTCAAAGGTAAAAAGCTAAGGGGGACTAATCACAACCCTAATTATTATCATGCTTGGATATCCTATGATTTGTAAGGCTTGAGAAAGATCTTCAAGGAAGCCACCAATGGAAGAAGCAGATGAAAGGAGGATGAGAAAGAGAATCAGTTACTTACTTCATTGAAGAAGATAAGTAACTTAAAGAAAGAAAGTGAAAGAGATGGAACACAAGTGAACAAGTTCACTTAAAAGACAAGTAAAATGTATATGGAAGAGGTAAGAAGAAGTGAGAGGCGAAGGCAAATCCACCTCCCAAAACAACTTACCAAACCTGAAAAGTTAGTGTGAATGCATAAGGTATAAAGCATAAGGAAATGAGATGAAATAAGATGAAATGGTCAAAGTCATAAGTTTTTATGCAATGGAAATTTCATGTGAAATTATGCAAAGGCATACAAAGTGCATATGTATGATCATACAAAGATGAGATGTAAATGGAAGCATGCTTTGAAGTTTGCAAACACATGAAAGTTAATGAAATGAAATGAATGCAAATTATGGAAAATGAATGAAGGATTGATCAAGCATTGTTCTAATATGTCCTAATATGTCTAAGATGATATATGAATGCAAGAAATGTCATGGCAAGTTCATGTATTGATGCATATGCAAGGTGAATGCAAGTGAACATGAGAAATTAGGGTTATATTGAAGTATGAGATGCAAATGAACAAAACAGAAGCATATGACATGATAAAAATTTGCAATCAAGCTCAAACAAACCCTAATCCCATATTAGGTCACACCCCAAAGGAGAAGGTCAGAAGCCTAACCAATCAAAAGTTATGATTTTCCTATGTTTTCTAGGGTTTTTGGGTGGTTCAAAGGGAAAAATGCAAATCAATTTGAAAATGCAAGATAAATACATGAGGAAAATGACCTATAAACTACATGCAATATTCAAAACAATGCAAAAAGAATCAACTTCAAACTCTTCTTGGTTAGGTAGAAATAATTTTTTCAAGTTAGGGTTTAAAAATGTGATTTTAATGAACCCTAAATTCAAAGAAAATTGTCAAATGATGATCAAAACCAAAATGAAATTTGTATGAGGGGTTTGAAAATGTTTCTAAATGTGTTAAGATGCAACATGAATTTTTGGGTGATTTTTAGAAACCTAAATGCTTTTTTAATTAATTAAATTCGATTAATTAATTAAAATAAACATTTAAATATTTTAAAAATACTTTTTATAAGCAAAAAATAAAATAAAAATCATTTTCTGATTAAGAAAAATATTTGAAACAAAAATGCAAAAGGAAATATTTTTGGGATTTTTCTAAGTATTTTAAATTAAATGTGCAAGAAAATGCAATTATAATGAAATATAAATCAAATAAAATGAAAGTATGCTGATCCAGTGGTCCAGATTCAAACTGGAGAGAGAGGGAATTGACGGTTGGCATTCAAACTGGGTTAATTACTTAATTAATTTAATTAATTGAAAATTAGGGTTAACTGAAGTGATACAGGCCACACGTTTACGCGCTAATCACCATCCTACGGTCCAAATTCAAACTGACCCCCTAAACCCTAATTAGTGCCCCAATGACTTTCAGGTGACCGGAGCAAGCTCCGGTCATCTTCTCCGGCAAGACCAAAATCCAACTTCTTCCCTAGGACAAATTAGGAGCTCTAAATCTCCAGATCAACTCTCCTAATCATTATAAACAAGATTCAATCATCAAACAACATTTCTCATGCATCAAAATCCAGATACAAATCAAAACATAAAAACTGCAAACATTTCAGAAGCACGATACAAGCTCAAATCTCAACCATTTTCAAAAGTAAAAGGTGCAGTGTGATCAGTGAAACATGAAGAACATTTCTATAACAAAAAATACAAGTTCTGGAAAATTTGTTCTTGATGATACCCGAGCTTGAGCTTTTTCAATCTGAGCTATCTGGGCCTCTACTTGGTGCCAATCAACTTCAATGGACCTCTTGAGGATGCTTTGATGCTTGGAATGAATTTATTTGGGCTGTTTTGAAGTTTCAGTTCAGAGGGGGGGGGGGTGAAATCGTGTTTTTGATTCTTGAGGTTTCAGGCTTGTTTAATGGTTGGGAAATGATCTGGAGGGTGTATGGAGATGATTGGTGAAGTTTGCTTGAAGTTTTGATGGCTGGTTTATGAGTTTCGAAGAAGGAAAGTTTCTTGAGGATTTTGGCAATCTGAATGTATGTGATGGTTCAAGCTCCAAGATGTTATGAAATGTGATCCTTAGGGCATGTATGTGAAGCTGTGATAGGTCAGAAGAGTTGTTGTGGGCTATGCTGATTGGTATGGTGTGAAATGCAAAAAGTCAAGTTTGGTTGTACTTGAGGTATGGGTCATGGCAAGCCTGGTTGCAAGGGGTGTCTGGCCTCAGCTGAGTTTGAGGAGGACCATGGAAGCAGATTTTATGAGCTGGCATAAGTGGATAGAAAGATTTGCACCATTTTGCAATTTTGAGGAGTTTTGGCCCTTTTGGAATTTCTTGAAGTTCAAGTCATGGAAATGCATAATTCTTGGGCCAATTCTGATATTTTGAAGTTGCTTGATCATGTTATGTCACATTTGAGCATGTTAGAAGTCATTAGAAGCCTTGGCAAGTGGTTTTGCAAAAAATCCTCTTTGGTGCATTCTTGAAAATTATAGGATTTTTGCCAACTTTGAAGGATCATAACTTGAGTTCCATAATGAATCAAAACATGTTCTTGTAATTTTTGAAAAGGGAAAGACCTAATATACAACTTTCATGACCAATAGTTTTTCATTTGAAGCATTTTTGGATGAGAAAGAGGAGGTTGAAAAACTTTCCCAAAATGGAATGTTTCCATTACAAGTCATTTCTATTTTTGGCAACTTTTGGTTTAGCTCAAATTTCTTCAATTTTGTGAACTTCCAAGCACTTAAATGATCAAATAAAGATCATAGAACTTCAATTTGATGAAAATACCCCTTTGGTTCCATTGTTGGGGGCCTCAGATGCCCTGATTTGCTCTGACTTGCTCAAGAAGTTACCCAATGAACATATGACTTCCACAATGAATTTCTTCATAAAACTTGGTACATATGATCCTTATAACATCTTAAGAAAATAATAAACAAGAATGGCCCAAAAATTTGAAGTTAAAGCCTCTGAAACCAAAACTCTAATTTTGGTCATCTGTGCAGTGAAAACCCTAGCTCTGCTTCCATACTTTTCCAGTTCTTGTGATTTCTTGACTTCCATGAACTTTGAGGGATATAATATGATGATAGAACACACATTGACCCTTTTGGAATGCTTTGAGGCCTTTGGAGTGGCTCATATGGAATCTTGGATTGCTCAGATCACAAACCCTAGATGTAGATGAACTTGAACTATGCAGATGAAACAAATATGCAATATGTGGTAGCTTATGCAAAAATGAAAGATCACAAGCCATGGTGTGATATGAGTGAGGGAAAATTTGGGGTGTTTACAGCTGCCCCTATTCAAGCATGAGTTAGATGTGCAGGATGTAAGCGCCTGGCTTAACAGACAAACAAGATAACTTGTGGTTGAATACCAAAGACAGTCCAAAATTTGCACTCACTGGATAGAAGAAGAAAAGGGATATAAATTGTAAAAGACAATAAAGTATAATTATTAAATGAGGGCGATGATGGACGACCATCGAGCAGAGGACAATTGCTGGGGATAAAGCGGTAAGTAAAGCAATGACGGGGACGACCGACAAGCTGGGGAAATAAAGAGACCACAACAGGGACGGCCATCGGGTAAGGAAACAAGATTCTCTGGGGATTAAAGCAAAGGCAATGATGGGGACGGTCATCAGGTTTGCAAAGTAAAGAAAACAACGACAGGGACGACCATCAGTTTAAAGAATAAATGAAATAAATGATGAGGGGCGGTCATCAAAGGTGAAGGACGATCACCTAGCAAGGGACGGATGCTCTTTATCATGACATATGACGAATGTCGGATAGAAAAGGTCAACGATGGGGACGGTCATCGGATAAACATGATGAAGGATGATCATCAAGAGGTGAAGGACGATCACCTAGCAGGGTACGATTGCTCTCGGGGTTTATCACGACATAGGACGAATGTCGGATAACAAGATCAACGATGGGGACGACCATCAGATAAGATGATGAGGGACGGTCATCAAAAGGTGAAAGACGATCACCTGGCAGGGGACGGTTTCCGGAAGTATCACGACATAGGACGAATGTCGGATAGAAAAAGGTTCCACTAATGGGGACTCCGTTGGGGAAAGGGATGAGAGACGGTCATCCAAAGGTGAATGACGATCACCTGGCAGGGGACGGCTGCCGAAAGTATCACGACATAGGACGAATGTCGAATAGAAAGTAGTTCTGTTGGTGACTTACCGGGGAATGGCAAACACGAATGAGTGCTTACGCTTAAGAATAAAAGTATAAGTGTTTGATGTTGTGTATAGATTAAAGATGCGGACGAGCATCCTTAGGATCATGTTACGGACGAGTATCGGTAGAAACAAATGCTGACGCATGCTCAGAGATGATGATACGGACGAGTACCATCTGGTTAACAAAGAACACGGACGAGTGTTGAATCTGTTGAGGAATAATAATATATATACAATATATGGACGAGTATCAGAGACTTCTGTATAAGTGAGTGAGTATTGGTCTATTGGTGAAGTATTAGCAAGACACGGACGAGTGTTCAACTTGATGGGGAAAATATGACACAGACAAGTGTCAAAAGAGAATATGTATAAGTTATGAACAAATATTTGTATGTGAGAGTGCAAAAAGGTGTTTTGGAGACTTGTGGGGATAGGATGACACGGACGGGTGTAAAAAAGGGTGTGTTATAAACAAGTACTTTGTTTGCAACAAGTGTTTTGGCAATCATGCTGGGGTGTATGACACGGACGAATGTCAAAAGAGCATGTATAGGTATCTGTATTTGAGAGTGCAAAGGGGACGCTTTGGCTTATATCTGCGGGGAATAATACGACACGGATGAGTGTCGAAAATGGTATATATGAACAGGCATTTGTGTTGGAGAGTGCAAAGGGGATGATTTGGCTTTTATTTGCAAGGGATGTGAGTTTTTATATTCATTACTGATGAAATACTGATGGAAATTACAAGTGACTGGCTCGAACCTGACTTGTGATCATGCAAATGTTTGATTTTTGCCGTAATGCTCCGTATTAGACGGAATGCTATGCTTATTTGGTGAATATGATGTAAATGTTATGATTATGCAAAAGGAAACTGATCTGAGATTCGGATCCTGCTGTGATAAAGATCTCTGGCTGATCTGCTCGGAGAGATATCCCAGCTAGGGAGAGATCATTGGTAGATCTGTCAGGAGATATAGTCCTGCTTGGGAAAATAGATCGTTGGCAGATCTATCCGTAAGGAGAACTCAGTTGGGGAGAAGGAAACTTTCCTCACTTTGTTGTGTAAGAGTTTCAGGCATTGCTCTTCTGGGGAGAGACTGGAAATTCTGTGGGGAGATTTGTTCTTTTATCCTTGATGAGAGATATGGTATTCTAGTGGGGATCTTGGCTGGGGATGCTCCTGTTGAATAGACCTGTGCTGGGGACGAGGAGGCTTTGACAGCTTTGCTGGGGAACATCATTTCAGATACTGCTTGGGGAGGAGGTATGCTGGGGAAGTGATGTTTGGCATGCCCCATGTTGCGTATTGAATACCTGCAATCTGTTAAGACAAAAGAGGCGCACAAGTATCCCGAGGTATCCCTTACCGGATTCTGTCATAGGAGTTAGGCTTTCCTGAAAGTAATATATTTCCTACAAGCATTTATTAAAGATGGCTCATTTGTTTTAAGCAAGTATTGTATCATGAATATTGGACATTTTGCAAACAAAACAAAAATGTATAAAACGAGGTGTGACTGAAAATTCTGATTTTATTAATCTGGGTGCCCTGATTTGGCAAATACAGTCAAAGAAATAAATCCCCTGAAATGAGGAGATTGCTATAAATTGAGAAAAGTAAAAGTGTTGGCAATGTTGACGACGCTCCGGTGAGCTTCCTTTGCTATGACCCATATGACCTTGACGTTCTTCTCATCTTGCTTTCTGAAGAAGGCTGATTCTGACTGATGCTTTATCTTTTCGAAGCTTGTCGTGTTGTGAGTGATACAGACGAATTCAGAATGCAGTTATTCGCTTATTCCCTGATTTTGCGTGGATCGCCCTTTCTGGTTTTCAATCCACCGGGATACCCATTTTTTCCTGAGCCGTCCAATGCGTCTTTTCAACTCAGCGGGTGTACATTTTTTTATTATTTTTCCCTTATTTTTTCCTGAGTCTTTTATTCTGTTTTTGACTCGCCGGGATGCCCTATTTTTTCCTGGACTCATATTTTGTTTTTATGTCCAGAAGGTCATTTTATGCGAAGTATTTTTTAACTACATCTGAATTCACAGGGGATAAGAAATCTTCACCATCCATAGTAGTGAGCATCAGTGCTCCACCGGAGAAAACCTTCTTTACTATGAATGGACCATCGTAATTTGGAGTCCATTTTCCCCTGTGGTCTGTATGAGGAGGAAGGAGTCTTTTCAGCACAAGCTCTCCTACTTGGTATTCCCGAAGCCTGACTTTCTGATCGAAGGCTTTCTTCATCCTTTTCTTATATAACTGCCCATGACAGATTGCAGCTAATCTCTTTTCTTCAATCAGATTCAGTTGATTATACCGAGACCGGACCCATTCTACTTCGTCCAACTTTACATCCATCAGTACCCGTAAGGAGGGTAGCTCAACTTCAACAGGTAGGACAACTTCCATACCGTACACAAGCTGATAAGGTGTTGCCCTAGTAGACGTTTTGATTGAGGTTCAGTACCCATGTAAATCAAATGGTTGCATTTCATGCCAGTCTTTGTATGTAACCACCATCTTCTGCACAATCTTCTTGATGTTCTTGTTAGCTGCCTCAACAACACCATTCATCTTTGGCCTGTAAGGAGAAGAGTTGTGATGTTGGATTTTGAAGTCCCGACACAATTCTGCCATCATTTTGTTGTTCAAATTGGAACCATTATCAGTGATGATTCGCTCGGGAACTCCATATCGACAGATGATGTCTCTTTTCAGAAATCTGGCTACCACTTGTCTGGTGACGTTTGCATATGAAGCTGCTTCGACCCATTTGGTGAAGTAATCAATGGCTACCAGGATGAATCTGTGGCAATTTGAAGCAGTTGGTTCGATCTTTCCAATAAAGTCAATGCCCCACACGGCAAAGGGCCAAGGCGAAGACATCACATTCAAAGGATTTGGAGGCATATGCACTTTATCTGCATATATATGGCATTTATGGTACTTTTTGGCATAGGCACAATAGTCTGCATCCATTGTGATCCAGTAGTAACCTGATCGTAACAATTTCTTAGCCATTGCATGTCCTCCAGCATGGGTATCGAAAGATCCTTCATGCACCTCATGCATCAGCAAGTCTGCTTCTTTCTTATCAACACACCTGAGCAGAACCATGTCAAAGTTTCGCTTGTATAATGAACCATCAGCATTAAGGAAGAAACTACCAGCCATCCTTCTTAATGTCTTCTTATCATTGGATGATGCCCCGGGTGGGTATGTTTGATCCTCTAAGAAGCATTTGATATCATGGAACCAAGGCTTGTCATCTTCAGCAATGTTCACGGAGAATACGTATGCTGATCGGTCTAGTCTGGATACCGAAATCCGAGGCACATAATTTGCAGTTTGAACCTTGATCATGGAGGAAATGGTAGCTAGAGCATATGCGAACTGATTTTCGTCTCGTGGGATATACTCAAGTTTGACTATTGTGAAGAAAGTCAATAATCTCCTCGTGTAGTCACAGTATGGAATCAGATGCTCTTGGTGAGTGTACCATTTGTCGTTGGTCTGATTGATTACCAGAGCTGAATCTCCGAATACATTCAATGTCTTGATCCTAAGGTCAATGGCTTCCTCAAGACCCATGATATAGGCTTTGTATTCAGATTCGTTATTAGTGCATGCAAAGGTGAGTTTTGCCGAGAAAGGAATATGAACTCCTTTAGGTGTAATGAGCACTACACCAACTCCACGTCCATTCATATTGACAACCCCATCAAACATCATTGTACACTCTTCTTCTGGGTCAGGCCCTTTAGTGTGAACAGGCTCCTCATGATCTTTTGCTCTTAGGAACACGATATCTTCATCAGGGAAATCAAATCTCATGGGCTGATAATCGTCAATGGGTTGCTTAGCTAGATAGTCAGACAGTACACTGCCTTTGATGGCCTTTTGAGATGTGTACTGAATGTCATACTCTGTCAGAATCATTTTCCATCTTGCAACCCTTCTGGTAAGTGCTGGCTTCTCAAATATGTACTTGACTGGGTCCATTTTTGAGATCAACAAGGTAGTGTGAGTCAACATATCCTGCCTTAGTCGGCGAGCAGCCCACGCTAAAGCACAACAAGTTTTCCCGAGCAGTGAATAACGTTGTTCACAGTCGGTAAACTTTTTTCTTAGGTAGTATATTGCATACTCTTTTCGACCAGACTCGTCATGCTGGCCCAGCACACACCCCATTGACCCTTCTAATACTATCAGGTACATTATTAGAGGTATTCCTTCAACTGGAGGCATGAGAATCGGAGGTTCTTGCAGATACTCCTTGATTTTGTCAAAAGCTTTCTGCCAATCTTCATTCCACCTGACCGTTTGTTCCTTCCTTAACAATTTGAACAGGGGCTCACAGGTTGCAGTAAGGTGAGATATGAACCTTGATATGTAGTTCAACCTACCTAAGAACCCCCGAACTTCATTTTCAATCCTAGGTGCAGGCATCTCCTGAATGGCTTTGACTTTGTCAGGATCAACTTCAATTCCTTTTTCACTTATGATAAATCCCAGCAACTTACCGGAACGTACCCCGAATGTGCATTTGTTGGGGTTTAGCTTCAGCTGATATTTTCTCAGACGCTTGAACAACTTCAGCAGATTTACCAGATGATCTTCTTCAGTGAGGGACTTGGCAATCATGTCATCCACGTAGCATTCAATTTCTTTGTGGATCATATCATGGAATAACGTTACCATAGCCCGTTGATACGTTGCACCGACATTCTTCAGTCCAAAAGGCATTACCTTGTAACAAAACGTGCCCCAAGATGTGATGAAGGTTGTTTTCTCCATGTCTTCGGGTGACATCCTGATCTGATTATACCCAGAAAAACCGTCCATAAAAGAAAATACCGAGAACTGAGTTGTGTTGTCGACCAATACATCAATGTGAGGTAATGGGAAATCATCCTTCGGGCTAGCTCTGTTCAGGTCTCGGTAATCCACACACATCCGTACTTTGCCATCCTTCTTAGGCACTGGTACAATGTTAGCGACCCACGGCGGGTAACTAGTCACAGCAAGGAAACTGGCGTCCCACTGCTTTTGTACTTCTTCTTTAATCTTCATGGCCATATCTGGACGTGTACGGCGTAGCTTCTGTTTCACTGGAGGGCAATCTTCTTTCAAAGGTAGTTTATGCATGACAATGTCCGTGTCTAGACCTGGCATGTGTTGATAGGACCAAGCAAAGACATCGACATATTCTCGAAGCATGTCAATAAGTTGTTCCTTTACTGAAACTTGCAGACTGGCCCCAATCTTCACTTCTTTCAAATCCTCTTCGGTACCAAGATTAACTGTTTCAACCTCCTCCTGATGAGGAGTTATCACTTTCTCTTCTTGCCTCAACAACCTGGCTAACTCTTCAGGTAACTCATAGTCTTCTTCAACCCCTTCATCTGTTTGATTAATTGGATTATCGAAGTCATACAAGGTCATAGTAATGTTGTTGTCGGTGCAATCTGGAGGATAATCTCTGCAAGGGTTTGAGATTTGTTTGTTTTAGTGATCAATTTTAATCTTGTTTAGAAAAAGTGAAAATGAAGTTATTTATTTTGAAAACATTGCCATTTTATTGTTTTGTACAAAAGTGAAAAATGAAAAGACAGTGAGCGAAAAAAAAAGACTTGTTTGCAAAAGATGTCTGATATTCATTGATAATCCATTTGCACAAAATTACAATATGGCCCTATTACAAAATGAGTTCTGACACCTTGGGCAAGATGTAGGACTAGATGCATGCTAAAAAAGGAAGGAAATAATAATTACTTTGCAGGAGTAACCCTTATAATTTCCTGGGAAGACCAGTTAAGGACTTGGTGCCCCGGGATCCTTGGACGTATCCAGCTCTCCAGGTTGAGGTTGCTTTCCGCCTCGTCTTCCAGGTTGTTAATAGCATCTGGGGTGAGCATCCCCCCCTTATGAACTTGGGAGCTTTAGCAGCCTCCTCTTGAGCTTGTTGGGATGGTATGTAACCCAAACCGAACTTTTCTTCCTTTATCTGAACTCGTAGCAGCTTGCCTCAGCCTTGGGCATTCCCGTCTTCAACAACCTTCCGAGCTTAATGATAGGAGACAATTGAAGTACCCATCTGTCTTCTGGGATGCAGCAAATACTTCAGTTGTCGCCTCATTGACATTCAGGGCCTCGAACCCTTGGCTCATAGTTTCATGGATTTCACAATCCATCTTAATATATTTATATGTAGCCAGATGGCTAACAAATATGTCCTCATCACCACAGATGGTGATAATTTGTCCTTCCCATTCATTTTTCAATTTATGGTGAAGGGTCGACGTTATTGCGCCAGTGGCGTGAATCCATGGTCGACCCAACAAACAACTGTAGGCCGGCTGAATGTCCATCACATAGAAAGTAATCTTTAAGACCTACGGACTGATTATCACAGGCAGCTCCACCTCTCCAAGAACAGACCTCTTGGAGCCATCAAAAGCCCTGACCACAAGATTGCTTGGTCGAAGAGCTATTCCATCATATTTGAGCTTTACAAGAGCTTTCTTGGGTAAGATATTGAGTGAGGACCCAGTGTCTACAAGAACATGAGAGAGTACAACTCCTTTGCACTCCAGGGTTATGTGCAAAGCTTTGTTGTGGTGACGTCCTTCCGTTGTTAAATCAGCATCAGTGAAACCTTGCCCATGGCTAGTATTGACATTAGACACCACTATTTCAAGCTGATTCACTGTGATCTCTTCTGGCACGTAGGCAACGTGCAAAACTTTGAGTAGCGCATCCCGATGGGCTTCAGAACACAACAGCAGGGATAGTATAGAGATCTTAGAAGGAGTTTGGTGGAGTTGGTCCACAACTTTGTAGTCACTTCTCTTAATTATCCTCATAAATTCATCCACATCCTGATCAAAGGATGATTTATGAGTCTCTTTTGATGCAGATTCTTCAGGTATCACACTCTTTCCTTTGGCTTTGGCAGCAGCCTCTACCTCAGTGTTAGTTCTTGGAGCTTGTGACGTAAAGAGGCATCCTCTTCGGGTGAAGCCTCCGCCTCCCCCGACATTATCCACTTGGGGAGTAGGAACTGAAGAATCAAGAAGGACTTTTTCTCCGTTGCAGTAAAGGTCAGCACCGTAATGCCATGGTACAACACTGTCTTTATCATATGGAATTGGCCCTGGCACCGTGATGGTGACTGGGCTCACTGTAGCAGATGTTGGAACCATTATTGTCTATGGATCATAGAAGATAGTGACAGGACTTCTGGTGGATGTTGGTGGTGGTGAATTGAAGCTTGATTGAAACTGTTGTTGAGATTGTTGAAAGTTGCTGGAATTTGGGACCGCTGTAGGGTCATAATAGATAGTAACTGTGGAGACATCATTGTTGGTGGTTGATGGAGTTGTAGAAGGAGATGAATTGGAACTGTTGTTTGTTGAAGTGAGGGAAGAAATGGTTGCTGAAGTTATAGATGAATCAGTAGGAACAATGGTTGTTGCAATTGTAGAAGAATCACTTGTTGTTTACAAAAGAGTTGTTGGTGTTGTAGAAGCAGTTGTTGTTATTTGCAGAATGCCTTCTCTGATCAAGCTATTGATGCCATCCCTTAAGCATGCACACCCGTTCTCGTAAACCATGCAAGATTCACAACAGGCCTCACAACCTGGAAACACTTGGCATTTCAAAAGCTGAGCTTTAACCTCTGTCAGAGGTGTCTGAATACTTGCAATATCTTCTATTAAACTCATGGGTGAGCCTTCCTTTATAGCATTAATCCTTGGCCCACTGTGGCTTGGCATAGGATTTTTCATGACATTGGGAGGTGGTGCAAAGTTCAGGGCCTTTGAATCTACCAGATCCTGGACCTTCATATGCAGAGCCCTGCATTTTTCTGTGGAGTGACCAGGTGCATTAGAATGAAAAGCACACCTAGCGTTGACATCGTAGTTTCTTGGAAGGTTCTGAGGATCAGGAGGAGCCAATGTCCTCAACTCAACAAGATTGAGCTTTAGGAGTTGTGGCAGTAATGTAGCATATGGCATTGGAATGGGGTCAATCACCCTATTGATCTGAGATGGCCGCTGTTGAAAAGGGCGTTGTTGTTGATTATTGTTATTGTTGTTGTATGATCTCTGTTGAGGGAACTGTGGCTGTTGAGGAAAGTGTTGTGGTTGTTGAGTATACTGAGGAGGTGGAGCAGGGATAGTGACGGCAGCAACTGATCTTGGCAGATATTGGGGTCTTCCTCTCCCCATATGCATAGAATTTGTTTCACCAGATCTACGGGGCCCAGCAAATGGCTTGCTTGCACTTCTTGAACTGGCACCGTTGTCGAAGATCTTTCCCATCTTCAGTAAGCTCTCAATTCTTTCCCTAGCTATCACCACGTCTGCAAAGCTGGTGGAAGAAAATGTAGCCAATCTGTGAATATAGGTACCCTAGAGAGTATTCATGAACATGTCTACCATCTCCCTTTCAGACATCGGGGGTTAAACGGCAGCATCTAGTTGCCTCCACCTTTGGGCATACTCTCTAAAGCTTTCACGGGAAGACTGAGACATTCCATTAGAAGGGTCCTGTTTGGAGCCATGTCCAGATTATATTGATACTGACGGATGAAAGCTTCAGCCAAATCATTCCAGTTTCTTATTGTGGCTATGGTCAAGTGGGAGTACCATTCTCGGGATGCCCCTGTCAAGCTATCCTCGAAGTATAACATCCACAGCTTTACGTCCATGGTGTATGCTTTTAATCTTCCCAAGAAAGACTGAAGGTGGGTACGTGGGCATGATGTGCCATTATATCTTTCAAAACAAGGGGGTTTGAACTTGTGAGGAATTCTCACCCCTTCCACCAATCCCATGTCCATGACAACAAAACCTAGAGAGTTTTGGGATTCAAGAGACCTTACCTTCTCTGCAATTTCATCCAACCGACGGTCGTAAACTTCGTCTCCAGCCCCGACCATAGTAAACTGCTCTTCTTGAGGATCCTCCTGCAAGACCCTTCCTCCAGTAGTGTTACCCTGGGTATTTCTTATGGCGTTGATGTCTGGATTCAGATGAGGTCCAAACTTTGGTGGATCAGTGCGAGGTTGCACGTGATCGTTGTTATTGGTACCCCTTGTACCTGGATGGTGTTCCTTGGGAGTTTGTCGCTCAACTAACTCCCTCAGTCTCTCCTGGCTCTGAGCTAAACCAGTCATCACCATCATAAATTGGTTCATTTGGGCCCTCATCTCTGTCCTTTCATTGGCCATCTGGGCCTACACTTCAGTCAAGTCTTGTTGAACCTGATCCATTTGTAATCCCGGAAGGTTGTTTCTTGTCGGGTACCAGTATATTCTGTTGACAGAGAACACTCTTCTGCGAGCAATGTTTCTTGAAACCACAACAAAGTGAGAAACAACAACAAAAACCTACAAAACAAAGAAAAAAAGTTAGTATGCAATGCATGATGCCTATTTGTCTTCCAAGGGTATCCGGTTTGGTTCTCTGGTTTTGACCTTTCCAGACCTCGAGGAAATGCTGATGATGTTGCAGAGAGAGATAAAGCCCACAAAAATAATGCAAACCATATATATTACAAAGAGTGAAAATACATAGTTTGATTACAATAACATTCCCATGGCGGATCAAAATACATCAACAAAAGGAAAATACAATTAAAATGAAGTACAAACAAAAAGAGTCAAACATCCAATCCAAAGTCATATTCTCTAACTTCCTTCAGGAGGGCCTCAGTCACTGGACCAACCGGGTGCTCTGTGATAGTCCTGATGAGGAGGTTCCTGGTGGCGATGGCACTGGTTAACTTCTTATGCTTATCCTGATCCTTTGACCTCTTCAACCCCGCTCGGAGCTTCAATTCAGAGATCTCCTTTTGTGCTGCTATCAAAGCTGCCTGGTTCTTCTTCTCATTAGCCTCCAGTTGCTCTATCTTAGCTTGAGTTCTCTGATTTTCCTGTGCACGGGCCTCAGTGATCCTGATCCACCTAGCCTGGCTCTCCTCTAAATAATGCTCTGCCCTAGCCTTCTGAATCTTTGCTTCCTTGCAAGCATTCTTCAGTACTAACTCCCCTGCTCTAGCCTTTCTTATGTAGTCATTCGTCTTCTCAATCTTGGTCAAGTGCTCAATCCGG
The DNA here is from genome assembly GCA_963966055.1 of Lathyrus aphaca. Taxonomy (NCBI): domain Eukaryota; kingdom Viridiplantae; phylum Streptophyta; class Magnoliopsida; order Fabales; family Fabaceae; genus Lathyrus; species Lathyrus aphaca. The sequence continues at coordinate 382,455,676 of OZ014519.1, read as the reverse complement.
AGCTTCTCTAACCTCTCATTATCTAAACGACTGTCATTCCTCTCCCAGAGGGTCTTCTTTAAGGCTTCAGAGAGTTGAGTATTCCTTTCTTTCAGTTTCTCAAACTCTTCCAAACTGACAGTAGCGGTAGGTTGCACTGTTGAAGGTCCAGGTACATCTTCTAAGGTGAATGGCATCCGGGTGATCTGTGCCCTGGTACGAGACCAATCAAGATACTATGCTGAAGCTATATTATTGCACTTGCCAAGGATAGCTGTCCCCTTAGTCTGAATATTGTCCCAGGCCAAGGCTGCCTGTCTGACAATAGCAGAGTTGTGTTGGATGTCACAATAGAGGGTTTCAATCAAGTCTTGCCCTCTTGGGGATGAACCAAAGCATACCTGAACTGTCTCTTAAAAAGCAAAGGGTTGTAGTTGATGCAACCTTTTACTCCAATTAAAGGCACATTAGGATATTGCCCACAGCTAGTAATGATGTCTTTTCCCTTGGTGCTCTGAGTGCACCATCTGATGTCTTCTGATGTAAGGGCAATCAATCTCTTAGGCCAATTCCTTGGCCGATAAGGGTTTAGGAAAGTGTCCGACTTCGGAAAATGTCTTAACAACAAACAGTAATAGAGGGGAGCGCAACATCTGACCAATCTTCCTCTTTGCTTTTCATTCCTTTGGTGCACTGAGTAATAGAAGTCTCCAAGCAAGGTAGGAACTGGGTTCCTCAGTAAGAATAGGTGAATTAAATTCTTGCTTACAAACTTTGGCTCGTCTGCAAACAAGATAACTCCATATATGCTGAGGGCTAGAAGTGCACAAACAGCATCCCATATCCCTGCTGCAGTCTGCAGGGTGGCCTAGGAGATCAAGAAATCTAGGTGAAGGTCTGGAAACCCATCCTTGGTGGTCATGCTCTAATCAATGAGGGTAGGCTCTAAGTGCAAGGCCTTAGCTATATCTTCATTCTTGGGAGCAACCATCTCAGGGTTGAAAGGAATCCCTCTCCTGACAGGGACACCTAACAACATGGAAAATTCTTCTAGCAGAGGTCCCAACTGAAAATCAGGGAATGTGAAGCATCTGAGAGGAGGATCATAAAACTGCAAGCAAGTATGGATCATGCTCCTCTGGGATGCATCCAGGTCCATGATCATGTCCAATATGCCTCCATAATGTTCCCTGAATAAAGGGACATGATCAGGAGTAATGAGAAACTGGATCTGTCTGATGCCTGTTAGGGTAGGCTCAAATAAGTGGTATGTGATGTTGCTCTTCCTAGAAGTGTCCATGATGACAATGGATGCTGGTGAGGAAACTGAGAAGAAACCCTGATGAAAGTGACTACTGAAAACTGATGAAGATAACTGGAGAAGGTGCTGAAGAAGGTCCTTGATGAAGACAACTGGAGAAGGGTCTCTGATGAGGACAAAATGATGAAGGTGCTGGAGATAGCTCTGGTGAAGATGCTAGTGCAGATAACTGAGGAAGCCTGAGCAGCAGAACAGGTCAAAACCAAACCAAAGATAATAAGGTGGATACCCTGTAAAACAAATAAGCAAATGTTAAATGATGCAAAAATGATGTATGCAGAATGATATGCAAAGGGTTTGTGATCAAGTGCTGGATTTGTTATCTGCCTTGATAGGTTCTATGTGTTTATAAGTCCGGATGGAGGCTTAGAAAACCAGTAACCAGGCGGGGGACTCAAATAAAGAGTCACAAATCCAAGGTTTCACAAGAACTGTCCCAAAATAATACAACCTTAATAAATCTAGTAACAAAGGTATGATGAGGCCAAGGGTTCCTACAAACCTGTAAACATCCCAACCCCCTCACATGTATTGTTCTAGAACAAGGATCCTCGGACTTGGATCAGTTATGAGAAGTGTAAACACTTCTAACCCGGAGGTACAGTGTTTACAATAACCATAAAGGATCCTCTTCTAATTCACCTCAGACCGAAATGGAATAGGAAAGAATATAAAGCCACTCTATCCTATGTGTCGCTCAGGCTCCCGTTATAGAACCTTAATCACTCAATGATCCCCACCCACCAAAACAGACAAGAGATCCAGCACCAATGATATGACAATAGTATGAAATGCATATAAACAATAAAAGAAAGAAATAAATAAAGTTGTACAGAAAGCAATAAATAAAGCAATAAACAAATAAGCACAAGTAGCACATAACACCCCTGTAAACACAAATCAAACAAGCGTTAGGAGGAACCCACAAAAAGAACCAGAAGCCCTGGCTGCAATATAAGGGTCCCCAGCAGAGTCGCCAAGCTGTCGCTCCCCAGAAAAGACACCTGGTCAGATAAGGTACAAACGCGAACGGCCGGTGAAAGGAGAAAATGAAGGTGAAGGTGAATAGAGTCGCCAGCTAGGCATTTTTATCCCGAAAGAAAGGTAATGCTGCATAAACCTAGAAAATGAATGGATAAGACGGTTGCGAACCAGAGAAACTGAGAAATGGGGTTGGTTACAACCTGGGAAGGTATTAGCAGCCAGATTGTCCGTCGTACTCGACGGGATCCACGCTTAAAAGATTGTGTTTAAAAAGGGTAGTGTATGTGCTATCTGTGTGCAAGAGCTGGAGGAGAATATACAGGTGTCAGTGCAAGAAAGGGTGAATGCTCAGGAACAAAGGCTTTATAGAGATGCTGAAAGAAGGGGGAAGACACAGAGACTTTTGTTCGATAACTGTTAAGTTATGCCTACGTATCCTCTCATGCAATGAGGAAGTCAGAACACCGTAGTTCGACTCAAAGAGACTGAAAGATAAATTCACTGTGAACTTCTTACTTGTCTATGCTCAAGTGTATGACCCGTCTGGCTCGAGTGCTAACTGTCTTGCATTAGACGGAAGAAGCAATTTCTCGCTCATAGAATGAGTGTGATGAGAAAAGAATCCCGAAGGAGACGATTATTGTTTGTTTTTGTGTTTTCAGTATCGTTATTGTTTTTGGTGTTTTGCATAAGTTAATGAGCTTAAGCCTAAATCAACGGCTTGTAAACTCATTATATCCTCCCTGATTAGGGATAATGAGCCTACTTAAGTATGAGATAAGCATCTCAGCCTAATTGCCATGATGATGTAGGATTAAGATCATTAACCTACTTGTGATTATTTAGATGTTTTTTTGGGATTTTGTTTAGTGTTAAGTAATGAGTTTAATCTCTAATCACAAATTAGTGAACTCATTACACCATCCTAATAGAAGGATAATAGATGAGAACACTTAAGCTGAGAAATATACCTCAACTTAATCCATGGTTAAGGATTAAATTCATGTCAAAACAAGCCTTTATTAAATGGATTTTAATTAAGGGATGAGATTAAGAAATGGGTTTTAAGTTTGTAAGACGACTTGAGGAGGACTTGTCCATTAAACACTAGGGTTAGTCCTTCTTAACCATAAAGGAAGAATTAGAACCCTAATGTAAGGCCCAAGTTACAAGATAAAGTCTTAGTGATTATTAAGATGATTTGATTAAGATGTTTAAACAAATTAAAGGTTTAACACTTAGGATTAAAGTTATACACTCCATCCTAAGAGAAGGATGCAGGCATAACCCTAATTCCAAAGTCCTAAAACTTTAAGAGTTTAGTCTCTGATTATTGAGATGAGAAGAGAGACTCAAGGAGACTCAAAGGTAAAAAGCTAAGGGGGACTAATCACAACCCTAATTATTATCATGCTTGGATATCCTATGATTTTTAAGGCTTGAGAAAGATCTTCAAGGAAGCCACCAATGGAAGAAACAGATGAAAGGAGGATGAGAAAGAGAATCGGTTACTTACTTCATTGAAGAAGATAAGTAACTTAAAGAAAGAAAGTGAGTGAGATGGAACACAAGTGAACAAGTTCACTTAAAAGACAAGTAAAATGCATTTGGAAGAGGTAAGAAGAAGTGAGAGGCGAAGGCAAATCCACCTCCCAAAACAACTTACCAAACCTGAAAAGTTAGTGTGAATGCATAAGGTATAAAGCATAAGGAAATGAAGTGAAATGAGATGAAATGGTCAAATTCATAATTGTCTATGCAATGGAAATGTCATGTGAAATGATGCAAAGGCATACAAAGTGCATATGTATGATCATACAAAGATGAGATGTAAATGGAATCATGCTTTGAAGTTTGAAAACACATGAAAGTTAATGAAATGAAATGAATGCAAATCATGGAAAATGAATGAAGGAATGATCAAGCATGGTTCTAATATGTCCTAATATGTCTAAGATGACATATGAATGCAAGAAATGTCATGGAAAGTTCATGTATTGATGCATATGCAAGGTGAATGCAAGTGAACATGAGAAATTAGGGTTATATGGAAGTATGAGATGCAAATGAACAAAGCATAAGCATATGACATGATAAAAATTTGCAATCAAGCTCAAACAAACCCTAATCCCATATTAGGTCACACCCCAAAGGAGAAGGTCAGAAGCCTAACCAATCAAAAGTTATGATTTTCCTAAGTTTTCTAGGGTTTTTGGGTGGTTCAAAGGGAAAAATGAAAATCAATTTGAAAATGCAAGATAAATTCATGAGGAAAATGACCTATAAACTACATGCAATATGCAAAACAATTAAAAAATAATCAACTTCAAACTCTTCTTGGTTAGGCGGAAATGATTTTTTCAAGTTAGGGTTTAAAAATGAGATTTTAATGAACCCTAAATTCAAAGAAAATTTTCAAATGATGATCAAAACCAAAAATAAATTTGTATGAGGGGTTTGAAAATGTTTCTAAATGTGTTAAGATGCAACATGAATTTTTGGGTGATTTTTAGAAACCTAAATGCTATTTTAATTAATTAAATTTGATTAATTAATTAAAATAAACATTTAAATATTTTAAAAATACTTTTATTATGCAAAAAATAAAATAAAAATCATTTTCTGATTAAGATTCAAGATTCTAAACAAGATTCTAAACAAGATTCAATCATCAAACAACATTTCTCATGCATCAAAATCCAGATACGAATCAAAACATAAAAACTGCAAAAGTTTCAGAAGCACGATACAAGCTCAAATCTCAACCATTTTCAAAAGTAAAAGGTGCAGTGTTATCAGTGAAGCATGAAGAACATTTCTATAACAAAAAATACAAGTTCTGGAAAATTTGTTCTTGATGATACCTGAGCTTGAGCTTTCTCAATCTGAGCTATCTGGGCCTCTCCTTGGTGCCAATCAACTCCAATGGACCTCCTGAGGATGCTTTGATGCTTGGAATGAATTTATTTGGGCTGTTTTGAAGTTCCATTTCAGAGGTGGGGGGGGGGGGTGAAATCGTGTTTTTGATTCTTGAGATTTCAGGCTTGTATAATGGGTGGGAAATGACCTGGAGGGTGTATGGAGATGATTGGTGAAGTTTGCTTGAAGTTTTGATGGCTGGTTTATGAGTTTCGAAGAAGGAAAGTTTCTTGAGGATTTTGGCAATCTGAATGTGTGTGATGTTTCAAGCACCAAGATGTTATGAAATGTGATCCTTAGGGCATGTATGTGAAGCTGTGATAGGTCAGATGAGTTGTTGTGGGCTATCCTGATTGGTATGGTGTGAAATGCAAAAAGTCAAGTTTGGTTGTACTTGAGGTATGGGTCATGGCAGGCCTGGTTGCAAGGGGTGTCTGGCCTCAGCTGAGTTCAAGGAGGACCATGGAATTTTGCACCATTTTGGAATTTTGAGGAGTTTTGGCCCTTTTGGAATTTCTTGATGTTCAAGTCATGGAAATGCATAATTCTTGGGCCAATTCTGATATTTTGAAGTTTCTTGATCATGTTATGTCACATTTGAGCATGTTAGAAGTCATTAGAAGCCTTGGCAAGTGGTTTTGCAAAAAATCCTCTTTGGTGCATTCTTGAAAATTATAGGATTTTTGCCAACTTTGAAGGATCATAACTTGAGTTCCATAATGAATCAAAACATGTTCTTGTACTTTTTGAAAAGGAAAAGACCTAATCTACAACTTTCATGACCAATAATTTTTCATTTGAAGCATTTTTGGATGAGAAAGAGGAGGTTGAAAAACTTTCCCAAAATGGAATGTTTCCATTACAAGTCATTTCCATTTTTGGCAACTTTTGGTTTAGCTCAAATTTCTTCAATTTTGTGAACTTACAAGCACTTCAATGATCAAATAAATATCATATAACTTCAATTTTGATGAAAATACCCCTTTGGTTCCATTGTTGGGAGCCTCAGATGCCCTGATTTTTCTCTGACTTGCTCAAGAAGCTACCCAATGAACAGATGACTTCCACAATGAATTTCTTCATAAAACATGGTACGTATGATCCTTTTAACATCTTAAGAACATTAAAAACAATAATGGCCCAAAAATTTGAAGTTAAAGCCTCTGAAACCAAAACCCTAATTTTGGTCATCTGTGTAGTGAAAACCCTAGCTCTGCTTCCATGCTTTTCCAGTTCTTGTGATTTCTTGACTTCCATGAACTTTGAGGGATATAATATGATGATAGAACACACATGGACCCTCTTGGAATGCTTTGAGGCCTTTGGAGTGGCTCAGACGGAATCTTGGATTGCTCAGATCACAAACCCTAGATGCAGATGAACTTGAACTATGCAGATGAAACAAATATGCAATATGTGGTAGCTTATGCAAAAATGAAAGATCATAAGCTCAAATGGTGTGATATGAGTGAGGGAAAATTTGGGGTGTTTACAGCAGTCTCATGGCTCAAATGAATTTCATCTGAACAAAGTCAAAGTTGATATGCAAACAAATTCAAATTCATTTAATAAAGGATTTCCCAAGTATTTATTGATTATTATTCAATGAATTCCAAGGTTCATGTGTTTATTTTCATGCCTTCTTTGAAAAGCAAGAGAATCGAGCCGGAACTATTGCAGTGCAAAGAAAATAAAATATGTTTCAAGTTTTGCACTGAGTAACCGATTAACGTCCAGGAAGTAACCGGTTATCAGCGCACAAATTTGAAAAAGTGGCAAAACAAATTCAAATTTTGTGATTTTGGAACCAATTTCATTTTGATCACATGTAGAATATTCTATAACATCTCCATTTAATTCACATACATCATAAAAATTAATTCCCACCACACACCTTCATTAATCATCACTCTTTTGCTAATTCCCTCAAAATTTAATTTCTAAGCCTAATCTTGATCTCCTAAACCTAGTTCCGTTCCACCAAATTTCTATACCTAAACTCTTTAAATAGCACCCTCATTTCATTCATTTCTCAAGCTTTAGAGAGCCAAAAAAACATCTTGCAAAATATATCTCCAACTACCAAAATTCACCAAAGCTCAATTTCCTATTTTGAAAGTTATCAAGAATTCACATTGAATTCTTGATTAACTTTGAACTAAACCTTCATCCTTTTCTGTTTTCTTCATCAATTTCAGTAGATTAAGCTTGCTTGTGGAGTAATTTGGAGTTGTTCTTATTCTTTAAGTGGTAATTCACCTTTTATAATTCTTACACCTTCATCTTCATCATCCACAATATAGATCCTTGGTGTTCCTTGTTGTTGATACTTTAGACCATATATTGTTATTTTGATTGCTGGTTTTTGTTGTTTTCCTACTATAAAATTCGTGCAAGTTCAGATCTATGATCACAAGGTGTTTGAAAATTATTTTGAAAGGGGATCATGATGAAGTTTGCACTAAATTTTTATTTTGTGCGCAGAGTAACCAGTTAACGCATAAGTGTTAACCAGTTACTCAGTGTTAATTTTTGAAAATTGGATGGGTTTTTGAACTAAGTAACTGGTTAACACCTATGTGTTAACCGGTTACCACTGAGACAAAATGAGTTTTTGCTTTGTTTTTGGGGCTGTTTTGCCTTCTCTTCCCCCCTCTTCCCATCTCTTCTTATTTTTACCTTGGGAGACATTTTTGAGACTGATTTCTCTTTAATTTCAATGGACTTTGGGTTTAGATTAGAGGAGATAATATTCATTAGTTCAAATCTACCTTTAAGTGAATTATTTAATTCACTTTAGGTGCTTTCAATTAGTGATATATTTTCAAACATGAACCCACCTAGATGAGTGATTGAACTTAAAGATGAAAGAATATCATAAATGTAACTCAATTTGGAATTCATCTTTATTTTCGCGTGGCATTGCGTTCAGATGACGATTTACATATTGTACATCTCGCATGTATTAGCACACACATTATATTGGCATGCCTCATTTGTAGCATAATTAATTTGTAAATTACTCGGAGATTACTTAACATAGACGTAAATGTGTCCCTATTTTAGAATAAAAATCCAACTGGATACTTGCACTTTCGTGGACCGGACCTCGATTGGTCACGCCACCCCAATGTTGGTTAATCATTTTTATTAGATCCATGACTTTTGAAGCTTGATGCGTAATTGCTTTGGGTATCCCAATCTTCTTTCAAGCCTTCATCGAATTTGGGTCTAATTGCATTGGTTAATCACTATAGTGTAAGATACTAAGCGTAATCGGTTGCCTTCTTAGTTTTGGAACTTGATGCCTTGCTACTCTTTTGGTTGTGGATGATTAAGTTCACCATACCATTATTATGTATATATTATTATTACTACTATATTACTATTTACTTTCCTTCTTGCATCTTATCCTATTTAATTTCCTTCTTTCTCCCTTACCTCTTTTATTTTTATTATGTTTTATCATCCATTATCATGTTTATGTTTATGTGACTTTTATTTTGTGCTTTTATTTTCTTTGTCCTTTTGGACACCAAAAATATTAATAAAGGCTTAAATTTCTAAAAAACTTGTGATCTTAATATTGGACTATGGTTACTATCTTTTGCATTGGAATTGGAGTTTGAACTTAGATCCTAGGACGCCTTCCCTTTGCTTTGATCATCATGGGTTTGGTACTTTAGCTTTTATTTGACCACTTGCTAGTTTATGCTTTTGAGAATGGAACTTTTTTTCTTATGCTTGGAAGTATCATCAAGTTGGTTAGATCTTTCCTCCTTTATCTCTTTTATTTTATTTTTAACATAGCCTCTTCATGTCCCCCCTTCTTCAATTATCAAAACCTTATCTCTTTTTCAAAGGATTATTGTTTTAAAAACCTTCACCATTTTAATAAATCAAACCTTGACTTTTGTCAAGTGGATTTTACTTCTTCTTTTATTTTAATAAATGTCAATGAACTTAATCATTTTGACTTCAATTCAAAAATAAAAAGAACTAAACTCATTCAAGATGTTTTGTGCCTTTGTGCACTTCTTTTGTTTTCTTTGCAAGTTTAGACTATGAGTCATTTTTTCTAGTCGGGTGCAAGTCTTTCAATCTCCATGGTTGTAGTTTGATGTAATTGAGTCTCTTTTCATTTGTGGGGGTTTAGTGGCATACTCGTCGATTTTATTCGAGTTGGCGCCCTCCCTATAGTGATGTATGAGTCCATACCCTAATTCTCATGGTAGATTATGACGCTATCCACTTGAAGATGACAAATTGCCTTTACTTATTAGAATCAATCAAAACCAATCAATTTTCACTATTTGTACCACAAACTATGAGGTTTTGATCTTACATTGTACATTGTGGGTACGTAGGCAAGTGGTGGTAAACCTCTCCAAACATAAAAACATAAAAAAAAAAATTCTTTTCTCATCCCCACACTCTCATTTACCAAACCATTTTTAAACCAAAAGCGCAAATGTTTCAATAGGCTCCTTCCTATTTTGTAATCAACCACTTACCATTTCTCTGCTTATTTCTTTATCTTTTTTCTTTTATATTCATTTTAGGATTTATTCACTCTTTTTTCCTTTTCCTTTTGGAATAAAACAAAAGTGCGGTGGCAACTCTGTTTTTCTTGAGTTAAGTTATTCAATAGCTTATACTCATGATTTTACCGCTACATAGATGTTCTTACATATTTTCATCAGAGGTTTGGAGAATCATGGGAGAGGTTCTACATTCACTCAGAATTCTCCTAGGATTTTGACCTAGGATTATTGGCTTCGCATATTTTCCTGGAAAGTATTGAGACTTGTCTAGATAATGATACATTTTTTAAGATGGAGATGGAAGACTATGAAGACATCATAATCTTGATGACTACTTGGATTGTTTAGTTATGATCCAACTAATTTAGGGGATTCCATAATTCTCATCATGGAGTTCAGATTGGTGGCAATATCAACAACTTTGTGAAGATGGCTCTACTCAAGGAAATGTGACATCCTTGGTACATCTATGGGGTTAGTTTCTAACTAGTCCTTCTGAAGATTTAAATAGTGGCGGGTTTGAAGTCTTTAGAGAAGCAGTGGTAGGTATTCATCAATGTGTAAGATTGTTTGAATAACTGCAAAATCAACAAAATGAAGTTTGTCTACTCAAACATGGTTGGTGAATCAAGTTTGTGAGAGCATGGGACTCTTGTCTTGTAAAGGGAGGAATTTCTTTCAAGTGGTAGAAGAAGGAGCTAATTTCAACAGCTAGATGTTGAATCATAATTTTTTAATATCTAGTTCAACATCAGAATCTCAGTTGGTGGAGTGGCACATCAAATCAAGATAGGGTGATCTACAGGAATGAACATTGATGCATCAAAAAGATCGTTCTTATGGCAGTTTGCGGGAGTTGTAGGAAGGAGGAGATGTTACACTATCCATGGCTTAGGGAATCTAAGTGTGTATTGCTTTTTAGTAAGTGGATACATGTAACTTGAAGATCAAGTTTAACTTTGTAGATCAAGATATCTTTGTGAGAGTTTTGGCATACGTGAATAAGACAATATGTGGAAATTGGCTTTTTCATACGAGGATTCATAAAGGAGGTGATCAAACTATGGAAGTTGGTTAATCTCAGAAGTGGATTCGAAGAATCAGGATAATCAGCACGTGGAAGCTAATGAGTCTTGAGGATTGTCTTGGAACAAGTTACTCTTAGGCATAAGGGTGATGAGTTGAAGACTCAAGGAGATTATTTCTTCTTGAAGATGGATGAGAGTTTATTTCTCTCTTTTTGAAGTTCTTATTCAAGCTGGTGGCGCAGTGTTGATTGAAGTTTCTTTAGTTCTTTGGATTACTATGTTATAGTATGTATAGTTAGTGGAGCATATCAAGAACTTTGTATTGGTATGTGGAAGGTATTCTAACTTGGTGTTATAACATTATCTGAGTTGGATATCCTTGGTGAAGGATAATTGTGTTGTGATTATGGGAGCTTATTACCTACATTATTGCCTAAGGAACATCTACATAATCATACGGGAGAATGATGAAGTAAAAGGTCTTCCTTGGAAGGAGAATGTAGAGAAGAATGAAAGAGATAAGGATTGATTTCTTGGAAGTGTACATGTGGATAATCAGTAACTGATCAGGAGTATTCCAAATTATCATATGGGAGAATAATAGGAATGACGACCTTTGAAGAGTTGGGTGACTGTCTATTTTTTAAAATCTTGTGGAAGGACTTTGTCTAGAAAGTCATGCTTTTATAAAGCATGTGTACAGTATCTAACACTAATGGGAGGAAAACAAACTGATTTTGATGTTGTGTCGTGCCCAGGCTTTCCATCCTGGTAAAAACGCAAAAGTGGCACGGAAAAGGAAGAGTCGTCAGCCAGGCATTTTTATCCCGGAGAAAGGGTTATATTGCACAAACCCGGAAGAAGGAGAAAGTGGGGTCTCGCGAACCAAAGAGAAATTGTAAGGGAGTTGGTTATAGATTAGGAAGGTATTAGCACCCCAGATCATCTGTCCTACCCGACAGGATCCATGCTTGCTAGCAATGTTTCAAAGGGTGAGAGTATATGTTACTGCTGTAACTTTTACTGGAAAGGACTGAAAAGAAATAAATATGAATGAGATGAAGGGGTAAGGAGATGAAATGGAAAGAAGAACGAGAAAAGAAACTGAAGGATTATGTTCGCCAAGCATCGGCGCTTGTGCCTATGTATTCCCTTTATGCAATGAGAAAGTCATAACACTGTAGTTCGACTCAATAAGACTGACACAACTTGCTTGTGTTTTTTAGAAGGTAATTGCTTATGTCTTAGATCAAGTGTTGAAGGCTCGTATAGAACGAGTGAGTTTACCGTATTGTAAAACACTAGTAAGAGAAAGTTCTTTCGTCTAGAGTGAAGGAGATGAGAAGAGAATTCCCGAAGGAAAGACACTAATTATTTGTTGAAGTTTACTAGAAGTTTTTTTTGCGAGTTTACATAGGAGAGTGTTGTAAACACCCCAAATTTGCCCTCACCCATTTCACCATGGCTTGTGATCATTCTCATATGCATAAGCACAATCATAACATCTCATATCTCATTTTTGATTCACTGGATAGTTTCTAGGTCATCTGCACCTAGGGTTTGTGATCTGAGCAATCCAAGAGCATCTTGAGCCACTCCAAAGGCAACCAATCATTTCAAAGGGATCCATATGTGTTCATCTATCATATTACATCCTCTCAAGGTCAAGATTTCCAAAGAATCACAAGAACTAGGGTTTGAATGGATGCAGAGCCAAGTTTGACTGCACAGTTGACTTTAAAATTAGGGTTTTGGTTTCAGAGGCCATAACCCCAATTTTTTTGGTCATTCTTGTTTCCATTGGTCTCTATATGGTATAAGGAGTATGCATATCAATTTTCATGAAGAAATTCCATGGGGAAGTCATCTGATCAAGAGTTGACTTTTCAGACAAGTCAGTGCAAAATCAGGGCATCTGAGGCCCCCAATGGCCCAACCAATGGGTGATTCTCATCATTTTGAGTGTATATGATCTTTATTTGATCATGGAAGAAGGTTGAAGTTCATAGAAATCAAGAATTTGGAAGTTTTGCAAATGTTGACTTTTTGGGCATAGTTGACTTTTCAAGTATGCTTCATTTTAGGTCATTTTTTAAGCCTTGATTCTTGATCCAAAAATGCTTCAAATGGAAAAACTTTGGTCATGAAAGTTGTAGATCTCATCTTTCCCTTTTCAAAAAGTACAAGAACATGATCAAACTCTTCTTGGATCAAAAGTTATGGTGTGGCAAAGTTAGCAAAAATCATTGATTTTCAAGGCATGCTTCAAATGAGAATTTTGCAAAGTCATAAACCAAAGCCAATTGTGACCTCTAACTCACTTCAAACCAGTATGCAAACATCACATAGACACTAAAAATCAGATTTGGACCAAGAATCCCTCATGTTTATGGTTTGTGTAGCAAAAATAGTCACATGTGAACCAAAAGCCACAACTTGCAAAAACTCATGATCATTCTTCCTACAACTTGTGACATTGGCTGCTGACTTTGGCTAGCCATTCCCCTCACCCTTGCTGCGCAGCCCCATGCTTGTACTTGCCTAGATCATGAGCCATACTTCTCTTACACAAAAGGTGGACTTTGAGCAAAAGCAAACTTACCAATCACCATAGGCCAGGTCACATCATCTGACCTATAGGATTAAAATACAATATCTCTTTGCAAGCCATTCCATACATCTAGCAAGGCTGAAACTCACTCATCAAAGACATACACCAAAACACTCCATCTTGCATCTTCCTTCGAATTTGTTTTCTCAGCTTGCAAACATAAAAACCATTTCCATAGATCAACTCACCATACTTCATAGACCTCAAACCACCAAGAGCCAGACCAAAACACAAGCAAGAACACCCCACTGCCATTTCTCACCTCAACTTGCAGTTTCATTCGAAACTCTTTCCACAGCACACAAACATCCAAACAAACACCACAAAGCTTCTCCACTCACCCTCTGGATCACAAAGAACCACTCACAATGGCCTGAAACTGCCTGAATCATCCTTGCCATTTCTGACTGAGCTTGAGCAGAAGCTTGTCAAACTCCTCATCCAGCCAACATAAATTCCTCTTGAGCATTCAAACATCATCTGGGGATCAAGTGGAGTGGATTGCACTGAAGGAAGTGGCCATAAAGTCATCAGAGTGAAAGCTTCGAATCTCAGGTAGCTTGAAAATTATTTTTCCAGAAATCGTTTTTCACGTTATAGACTTGTTCTCTATGCTTCACTGAGTATCCTGGTGCTTTTGGTTTTTGAAATGGCTTTGAAATGAGCATTTAATTGATCTCTGAAACTTGCGTGCCCTAAAACTTGTTTGCTTCGATTCAACTTAGTTAGGAAGTATAAATTTGTTTTGAGTGAGGGTTTTGGTTCGTGAGTGTGTAAGGATCATTTCCCAGTTCTTGGATTTCATTTTAGTTAGGTTTTTGGGGTTTTGGGAATTTTCAGGGGAGATGCTGGCCGGAGAAGACGACCGGAAGTCTTCTCCGGCCACCTGAAAGTGATTTGTGCCCTAATCACGTGATTAATTGCCATTTGAATGTGGACCATTGGATGCGTTGAAACGTTGACCTCCCGCGTGTGTGTGTGGTCCAGATCTGCCTGATTAGCCCTAATCCACGTGTTTTATTTAATTAATCCATATTTAATTTAATTAAGTCAGAGGCAATCCTGGCCCTCCACTAGCGCGCGTGGTCAACGTGTTTGAACCCAGAGCCCATCCTGGCCCTCCTTTCTGATTACCTTTCATTTTATTTATTTTTATTTCATTTTCTCTTCATTTAAATTGCACAATTATTTAAAAATAGCAAAAATGTCTTAAAAATTATGAAACTTTTTCTTAAAAGTTTTATTAATTTTTAAGACCCAAAAATATTTTCATTTTATTTTTTATCATTTAAAAAGTATTTTTAAATATTTAAAAGATTATTTTTGATTGATTAATGGAAATTAATTTATTAAAAATACTTTTAGGTATTTAAAAATCACCAAAAAATTCATGAAATGTTCTAAGACATTTAGAAACATTGTCCAACCTTCAAACCAAATTTCTTTTTTGATCTTGATGCATTTTAAGAATTTTTCATTGAATTAAATCATTTTTTGTGCATTATTTTGATCATAAGTTCAAAAATTCATTTCTGCCTATCTAAGAAGAGTTGGACATTGATTCTTTTTGCATTGCATTCTATTTGGCATGTAGTTTCAAGGATTAAATGGCCATGATTTGTTTCCCCATTTTCAATTTGTTTGGCATTTCTTTTGTTTAGGAACCCTAAAAACCCTAATAACTTAGAAAAATTATAACTTGAGATTGGTTGAGAGTTGAGACCTCCCCTTTGGACCTTGGTTTAGTATAGGTTTAGGGTTTCTTAGGATGGCATTTTCCATTTTTTATCTTAGGGTTTGCTTCTGTTTTGGGTTTTTGTTTGATGTTTGATTCATAAACCCTAATTTGGGCTTCCATTTGCATCCTTCTTGCATTCTCTTGCATAACTTAACTTGCCATGCCATTCCATGCTTCCATTTGATTCATTTGACATCATAAGACATATAGAAAGCATCTTTGATCATTGCATCTTGCATTTGCCATGTTGTATGCTTTGTATGCTTCCTAACTTTTCATGTGTATCCATGCTCCTTAGCTTGCTTCATATGCATCCATAAACTTGCATGAACATTTCCATGCCTTGTCTCATGCTTGTAGCATCTCATAGCATCATTATTATCATCAACATGCTTCTGGTTTTGTTTAGCATCATACCATTTCATCCCATTTTGCATTGCATTGCATTTCTTTCTAACATTTCAGGTGGTAAGTGAACTTGAGAAGTGAATTTGCCTTCACTTCTCATAACTTTTCTTTTCATCTCTCTTGCATCCATTGCTGCATTTATGTATGTGTTTGAGATTGAGCTTGCTCATTCTTCTTCCTCCCACTTTCTTTCTTCAAGTGACTTGACTTCTTGAATGAAGCAAGTCACTTTGCTTCTCTTGATCCTTTCATCTGCTTCCTGGTGGTTCCATTGAAGACTTCTCTTGAAAACCTCACAAACCTTAGGAACAACCAAGCATGACAATGATTAGGGTTTTGATTAGTTCCCCCCCATAGTTTTACCTTTGTGTCTCTCTTTGAGTCATCTTTTCCCATCTCATAATCAGAGACTAAACCCTAAAGGATTTAAGGCTTTGTGGTTAAGCTTATGCCTGCATCCTTCTCTTAGGATGGAGTGTATAACTTTAATCCTAAGTGTTAAACCCTTAATGTGTTTAAATCTCTTAATCAATTCATTTAATAATCATCAAGACATCACACTTGTAACTTGGGCCTTACATTAGGGTTCTATTTCTTCCTTAACTGGTTAAGAAGGACTAACCCTAGTGTTAATGGACAAGTCCCCCTCAAGTTGTCTTATAAACCCTAAAACTCACTTCATCATCATATCATTAACTAAAATCCACTCAATAAAGGCTTTGTTTTGTCATGAGTTTAATCCCTAATCATGGATTAAGTTGAGGAGTTTTCCCCAGCTTAAACACCCTCATCTATTATCCTTCTATTAGGATGGTGTAATGAGTCTGTTTAATCCCTGATTATGGCTTAACCTCATTACTCAACACTAAACAAAAAACACAAAAACATCTAAATAATCACAAGTAGGTTAATGATCTTAACCCTACATCAAAGGTGATTAAGTGTGAGAATCTGACTTCACACTTAAAGTATTCTCATTACCCCTAATCAGAGGGAGGATGTGATGAGTTTACTAACCCATTGGTTTAGGCTTAAGCTCATTAACTTATGACAAACTTTCAAAAGCAATAAAAGACTGAAAACACAAAAACAAACAATAATCGTCTCCTCCGGGATTCTTCTCTCATCTCATTCACTCACAACCGAGAACTTGCTTCTTCCGTCTAATGCAAGACAGTTTGCATCTGTGCCAGACAGATCATACACTTGAGCATAGGCAAGTAAGCAGTTCACAAGTCAATTCACCTTTCAGTCTCTTTAGGTCGAACTACGGTGTTCTGACTTCCTCATTGCACGAGAGGATACGTAGGCATAACTTAACAGTTATCGAACAAAAGTCTCTGTATATTCCCCCTCCTTCCAGCTTCATTCTTTAGCCTCATGATCTTGAGCATTTCACTCCTTTCTTGCACTGACACTTTCATACTTCCCATCATTATACACTTCACTTCTTTTTTGCACTGACACCTGTACATCTTTTGCCAGCTCTTTTACACACAGATTGCACTGACACTACCCCTTTAAAACACAAATCTTTCAAGCGTGGATCCCGTCGAGTACGACGGACAATCTGGGTGCTAATACCTTCCCAGGTTGTAACCAACCCCCTTTCTCAGTCTCTCTGGTTCGCAACCGTCTTATCCATGTCTTTCTAGGTCTATGCAGCATTGCCTTTCCTCCGGGATAAAAATGCCTAGCTGGCGACTCTTTTCATCTCCAGTGAGTTCACGGCTGTGTGTTCTCATTGTCCCTCTCGCCGACCGTTCGCGTCTGTACCTTCATCTGACCCAGTTTCATTTGTCGGGAGCGACAGCTTGGCGACTCTGCTGGGGATCCTTTATATTGCAACCAGGGCTTCTGGTTCTTTTTGTGGGTTCCTCCTAGCGCTTGATTGATTTGTGTTTACTGGGGTGTTATGTGTTTATTTGTGTTTGTATGTTTATATTTGTTTTTGCTTTATGTACAGTTGTTTATTGTTTTCTTTATAGCTTTGCATATTATCATACTGTTGTACTGTACTGCTGGCTGGATCTGGTTTTCCTTTGGTGGGTGGGGTTCTATTGAGAGTTAAGGTCCTACACCTGGGACCTGAGTGACACCTAGGCTAGAGTGAATCATATTCTTTCCCATTCCATTTCGGTCTGGTGCGGGAAAATGAAACACGGTTCAGATATGGGTTTCTTCTTGAGAACTCTGTGTTGCAGATTTCCTGCAATGCTAGGGCTATCTGGGAAGCCTGCTAAGTCTGGATGACCTTTTAGTATTGACCTTCAGAAACTGAGGTGAATTAGAGGAGGAATTGTTATGGTTATTGTAAACACTGTACCTCCGGGTTGGAAGTGTTTACACTTCTCATAACTGATCCAAGTCTGAGGATCCTTGTTCTAGAACACCACCTGTGAGGGGGTTGGGTTGTTTACAGGTTTGCAGGAACCTTGACCTCAGAATACCCTGCTACTTTGTTTGTTAAGAGTACTCCATGTTGGACAGTTCTTGTGATTCTAAAACCCTGGACATGTGGCTCTTTATTTGAGTCCCCCACCTTGGTTGCTGGATTTATAGACCTCAACTGGAATTCTTGAACACACTTGGACCTATATCAGAACAGTTTGAGCAGATCCAGCTCAGTCACAAACCCTTTGCATATCATTTGCATACATAATCATTGCATCATATTGACATTTGCTTATTTGTTTCAGGGTATCCATCTTCATTTGGTTTTGGTTTTGACCCCATCTTCTGTATTGACCTATCTTCACCAGCACCTGCTTCAGCTATCACCAGCACCAGCCAGTCAGTGGCCCACTCTTCAGTATCTTCATCAGCACCTGTCTCTACTCAGTCTTCAGCATCATGGCTCCTAAAAAGAGCAACATCACCTATCACTTCTTCCAACCAGAGCTATCAGACATCAGGAGGATTCAAACCCTGATCACTCCAGATCACATACCATTGTTCAGGGAGAGTTATGGAGATATACTTGACATGGTTATGGATCTGGACCCATCACAGAGAAGCTTGATCCACACCTGCATCCAGTTTTATGATCCTCCACTAAGGTGTTTCACTTTCCAAGACTTTCAATTAGGACCTCTTTTAGAAGAATACTCCTCATTAGTTGGTATACCTATCAGGGGTGGAATCCCTTTCAACCCTGGGATGGTCTTTCCTGCTAATGGAGAAATAGCAAAGGCTTTGCATCTGGAACCTGTCCTGATTGAGCAGCACATGACTTCTAAAGCTGGGATCCCTGGTTTTCATCTGGATTTCTTGATCTCTCAAGCTACCCTGAAAGCTTCTCTAGGAGAGTGGAAAGCTGTTTGTGCTTTACTGGCCCTGAGTGTATATGGAATTGTGTTGTTTGCAGAAGAGCCTCGATTCATTAGCAAGAATGCAATCCATCTGTTCATCTTGAAGAACCCAGTGCCAACTTTATTGGGGGATCTTTACTATTCAGTGCATCAGAGGAATGAAAAGCAGAGGGGAAGGTTAGTGAGGTGTTGTGCTCCATTGTTCCACACTTGGATTCTCAGGCATCTACCCCGGACAGATGCATTTTTAAACCCTCATCAGCAAAGCAACTGGGCTAAGAGGCTCACTGTTCTAACTTCAGCTGACATCAGATGGTGCACTCAGAGCACCAAGGGCAGGGATATCATCACCAGCTGTGGGCATTTTCCTAATGTGCCTTTGGTAGGAGTTAAGGGCAGTATTAATTACAATCCTCTGCTGTTCAGAAGGCAA
Organism: Lathyrus aphaca; assembly: GCA_963966055.1. Taxonomy (NCBI): domain Eukaryota; kingdom Viridiplantae; phylum Streptophyta; class Magnoliopsida; order Fabales; family Fabaceae; genus Lathyrus; species Lathyrus aphaca. The sequence continues at coordinate 382,436,400 of OZ014519.1, read as the reverse complement.
CTGGGCTATGCACTGGTCCACACTCCTAGGGCACAGGACTTGGTTGAGACTCTTTATTGTGAGAACAAGATTAGTTTGACTGTTGTTAGGCAGGCTGCCTGGGCCTGGGATAATGTTCAAACCAAGGGAATAACCATCCTAGGGAAGTGCAACAATGTGGCATCAGCACAATATTATGAGTGGTCCCGTGCCAGGGCCCAATTCTCTGGGATGCCCTTTACCATAGAAGACATGCCTGAGTCATCTTCAGCACCACCCCCTGCCACTATCAGTTTGGAAGAGTTTGAGAGCTTGAAGGAAAGGAACGAGAAGTTAACCCAGGCTTTGCAGAAGACCCTCCGGGAGAGGAGTGAGGGTATGAGGGAGATTGAAAGATTGGAGAAATTGAGAGTAGAGCATCTGACTAAGATTGAGAAGTCTGGGGATTATATCAAGAAGTCCAAGGCTGGTGAGCAAATCCTGAAGAATGCTTGTAAAGAAGCCCAGTTCCAGAGAGCCAGGACAGACTTGTATCTGAAGGAGAGTCAAGCCCGGTGGGTCAGGATCACCGAGGCTCGTACTCTAGAGGACAAGAGAGTTCAAGACAAGATGGAGCAACTGGAAGCTAGTGCAAAAGAACAGCAAGAGGCCCTGGCAGCAGCCCAGAGGGAGATATCAGAGCTGAGAGTCAAAGCAGGGGTGAAGAGGTCCAAAGACCAAAGTCAGCACAAGAAGCTAGCAGCAGCTGTTACGACCCGGAATCTCCTCATCAGGAATCTCACGGAGCGTCCGGCTGATCCTGTGACCGAAGCACTTCTCAAGGAAGTTCGTGAGGATGAGTTTGGTCTTGGTGTTTGATCATTTGTTTGTTGTTGCTTTCTTTCCATGTACTTTTATTTTCCTGTACTGTATTTTGACCCTTAGAGGGCTTGTGTTGTAAAATGAACAAGTTGTGTTATTTCACCTTCTGTAATATATTTGTGTTAGCTTGCTACATCTGAGTTTTCGTCAAGCAACAACAACAGCATCTTCAAGGGTCTGGAAGGGTCAAAACTGAATGCCAAACCGGATACCTTGAGAGCAAATAAGCATAATTGCATTGCATGCTAACCCTTTGTTTGTTTTGTAGGTTTTGATTTATTGTTGCTAACCTCTGTTGTGATGCCTCAGGAACTATTGCTAGGCGCCGAGTTTTTCCCCTCAACCGTCCGCACCGTTATCCAACCCGAAACAACCTTCCGGGAATTCAGATGGATCAGATGCAGCAGGACCTTACTGAGGTCAGAAATCAAATGGCAAATGAAAGGCTAGAAATGAGGAATCAAATGACTCAGTTTATGGAAGTTATGAACAACATGGCTCAAAGCCAGGAAAGACTGAGGGCCATGGTGGAAAGGCAGAATCAAGAAGATCCACATATAGGGACTGCCGGTACCAGTAACAATGAAAGAGTCCAACCTCACGTCAACCCTCCGGTATTTGGACCACACCTCCATCCTGAGGTCAATATTCCTGCAAATGTTCAAGGGACTGCCACCGCAGCTAGGGTACTTCAAGAGGACCAATTCACAATAATGGGCGCTGGTGAAGAAGCTTATGATAGAAGATTGGATGAGATAGCTGAGAAGTTGAGGTCCTTAGAATCTCAAAACTCTTTGGGCTTCGATGTCATGGACATGGGCTTGGTAGACGGGGTTAGGATTCCCCACAAGTTCAAGCCCCCATGTTTTGAAAAGTATAATGGGACTTCTTGTCCTCGAACCCATCTACAATCTTTTCTCGGGAGATTAAAAGCTTATACCATGGACGAGAAATTGTGGATGTTCTATTTTGAAGATAGCTTGACTGGAGCTTCGAGGGAGTGGTATTCCCATCTGACAAGAGCAACAATTAGATGCTGGAAGGACCTGGCAGAGGCCTTCATCAGACAGTATCAGTATAACTTAGACATGGCACCCAACAGGACCCTCCTAATGGGAATGTCATAGTCTTCAAGGGAGAGTTTCCGAGAATATGCCCAGAGATGGAGGCAACTGGCTGCTGCTGTTCAACCACCTATGTCTGAACGGGAAATGGCAGATATGTTCATGAACACCCTTCAGGGAACTTATATTGACAGGTTGGTTGCTTTCTCCTCCACTAGCTTTGCAGATGTTGTCATAGCCGGGGAGAGAATTGAAAGCTTGTTAAAAATGGGAAAGATCTCGGACAATGGCGCCAGCTCGTCCAGTAATGCAAGAAAGGCTTTTACAGGCCCGAGAAGAACTGGCGAGACCAATGACATCCACACCAACAGGGGCAGGCCCCAATATGTGCAAAGGTCAATAGCAGCAGTCACCATCCCTGCTCCAGCTCATCCTCAACCTGTCTATCAACCTCCTCAACAAAACTATCAACCACAACCTCAGTACCATCAACAAAATCAGTATCCTCCAAGAAATTACAACAATAGCAACACCAACAACAACAGTCAACAAAGGCCATTCCAACAGAGGCCATCTCAAGCTAACAGAATGATCGATCCGATCCCCATGCCATATGCTACATTGCTGCCACAGCTTCTGAAACTCAACCTAGTTGAGCTAAGAACGTTGGCACCTCCGGATCCCAACAGTCTACCCAGGAACTATGACTCCAACGCTAGGTGTGCCTTCCATTCAAACGCACCTGGCCACAGTACAGAAAAATGCAGGGCTCTGCATATGAAGGTACAAGACCTGGTAGACTCCAAGGCTCTGAATTTCGCACCACCGCCCAATGTCAATAAAAACCCAATGCCAAACCATGGTGGTCCCAGGATTAACGCTATTGAAGAAGACAAACCGTCTTATTTAATAACCAGTGTGGGACAGATCAGGACACCATTGGTAGAAATCAAGGCTCAACTCCTGGAATGTCAAATGTTCCCGGGGTGTGAGTTGGGTTGTGCTTACTGCAATATCTCTGTAAATGGGTGCGATAATTTGAGGAATGGCATAGATGGCCTTATTCAGAGTGGCCAGCTTCAGATCACCACATCATTTCCAACAAATCCAGCAATATCATCAGCAACGGTTTCAGAACCTCCTACAACTGCAGCAACTATTGTTCCTGACAATTCTTCGGCTTCATCAACAAGTACTTCATCTATCATCTCAACTGATCAGTTTTCAACAATTTTTTCTGCTACAACTTCAGCTTCACTCCATTTTGAGACTCCTACAACAACAACATCATTTCTTCCGACAATGTCTCCTACAACTCCAGCAACAAATCATGAAGATGTCTCTACTGTCACCATATTCTATGATCCTGAGAACAACTCTGCCTACCATTCAGAAGGTGCTGCTCCCATCAGAGCACCAGTCACAATCTTTTATGATCCACAAACAATCACAGTCCCTTCAACAGCAGCAATCAGTCCAGTCACTGTCACGGTGCCTGGACCGGTACCATATGAAAGCAATAGGGCCATCCCTTGGCACTATGGCTCAGACGTGTACTGCGAAGGAAAAAGAATCACTCTTGAAACATCAACACCTGCACCACAAGTAGATAATGTGGGGGGAGGCGGAGGCTTCACTCGAAGCGGACGTCTCTTTGCTCCACCAATTCAAAGACCTACTGCCGAAGCAGAAGCTGCTGCCAAGGCAAAAGGGAAGAGCCCTGTGCAGGAAGATCAAGCTGTTAAAGAAGCCTTGAAGACACCGTTCGATCAAGAAGTTGATGAGTTTATGAGAATCATCAAAAAGAGTGATTACAAAATTGTGGATCAGCTTCACCAAACGCCATCCAAAATCTCTATCCTCTCACTGCTTATGTGCTCCGAAGCCCATCGGAATGCACTACTCAAAGTCTTGCACGCAGCTTACGTGCCTGAAGAGATTACTGTCAACCAGTTGGAAACCGTGGTTGGAAACGTTACTGCTAGCAATGGGCTAGGGTTCACCAATACTGACTTGACAGCGGATGGCCGCAACCACAACAAAGCCTTGCACATCACCATGGAATGCAAAGGGGCAGTCCTTTCTCATGTGCTGGTAGACACGGGGTCGTCCCTTAATGTCTTACCTAAGAAGGCTCTGGTGAAGTTAGAATATGATGGATTGGCATTGAGACCCAGCAACCTGGTAGTAAGGGCCTTCGATGGTTCTAAGAGATCGGTTCTGGGAGAGATTGAGCTACCTGTGACGATTGGCCCGCAGACCTTTAAAACTATCTTTTATGTGATGGACATTCAGCCCTCCTACAGCTGTTTGTTGGGTAGACCCTGGATTCACGCCGCCGGCGCAATAACGTCTACCCTTCACCAAAAGTTAAAATTTGAGTGGGAAGGCCAAGTTGTCACAATCTGTGGAGAGGAGGACATTTTTGTCAGCCACCTGGCAACCTATAAGTACATTGAAATGGATGGGGAGATCCATGAAACAATGAGCCAGGGGTTTGAAGCTTTGAATGTGAATGAGGCATCTGCTGTATCTGGTACTCCAATGTCATCATACCAACAAGCCCGGAAGGTTGTTGAGGAAGGAACTGCCCAAGGCTGGGGCAAACTGCTATCGGTGGAGAAGAAAGAAGACAGATTTGGGTTGGGTTACAGACCAACTCAACAAGATCAAACAGCGACTGCGAAAGAGCCCAATTTTGTGAGTGGGGGGATGCTTACCCCCGATGCTATCAACTGTCTGGAAGACGAGCTGGAAGAGGAGCGCAATCTGGAGGATTGGATTCGTCCAAAGATCCCGGGGAGCAGTGTCTCGAACTGGTCTTCCCAGGAAATTATAAGAGTTACTCATGCAGAGTAATTATTATTTCCTGTATTTTTATAAGCATGCATCAAAGTCTTGCATCTTGCCCAAGATGGCAAGACTCATTTTGTAATCGGGCCATCTGTACTTTTTGTGCAAACAAGATCAATTAATGAAATATCAGACATCTTTTTGCAAACGAGTCTTTTTCTTTTTGTTCACTGTTTTTCCATTTTTCTTTTTGTACAAAAAATAAATGGCGGTGTTTTCAAAATGACAACTTCATTTCACTTTTCTAAATAAAGATTAAAATCAGATCACTAAAATGAACAAACTTAACCCTTGCAGAGAGTGCCCTCCTGTCAGCACCGACAACAGCACGGCTATGACTTCGTATGACTTTGACAATCCAATCAATCAAGCTGATGAAGGGGTTGAAGAAGAATATGAGCTTCCTGAAGAGCTAGCCAGGTTGTTAAGACAAGAGGAAAAGGTTATTACTCCTCACCAGGAGGAGGTTGAAGTGATCAATCTTGGTACAGGTGAAGACGTGAAAGAAGTTAGAATCGGGGCCTGCCTGCAAGACTCAGTGAAGAGACAACTGATAGACCTGCTTCAAGAGTATGTAGATGTGTTTGCTTGGTCGTACCAAGACATGCCAGGGTTGGATACCGATATTGTCGTGCACAAGCTGCCTTTGAGAGAAGAATGCCCGCCAGTTAAGCAGAAACTGCGCCGTACTCGGCCGGACATGGCAATGAAAATCAAAGAAGAGGTACAGAAGCAATGGAACGCCGGGTTCCTTGCTGTGACCAGCTATCCACCGTGGGTTGCTAATATAGTACCTGTGCCTAAGAAGGACGACAAAGTAAGGATGTGTGTTGACTACCGGGATCTGAACAGAGCCAGCCCGAAAGATGACTTCCCATTACCTCACATTGATGTATTGGTGGATAATACGGCTCAGTTCTCGGTATTCTCCTTCATGGATGGATTTTCAGGATACAATCAGATTAAAATGTCACCTGAAGACATGGAGAAGACAACATTCATCACACCCTGGGGCACGTTCTGCTACAAGGTAATGCCATTTGGGCTCAAGAATGCTGGTGCAACATATCAACGGGCTATGGTAACGTTATTCCACGATATGATCCATAAGGAAATCGAGTGTTATGTGGATGACATGATTGCCAAGTCCCTTACAGAGGAAGATCACCTGGTAAATCTGCTCAAATTGTTCAAGCGTCTGAGGAAGTACCAACTGAAGTTGAACCCCAACAAATGCACATTCGGGGTGAGATCTGGTAAGCTGCTGGGATTTATTGTAAGCGAGAAAGGGATTGAAGTTGACCCTGATAAAGTCAAAGCCATCCAAGAGATGCCTGCACCGAAAACAGAGAAAGAAGTTCGAGGGTTCTTAGGTCGATTGAACTACATTTCACGGTTCATATCTCACCTTACAGCAACTTGTGAACCTTTGTTCAAGCTGTTGAGGAAAGAACAGACGGTCAGGTGGAACGAAGACTGCCAAAGGGCTTTTGACAAGATCAAGGAATATCTGCAAGAGCCTCCAATCCTTATGCCTCCAGTGGAAGGAAGACCTCTGATCATGTACTTGACAGTATTAGAAGAATCAATGGGGTGTGTGCTGGGCCAGCATGACGAGTCTGGTCGAAAAGAGTATGCGATATACTACCTAAGCGAAAAGTTTACCGACTGTGAACAACGTTATTCACTGCTCGAGAAAACTTGCTGTGCTTTAGCGTGGGCTGCTCGCCGACTGAGACAGTATATGTTGACCCACACTACTTTGTTGATATCCAAAATGGACCCGGTTAAGTACATTTTCGAGAAGCCAGCTCTTACCGGACGGGTTGCAAGATGGCAGATGATTCTCACAGAATACGACATACAGTACACATCTCAGAAAGCCATCAAGGGCAGTGTGCTATCTGAATATCTTGCTGAGCAACCCATTGATGACTACCAGCCTATGAGGTTTGACTTCCCTGATGAGGACATCATGTTCATTAAGTCAAAAGATCATGAGGAGCCTGTTCACACTGAAGGGCCTGACCCGGAAGAAGAATGGACTATGATGTTTGACGGGGCTGTTAACATGAACGGTCGTGGTGTTGGTGCAGTACTCATTACACCCAAAGGAGTTCACATGCCTTTCTCGGCAAAACTCACTTTCAACTGCACTAACAACGAAGCTGAATACGAAGCTTGCATTATGGGTCTTGAGGAAGCCATTGACCTCAGGGTCAAGACATTGACTGTATTCGGAGATTCAGCTTTGGTAGTCAATCAAACCAATGGAAAATGGTACACCCATCAGGATCATCTGATACCTTGCAGGGATTACACAAGAAGGTTATTGACTTTCTTCACAACAGTCAAGCTTGAGTATATCCCTCGGGACGAGAATCAGTTTGCGGATGCTCTTGCTACCATTTCATCCATGATCAAAGTTCAAGCTGCTAACTTTGTACCTCAGATTTCAGTATCGAGACTTGATAGACCAGCATATGTGTTCGCAGCAGATGTTATCAAAGATGATAAGCCTTGGTTCCATGACATTAAGTGCTTCTTAGAGGATCAAACATACCCATCTGGGGCATCTTCCAATGATAAGAAGACTTTGAGAAGGCTTGCTGGTAGTTTCTTTCTGAACACTGATGGATCTTTATACAAAAGGAACTTTGATATGGTACTCCTCCGATGTGTTGACAAGACAGAAGCAGATTTATTGATGCATGAAGTGCACGAAGGCTCCTTTGGTACCCATGCCGGAGGACATGCAATGGCTAAGAAGTTGTTAAGATCAGGCTATTATTGGATCACAATGGATGCAGACTGTTGTGCCTACGCCCGAAAATGCCACAAGTGCCAGATCTATGCAGACAAAGTGCATGTGCCTCCGAATCCTTTGAACATTATGTCTTCACCATGGCCCTTTGCCATGTGGGGCATTGATATGATTGGCAAGATCGAGCCAACTGCTTCAAATGGTCACAGATTCATCCTGGTCGCCATTGACTATTTCACCAAGTGGGTTGAAGCAGCCTCATATGCAAACGTCACAAGACAAGTGGTAGCAAGATTTCTGAAGAGAGATATCATCTGTCGATATGGAGTGCCCGAGCGAATCATTACTGATAATGGTTCCAATCTAAACAACAAAATGATGGCAGAACTGTGCCGGGACTTCAAGATCCAACATCACAATTCTTCTCCTTACAGGCCAAAGATGAATGGCGCTGTTGAGGCGGCAAACAAGAATATTAAGAAGATTGTGCAGAAGATGGTAGTCACCTACAAAGACTGGCATGAGATGCTACCGTTTGCCTTGCATGGGTACCGCACGACAATCAGGACATCCACTGGGGCAACACCGTATCAACTTGTGTATGGTATGGAAGCAGTCCTACCTGTTGAAGTTGAATTACCTTCCCTACGGGTATTAATGGATGTTAAGCTGAGAGAAGCAGAATGGGTCCGGGCCCGATACGAGCAACTGAGTCTGATCGAAGAGAAGAGATTGGCTGCAATTTGTCATGGGCAGCTGTATCAGAAGAGAATGAAGAAAGCCTTCGATCAGAAAGTCAGGCACCGAGAGTACCAAGTGGGAGATCTTGTGCTGAAGAGAATCCTCCCTCCTCATACAGACCACAGGGGCAAATGGACTCCAAATTATGAAGGACCATTTGTTGTAAAGAAAGTTTTCTCCGGTGGAGCGCTGATGCTCAGCACCATGGATGGTGAAGATTTCCCGTCCCCTGTGAATTCAGATGCAGTTAGAAAATACTTCGCATAAAAATGACCCGCTGGACATAAAAACAGAATGTAAGTCCAGGCAGAAATAGGGCATCCCGGCGAGTCAAAAACAGAATAAAAGGCTCGGGCAAAAGTAAGGGAAAATAAACAAAAATGTACACCCGCTGAGTTGAAAAGCCGCATTGGACAGCTCAGGCAAAAATGGGTATCCCGATGGATTGAAAACCCGAAAGGGCGATCCATGCAAAATAAGGGAATAAGCGAACAACTGCATTCTGAATTCGTCTGTATCACTTGCAACTTGGAAAGATCCAACAAAATCAAGCTTCAATCAGAATCAACTTTCTCCAGAAAGCAAGACGAGAAGAAAGTCAAAAGTCATACGAGTCATAGCGGAAGAGGAAGCTCTTTTGAAAGCATCGTCAATACTGCTAGCACTTTGTTTCTCAATTTGTAACAATCTCCTCATTTCAGGGGATTCGTTTCTTTGACTGTATCTTGCCAATTCAGGGCATTTGAATTAATAAAACCAGATTTTTCAGTCATGTTTCGTTTTGTATGTTTTTATTTGCAAAGGATGTCTGATGTCTCTAAAAAAAATCAATTGCATAAGTACAGATGTTTTTCTCCAAAAATGATGATAATAAAACACATGCTTACAGGGAATATACTTACTCTCGAAAGTACTTAACTCCTATGACGGAATCCAGTAGAGGATACCTCGGGACCTTTTGTGTGTTTCCTTATCTTTGCAGGATTGCAGGTATCCAGAGCGCAACTCGGGGCATGCGAGCTACATCTCAGCAAGTTGGCAAATCAACAAAAGACCTCAGCACCCGAAGTGCTCTTTCCCCAGCTGAGTTGCCTCTCATGGCTCCCCCAGCTGAGCTGCCACTTGCTACTGCTCCCAGCCAAGTTGCCATCTCGTCCTCAGCCGGAGTACAGGAGTCAGGGAATCATCTCCCCACAGAGTTCCAGCCTCTATCCAGAAGAGCAGCGCATAGAAGATCACAACAGAGTGAAGAAAGCCTCTACAAACCCCAGCTGGGTCTCTCATGTCAAAGGATATGTCAAATCAATGACCCATGTCACCAAGCAAATATCATCTTATTAGATCTACCAATGATCCCATCCCCAGCTGGGAGGTCCATTTCAAACAAATCAGCCAGAGACCTTCGCAGCAACGGGATCCGAATCCCGGTTTGATATCTTTGCATAATCATGGCATTTGCATCATATTATCCCCTCAGAGCGTAGCATTCCGTCTAACACGGAGCATTACGGCAAAAAAAAATCGAACGCATAGCATAATCATAAGCCATGTTCTGAATTAACACTGGTGAATAATGACAGTTCATCAAAATCCCCACCAGAATCCCAGCAAAAGCAGTTGCCTCACAAATCCCAAACACCAGTATATGTTTCCTTTTGATACCCGTCCGTATCAACGCTCCCCAGTAAAGTCGCCTGGACACTCTTTACAAACAAATCACCCATATCACGGATACTTCATGACACCCGTCCGTGTCATATCACCAGCAGAAAGCCGAAGACACCCTCTTTGCACTCACACTTACTTATATACACTTTCTTGACACCCGTCCGTGTCATATCCCCAGTGCAGTCGCTTACACTTTACAACTCATATACTTGTTGATATCATACTTTTGACACTCGCCCGTGTCACCTTCCCCAGCAGATAAACACTCATCTATACAATACAATACTCACTACTCTTGGTACACTTTTACAGATACTCGTCCGTATCTAATATACACCATCTATATCCCCACAGATTCGACAGTAATCCTTGTTCTTTGTTAACCAGTTGGTACTCGTCTGTATCATCATCTCAGAACATTGCGTCTAATGTTTGTTTCTACAAGATACTCGTCCGTATCTTAGTCTTAAGGATGCTCGTCTGCATCTCTAATCCATACACCGTGTCAAATACTTGTGTCTTCTTGAATATAGATGCTCGTCCGTGTCTACTATTCCCCAGAAGAACCATCAGATTCAACACTCGTCCGTGTTCCTTGTTAACCAGTTGATACTCGTCCGTATCATCATCTCTGAACATGTGTCAGTTTGTTTCTACCCGATACTCGTCCGTATCGTAGTCTTAAGGATGCTCGTCTGCATCTTTAATCTATACACAATACCAAACGCTCATACCCTTTGTTCCTTGGATGTGAACACTCGTCCGTGCTTACTATTCCCCAGTAGATAACAAAACAAATTCTCCTCCTTATCTAACACTCGTCCTGTGTTATGATAGACCTTGGGAGCAGCCGTCCCCTGCTGAGTGGTCGTCCTCCACTTCTTGATGGTCGTCCTCCATCATGCTCATCCGATGGCCGTCCCCATCGTTGTTTTTAGCAGCCGTCCCCTGCTAGGTGGTCGTCCTCCACCTTTTGATGATCGTCCTTCATCACCCTATCCAATGGCCGTCCCCATTGTCGATTTCGGTTATCTGACATTCGTCCTGTGTTATGATAAACCTTGAGAGCAGCCGTACCCTGCTGAGTGGTCGTCCTCCACTTCTTGATGATCGTCCTCCATCATGCTCGTCCGATGGCCGTCCCCATCGTTGACCTTTTCTATCCGATGGCCGTCCCCATCGTTGATATTTTCGGCAGCCGTACCCTGCCAGGTGGTCGTCCTCCACCTTTGATGGCCGTCCCCATCATATTTCTTTTATCCCCAACAGAGCAGCCGTCCCCTGCTAGGTGATCGTCCTTCACCTTTGATGGCCGTACCCCATCATCTGTTTATTTCATTTATTCTTTAACCCGATGGCCGTCCCCGTCGTGGTCCCTTTTCCTTTTCTTTTAGCCCGATGGCCGTCCCCATCGTCGGTTACCTTGCTTTGTGAACTTGATGGCCGTCCCCGTCATGTTTCCCCAGAAAATTTTACAGCTTTATCTTGATGGCCGTCCCCATCATGATTTTATTTCCCCAACTAGTCGGTCGTCCCCGTCTTGGCTTTACCTTTTATCTCCAGCATGTCGGCCGTCCCCGTCATTGCTCTACTTCACATACTTTTCCCAGCATGTCGGCCGTCCCCGTCATTGCTATTTACCCAGCAGTCGTCCTCTGCTCGACGGTCGTCCTCCGTCGCCCACACCTTGCAGTATACTTTAATTTCCTTTACAATCTATATCCCTTTTCTTCTTCATTTCTGTGAGTGCAAATTTTGGACTGTCTTTGGTATTCAACCACAAGTTATCTTGTTTGCCTGTTAAGCCGTTACTTACAACCTGCACAGCTAACTCATGTTTGAATAGGGGCAGCTGTAAACACCCCAAATTTGCCCTCACCCATTTCACCATGGCTTGTGATCATTCTCATATGCATAAGCACAATCATAACATCTCATATCTCATTTTTTATTCACTGGATAGTTTCTAGGTCATCTGCACCTAGGGTTTGTGATCTGAGCAATCCAAGAGCATCTTGAGCCACTCCAAAGGCAACCAATCATTTCAAAGGGATCCATATGTGTTCATCTATCATATTACATCCTCTCAAGGTCAAGATTTCCAAAGAATCACAAGAACTAGGGTTTGAATGGATGCAGAGCCAAGTTTGACTGCACAGTTGACTTTAAAATTAGGGTTTTGGTTTCAGAGGCCATAACCCCAATTTTTTTGGTCATTCTTGTTTCCATTGGTCTCTATATGGTATAAGGAGTATGCATATCAATTTTCATGAAGAAATTCCATGGGGAAGTCATCTGATCAAGAGTTGACTTTTCAGACAAGTCAGTGCAAAATCAGGGCATCTGAGGCCCCCAATGGCCCAACCAATGGGTGATTCTCATCATTTTGAGTGTATATGATCTTTATTTGATCATGGAAGAAGGTTGAAGTTCATAGAAATCAAGAATTTGGAAGTTTTGCAAATGTTGACTTTTTGGGCATAGTTGACTTTTCAAGTATGCTTCATTTTAGGTCATTTTTCAAGCCTTGATTCTTGATCCAAAAATGCTTCAAATGGAAAAACTTTGGTCATGAAAGTTGTAGATCTCATCTTTCCCTTTTCAAAAAGTACAAGAACATGATCAAACTCTTCTTGGATCAAAAGTTATGGTGTGGCAAAGTTAGCAAAAATCATTGATTTTCAAGGCATGCTTCAAATGAGAATTTTGCAAAGTCATAAACCAAAGCCAATTGTGACCTCTAACTCACTTTAAACCAGTATGCAAACATCACATAGACACTAAAAATCAGATTTGGACCAAGAATCCCTCATGTTTATGGTTTGTGTAGCAAAAATAGTCACATGTGAACCAAAAGCCACAACTTGCAAAAACTCATGATCATTCTTCCTACAACTTGTGACATTGGCTGCTGACTTTGGCTAGCCATTCCCCTCACCCTTGCTGCGCAGCCCCATGCTTGTACTTGCCTAGATCATGAGCCATACTTCTCTTACACAAAAGGTGGACTTTGAGCAAAAGCAAACTTACCAATCACCATAGGCCAGGTCACATCATCTGACCTATAGGATTAAAATACAATATCTCTTTGCAAGCCATTCCATACATCTAGCAAGGCTGAAACTCACTCATCAAAGACATACACCAAAACACTCCATCTTGCATCTTCCTTCGAATTTGTTTTCTCAGCTTGCAAACATAAAAACCATTTCCATAGATCAACTCACCATACTTCATAGACCTCAAACCACCAAGAGCCAGACCAAAACACAAGCAAGAACACCCCACTGCCATTTCTCACCTCAACTTGCAGTTTCATTCGAAACTCTTTCCACAGCACACAAACATCCAAACAAACACCACAAAGCTTCTCCACTCACCCTCTGGATCACAAAGAACCACTCACAATGGCCTGAAACTGCCTGAATCATCCTTGCCATTTCTGACTGAGCTTGAGCAGAAGCTTGTCAAACTCCTCATCCAGCCAACATAAATTCCTCTTGAGCATTCAAACATCATCTGGGGATCAAGTGGAGTGGATTGCACTGAAGGAAGTGGCCAGAAAGTCATCAGAGTGAAAGCTTCGAATCTCAGGTAGCTTGAAAATTATTTTTCCAGAAATCGTTTTTCACGTTATAGACTTGTTCTCTATGCTTCACTGAGTATCCTGGTGCTTTTGGTTTTTGAAATGGCTTTGAAATGAGCATTTAATTGATCTCTGAAACTTGCGTGCCCTAAAACTTGTTTGCTTCGATTCAGCTTAGTTAGGAAGTATAAATTTGTTTTGAGTGAGGGTTTTGGTTCGTGAGTGTGTAAGGATCATTTCCCAGTTCTTGGATTTCATTTTAGTTAGGTTTTTGGGAATTTTCAGGGGAGATGCTGGCCGGAGAAGACGACCGAAAGTCTTCTCCGGCCACCTGAAAGTGATTTGTGCCCTAATCACGTGATTAATTGCCATTTGAATGTGGACCATTGGATGCGTTGAAACGTTGACCTCCCGCGTGTGTGTGTGGTCCAGATCTGCCTGATTAGCCCTAATCCACGTGTTTTATTTAATTAATCCATATTTAATTTAATTAAGTCAGAGGCAATCCTGGCCCTCCACTAGCGCGCGTGGTCAACGTGTTTGAACCCAGAGCCCATCCTGGCCCTCCTTTCTGATTACCTTTCATTTTATTTATTTTTATTTCATTTTCTCTTCATTTAAATTGCACAATTATTTAAAAATAGCAAAAATGTCTTAAAAATTATGAAACTTTTTCTTAAAAGTTTTATTAATTTTTAAGACCCAAAAATATTTTCATTTTATTTTTTATCATTTAAAAAGTATTTTTAAATATTTAAAAGATTATTTTTAATTGATTAATGGAAATTAATTTATTAAAAATACTTTTAGGTATTTAAAAATCACCAAAAAATTCATGAAATGTTCTAAGACATTTAGAAACATTGTCCAACCTTCAAACCAAATTTCTTTTTTGATCTTGATGCATTTTAAGAATTTTTCATTGAATTAAATCATTTTTTGTGCATTATTTTGATCATAAGTTCAAAAATTCATTTCTGCCTATCTAAGAAGAGTTGGACATTGATTCTTTTTGCATTGCATTCTATTTGGCATGTAGTTTCAAGGATTAAATGGCCATGATTTGTTTCCCCATTTTCAATTTGTTTGGCATTTCTTTTGTTTAGGAACCCTAAAAACCCTAATAACTTAGAAAAATTATAACTTGAGATTGGTTGAGAGTTGAGACCTCCCCTTTGGACCTTGGTTTAGTATAGGTTTAGGGTTTCTTAGGATGGCATTTTCCATTTTTTATCTTAGGGTTTGCTTCTGTTTTGGGTTTTTGTTTGATGTTTGATTCATAAACCCTAATTTGGGCTTCCATTTGCATCCTTCTTGCATTCTCTTGCATAACTTAACTTGCCATGCCATTCCATGCTTCCATTTGATTCATTTGACATCATAAGACATATAGAAAGCATCTTTGATCATTGCATCTTGCATTTGCCATGTTGTATGCTTTGTATGCTTCCTAACTTTTCATGTGTATCCATGCTCCTTAGCTTGCTTCATATGCATCCATAAACTTGCATGAACATTTCCATGCCTTGTCTCATGCTTGTAGCATCTCATAGCATCATTATTATCATCAACATGCTTCTGGTTTTGTTTAGCATCATACCATTTCATCCCATTTTGCATTGCATTGCATTTCTTTCTAACATTTCAGGTGGTAAGTGAACTTGAGAAGTGAATTTGCCTTCACTTCTCATAACTTTTCTTTTCATCTCTCTTGCATCCATTGCTGCATTTATGTATGTGTTTGAGATTGAGCTTGATCATTCTTCTTCCTCCCACTTTCTTTCTTCAAGTGACTTGACTTCTTGAATGAAGCAAGTCACTTTGCTTCTCTTGATCCTTTCATCTGCTTCCTGGTGGTTCCATTGAAGACTTCTCTTGAAAACCTCACAAACCTTAGGAACAACAAAGCATGACAATGATTAGGGTTTTGATTAGTTCCCCCCCATAGTTTTACCTTTGTGTCTCTCTTTGAGTCATCTTTTCCCATCTCATAATCAGGGACTAAACCCTAAAGGCTTTAAGGCTTTGTGGTTAAGCTTATGCCTGCATCCTTCTCTTAGGATGGAGTGTATAACTTTAATCCTAAGTGTTAAACCCTTAATGTGTTTAAATCTCTTAATCAATTCATTTAATAATCATCAAGACATCACACTTGTAACTTGGGCCTTACATTAGGGTTCTATTTCTTCCTTAACTGGTTAAGAAGGACTAACCCTAGTGTTAATGGACAAGTCCCCCTCAAGTTGTCTTATAAACCCTAAAACTCACTTCATCATCATATCATTAACTAAAATCCACTCAATAAAGGCTTTGTTTTGTCATGAGTTTAATCCCTAATCATGGATTAAGTTGAGGAGTTTTCCCCAGCTTAAACACCCTCATCTATTATCCTTCTATTAGGATGGTGTAATGAGTCTGTTTAATCCCTGATTATGGCTTAACCTCATTACTCAACACTAAACAAAAAACACAAAAACATCTAAATAATCACAAGTAGGTTAATGATCTTAACCCTACATCAAAGGTGATTAAGTGTGAGAATCTGACTTCACACTTAAAGTATTCTCATTACCCCTAATCAGAGGGAGGATGTGATGAGTTTACTAACCCATTGGTTTAGGCTTAAGCTCATTAACTTATGACAAACTTTCAAAAGCAATAAAAGACTGAAAACACAAAAACAAACAATAATCGTCTCCTCCGGGATTCTTCTCTCATCTCATTCACTCACAACCGAGAACTTGCTTCTTCCGTCTAATGCAAGACAGTTTGCATCTGTGCTAGACAGATCATACACTTGAGCATAGGCAAGTAAGCAGTTCACAAGTCAATTCACCTTTCAGTCTCTTTAGGTCGAACTACGGTGTTCTGACTTCCTCATTGCACGAGAGGATACGTAGGCATAACTTAACAGTTATCGAACAAAAGTCTCTGTATATTCCCCCTCCTTCCAGCTTCATTCTTTAGCCTCATGATCTTGAGCATTTCACTCCTTTCTTGCACTGACACTTTCATACTTCCCATCATTATACACTTCACTTCTTTTTTGCACTGACACCTGTACATCTTTTGCCAGCTCTTTTACACACAGATTGCACTGACACTACCCCTTTAAAACACAAATCTTTCAAGCGTGGATCCCGTCAAGTACGACGGACAATCTGGGTGCTAATACCTTCCCAGGTTGTAACCAACCCCCTTTCTCAGTATCTCTGGTTCGCAACCGTCTTATCCATGTCTTTCTAGGTCTATGCAGCATTGCCTTTCCTCCGGGATAAAAATGCCTAGCTGGCGACTCTTTTCATCTCCAGTGAGTTCACGGCTGTGTGTTCTCATTGTCCCTCTCGCCGACCGTTCGCGTCTGTACCTTCATCTGACCCAGTTTCATTTGTCGGGAGCGACAAGTGTATTCAAGTATCATTAAATGGAGTGTGTAATTCTTACATCCCTCCAAGATATAATAAATAATAGGAACACCTAAGTATGGATAAGATCCCAAGCTTAGTTCTGAGGAGTGAGGCTCAAGCATACTAGCCTACTTTACTTATTAAGTGTTTTTGTGGTTTTTGATGAAGACGTGTTTTTTAGGTTTTCTTTTTAAAACAACTTCATGTTGAATACTTGTGCATCATGCTAGATGAGCTTACATTACCCCCAAGATCGGATAGATGCAAGTGCCCCATGGAATAAGGCTATGGCACAAGAAGTCATTTCAACCCTTATTAGGTGTTTTTTTAGCTTTTGTTTTGAGATGAGAAAGAGAAAGACTCAAAAGGTAAAAATCCTAAGGGAAACTAACAATCCTAAGAGTTGTCATGATTGGATGTCCTAGGGTTAGTGAGTTTTAAGAACTCTATCCTAAAATAAGATAAGGAGAATAGATGAAGAAGAAGAAGAAGAAGAAGAAAAAGAGAGAAAGGGATAAGAAGACAACTCACTTCCAAGATGGAAGTTAAGTTGTTTCTAAGGGGGAATGAGAGAGGATTGTACAAACCAAAGCATCTTAAATTCTTAACCAAACACAAGATTTAAAAATAAAATAGAGGGAAGAGTTTGGAATGTGGATTCACATCTATACTCCTATGACTTACCAAAGCCCCTGAAAAGTTAGCAAATGAAACACAAACATTCATAAGAAGTGAAATAGAAGCCAAGAAAGCAAAGAAAGCAAATGAAATGGATCTTAAGGTTCAAGAACCTTAAAAGTCAGAAACAAACCTCAAAGAACTTTTAAGAAGCTAAAATAACTCAAAGATACCCAAACAAGTTCCAAAGAAACACCAAAGAAGAAAAGAAGTCACAAAAGGCACATATGAAGAAGTATGAATGCAAATGAGGTATGACGTGGATGAAAACACAAATGAATCTTCAAAGTCAGATGATATGACATATTAGAATTCCTAAGATGATACTAAATGAACATACAAAGATGCATGTGTTATTTCATAATGAGAAGAGATGAAGAAGAGAAAACAATTCATGTTCATGTAAGAAGAAACAAACAAGTTAAAGATGAAAGTCAAAGATGAAAAGATGATCATGAAATGATGAAATTCAGTAGCATATTACCAAGATGAAATTATAAGGATGAATATAATATCATTCCAAATTCATATAGAAAATAAGTCAAGACAATTCAAACAAACATGCAAAAGATGAACACATAACGAAAAGGTGTCATACATACTTGAGATGCAAGGCAAAAATGCAAGATGACATACAAAGATGAATGCATATGCATGAAGTTAGTAACATACATGATGTGAAATTCCCATGAGATGGAGATATGAACATACTTGATGCAAATAAACAACATGTGAAGCATGAGAAAAGATGAAGGAAGAAGATTAGGTCAAAGCTCAACATGGATGCATAACACAAACCAAAAATAAACACAAGTCACAAGGGACCTACAATTGATCAAGGAGGACCTATAAATGTCTAAAAAAGGCTTACAAACTCACACAAGTGACCTCATACAATGGCATAAATTCCTTCTAAGAAACTAGGATTAGGAGATGAAGAGAAATGATCATGAAAGATTACTTCAAACTCAAGGCACAAAACAAATACCAAACAACATTCAAAAATTAAGAAAATGCACCTCAAATGACCTAGGTCAGAGGCATAAGATAATGACCAAAATTCAATATGAAATGAGAGTCGAAAGGGAACTAGTTCAAACAAGTGTTCAAAGTCAAATGAAAGTCAAAGAAGAAGGACGCATAAGATAAGGACCAAAATGCAATATGAAATAAGTTTAAAAATATGAAGAAATTTTTTTTTTTTAAGAACTTCAAGATATGGATGAATTAATGCAAAAATAATGGATGCAAAAACTTTTATGAGATATGCAAAATAAATTCTCAAAGTTGAACTACCAATGAATAAAACAATTTAAAAGAAAATAAAAAAATTCTCAAAATGTCATAAAAAAATCAATATCAGAAATGAAAAATATTAAAAATTAACTAAATGTGTGAATGTGATTCATGAATTTTTGTATGATTTTTACGTGCTTTTTAGTAATTTTAAAAATAAAAATTTGAAAACTATGCAAAAATAATATGAAAAATATGAGAAACAAAGGCCAGGGGTGCATCATAAGTAATTTTCACATTTAAAAAAGGAATTGGGCTCAGGGAGGGTGTGCAAAAAGAAAAAGGAAGTCCAGGTCCATAAACGCGCTCAGGTGAGAGTCTATACCATGCGTAATAGTCAAACATTGACTCAATGAGGACCACAGGATGCATTCAACACCAAAAGTAATCAGATCCAATGCACGTCAACACATGCACACCATAGAAACCATGCACACACATACGTATGATCAGTCAGAAGTGAAAGAATTTAGAGAGAAAAGCACGTGAGAGGCACAACCTCATTAATATGCTGGCTGCGTTCTATGTGTTGGATCAAAACTCATCTAACAACGGTGTTTAAAACTAGAGGAAGTTAGGGTTTATGACCTGAAGAAGATTCAGGTGACTGGAGAAGACTTCCGGTCGTCCTCTCCGGTGAGCCTCCGGTGGAGCCACGGTTACAGGTCAATGAAAAAAACAAGCCATATATCAAACTGAAGCTGAGGTCATGTATAATCCAGATCCAAGCTTAAAATTTACATAGCACACCCATACACAGAGAATCAAAAATAAAAAGTTTGCCCTAGCATTCGGTCATCACCTCTAAAAGGCCTATAAACTATCCAAAACAATTCATTGTTGTTTATTAATCTCAAATAAAGTGAAAACAAATCTAAATCAAGTGTAATAGAAGCAAATTCAATTGAAAAATTAAACCTGCAGCTGTTGAATCCAAGGTTGTAAGAAGACCAGATGCACTTCCTTTGATTCCTGAGCTTGAATTGAGCCTAATAAAGGCTTATGGAAGCTTTGAGTTACTTGAAATTCAGTTTAGTGATCTTGAAGATGATGAAGATGTGACCTCTTCTTCAACACACCAAGCTTCAATCCTCTTGAATGATGAAGATTGAGGAAAAATATTAATGGATTCGTGCAACAATTGAGAGAACCATAGAGAGAAATTTTGAGAGTATGATGTGAAATCATGTGAAATGAAGAAGCCCTTCCTGAATTTCTATTATGATATGATTATATACCTTAAGTTAACTATTAACCAAGGTGGTTAACTGTTAGAACTCTAGTTAAACAAGGGTGAAATGAGACAAGGTGGTGAAATGAGTAATTTTCAAAAATCAAAGGGAGAGCATTCGTGTGATGTAGCTGATCATATGTGGAGAGAGTTCATGGAACTTATGATGGAATAACATGACCAATGGTGGTGATGATGCTATGACAACTACACAACAAACTTGTTAGACAAGCTTTTTTCGAAAATTTTCCTCATTGGTGCATGGAGGATGATGTATGTACATGTATTTAAGGATTTTTCTTGTTCAAATGAGGCAATAAGAGTGAGATGTAGGGAGTGTGTGCAAACTGATGTAAATCAAGGACAAAAACAATGCAATATCCTTCTATATTTGGCAGCAAGAAACAATGGAAATTTTGAAGTTTGTGGATGAATTTCTCTATGATTATGGGATGAAATGATGAGATTTTGGTGGCAAATGATTAAGGGCATGTAATAGAGCAATGTTGGAGTTTGTTTCAAGATGAAATGAGACCCCTATGACACTTGAAAATGCCAATGAAAACACTTGAACAAGACTACATATTGGGTGGTAAAAGTAGTATATGTGCCTGGCAAGATGCCCAAGGCAAATTCAATTTCATGACCCTTTCTTGGAAGCCTTATATCTTTTCATACATTGATCAAATAAAAAATCTCCAAACATCAAAGTTGTAGAGGAGATCAATATGAACACCTTTGATGTTTAAATTATTTTCATTTTAAGTCCTCTTGATGGAGAAAATTGGATTTTAAAGTGGAACACCATGTGTTTGATAGAATGTCCAGCATTTGGCACGCCCATGACTTGGTTTCTTAGCAAGGTTGCCCAAGTTTTGTTAAACTTTGATTTATCATATCTCTCTTAATTTTGTTAAACTAAGAATTTGAAGCTCAAGATGTGATATTTAATTGGATTAACTTAGGCATGAAGTTTGAAGCCTTTATCTTGGAGAAATAATGCTTGGAAGTGAAGCCCAAAGTGGACAAAAGTTGCCATATTTAGAAACCCTAAGTTTCTATTTTTGGTAGTTTTGTGATTTCTTGATTTTTTTCCAGAATTTATTGACTTTTCTTGATCAAATTTCAACCATTAAACATATTCAACTTGTGGAACATGATTTTGACCTTAAAAAATCTAGAGTTGACTTTTTCCTTTGTATAGTTGACTTTTCCCCAATTTCTTGATTTTCAAATAATTGACCAATTGGAAACCTTCTGAAATGAATCAATGGACAATATTTCATCCCTAGATATTTGATATCACATAGAAAACATTGAAATCAAGTTTAAGCCAAAATTTCATCAGGAAACCCCTTGAATCTCAAACCCTAATTTGGGACCAATTTTGCTAGGAGATGTTGCACTTGTGCAATTCCTTGATCAATCCACCTCTTCCAATGGCTTGAGGGATCATTTGGAATTGTGTAGGGTATAAGGAACCCTTGAGACTTTCTATTAGGAACTTGGCTCTTGCTTTGTGGCTTTGACTAATCACATCATGGAAAATCACTGACCACATGCCTTATGCTTCAAACAATGAATGTTATTCTTCATTTTTCTATGTTATGAATGTAATGAAATGTATGTGAATGATATGCTAGATGCCATGAAAAATAAGAGGGAAAATTTTGGGGTGTTACTGCTTCCCATATTCAATCATTTGTTAATCTAAAAAGGATGAGAGCAACTACTAGCAGACGTTCAAGATAAAATGTGATTGAATACCAAAATAACATACCATAAAATTTGCACTCTGTGGAGAAGAAGAAAGGGGATGTAAACCCAACCAAAGAACTCTGCTTGGATAACTCTGATAGAGTGACTAGAAACCAACGAATACAACAGAGAACTATCTTTTGACCGATGCTAGGCGACTACTGTCTTGCCACAGCGACAGTGGACTTGGATAAATAGGTGATTCTCTGAGACTGAATCTTGTGTCTGAGACAAGCTAAATAGGTGATTAACTGAGACTGAATCTTGCCTCTGAGACACGCTTAATGGGCTATTCATTGAGACTGAATCTCGCATTTGAGACACTCTAAATGGGTGATTCACTAAGACTGAATCTTGCGTCTGAGACACGCTAAATGGGCAATTTACTGAGACTGAATCTTGCGTCTGAGACACGCTAAATGGGAGATTCACTGAGATTGAATCTTACGTCTGAGACATGCTACCCATTGGTGCACTTTAGTCTGTGGGATAGACATGCACTGATTAGGATCCGCATCTGATACGACCCTCTTCACATATCCTAAGGTCGGATATGTGGTAAAAATGTGTGTTTGTTTGAAGTTCCTAGGTCCTTCTATTTAGAACTGCACTGCTTCGACGATAAAAACCCCACCATCAGGATCTCGCCTAAGTTGCGCTTGAACGACCCTCTTCTTGAAGTATGCACTCTACCAAATAGAAATGCCTCCCAAGGCTAATCCACTAAGACTGGATTCTGAAATTTATCCACTGAGACTTGATTTTAAAGTTTATCCACTGAGACTAGATTTTAAAGTTTATCCATTGAGACTGAATTTTAAAGTTTAATAGTAACAAAAGGAATGACTCTGCAGGGAAAATTTTGTTTGAAAACTCTACGAGGAATGAGAATGTCCTGACTGACATTCTGTTGAGGAATGAAACAAAGATATTCTGACAATTATCAGACTCTTGTTAAGGAACAAATGATCGTTGAATTGATCTCGGAAATCCCTGCGAGGATAATACTTCTGTTGGAGAAGAGTGTCAACAAATTTGTCTACATCGACTAGTCACAATTTCCAAAAATAAATTGGACTTCACTGGGGAATACTTCAACCATGGGAATGAATCCCAATCATGAAAAATTGTAAGGACTAATTCAACAGTTTGGGAATGGGTCCAAATCATTAAACTTTTGCTGGGAGAATTGACAATCTTTCGACTCGGATGGGGGGATGTTTTGTCAAGACTTTGCTGGGGAGAGAATTCTGATAACTCTGACTCTTTGGGGAAGAAAAGCATTCAGCTGCCTGCTGGAAGTATTGTATTGTAGGAAGATAAACTCCGCTTGGGGACTATCACTCGTTTAATCATCTTTGGAATTCCGTTGGGGAAACCATATGCTCTGACTCAGATGTGGAAGGTTTCAATCTTAGTCTCCACTAGGAGGATGATGTGTATGAACCACCATTCTGTTGGGGATAAGAGTTGTAAGGCGTCTCTTGTTGGGGAGAAGAGATATAAAGCACCTCTCAGTGGGAATACTCTTTGTTTGGGTAATGTCAACCCTTTAACACCTTGCTCTGAGAAGCATCTAAAAGTGATTAACAATCTGTACAAACTCTGATTGGGGAAACAGATTTCCATAATGCTCTTTCTTGCAAATGATTTTTTTCTTCCAAGCCTCTGATTGTGAGCCTTGCAACAGAAATGCACACACATGTCCTAGAGAATTGCATGATTTGAATTCACCACCCAGTATTAGTCAACATTCAAAGTAATTTTTAGTGTTTTTCCCGTGCATGCTATTGTAAAGCCGCAATGTTTCACATGCAATGTTTTTTATCAAAAATTCAGGACATTTTTGCAAACAAAATAGTAAAATAAAAACAAAGATGAAGCTTTTTGACTGAATACTTCATTTTATTGAAAGGCTCAGAATAGGAAAAGTACATGCAGAAGCAATCCCTTGGAAATAGGTGATCGCTACAAAATGAGAAAATAAACTATACTAATGGCATCGTGAAAACGACATTCCACCGAGTTTTAATTCTGCTATGACCAATATGTCTTCAAGATTCATCTGATTATCTTGCTTTCAAAAGAGGAAGAATGGATCGATTCCTATCCTTTGGAGATTTCCAGGTTGAATAAAATGATGATGTGGTACAGATGACTCAGATCACAGTCGTTTGCTTAATCCCTCTTTTGCCTGGACCGCCCTTTCGGGTTTTCAGTCCACCGGGATACCCTTTTTTTGCTTGAGTTGTCCTTGTGGATTTTCAACTCACCGGGTGTACATTTTTTTATATATATCCCTAATTTTTGCCTGAACCTTTTATTATGTTTTTGGTTCGTCGGGATGCCCTTTTTTGCCTGGACTCTCTTTTTTTGTCCAACGGGTCTTATTCTGCGAAGTATTTTTTAACTACGTCAGAGTTGACAGGAGATGGAAAGTCTTCGCCATCCATGATTGTAAGCAATAAGGCTCCGCCCGAGGAAACCTTTTTAACCACGTATAGACCGTCATAGTTGGGATTCCATTTGCTCTTATGATCTATATTGGGAGGAAGGATTCTTTTGAGTACCAGTTCACCAACTTGATACTCTCGAGGACGCACTCTCTGATCGAATGCCATTTTCACCCATCTCTGATATAGTTGACCATGGAATACAACTGCCAATATTTTCTCCTCAATCAAGCTCAACTGGTTGTACCTGGCACGAAGCCATTCAACTTCATCAAGATTGACATCCATCATCACTCGTAATGTCATAATCTCGACTTCAACTGGTAAGATTACTTCCATACCATACACGAGCGAGAACAATATTTCCCCAGTAGATGTTGTAATACCTTAAAATCTGCCCTCTTAATTTATTGCCAACCTCAAGTGGTTTATGCTTCGCCATCCCGCATGATCATCCAAGAATCGCATCACATTCAAAATAATAAAAAAAAAGAAATAAATCATGATCATTTGCATGTGCATGAGGCATGTGATCGAGCAAGGCTTGTCAATCATTTGAGCTCAAGAGAGAAAATAATACTACAAAAATATCCAAGGCATTTCCAATTTAACCCATGGAAAAGGAAGGAAAATCCAAGTTTTTCTTCCGTTAACCGGTTAACGCATATGGTTAACCGGTTAACGGAGGCGGATTTTGAACAAAACCTTCAAAAATTGGCTAGTTTTCATTTCCCTCCACTTTTTCTCTTCCTTTTTCCACCCTTTTTTCACTTCACTTACACTCCATTTAGCCTTGAAACTTCTACCACATTCTAGACCCTTCCACACTCTTCCAAGGAATATTCTAGAGGCCCCAACTAACTTTAACTAACTCCAAGCCTAAGTCCAAACCTAACATAATGCCTAAGCAAGCTCCATGCCCAAGCCTAAGTCCATACCTACCCTCTATATAAGCTCAAATCACTCCAAAGCAAAAGGGGAACTCATTTTCACAAATTTCACTTCATCTCTCTCATTTGCTCTCAACGTTTTCTCCATTTTCACCTTCTCACTAAAGCTTCTCCATAGAAGCTCTTCAAGTTTTTCATTGAAACTTGAAGAACTTGAAGCTAAACCTTCATCAATTATCAATTTTGGAACTTATTGAAGAAGTGTATCTATTCTTTGGATTGATTATGGCTTCTTGGAAGTGATTGTGCAAGTATTCATCAAGATCGGCATCGAATCGCATTTATTTTGCGCATCCGCGGAAGCATTTGCGGATCTCCGATTTTCTTCTTCATTCATGTTTCGATTGACACCACAACACTCACCAAAGCAATCATCCGCTTTGTAGGTTGGTAATTCGAAACCGCTTCGTATTTAATTTATTCTCTTCATCTTGTCGTATGGCATTCTTTGATTATGCGATTGTGTGATTGTGTTTTGATCATTCTACGATTTGTTTACGGTTTGATTGCGTTTTGCTTATTTTTATCACTCATAGCTAGAATTGTAGCTTATTCTAGGTCCTAATAGGCATTAGAATACCATCTTTAAGTAGAAAATTCGTGTTAACATGTCCATGAGTGCATTAGGAGTTATTAGAAGTTAGTTTGTGGCTAAAAGTGCTTATTTCTTGTTGAATTTTTGCATTTTGTTCAGTGTTAACCGGTTAAACCCAGGAGTTGTTAGAAGTATGTTTAAATTCATTATTTGGCATGTAAATAAATGTTTCACATTCTGTTTTGTATCATCTTTGTGATACATGTATGCTTCTAAATTGTTTGAGTGTTTTAATGCTATGCCATGATTCACTTGAAAAACACATGATCACATGTATGCACGTGTCACTCCCGAGATTTTCATCCTAGTACAAATACGAAAGTGGCGCGAAAAAGGTAGAGTCATCAGCCAGACATTTTTATCCCAAATGAATGGGAAAGGTAATGCTGCACAAACCTCAGGAAGAAGGAAAGTGTCATACCCCAAATTTGTCCTACCATTTTATTTCCGTTTAATCCATATTAAAAAAAATCCAAAAATATGTCATTTATTTCCAAGTTCGAGTTTGTCCAAAATCGGGGGGCAGTTTGAGTTTATTGAGTGCGTGTGTATGGTGTGTTGTGTGGAGGCTATTTACTCAATTTTCACCTTCATTTTCCATCAACCATTTCAAATCCTATATTTTTAATCATAAAATTTCAACAAAAAATTCCATTTACAATTTCTCTTTTATTTTATATATATATATTTTATCCATGCTTATTCATTTTAAAACAATTATCACCTCATTATTTAAATGCATTTTTATTTACTATTAAACCATTTAGATCCTTTTTTAACTTCCAATCTATTTTCTTCTTAAGCCAATAGTCCATTTTTTTATATCATTAAAAAAATTTAAAAAAAATCATATTAGTATTATTGTTATTTTTTATTATTATCATTTTATTTTTATTTGTACTAGCACCATTCCCATTTTTTATTTCATTATTATTATTCTTATTTCATTAATCTTATTATTATTATTATTATTATTATTATTATATTTTTATTATTAGTTTGGTTTTTCAGTTTCTATTAGTTTTAATATAAACACTACACAATATATTCACTTTTCTTCTGCAGCATAATATGGAAATAATATAGGACCCACGTCACCTTTTGCCATACAAAATTCCTCACACCTATTACACATATGGTCCCCACTCTGCAACCCCACAACAATAACGAAAATCCCACTTTTCTTCGCAACTTTTTCGCACAGACATGCTTAAAATGGATCCATATCAAACACATTTCACAAACAAAATCTTCCATCCACCAAAACAGCTCATCAATCCTATCCCAATTTCATCACAAATATAAATTCTATCCCTCCACAATTCCTCTTATAAAACCACTCATAATCCTCACTCAATGAAGCTTGGATTAACCTTAGAGAACCCCTGCAAAACCATTTCTAAGACCAAGTTTCAAACTAAAAAAATCAATAAAAATAGAACCAGAAATCATGTTCATCGATGCATATCACCTTTCATTTTCGTTCATCCTCTTCTCAACCACCACTGAAAAAGCAAAACCAAAAAATACTCTCACATCATAACACATCTTCAAAACCAGTAAAAAAACAACACAAATCCTCCCATAAACAAATCCGCAAAATTCGAATCACAGCATAACAAACCCACCCAAATCATAACAAACCCAGAAAATAAAGAAGAAAAGAAATCGAGCCAAACACAGTAAAACACAACCACACGAAAACAACCGCTTCACCATATCCCTCCGCCTCTAACCCGCGACAAATCACGCCGGAAACTGCGCTGAACCACCTCCATAGCCGCGCCAGAAACCAACCCCGATCAAACCACCCCCACCGTGAATCACGAACGACCTTTAAGTTGAGTGAGAACTGACGAGTGAGAGACTGACTCAAATCGAGCTGAGAGAGAGACGTATGCGAGATCGTGTTCAGAGGGTGGGTTTCCTTGACTGTGTTTCTTTTATTTCTTCGCAGACTGTGTTGTTGTGTTGGTGATAAAATCCTTGTTTTATTTAACTTTTATTTTTCTTCTTTAAAATAAACCTAACGTAATTACCTGGATTGGGCTTAGTTTTTTTCTTAGAATGTTAAATTTCACTACACACAACCAGATCCGGTTTACACTTCCCCTCTCACTTTCTTTCTTTATTTATTTATTTATTTATTTGTGGGCCGATGATATAACAAAAGGCCGGATTTTTTCGATTTCGTTAAATCTGAAATCCGGTCAATATGAGGTCTATGTAGCGTAGTCTTTTTAATCCTTTTATTTTTATTATTCCATTTTTATTAATTCAATTTACTTATTTATTTTGATATTTCATTTCATTTTAATTGTTTCGTTTATTCAATTTTATCGATTATTTTTATTTTATGGTCGATGAACATCAAATTAATCTTGAGATTCGTCGCGAGCCGACTCGACATCTCGATTAATGATAAGACCATCCGCCTTGAATTCAATTTATATATTTATTTCCGCATTTCAAAAATATCGCTCGACTACTCAAAGAACGGTTCTAAACTTTGAACCGGCTCTAAGGTATTTAACGAACCACACTTCGACGCATCTGAAAAGGTCCAACGCCTCCGAATAGTTGCCTCCGAATAAAAAGACTGAACGCCTTCGAACAGTTCGAAAACACTGCACACACGCTTCCTCTTGGGCAAACTACAATGATACCTTTTATTTCTCGCAATCCCTTGTAACTTACATGTATCCCTCTTCCATTACATTGTACGCATTTTATTTTCCGCATTTTATCGATTTCGTTTAGTTCGCAAACCCTTGGTCCAACGCCAAGTGGTTGCACTCGCACACTCGCACTTTATTTTTCAGTTATCGTTTCGTTTTCTAGGATCCACCTAACCTTGCGAGCCGAGCGCATTGTGTCTCGCTAACAAAACACAAAATAAAACTTCATTCGCATTCACCCTCTAACCTCAAAAAACCAAAACATTTCTCTTAGGCCCAAACCCTTGATCCAACATCAAGCAGTCACTAGGTAATAAAACATTCTAATAATACAAGAAGAAATTGTACGCCATGAGCCTTAAGCGGTAGAAAGGAGGATAACGAGCCCTCGTTACTCGCTCTGATTATTTCGACGCAAGGCACTCGTCTTGTTGGACGAAATAAACTATCCATAGTCTTTAGTGCAATTCGACTCCTAAACCCTTTCATCGAAGAAAGGTAATAAAATCCACAACCATCAACTGTAGTAGGCCGAACTACGAGGCTCTGACTTTCCCATTGCATTCAGGAGTACGTAGGCACAAGGATCTCGATCCTTGCCGAGCACCTAGGATCAATCTAACTTATAATTCAAACTCATTTCCCTTAGCAAGTAACTCTTTAAGCATAGACATCCTTTCACGCGCGATAACTTAGATGGTTCCCATCGAGTACGATGGATGTAGGGGGTGCTAATACCTTCCCCCTACATAACCGACTCTTGAACCCAGCAATGGTTTCATTGACCTTTGTCCTTATCTCTCTCTTCCCGGGTTGTATCTATATCTTCCCTTTCCCTCTTCGGGAATAAATAAAATTAGGTGGCGACTCTTCAGTCTGTCCAGCACGCGGCGCCGTCTTTTCGGATCGCGTGAGGTCGTATTTTTCAGGATGCGACAGCTGGCGACTCTGCTGGGGACAGGTTCACCCCTATGAGAGTCAAGCCTAGTCTAGGTTTCCACGCTTGTTTGGATGTTTTCTTTTTTTGTCTTACTTATTTATTTTCATCGCTTTCTTTATCGCATTCCATATTATATATCTTGTGGCTCCTTGGTACTATAACTTGGATCGATACTTTGCAAAAGAAACTTGAGGGAAAACTCTCTATACCCGGGCTTACGAGTACAAAAATAAGTTAGCAAGGTTGTGTAGTATGGGCTCCCTAGGGAACCGCTCTCGTGGGTTATCGATACGAAAACCTCACTTGGAGTAGATTCTAATGAGAATACTGACGATCGTCAAGTTCTTGGCGTGTGTGCTCAGTTGTTTTCATTAGGGTCATCGACTCTGAGGACCTTTAGAACCTTTTGGTTAAAACATCGATTGATGGTCGCGTAGTATTGGCTCCCGAGAAATTTTCTCTTGTGGGTTGTCAATACGAAGACCTAACTCAGAATAGATTTTCTCAATGGGGTTGATTGAATGTCAAGACTAACATGTGCATCAAACATTTGAGCAAAGTCCATAACTCTGAGGCCTTTGTTTAAACCTCGTGTCGATGATCGCGTAGTATGGGCTCCTGAGAAACTTTGCTCTCGTGGGTTGTTGATACGAAGATCTAACCCAAAATAGATTCATATGGGGGAGTCAGTCAACCGTCATGCTTATGGCGTGTGTGATGAACAACCATATGAATTGACAACTTTGGGGTCCCTAAAACTTTAGAGTTTACCCAGTGAGTTCCTAATCAGAGTATCCTCCATCTGTACCTCGGACTCATGAATTCTTGTTATCAAAATTCTGGATTAATACCAGACCCTGATCTTGCGAACCTGGATTCTAACATTGCATATCATCTTATTTGCATTAATTGTTCATCTTGCATTTCATTCCAAAGCCGAAATCTCATCTCATGTTCCTCCATCTTCAGTAAATCAAGCTGGTTTCCCGACGCCCATATCGTGCTAGACGCCCGTACCTAACTCGAGCCAACACTAGAAGACTAATGGACGTGATTCAAGAAGAGAAAGCTGCTATGAGGGAAGAGATTGACTCGGTCAAGAATAAGATTGACCAGATTTATGAGACCATACAAGCTTTGGCTAGGAAGGAAGAACGTCGCGAAGCTGCTGCTGCAAGGAATAATGTTCTCGTGCAAGGATCTACCTCGCACACAATGCCTTCAGTTCTAGTTCCAAATCCTTTGGTCTATGGTTTGCCTCCAGGCTTCACTCCGGCTGTTGAAGAAGCCACATCTAAACAATACTTACCTCTGGTGTTACTGTAGGTGCTATTCCTCAAGCTCAACCTATTCAAACTCAAGTCCAGTTTCCTCATGCTGAAGAGGATCACTAAGATAAGTATGAGATGCATATTGTTGTTCCAATCACCAATCTTCATGTTGTTCAAGAATCCGAAGCTATGAAGATGTGTCGCGAGTTAGCTGAAAAACTTTGAATTATGGAAGGACACAATTCAACCTCTCTGAGTGCCTCAGACATGTGCCTAGTTCTGGATGTTGTGATCCCTGCTAAATTCAAACTTCTAGAATTCGAAAAATACAAAGGTCTCAGTTGTCCTGAACTCCATTTGAGGATGTATTGCAGAAAAATGGTCGTTCATGCCAAAGACAACAGACTCATGATCCATTGCTTCCAAGACAGCCTGTCTGGAGCGTCTCTAGAATGGTACATGCAACTTGAGCGCAATAATGTGCATACTTGGCTTGATCTATCTGATGCATTCAAAAAGCAGTATAAGTACAACACTGACTTAGCTCCGAACCGTACTCAACTTCAGATTATGACTCAAAAGGAGAACGAATCCTTCAAAGAGTACACACAATGCTGGAGGGAACTAGCCTCCAGAGTGCATCCTCCATTGGTTGACCGTGAATTGATCGATATCTTCATGGGCACCTTACAAGGGCAATACTACGAGAAGCTGATCAGCAGCGTGTCTGCAGGTTTCTCAGACATGGTGATTGTTGGAGAAAGAATCAAAGAAGGTCTAAAAAGTGGAAATATCCAAGGAGGTTCTAGCAGCCAAGCCAGTGTCAAGAAGCTTTTCAACGGGTACAAAAAGGGCGAAACAAATGTCGTTTCTACTGCAAGTGGGAAACCTCAATAGAGTGCGCCTACTTCAATCCCCTACTATCAGTACCCGTATGTTGCTGCTGCACAATACACACCTGTGCCATATCAACCAGTTTCTCCAATGCCTTATCAGTCAGCTATTCAAGCTCCGTTTCCACCTCAGATGGCTTATCAACCACGTCCATATCCTCTAATTGTTGCTGTGCAATATGCACCCAATCCATACCAACAACAGGCTTATCCACAACAGACTGGTCAACAACAACAACGCGCTCCTCAACAGCGCCCACCATATCAACAAAGAAGGCCTGAAAGAAACTTTGATCCACTGCCTATGTCATATGGAGAAATATTCAATGGGCTGATGGCGAAGGGAACTCTTATTTTGAAAGACCTGCCACCTCAAACTGGTAACGCCTGAGACTATGACGCCAATGCTCACTGTGGGTATCACAAAGGTGCTCCAGGTCACACAATCGAGAACTGTAGAGTGTTCAAGCACAAAGTTAAAGACCCGATCGACTCTAAGGATCTCACCTTCACCTAGAAGAATTTGAATGTCCAGAACAATCCAATGTCACCGCACGGTGCCAGCAAGTGAAAGCTTTTGAAGGGGTTGTTGAAGACCAAACTGAATAGTCTCCAACTTTGAGCAAGTCAAATCAAGAGAAGTTCAATACCTCAAATCAAGGCAGTCATCGCCATTTATAATTCCGCATTCCTATTATTTTGTATTGTTTGTTTAAGTACTATTTGCTTTGAACATTGTTATTTTGTACTTGGTTATGTTAATATTATGTTTATGCATGTTTTGAATCAGTCTATTCGCATTCGCTCATTATTTATCATTTATCACAAAAATAACAAAAATATTTCCTCACTTCACTTTAGTAAATATTTGAGGGAGGATGATGAAAACAAAATACCCATAACTGTTGCGGTATGCTTTCAGATAAAACCTCGTCAATGATGTACATGCATTTTTTCTTCAAATTCCCAAACACCGGAGATATAAGGAGTTAATCCCTAGTCGACCACTTCGAGCCTAGTAGTATGAGTCTCTTTCGGATATAAACCCTTATATTTAACCCGGGGCAGGGTAGTGTTCAGTTAACCTGACTATACCTTCAAATCGCAAGATGCGACATCCTGTCAGAGGACCATCAACAAATGACTTGGCAGTCACAACATTCAACAAAATACAAAAAAAAAAAATAGAAGAGAAAATAACGCTAAGTTGAGCACCCGAAGGGAGACTTAGTCGACAAAAAAAAGAACAAATCAAAATAGGAGCTCAAATCCTCAGCAAAAGCAAAACAAATATCAGTGACCACCAAATCAAGAATCAAAGGGTCACCAACATCCACCCACAAAATAAGATGACTTCCATTTTCAAGTGAACCTTAAAGCTTAATCTTCACTCTTGCAACGTCGAAAACAAATGCAGGTGTAGAGTTAACTGAACGTAGGATTGGATAACATTACGAAGAAGGGTTGGGTACAAATCAAACTTTGAGCCTTATATCCTTTATTTCTCAAAACATTAACCAGACCACATTACAACCCTCAAAAGTCCTAATTGAGGCAGGGTTTATTCTAAAAGCATGTTGTAAACACCCCAAATTTTCCCTCACTAAGTTCACACCATGGCTTGTTATCTTTCACATTTGCATTAGTTTAATCATATCATATCATGTTGCATTTTTTGCTTCACTGCATAAGTTCAAGTTCATCTGCATCTAGGGTTTGTGACCTGAGCAATCCAGGATCCATTTGAGCCACTCCAAAGGTATTCAATCATCTCAAGAGGGTCCATGTATGTTCAATCATCATATTTTATCCTCCAAAGATCAAGGAAGTCAAAAAATTACAAGAACTGGCAAAGCATGGAAGCAGAGCCAGGGTTTAACTGCACAGATGACCTAAAATTAGGGTTTTGGTTTTAGAGGTCTCAATATGTTATAAGGATCATACATACCAAGTTTGATGAAGAAATTCATTGTGGAAGTCATATGATCATTGGGTAACTTCCTGAGAAAGTCAGAGCAAAATCAGGGCATCTGAGGCCCCCATCAATGGACCCAAAGTGGATTTTTCATCAAGTTGAAGTTATATGGTCTTTATTTGATCATTGAAGTGTTTAGAAGTTCACAAATTTGAAGAAAAGTGAGCAAAACCAAAAGTTGCCAAAAATGGAAATGACTTGTAATGTAAACTTTCCATTTTGGGAAAGTTTTTCAACCTCCTCTTTCTTAACCAAAAATGCTTCAAATGAAAAATTGTTGGTCATGAAAGTTTTAGATTGGATCATTCCCTTTTCAAAAATTACAAAAACAAGATCTAATTCATTTTGGAACTCAAGTTATGGCTTGTCAAAGTTGGCAAAAATCCTAAAATTTCAAGTTTCATGTCAAAGAGGGATTTTGCAAAATGGCATGTTCAAGCTTTCTAATGACTTCTAATTGACTTCTAAGCATCATACAAACATTATGCATTGCCTAAAACTCAGAATTGGCCCAAGAATCTCACATTTTCATGACTTGCACATAAAGAAATCTTAAAAGGGCCAAACTTTGTCAAATTTGCAAAACCTCCCATAACATTTCACAAACATGCTGAATTGCCTCAAAGTGATTTCCATGGCCATCCTTGATCCTTGCTGCACCAGACACCCCCTTGTACTAAGCCTGAACCAGCCCATACCTTGTAATACACATACTTTTGACTTTTTGCATTTTCACCCATACCAATCACACTATGCCACAACCACTCTCTGAACTAATTGCATTTGTTTATACTAACCTAAAGCAAGCCAAACATAACAAGAACCAAGCCTGAATCCTCAGCATTGCCCTAGTTCACAAAAATCACCCCACTTGCATTTTCTTTCGAAACTCTCAGCACACTTAACAAAACTTCAAACTTCTTCCACCATTCATCTTCAAATCAATCACTGATCACAAACCACCCCTCAAAACAGCCAAGAACACATCACATACAAAACACGATTTTCTGACCAGTTGATCACAAACTCACAAACCTGCCTTCCTCAAAGCTCTCCAGGCATCAAAGCTTCTTCAGGGAGGTCATTGGAGGCATTTTGAAGCAAAGAAGCAGCCAGAAAGCTCAAGGGTTGAAAGCTTCATCTCAGGTAGCCATGTGAATCAATTTTTCCAGAACCTTTATTTTAAGTTACTAAATGGTTAAGCATGTTCCCATGAGTACACTGAACTTGTTATTTTTGAAAATGATGAAGAATTGAGAATGTATGGCTTGTCTGAAAGTTTCACCATTTTTGTTCATTGCTTCGAATCTTGAGTTTGGTTGAAAAGAAATTGTTTTTGAGGGTGGGGTTGATCTTAGGAGAGTGAGAGGAGTCAATCTGGAGCTTTAGAGCTCCAGAAATGACCTAGGGAGTGAGTTGAAAGTTTTCAGGGGAGAGTGTCACCGGAGAAGACGACCGAAGCACTTCTCTGGTGACCTGAAAGTAATTAGGGCAAAACCTCATTAATTAGGGTTAGTTTAAATATTGGTCGTAGGATCCTGCCTCCCCGCGCGTTTGAATGGCCCAGATGATCTCATTAAACCCTAATTATTTTAGTTAATTTAATTAAGCGAGATTAGCTCAGTTTGAATATTATCCCTTGGATTTGGCGCGTGGTCAACAGGTCCTTCCCCAGAATCCATCCTGTCCCTCCATCCTGCATACTTCTCATTTATTTTTGTTTTTTATTCATTTTTCTTATTTATTTTGCACGTTTTATTTAAAATACATAGAAAATCCAAAAAAATATTTTCTTTCTGCATTTTCATTCCAAATAATTTTATCAACCCAAAAATATTTTTATTTTTATCTTTTGCATTTAAAAATTATTTTTTAGACATTTAAGTGTTTATTTTAATTAATTAATGAAACTTAATTAATTAAAATACCATTTAGGTTTCTAAAAAATCCCAAAAAAATTCACATTGCATCTTTAAACATTTAGAAACATTGTCATACCATCCATACAAATTTATTTTTGGTTTTGAATCATTCTGACATTTTTTCTTTGAATTTAGGGTTCATAAAATCCCATTTTTGAACCCTAACTTCAAGAATTTTTTTCTGCCTAACCAAGAATGGTATGACCATGGTTCTTTTGGCATTGATCTTCATTTAAGATGTAGTTTCTAACAAATTTTTGTCATGAATTTCTTCTGCCTCTTCAATTTGTTTGGCATTTTACATTGAGGATCACCCAAAAAACCTTAGAAACTTAGGAAATTCATAACTCCTTTTAGGTTTAGCTTCTGACCTCCCCCTTTGAATGGTAACCTAGTATAGGTTTAGGGTTCCTTGGAGTGCATTTTCAATTTTTTATCTTATGATTTGCTTCTGTTTTTGAGTTTTACATCTCACATGTTCATAAAACCCTAATTTCTCATCTTCATTTGCATTCATCTTGCATATGCTTGCATTCATGAACTTGCCATGACATTTTATGCATTCACATGACATATAAGACATCTTAGGACACATTAGAATAATGTTTGATCATTGCATCATCCATTTTCTATGTTATACTTTCATTACATTACATAAACTTTCATGCCTCCTTTCATGCTTCATTTGCATCCTCATTGTTTGTATGATCATTTGCATCTCTTGACATGTCTTTGCATCATCTCTTGGCATCATTTTCATCATGAATATGCTTCTGGTTTTGGTTTGCATCTTTGCATTTCATTTCATTTTTATTTCATTTCATTTCCTTTTGCTAACTTTTCAGGTGGTAAGTACTTTGAGAAGTGAATTTGCCTTCACTTCCCACAATCTCTTCTCATCTCTCTTATGCATCTCTGCTGCATTTTTTATTAGCTTTGAGTGAGCTTGCTCATTCATGATCCTTCCTTACTTTCTTTCTTCAAGAAACTTATCTTCTTAAGTGAAGTAAGTTGGCTTGCTTCTTTTGCTTCTTCCTTGGTGGCTTTTCCTGAAGATCTCTTGCAAGCCTCATAAACCCTAGGAATACCCAAGCATGATCACAATTAGGGTTTGATTAGTCCCCCATTAGTTTTACCTTTATGTCATCCTTTGTGTCTTCTCTTCTCATCTCATAATCAGGGACTAAACCTTAAAGGTTTTAAGGCTTTGTGATTAAGGTTATGCCTGCATCCTTCTCTTAGGATGGAGTGTATAACTTTAATCCTACGTGTTAAACCCTTAATGTGTTTAAATCTCTTAATCAATTCATCTAATAATCACTAAGACATCAAGCTTGTAACTTGGGCCTTGCATTAGGGTTCTAATTCTTCCTTAATTGGTTAAGAAGGACTAACCCTAGTATTAATGGACAAGTCCCCCTCAAGTTGTCTTACAAACCATAAAATTCACTTCTTAATCTTACCATTACCTAAAATCCACTTTAATAAAGGCTTTGTTTTGTCATGAGGTTAATCCCTAATCATGGATTAAGTTGAGGAGCCTTCCTCAGCTTAAATGTTCTCATATATTATCCTTCTATTAGGATGGTGTAATGGGTCCATAAACCTAGAAAAGAGAGGGATAAGACGGTCGCGAACCAGAGAAACTGAGAAAGGGGGTTGGTTACAACCTGGGAAGGTATTAGCACTCAGATTGTCCGTCGTACTCGACGGGATCCACTCTTGAAAGTTTGTGTTTAAAGGGGTAGTGTATGTGCTATCTGTGTGCAAAAGCTGGAAAAGAATATACAAGTGTCAGTGCAAGAAAGTGAAGTGAAATGCTCAGGAATGAGGCTTAAAAGAATAATGCTGGAAAAGGGGGGAAAAGACAGAGACTTTTGTTCGATAACAGTTAAGTTATGCCTACGTATCCTCTCGTGCAATGAGGAAGTCAGAACACCGTAGTTCGACTCAAAGAGACTGAAAAATAAATTGATTGTGAACTTCTTACTTGTCTATGCTCAAGTGTGTGACCTTGCTGGCTCAGGTGCTAACTGTCTTGCATTAGACAGAAGAAGCGAGTTCTCGTTTATGAGTGAAGATGATGAGAAAAGAATCCCGGAGGAGACGATTATTGCTTGTTTTTTGTGTTTTTCAATCTTCTTTTGCTTTTTAGTGTTTTCCATAAGAAAATGAGCTTAAGCCTAAATCAAGGGTTAGTAAACTCATCACATCCTCCCTCTGATTAGGGGTAATGAGAATACCTTGAGTATGAAGTAAGCACCTCAAACTTAATTACCATGATGGTGTAGGATTAAGATTATTAACCTACTTGTGATTATTTAGATGTTTTTGGTGTTTTTGTTTAGTGTTAAGTAATGAGTTTAAGCCATAATCAAGGATTTAATGGACCCATTACACCATCCTAATAGAAGGATAATAGATGAGCAAACTTAAGCTGAGGAAGATACCTCAACTTAATCCATGATTAGGGATTAACCTCATGACAAAAAAAAACCTCTATTAAAGTGGATTTTAGATTAAGGGTGAGATTAAGAAATGAGTTTTATGATTTGTAAGACAACTTGAGGGGGACTTGTCCATTAACACTAGGGTTAGTCCTTCTTAACCAATTAAGGAAGAATTAGAACCCTAATGCAAGGCCCAAGTTACAAGCCTATTGTCTTAGTGATTATTAGATGAATTGATTAAGATATTTAAACACATCAATGGTTTAACATTTAGGGTTAAAGTTATACACTCCATCCTAAGAGAATGGTGCAAGCATACCCTTAATCACAAAGCCTTAAAACCTTAAAGGTTTAGTCTCTAATTATGAGATGAGAAGAGAGACACAAAGGAAGACACAAAGGTAAGACTAATGGAGGGACTAAACAAACCCTAATTGTCATCATGCTTGGGTGTTCCTAGGGTTTATAAGGCTTGCAAGAGATCTTCAAGAAAAGCCACCAAGGAGAAAGCAAGATGGAAGGAGGAGAAGCAGAAGAATCAAGTTAACTTACTTCACTTAAGAAGATAAGTTACTTGAAGAAAGAAAGTGAATGGAGAACATGAATGAGCAAGCTCACTCTAAGACAAATACAAAATGCAGCAAGGATGCATAAAAGAAGAGATGAGAAGAGGAGTGAGAAGTGAAGGCAAATTCACTTCTCAAAGTACTTACCACCTGAAAAGTTAGCAAAAGAAGAAATGAAATGCAAATGAAATGTATGAAAGGATGCAAACCAAAACCAGAATCATGTTCATGATGTAAATGATTCTAAGAGATGATGCAAAGGTATGTCAAGTGCAATGGATGGTCATATAAGAGATGAGAATGCAGATGAAGCACGAAAGAAGCATGAAAGTTCATGAATGTTCATGGAATGTAATGAATGCATAACATGGAAAATGGATGAGGCAATGATCAAGTGTAAGTTTAATGTGTCCTATGATGTCTTAGAAGTCATGTGGATGCATAAAATGTCATAGCAAGTTCATGAATGCAAGCATATGCAAGGTGTATGCAAAGGAAGATGAGAAATTAGGGTTTTCATACAACATGAGATGCAAAACTCAAAAACAGAAGCAAATGACAATATAAAAAATTGAAAATACAATCAAAAGAACCCTAACCCCATATGATATCACACCCCAAAGGAGAAGACCTAACTCTTAACCTAATGAAAGTTATGATTGTTCTAAGTTATCTAGGGTTTTAAGGTACTTAAAGGGAAAAAATGCAAATCAAATAAAAAATGCAGAAGAAAATTATTACAAAATTATGTTAGAAACTACATGTCAAATGAAGATCAATGCAAAAAGAACCATTGTCATACCATTCTTGGTTAGGCAGAAAATAATTCTTGAAGTTAGGGTTCTAAAATGTGAATTTTATGAACCCTAAATTCAAGAAAATTATCAAAGATGGTTCAAAACCAAAAATAAATTTGTGTGGATGATATGACAATGTCTCTAAATGTTTAAAGATGCAATATGAATTTTTTGGGATTTTTTAGAAACCTAAATGATACTTTAATTAATTAATTTTTATTAATTAATTGAAATAAACATTTAAATGTTTAAAAAATGATTTTTAATGTGAAAAATAAAAATAAAAATATTTTTGGGTTAAGAAAATTATTTGAAATAAAAATGCAGAATACAAATATTTTTGGAATTTTCTAACTATTTTAAATAAAAGGTACAAAATAAATAGGAAAATATGAAATTAAAATTGAATTAAATGGAGGTATGCTGATCCAAGGGATGATGTTGATTCTGGGGAAATCCAGGGTTGACTTGGCGCACAATCCTATGGATAATATTCAAACTCAGCTAAACCTAATTAACTAATTAATTAATCCATATTAAATATTAATGAAATGATCTCAGCCACACAACACGCGCGGGAGATGAAGATCTGATGGTCCACATTTAAACCAAAACCCTAACCCTAATTATCAAATTAATGACTTTCAGGTCACTGGAAAAGAGCTCAGGTCGTCTTCTCCGGTGACACCCTCACCTGAAAATTTCCAACTTCTTCCCTAGGTAATTTTTGGAGCTCTAAAGCTCCATATTAACTCCCCTCACTCCCCTAAGCTCAAATCCATACTCAAATCACATTTATTCCTCACCAAACTCATGATTCGAAGAAAAGATAAAAAATGGTGAAACTTTCAGAACATGCATACAGGCTTATTTCTCAACCATTCTTAAAAATAAACACATCATGGTGATCAGCAGAGCATGAAGATCAATCTAAACACTTAAAATAACACTTCTGGAAAAATGTTTGAAGGAGATACATGAGCTTGAGCTTCCTCTGTTTAGAGCTTTCAGGCTGCTTCTCTTGTGCAAGCTGACTCCAATGACCTTCCTGAAGAAGCTTTGATGCTTGGAAGAGCTTGAGAGTGGTTGGTTTATGATCAGTGAGTGATTTTGAGATGAATGGTGGAATTGGTTTGAAGATTGAGTGAGTGAGCTATGAGTTTCGAAGGAAAATGAAAGAGGGAGATATCTTGAGAACTTGGGGATTATTAGGTTTCAGCTTGTGTTCTTGTGTGTTATGATCAACATTTGGTCCACATATCAAGTTGTGATAGGTCAGAGAAGTGGTTGTGGCCTATGGTGATTGATATGGCCTTCTTGCAAAAAGTCACCAACTTGTGTACTTGAGATATGTGCAAGGATGCAGCTGGATTTTTGGAATGTCCATGTGCAGCTGAGATCAAGGATGTCCATATAATCAATCTTGAGACAATTCAGCAAGTGGGAGCAAAGTTATGGGACCTTTTGCAAATATGTGAAGTTTTGGCCCCTTTGAGAAATCTTAATGTTCAAGGCATGTAATCTTGCAATTCTTTGGGCAATTCTGATCTAAAGGCAATGAACTATGATGTTATGATACATTGAAGTGTGTTTGAAGTCACAAAAAGCCTTGGCAAGTGGTTTTGCAAAGAATCCCTTTTGGTGCATTCTTGAAATTTATGGGATTTTTGCCAACTTTGACAAGCCATATCTTGAGTTCAAAAATGAATTAGATCTTGTTCTTGTACTTTTTGAAAAGGGAATGATCCAATCTACAACTTTAATGACCAACAATTTTTCATTTGAAGCATTTTTGGTTGAGAAAGAGGAGGTTGAAAAACTTTCCCAAAATGGAAAGTTTACATTACAAGTCATTTCCATTTTTGGTGACTTTTGGTTCAACTCACTTTTCTTCAATTTTGTGAACTTCTAAGAACTTCAATGATCAAATAAAGACCATATAACCTCAATTTGATTAAAAAAATCCACTTTGGGTCCATGGGCGGGGCCTCAGATGCCCTGATTTTGCTCTGACTTGCTCAAGAAGTTACCCAATGAACAAATGACTTCCATAATGAATTTCTTCACCAAACTTGGTACACATGATCCTTATAACATATTGAGACTAATAGAAACAAGAATGACCAAAAAATTTGGAGTTATGGCCTCTGAAACCAAAACCCTAATTTTAGGTCATTTGTGTAGTTAAACCTTAGCTCTGCTTCCCTGCTTTCCAAGTTCTTGTGATTTTTTGACTTCCTTGATATTTGGAGGATATAAGATGATGATTGAACATACATGGACCCTCTTGGAATGATTGATGGCCTTTGGGGTGGATCAGATGGATCCTTAGATTGCTCAAATCACAAACCCTAGATGCAGATGAACTTGAACTAATGCAGTGAAACAAAAATGCAATATGATATGATATGCTTGAACTAATGTAAATATGAAAGATCACAAGCCATGGTGTGAACTTAGTGAGGGAAAATTTGGGGTGTTTACAGCTGCCCCTATTCAAGCATGAGTTAGCTGTGCAGGGTGTAAGCGCTTGGCTTAACAGACAAACAAGATAACTTGTGGTTGAATACCAAAGACAGTCCAAAATTTGCACTCACTAGGGAGAAGAAGAAAAGGGATATAGATTGTAAAAGACAGTATAGTATGATTATTCAAATGCGGGCGATGGAGGACGACCATCGAGCAGAGGACGACTACTGGGGATAAAGCAATGACGGGGACGGCCGACATGCTGGGGAAATAAAGAGACCACGACGGGGATGGCCATCGGGTAAAGAAACAAGACTCTCTGGGGATTACAACAAAGGAAATGATGGGGACGACCATCAGGTTCAGAGAATAAATGAAGTAATGATGAGGAACGGTCATTAATGGTGAAGGACGATCACCTATCAGGGGACGGCTGCTCTTTACCACGACATAGGACGAATGTCGGATAGAAAAAGTCAACGATGGGGACGGCCATCAGATAAAATGATGAAGGACGATCATCAAGAAGGTGAAGGACGATCACCTAGCAGGGGACGGCTGCTAAATATCACGACATAGGACGAATGCTGGATATAAAAGGGTTCCAACAATGGAGACTCTGATGGGAGAAGGATGAGGGACGGTCATCCAAAGGTGAATGACGATCACCTGGTAGGGTACGGCTGCCTAAAGTATCATGACATAGGACGAATGTCAGATAACAGAAAGATTACCTTACTGGGGAAAGGTAAACACGGACGAGTGCTTATGCTCTTAAGAAGCAAAGGTATAAGTGTTTGACACTGTGTATAGATTAAAAATGCAGACGAGCATCCTTAAGACTATGATACAGACGAGTATCGGTAGAAACAACGCTGACACATGTTCAGAGACGATGATATGGACGAGTATCAAATGGTTAACAAAGAACACGGACGAGTGTCGACTCTGAGGGGAAATAAGTGTGTGTACAAGATACAGACGAGTATCTGTATGAGTAAAAATTAGCATTGTGAAGTATGAGCAAGACTCGGACGAGTGCTCGACTTGCTGGGGAGAGTATGAAACGGACGGGTGTCATCAAAGGAAATGTATAAGTTAAGAACTTATAAGTGTAACAGGTGTTCAGGTAATTTGTGGGGATAGGATGACACGGACGGGTGTCAAATAAGAATGTATTATAAAAAGTGCTTGGTTTGCAACAAGTGTTTTGGCAACCATGCTGGGGAGGGGCGACACGGACGGGTGTCAAGAGAGTGTATATAGGTTTCTGTATTCAAAGAGGATGTTTGTGGCTTTTCTGTCGGGGATGATATGACACAGACGGGTGTCAAGAAGGATATATCGATATGTATCTGTTGGAGAGTGCAAAGGGGATGCTTTGGCTTTTTGTTGGGGAAATTGAAATGTATTTTGTATATTGCTGATGAAGTGTTGTTGGTATTTACAGGTGACTGGTTCGAACCTGACTTGTGATCATGCAATTTGTTTGATTTTTGGCGTAATGCTCCGTATTAGACGGAATGCTACGCTTTTGTGGTGATTTATGATGCGAATGCCATGATTATGCAAAGATACCGATCCGGGATACGGATCCTGCTGCTTGTGGAGATCTCTGACTGATCTTCT
Source organism: Lathyrus aphaca (assembly GCA_963966055.1). Classification (NCBI taxonomy): domain Eukaryota; kingdom Viridiplantae; phylum Streptophyta; class Magnoliopsida; order Fabales; family Fabaceae; genus Lathyrus; species Lathyrus aphaca. Next base: position 382,392,926 of record OZ014519.1, on the reverse strand, counting down.
TAAAAGGATATCCCAGCTGGGGATGAGACCATTGGTTGATCTGATACAATATACGACTCTGCTTGGGGAATTAGATCACTGATATATCTATCTAGTAATGAGATAACCCAGTTGGGGATGAGGAAGCTTTCGTTACTTTGTTGTGGGAAATTCAGACATTGCTCTTCTGGGAAGAGGCTGGAGCTCTGTGGGGAGATGGTTCCCTGTCTTTGCTGATGATGAGAGATCTGGCGCTCTGTCGGGAGGGAAAATCACTGAACGATCTTCCTAGAGATTTCTGTGGGGGTCCTGCTGAGGATGAGGAGACTTGACAACTCAGCTGGGGAAATGAGCATTTTCTGATGCTGTTGGAGGAATAGTGCTTTAGCAACCTTGCTGGGGAAACATATTCCAGATACTGCAATCCTGTTAAGACAAAGAAACACACCAGTATCCCGAGGTATCCCTTACCGGATTCCGTCATAGGAGTTAGATATTCCTGGCAATAAAAATATATTTCCTGCAAACATGTGATTAGAAAGGCACATATGTTTTTATGCAAACGTTATATCAAGGATATTGGACATTTTTGCAAATGAAATAAAATGTACAAGACGAAGTGTGACTGAAAATATGATTTTATTAATTTGGGTGCCCTGAATTGGCAAATACAGTCAAAGAAACAGATACCCTGAAATGAGGAGATTGTTTACAAAAATTGAGAAAAATAAAGGTGCTGGCAATGTTGACGACGCTTTAGTGAGCTTCCATTTGCTATGACCAGTATGACCTTGACGTTCTTCTTATCCTGCTTTTTGAAGAGAGTTGATTCTCACCGATGCTTTAACCTTTCGAAGTTTGTCGGTTGGTAAGTGATACAGACGAATTCAGAATGCAGTTGTTCGCTTATTCCCTTATTTTGCGTGGATCGCCCTTTCGGGTTTTCAATCCACCGGGATACCCATTTGTGCCTGAGCTGTCCAATGTGGCATTTTCAACTCAGCGGGTGTACATTTTTTGATTTTTCCCTTATTTTTGCCCGAGTCTTTTATTCTGTTTTTGACTCGCCGGGATGCCCTATTTTTGTCTGGACTTACATTCTGTTTTTATGTCCAGCGGGTCATTTTACGCGAAGTATTTTTTAACTGCATCTGAATTCACAGGGGATAGGAAATCTTCACCATCCATAGTGGTGAGCATCAGTGTTCCACCAGAGAAAACCTTCTTTACTATGAACGGACCATCGTAATTCGGAGTCCACTTTCCCCTGTGGTCTGTATGAGGGGGAAGGAGTCTTTTCAGCACAAGATCTCCTACTTGGTATTCTCGAAGCCTGACTTTCTGATCAAAGGCTTTCTTCATTCTCTTCTGATATAACTGCCTATGACAGATTGCAGCTAATCTCTTCTCTTCGATCAGATTCAGTTGATTGTATCGAGAACGGACCCATTCTGCTTCATTCAACTTGTCATCCATCAATACCCGTAAAGAGGGTAATTCAACTTCAACAGGTAGGACTGCCTCCATACTATACACAAGCTGATACGGTGTTGCCCCAGTGGATGTTCTGATTGAGGTACGGTACCCATGCAAGGAAAATGGTAGCATCTCATGCCAGTCTTTGTAAGTAACCACCATCTTTTGCACAATCTTCTTGATATTCTTGTTAGCTGCCTCAACAGCGTCGTTCATCTTTGGCCTGTAAGGAGAAGAGTTGTGATGTTGAATCTTGAAGTCCTGACACAGTTCCGCCATCATCTTGTTGTTCAAGTTGGAACCATTATTAGTAATGATTCGCTCGGGTACTCCATACCGACAGATGGTGTCTCTCTTCAGGAATCTGGCTACCACTTGTCTGGTGACATTTGCATACGAAGTTGCTTCAACCCATTTGGTGAAGTAATCAATGGCTACCAGGATGAATCTGTGGCCATTTGAAGCAGTCGGATCGATCTTTCCAATCATATCAATGCCCCACATGGCAAAGGGCCAAGGTGAAGACATTACATTCAAAGGATTCGGAGGCACGTGCACTTTGTCTGCGTAAATCTGGCATTTATGGCACTTTCTGGCATAGGCACAACAATCTGCATCCATTGTGATCCAGTAGTAACCTGATCTTAAAAATTTCTTAGCCATTGCATGTCCTCCAGCATGGGTACCGAAAGATCCTTCATGCACCTCGTGCATCAGCAAGTCTGCCTCTTTCTTATCAACACATCTGAGTAGCACCATATTAAAGTTCCGCTTGTATAATGAACCATCAGCATTAAGGAAGAAACTACCAGCTAACCTTCTTAATGTATTCTTATCATTGGATGATTCCCAAGGTGGGTATGTTTGATCCTCTAAGAAGCATTTGATGTCATGGAACCAAGGCTTGTCATCTTTAGCAATGTCCACAGAGAATACGTATGTTGGTCTGTCAAGTCTGGACACTGAAATCCAAGGCACAAAGTTGGCAGTTTGAACTTTGATCATGGAGGAAATGGTAGCTAGAGCATCTGCAAACTGATTTTCATCTCGAGGGATATACTCAAGTTTGACTATAGTGAAGAAAGTCAGGAATCTCCTCGTGTAGTCTCGGTATGGAATCAAATGCTCTTGGTGGGTGTACCATTTGCCGTTGGTTTGATTAATTACCAGAGTTGAATCTCCGAATACAGTTAAAGTCTTGATCCTGAGGTCAATGGCTTCCTCAAGACCTATGATACAGGCTTCGTATTCAGCTTCGTTGTTAGTGCAATTAAAGGTGAGTTTTGCCGAGAAAGGCACGTGAACTCCTTTAGGTGTAATGAGCACTGCACCAACTCCTCGACCATTCATATTAACAACCCCATCAAACATCATTGTCCATTCTTCTTCTGGGTCAGGCCCTTCAGTGTGAACAAGCTCTTCATGGTCTTTTGCTTTTAGGAACATGATGTCTTCATCGGGGAAGTCAAACCTCATTGGCTGGTAATCATCAATGGGTTGCTCAGCTAGATAATCATACAGTACACTGCCTTTGATGGCCTTTTGAGATGTGTACTGAATGTCATATTCCGTCAGGATCATTTGCCATCTTGCAACCCTTCTGGTAAGTGTTGGCTTCTCAAATATGTACTTGACTGGATCCATCTTTGAGATCAATAAGGTAGTGTGGGTCAACATATACTGCCTTAGTCAGCGAGCAGCTCACGCTAAAGCACAACAATTTTTCTCGAGCAGTGAATAACATTGTTTACAGTCGGTAAACGTTTTGCTTAGGTAGTATATTGCATACTCTTTTCGACCAGACTCGTCATGCTGGCCCAACACACACCCCATTGATCCTTCTAATACTGTCAAGTAGATTATTAGAGGTCTTCCTTCAACTGGAGGCATAAGGATTGGAGGTTCTTGTAAGTACTCCTTGATTTTGTCAAAAGCCTTCTGGCAGTCTTCATTCCACCTGACCGCTTTTTCTTTCCTTAACAACTTGAACAGGGGCTCACAGGTTGCAGTAAGGTGAGATATGAACCGTGATATGTAGTTCAATCTACCTAGAAACCCCCGAACCTCCTTTTCAGTCTTTGGTGCAGGCATCTCTTGAATGGCTTTGACTTTGTCAGGGTCAACTTCAATTCCTTTTTCACTTACAATAAATCCCAGCAGCTTACGGGACCGCACCCCAAACGTGCATTTGTTGGGGTTTAGCTTCAGTTGGTACTTTCTCAGACGCTTGAATAGCTTCAACAGATTTAACAGATGGTCCTCTTCCGTGAGGGACTTGGAAATCATGTCATCCACATAACATTCAATTTCTTTGTGGATCATGTCGTGGAACAATGTTACCATAGCTCGTTTATAAGTGGCACCAGCATTCTTCAGTCCAAATGGCATTACCTTATAACAGAATGTGCCCCAGGGTGTGATGAAAGTTGTCTTTTCCATGTCTTCAGGTGACATCTTGATCTGATTATATCTTGAAAATTCGTCCATGAAGGAGAATACCGAGAACTGAGCTGTATTGTCGACAAATACATCAATGTGAGGTAAAGGGAAATCATCTTTCGGGCTAGCTCTATTCAGGTCCCGGTAATCCACACACATCCGTACTTTTCCATCCATCTTAGGCACTAGTACAATGTTAGCAACCCATGGCGGGTAACTAGTTACAGCAAGGAAACCGGCGTCCCATTGTTTTTGCACCTCTTCTTTTATTTTCATGGCCATATCCGGACGAGTACGACGCAACTTCTGTTTTACTGGAGGACAGTCTTCATTTAGTGGCAGCTTGTGCATAACAATGTCGGTATCCAGACCTGGCATGTCTTGATAGGACCAAGAAAAAACATTAACGTACTCTCGAAGTATGTCAATAAGTTGTTCCTTCACTGAATCTTGCAAACGGGCCTCGATCTTCACTTCTTTCAAGTCTTCTTCGGTACCAAGATTAACCGTCTCAACTTCCTCCTGATGAGGAGTGATAACCTTCATCGGCTTGATTAATCGGATTGTCGAAGTCATACGAATTCATAGTAGTGTCGTTGTCGGTGCAGTCTGGAGGGCACTCTCTGCAAGGGTTTAGATTGGTTCATTTTAGTGATCAGTTTTATCTTGTTTAGAAAAAGTGAAAATGAAGTTATTATCGTGAAAACATTTCCATTTTATTATTTTGTACAAAAAACAAATGAAAAACAGTGAGCGAAAAAGAGAGACTCGTTTGCAAAAGATGTCCTGATATTCATTAATTAATCATTTGCACAAAATACAAGATGGCCCTATTACAAAATGAGTCCTGACACCTTGGGCAAGATGCAGGACTTGATGCATGCTTAAAAGACAGGAAATAATAATTACTCTGCATGAGTAACTCTTATAATTTACTGGGAAGACCAGTTAGAGACTCGGTTCCCCGGGGTCCTTGGACGTATCCAGTTTTCCAGGTTGCGTTCGTCTTCTTCCTCGTCTTCCAGACTGTTTACAGCATTCGGGGTAAGCATTCCCCCACTGACAAATTTGGGCTCTGCTGCAGCCTCTGGTTGATCTTGTCGAGTTGGTCTGTAACCCAACCTGAATCTGTCTTCTTTCTTTTCTACTGGCAGCAGCTTGCCCCAGCCCTGAACGGTACCCTCCTCAACAACCTTCCGGGCTTGTTGGTATAAAGTGATGGAAGTTCCAGACACAGCAGTTGCTTCATTGATGTTAGGGGCCACAAACCCCTGACTCATAGTCTCATGGATCTCCCCATCCATCTCTATATACTTGTAAGTAGCCACCTGGCTAACGAAAATGTCTTCCTCCCCACAGATTGTGATGATCTGGCCTTCCCACTCAAATTTTAATTTCTGGTGAAGGGTAGATGTAACAGCGCCAGCGGCGTGAATCCAGGGTCTACCCAACAGACAGCTGTAGGCCGGCTGTATGTCCATCACGAAGAAAGTAGTATTAAAGATTTGTGGGCCAATCATCACAGGTAAATCAATTTCTCCAAGCACTGATCTCTTAGAGCCGTCAAATGCTCTCACCACCAAGTTACTTGGACGTAATGCCAAACCATCATATTCCAACTTCACCAAGGCTTTCTTTGGGAGGACATTGAGTGAGGACCCAGTGTCTACCAGCACATGAGAAAGAAAAGCATCTTTGCATTCTAAGGTGATATGTAAATCCATGTTATGATTGCGTCCCTCTGTCGTTAAATCAGTATCTGTGAAGCCCAGTCCATGACTGGTGTTAATATTTGCAACCACTGTTTCCAACTGATTAACTGTAATCTCTTCCGGCACGTAGGTTGCGTGCAGGACCCTCAACAGTGCATTCCTATGGGCTTCGGAACACATTAACAATGATAATATAGAGATTTTGGAGGGTGTCTGATGAAGCTGGTCCACCACTTTGTAATCACTCTTTTTGAGTATTCTCATGAACTCGTCCACCTCTTGCTCAAAAGACGTCTTCGGAGTTTCTTTAGCAGTTGGCTCTTCAAGTACCACATTTTACCCTTTTGCCTTAGCAGCAACTTCTGCTTCAGCATTGGGTCTTGGTGTTTGTGATGCAAAAAGGCGTCCGCTTCTGGTGAAGTCTCCGCCTCCCCCAACATTGTCAACTTGTGGTGAAGAGGTTGATGAATCTATAGTGATCTTCTTCCCGCCGCAGTAGAGATCAGAGCCATAGTGCCAAGGTATGGCATTACTACTTTCATAAGGAACAGGTCCAGGCACCGTAATGGTGACCGGACTAACTGCTGCAGCGGAAGGAACTATGATGGTATGTGGGTCGTAATAGATTGTGACTGGAGATCTGACAGGAGGTGTTGCAGTTTGTTGTTGGAAATTGTTGTTGGGATGAACATTTGTTGGGTCATAATAGATCGTGACCGTTGAGACATCTTCATTAATGTTTGTTGGTGTTGTAGGCGTTTTCGTTGATAAAATGGGTGCTGATGTTGTAGAAGTAAATGTTGTTGAACTCTGATCTGTTGAAATAATGGACGGAGTGATTTCTGGAGTTATGGATGAATTAGTGGGAATGATAGTTGTTGTTGTTGTAGGAGGATCTGTTGTTGCTGAAGAAAGAATTATTGATGTTGAAGGAGCTGTTGTGGTGGTCTGTAAAATTCCATCTCTTATAAGGCCGTCCATGCCAAACCTTAGCCTCTCACTACCATTAATAGCAGTTTTGCACGATTTGCAGTAGGCCTCACAGCCCGGGAACACTTGGCATCTTAAGAGTTAAGCCTTGACTTCTGCCATCGGTGTTTGAATCTGTGCAACATTATCAATCAGTGCAGATGGTTGATCTTCCTCTATGGCATTAATCTTGGGCCCACCATGATTGGGCATAGGATTCCTGTTAACATTTGGAGGAGGTGCGAAATTGAGAGCTTTGGAATCGACCAGATCTTGAACCTTCATTTGAAAGGCTCTACATTTCTCGGTATTGTGACCAGGTGCGTTGGAATGTAAGGCACACCTGGCATTAGCATCATAATTCTTCGGGAGGTTGAGAGGATCTGGTGGAGCCAACGTCCTTAACTCAACCAGGTTGAGCTTCAGGAGTTGTGGCAGTAGATCTACATAAGGCATGGGGATGGGATCAATCACCCTATTTGCCTGAGATGGCCTCTGTTGAAAGGGACGCTGCAGTTGGTTGCTGTTGTTATTGGCGTACGTTCTTTGTTGCGGAAAATGAGATTGTTGCTGATAGTGATTTTGTTGTTGTTGTTGAGGAAAAAGTGGTTGTTGTGGAACTGGAGCCGGGATAGTAACAGCTGTTATTGATCTGTGAGAATACTGGGGTCTGGCCCTGCCTGCATGGATAGCATTTGTTTCACCTGCCATTCGGGGTCCTGAAAAAGGTTTTTTGGGGTTGTTGGAGGAACTTGCACCATTGTCAGAGATTTTTCCCATCTTCAAAAGACTCTCAATTCTCTCACCAGCTATAACTACATCGGCAAAACTGGTGGAAGAGAAAGCAGCAAGGCTGTCAATATAAGTTCCCTGCAAGGTGTTCATAAACATGTCAGCCATTTCTCTTTCATACATGGGTGGCTGGACAGCAGCAGCAAGCTGTCTCCACCTCTGAGCATAATCCCGAAAGCTTTCTCTTGAAGATTGAGACATGCCCATTAGAAGAGTTCTATTGGGATCCATGTCTAGGTTGTACTGGTATTGCCGGATAAAGGCTTCAGCCAAGTCTTTCCAACATCTTATAGTGGCCCTCGTTAGATGCGAATACCATTCTCTTGATGCCCCAGTCAGGCTATCCTCAAAATAGAACATCCATAACTTCTCGTCCATGGTATAAGCCTTGAGTATCCCTAAGAAGGATTGCAGATGAGTACGCGGGCAGGAGGTACCATTATATTTTACTCCAAATTTTCTGTTAGGCAGGAGATACGGACGAGTATCTGTATGAGTAAAAATAAGCATTGTGAAGTATGAGCAAGATTCGGACGAGTGCTCGACTCGCTGGGGAGAGTATGACACGGACGGGTGTCATCAGAGGAGATGCATGAGTGTAAGAGGTGTTCAGGAAATTTGTGGGGGATAGGATGACACGGACGGGTGTCAATAAGAGTGTATTATAATAAATGCTTATGTTGGAGAGTGCAAAGGGGATGCTTTGGCTTTCTGTTGGGGAAATTGAGGGGCATTTTGTATATTGCTGATGTGGTATTGTTGGTATTTACAGGTGACTGGTTCAAACCTGACTTGTGATTATGCAGTATGTTTGATTTTTGTCGTAATGCTTCGTATTAGACGGAATGCTACGCTTTTGTGGTGATTTATGATGTGAATGCTATGATTATGGAAAAGATACCGATCCGGGATTCGGATCCCGTTGCTGTGAAGATCTCTGGCTGATCTGTTGGGAAGGATATCCCAGCTGGGGATGAAATCATTGGTAGATCTGGTAAAAATATACGACTCTACTTGGGGAATTAGATCGCTGATAGATCTATCTGGTAATGGTATAACCCAGCTGGGGATGAGGAAGCTTTTGTCACTTTGTTGTGCGGGAAATTCAGACATTGCTCTTCTGGAGTTCTGGAGCTCTGTGGGGAGTTGATTCCCTGAGAGATCTGGTGCTCTGTTGGGAGGGAAAATTACTGCACGATCTTCCTAAAGATTTTTGTGGGGATCCTGCTGAGGATGAGGAGACTTGATAATTCAGTTGGGGAAATGAGCATTTTTTGATGCTGCTTTAAGATGTGATGGAGTAGTGGTGCTTGCAACTCCGCTGGGGAAAACAATCCAGATACTGTTAAGGGAGGAAGTATGCTTGGTGTGCCCCATGTCGCAAAGTGAATACTTGCAATCCTGTTAAGGCAAAGAAACGCACAAGTGCCCCGAGGTATCCCTTACCGGATTCCATCAAAGGAGTTTAGTTACTCCTGGGAGTAAAATATATTTCCTGCAAGCATTTTTTAGAAAGGCATATCTGTTTTATGCAAGTATCATATCATGAATATTGGACATTTTGCAAACGAAACAAAAATGTACAAGACGAAATGTGACTGAAAATTCAGGTTTTATTAATTTGTGTGCCCTGAATTGGCAAGTACAGTCAAAGAAACAAATCCCTTGAAATGAGGAGATCGTTACAAATTGAGAAAAATGAAGGTGCTGGCAATGTTAATGACGCTTCAATGAGCTTCCCTTGTCTATGACCCGTATGACCTTGACGTTCTTCCCATCTTGCTTTCTAAAGAAAGTTGATTCTGACCGATGCTTTAACCTTTCGAAGTTTTCCATGTTGTGAGTGATACAGACGAATTCAGAATGCAGTTGTTCGCTTATTCCCTTATTTTGCGTGAATCTCCCTTTCGGGTTTTCAATCCACCGGGATACCCATTTTTTGCTTGAGTTGTCCAATGCGGCTTTTCAACTCAGCGGGTGTACATTTTTTTTTATTTTCCCTTATTTTTGCCTGAGTATTTTATTTTGTTTTTTACTCGCCGGGATACCCTAATTTTGCCTGGACTTACATTCTGTTTTTATGTCTAGCAGGTCATTTTATGCGAAGTATTTTTTAACTGCATCTGAATTCACAGGGGACAGGAAATATTCACCATCCATAGTAGTGAGCATCAGTGCTCCACCAGAGAAGACTTTCTTTACTATGAATGGACCATCGTAATTCGGAGTCCATTTGCCCCTGTGGTCTGTATGAGGAGGAAGGAGTCTTTTCAGTACAAGATCTCCTACTTGGTATTCCCGAAGCCTGACTTTCTGATCGAAGGCTTTCTTCATTCTCTTCTGATACAGCTGCCCATGACAGATTGCAGCTAATCTCTTTTCTTCGATCAGATTCAGTTGATTGTACCGAGATCGGACCCATTCTGCTTCATTCAGCTTAACATCCATTAGAACCCGTAGGGAGGGTAATTCAACTTCAACAGGTAGGACTGCCTCCATACCATACACAAGCTGATACGGTGTTGCCCCAGTGGATGTTATGATTGAAGTATGGTACCCATGCAAGGAAAATGGTAGCATCTCATGCCAGTCTTTGTAGGTGACCACCATCTTTTGCACAATCTTCTTGATATTCTTGTTAGCTGCCTCAACAGCGCCGTTCATCTTTGGCTTGTAAGGAGAAGAGTTATGATGTTCAATCTTGAAGTCCCGGCACAGTTCTGCCATCATTTAATTGTTCAGGTTGGAACCATTATCAGTAATGATTCGCTCGGGTACTCCATACCGACAGATAATATCTCTCTTCAGGAATCTGGCTACCACTTGTCTGGTGACATTTGCATACGAAGCTGCTTCAACCCATTTGGTGAAGTAATCAATGGCTACCAGGATGAATCTGTGGCCATTTGAAGCAGTCGGCTCGATCTTCCCAATCATATCAATGCCCCACATGGCAAAGGGCCAAGGTGAATACATTACGTTCAAAGTATTCGGAGGCACATGCACTTTGTCTACGTATATCTGGCATTTGTGACACTTCCTGGCATAAGCACAACAGTCTGCATCCATTATGATCCAGTAGTAACCTGATCTTAACAACTTTTTAGCCATTGCATGCCCTCCAGCATGGGTACCGAAAGATCCTTCATGCACCTCGTGCATCAGCAAGTCAGCTTCTTTCTTGTCAACACATCTGAGTAGTACCATGTCAAAGTTTCTCTTGTATAATGAACCATCAGCATTCAGGAAGAAACTACCAGCCAGCCTTCTTAATGTCTTCTTATCATTGGATGATGCCCCATGTGGGTATATTTGATCCTCTAAGAAGCATTTGATGTCATGGAACCAAGGCTTGTCATCTTTAGCAATGTCCACAGAGAATACGTATGCTGGTTCGTCAAGTCTGGACACTGAAATCCGAGGCACAATGTTGGCAGCTTGAACTTTGATCATGGAGGAAATGGTAGCCAGAGCATCTGCAAACTGATTTTCATCTCTAGTGATATACTCAAGCTTGACTATTGTGAAAAAAGTCAGTAATCTCCTCGTATAATCCTGGTAGGGAATCAAATGCTCTTGGTGGGTGTACCATTTGCCGTTGGTTTGATTGATTACCAAAGTTGAATCTCCGAATACAGTTAAAGTCTTGATCCTGAGGCCAATGGCTTCCTCAAGACCCATGATACAAGCTTCATATTCAGCTCCGTTGTTAGTGCAGTTAAAGGTGAGTTTTTCCGAGAAAGGCATGTGAACTCCTTTAGGCGTAATAAGCACTGCACCAACTCCACGACCATTCATTTTAACAGCCCCATCAAACATCATTGTCCATTCTTCTTCTGGGTCTGGCCCTTCAGTGTAAACAGGCTCTTCATGATCTTTTGCTTTTAGGAACATGATGTCTTCATCAGGGAATCCAAACCTCATAGGCTGGTAATCATCAATGGGTTGCTCAGCCAGATAGTCAGACAGTACACTGCCCTTGATGGCCTTTTGAGATGTGTACTGAATGTCATATTCTGTCAGAATCATTTGCCATCTTGCAACCCTTCCGGTAAGTGTTGGCTTCTCAAATATGTACTTGACTGGATCCATCTTTGAGATTAATAAGGTAGTGTGGGTCAACATATATTGTCTTAGTCGGCGAGCAGCCCACGCTAAAGCACAACAAGTTTTCTCGAGCAGTGAATAACGTTGTTCACAGTCGGTAAAATTTTTGCTTAGGTAGTATATTGCGTACTCTTTTCGACCTGACTCGTCATGCTGGCCCAGCACACACCCCATTGATCCTTCTAATATTGTCGAGTACATTATTAGAGGTCTTCCTTCAACTGGAGGCATAAGGATTGGAGGTTCTTGTAAGTACTCCTTGATTTTGTCAAAAGACTTCTGAAAGTCTTCATTCCACCTGACCGTTTGTTCTTTCCTTAACAACTTGAACAAGGGCTCACAGGTCGCAGTAAGGTGAGATATGAACCTCGATGTGTAGTTCAATCTACCTAAGAACCCCCGAACTTCCTTTTCAGTCTTTGGTGCAGGCATCTCTTGAATGGCTTTGACTTTGTCAGGGTCAACTTCAATTCCCTTTTCACTTACAATAAATTCCAGCAGCTTACCGGACCGTACCCCAAATGTGCATTTGTTGGGGTTTAACTTCAACTAGTATTTTCTCAGACGTTTGAACAACTTCAATAGATTTACCAGATGGTCTTCTTCTGTGAGGGACTTGGCAATCATGTCATCCACATAACATTAAATTTCTTTGTGGATCATGTCGTGGAATAATGTTACCATAGCCCGTTGATAAGTTGCACCAGCATTCTTAAGTCCGAATGGCATTACCTTGTAACAGAATGTGCCCCAAGGTGTGATGAAAGTTGTCTTCTCCATGTCTTCAGGTGACATCTTGATCTGATTATATCCTGAAAATCCATCCATGAAGGAGAATACCGAGAACTGAGCCGTGTTGTCGACCAATACATCAATGTGAGGTAAAGGGAAGTCATCTTTTGGGCTAGCTCTGTTCAGATCCCGGTAATCCACACACATCCGTACTTTGCCATCCTTCTTAGGCATAGGTACAATGTTAGCAACCCATGGCGGGTAACTAGTGACTTCAAGGAAATTGGCGTCCCACTGTTTTTGTACCTCTTCTTTAATCTTCATGGCCATATCCGGACGAGTACGACACAACTTCTGTTTTACTGGAGGACAGTCTTCTTTTAGTGGCAGCTTATGCATAACAATGTCGGTATCCAGACCTGGCATGTCTTGGTAGGACCAAGAAAAGACATCAACATACTCTCGCAGCATGTCAATAAGTTGTTCTTTCACTGAATCTTGCATACGGGCCCCGATCTTCACTTCTTTCAAGTCTTCTTCGGTACCCAGATTAACTGTCTCAACTTCCTCCTGATGAGGGGTGATAACCTTCTCCTCTTGCTTTAACAGTCTGGCTAGTTCTTCAGGTAGCTCATAATCTTCTTCAACCCCTTCATCGGCTTGATTAATCAGATTGTCGAAGTCATACAAAGTCATAGCAGTGTTGTTGTCGGTGCAATCTGGAGGGCACTCTCTGCAAGGGTTTAGATTTGTTCATTTTAGTGATCAGTTTTAATCTTGTTTAGAAAAGTGAAAATGAAGTTATTTATTTTGAAAATATTGTCATTTTATTGTTTTGTACAAAAAATAAAAAACAGTGAGCGAAAAAGAGACTTGTTTGCAAAAGATGTCCTGATATTCATTAATTGATCGTTTGCACAAAATACAAGATGGCCCGATTACAAAATGAGTCTTGATATCTTGGTTAAGATGCAGGACTTGATGCATGCTTAAAAGACAGGAAATAATAATTACTCTGCAGGAGTAACTCTTATAATTTCCTGGGAAGACCAGTTAGAGACTTGGTTCCCCGGGATCTTTGGACGTATCCAGCTTTCCAGGTTGCGTTCGTCCTCTTCCTCGTCTTCCAGACTGTTCACAGCATCCGGGGTAAGCATTCCCCACTGACAAATTTGGGCTCTGTTGCAGCCTCCGGTTGATCTTGTCGAGTTGGTCTGTAACCCAATCCGAATCAGTCTTCTTTATTTTCTACTGGCAGCAGCTTGCCCCAGCCTTGAGCGGTACCCTCTTCAACAACCTTCTGGGCTTGTTGATATGAAGTGATGGAAGTTCCATACACAGCAGTTGCTTCATTGATGTTAAGGGCCTCAAACCCCTGACTCATAGTCTCATGGATCTCCCCATCCATCTCTATATACTTGTAAGTAGCCAGCTGGCTAACGAAAATGTCTTCCTCCCCGCAGATTGTGATGATCTGGCCTTCCCACTCAAATTTTAATTTCTGGTGAAGGGTAGATGTAACAGCGCCAGCGGCATGAATCCAGGTTCTACCCAACAGACAGCTGTAGGCCGGCTGTATGTCCATCATGTAGAAAGTAGTTTTAAAGGTTTGTGGGACAATCATCACAGGTAAATCAATATCTCCAAGCACTGATCTCTTAGAGCCATCAAATGCTCTCACCACCAAGTTACTTGGACGTAATGCCAAACCATCATACTCCAGTTTCACCAAGGCTTTCTTTGGGAGGACATTGAGTGAGGACCCAGTGTCTACCAGCACATGAGAAAGAACAACACCTTTGCACTCTAAGGTGATGTGTAAAGCCTTGTTATGATTGCGTCCCTCCGTTGTCAAATCAGCATTTGTGAAGCCCAGTCCATGACTGGTATTAACATTTGCAACCACTGTTTCCAGCTGATTAACCGTAATCTCTTCTGGCACGTAGGATGTGTGCATGACTCTCAACAGCGCATTCCTATGGGCTTCGGAACACATTAATAATGATAATATAGAGATTTTGGAGGGTGTCTGGTGAAGCTGGTCCACCACTTTGTAATCACTCTTTTTGATTATTCTCATGAACTTGTCCACATCTTGTTCAAAAGACGTCTTCGGAGTTTCTTTAACAGTTGGCTCTTCAAGTACCATATTCTTCCCTTTTGCCTTAGCAGCAACTTCTACTTCATCATTGGGTCTTGGTGTTTGTGAGGCAAAAAGGCGTCCGCTTCTGGTGAAGCCTCCGCCTCCCCCAACATTGTCTACTTGTGGTGAAGAGGTTGATGAATCTAGAGTGATTTTCTTCCCGTCGCAGTAGAGATCAGAGCCATAGTGCCAAGGTATGGCATTACTGCTTTTATAAGGAACAGGTCCAGGCACCGTAATGGTGACAGGACTGATTGCTGCAGCGGAAGGAACTGTGATGGTATGCGGGTCGTAATAGATTGTTACTGGAGATCTGACAGGAGGTGTTGCAGTTTGTTGTTGAAAATTGTTGTCGGGATGAACATTTGTCGGGTCATAATAGATCGTGACCGTTGAGACATCTTCATTAATGATTGTTGGTGTTGTAGGCATTTCCGTTGATAAAATGGGTGCTGATGTTGTAGAAGTAAATGTTGATGAACTCTGATCTGTTGAAATAATGGATGGAGTGATTGTTGGAGTTGTGGATGAATCAGTGGGAATGATAGTTGTTGAAGTTGTAGGAGGATCTGTTGTTGCTGAAGAAAGAATTGTTGATGTTGTAGGAACCGTTGTGGTAATTTGTAAAATTCCATCTCTGATAAGGCCATCTATGCCAAGCCTTAGCTTATCACAACCATTAATAGCAGTTTTACACGATTCGCAGCAGGCCTCACAGCCCGGGAACACCTGGCATCTTAGGAGTTGAGCTTTGACTTCCGCCATCGGTGTTTGAATCTGTGCAACATTATCAATTAGTGCAGATGGTTGATCTTCCTCTATGGCATTAATCCTGGGCCCACCATGATTAGGCATAGGATTTCTGTTAACATTCGGAGGGGGTGCGAAATTGAGAGCTTTGGAATCGACCAAATCCTGAAACTTCATTTGCAAGGCTCTACATTTCTCGGTATTGTGACCAGGTGCATTGGAATGAAAGGCACACCTGGAATTAGCATCATAATTCTTCAGGAGGTTGAGAGGATCTGGCGGAGCCAACGTCCTTAGCTCAACTAGGTTGAGCTTCAGGAGGTTTGGCAGTAGAGCGGCATAAGGCATAGGGATGGGGTCAATCACCCTATTTTCCTGAGATGGCCTCTGTTGAAAGGGGCGCTTCTGTTGATTGTTGTTGTTATTGTTGTACGTTCTTTGTTGCGGAAAATGGGATTGTTGCCGATAGTGATGTTGTTGTTGTTGTTGTTGAGGGAAAAGTGGTTGTTGTGGAGCTGGAGCCGGGATGGTAACGGTTGCTATTGATCTGTGAGAATACTGGGGTCTGCCCCTGCCTGCATGAATAGCATTTGTTTCACCTGCCCTTCGGGGTCCTGAAAAAGGTTTTCTTGTATTGTTGGAGGAGCTTGCACCATTGTCAGAGATTTTGCCCATCTTCAAAAGACTCTCAATTATCTCACCAGCTATAACTACATCGGCAAAACTGGTGGAAGAGAAAACAGCAAGTCTATCAATATAAGTTCCCTGCAAGGTGTTCATAAACATGTCAGCCATTTCTCTTTCAGACATGGGTGGATGGACAGCAGCAGCAAGCTGTCTCCACCTCTGAGCATAATCCTGAAAGCTTTCCCTTGAAGACTGAGACATGCCCATTAGAAGAGTTCTATTGGGGGCCATGTCTAGGTTATACTGGTATTGTCGGATGAAGGCTT
The DNA here is from genome assembly GCA_963966055.1 of Lathyrus aphaca. Lineage (NCBI taxonomy): Eukaryota > Viridiplantae > Streptophyta > Magnoliopsida > Fabales > Fabaceae > Lathyrus > Lathyrus aphaca. Next base: position 382,376,874 of record OZ014519.1, on the reverse strand, counting down.
CGGCCAAGTCTTTCCAACATCTTATAGAGTCCCTCGTTAGATGCGAATACCATTCTCTTGATGCCCCAGTCAGGCTGTCCTCAAAATAGAACATCCATAACTTCTCGTCCATGGTATAAGCCTTGAGTCTCCCTAAGAAGGATTGCAGATGAGTACGCGGGCAGGAGGTACCATTATATTTTTCAAAGCATGGGAGTTTGAATTTGTGGGGAATCCTCACCCCATCTACCAGCCCCATATCCATTACGTCAAAGCCTAAAGAATTCTGGGATTCCAAGAATCTCAGCTTTTCAGCAATCTCATCCAGCCTTCTATCATACACCTCATCCCCAGCCCCAATAACTGTGAACTGCTCCTCCTGAGGATCTTCTTGCAAAATCCTGCCTGCAGTAGTGTTTCCTTGAATATTCCTTGGGATATTAACATCTGGGTTCAAATGGGGCCCAAACTCTGGTGGGTCGATACGAGGCTTCCTTCGTTCATTATTGTTGGTTCCTCCTGTTCCAGGGTGGGGCTCTTCAGGTGTCTTCCTATCCACCAGCTCTCTCATCCTTTCCTGGCTCTGAGCTAAGCCAGTCATCACAGCCATAAACTGGGTCATTTGGTTTCTCATTTCAACCCTTTCGTTTTCCATTTGATTTCTTACTTCATTCAGGTCCTGCTGCACCTGATCCATTTGAATGCCTGGAAGGTTGTTACGGGTCGGGTACCGGTGTGCTCGGTTGACAGGGAACACTCTTCGACGAGCAATGTTTCCTGAAACCACAATAAAGTGAGAAACAAACAACAAACAAAACCTACAAAACAAAGAAAAATGTTAGTATGCAATGCAATATGCTTATTTGTCTTCCAAGGTATCTGGTTTGGTTCTTTGGTTTTGACCTTTCCAGACCTCGAGGAAATGCTGATGATGTTGAGAGATAAAGCCCACTGAAATAAAACAAACTGATATATTACAAATGACGGAAATACATAGTCTGTTTACAATACATGCCCATGGTGGGTCAAAAATACAACAACCAAAAAGCAAAAAGTACATCAAAAGAAAGGAAATACATGCAAAAGGAATCAGACATCCAATCCAAAGTCATCTTCCCTGACTTCCTTCAGGAGGGCCTCAGTCACCGGACCAGCTGGGTGCTCTGTAATAGTCCTAATGAGGAGGTTCCTGGTAGCAATGGCATTAGTCAGCTTCTTATGCCTGTCCTGATCTTTTGATCTCTTTAACCCCGCCCGGAGTTTTAATTCTGATATCTCCTTCTGAGCTGCCAACAAAGCTTCCTACTGCTTCTTCTCATTGGCCTTCAGCTGCTCAATCTTGGTCTGAGTCCTATGGTCTTCTTGTGCGCGGGCTTCGGTGATCCTGACCCACCTAGCCTGGCTTTCCTCCAAATAATGCTCATCCATAGCTTTCTGAATCTTGGCCTCCTTGCAGGCATTCTTCAATATCAACTCTCCTGCTCTTGCTTTCCTGATATAGTCATCTGTCCTTTCAATCTTGGTCAGATGCTCAGTCTTGAGTCTTTCCAATCTCTCAATGTCCAGACGACCGTCATTTCTCTCCCAGAGAGTCTTCTTTAGAGCTTCAGATAGTTGATTATTCCTCTCTTTCAGCTTTTCAAATTCCTCCAGGCTAACAGTTGTTGCAGGTTGTACTGTAGAAGGTCCAGGTGTGTCTTCCAAGGTGAAAGACATCCTGGTGATCTGAGCTCTAGTACGGGACCAGTCAGAGTACTGGGTGGAAGAAATATTGTTACACCTTCCAAGGATGGTTGTCAATTTGGTCTGGATGTTGTCCCAAGCCAAGGCAGCTTGTCTGACAACAGCTGAATTAGGTTGAACTTCACAGTATAGGGTCTCAGCTAAATCTTGTCCTCTGGGAGGATGAACCAAGGCATATCCCAATTGTCTCTTAAACAGTAAAGGGTTGTAGTTGATGCAACCTTTTACTCCCATAAGAGGCACATTAGGGTATTGCCCATAGCTGGTAATAATATCTTTGCCTTTGGTGCTCTGGGTGCACCATCTAATATCATATGATGTTAAGGTAATGAACCTCTTAGCCCAATTCTTCTGTTGATGTGGGTTCAAGAAGGCATCTGATTTAGGCAAGTGTTTGAGCAGCCAAGAGTAGAACATAGGAGCACATCATCTGACTAGCTTCCCCCTTTGCTTTTCATTTCTCTGATGGATGGAGTAGTAAAGATCCCCTAGCAATGTAGGCACTGGGTTCCTCAGCAGGAACAAGTGGATGGCATTCTTACTCACAAATTTGGGTTCATCTGCAAACAATATAACCCCATATATGTTGAGGGCTAAAAGTGCACAGACTGCCTTCCACTCTCCCACTGCAGCCTTCAGGGTGGCCTGAGAAATCAAGAAATCCAGATGTAAGCCAAGAATCCCAGCTTTGGTTGTCATGTTTTTCTCAATGAGGGCAGGCACCAAATGCAATGCCCTTGCTATATCTTCACTTCTGGGAGCAGTCATCTCTGGGTTGAAGGGGATCCCCCTTCTGATAGGCACTCCAATCAACAAGGAAAACTCCTCCAACAGAGGCCCCATCAGGAAATCAAGAAAGGTAAAGCATCTGAGTGAAGGGTCATAAAACTAAAAGCATGTATGGATCATGCTCCTCTAAGATGAATCAAGATCCATGACCATGTCTAAAATGCCCCCATAGTGCTCTCTAAATAGTGGGATGTGGTCAGGTGTGATAAGGGACTGGACCTGCCTGATACCAGTCAGAGAGGGCTCAAAGAAGTGATAAGATATGTTGCTTTTCCTTGGAACATCCATGAGTGCTGATGAAGAAGCTGAAGACAAATGCTGATGAAGATCATAGACTGAAAAGCTGAAGGTGAGTCTCTGGCAGACTGATGCAGGTACTGAGGGAGATAGCTGAAGCAAATGCTGAAGAAGATAACTGAAGCAGAGGTCTAAGCAGTACCAAACCAAATATGAAATGATGGATACCCTGGAAAAAAAATAAACAAATGTTAAATGATGCAATGATGATATATGCAAATGATATGCAAGGGTTTGTGATCAAGAGCTGGATCTGATTATCTGTCTTGGTATAAGGTCCATGTATGTTCAAAGGTCCGGATGGAGGCTCAAAAATCCAGTAACCAAGGTGGGGGACTCAAATAAAGAGTCACATATCCAGGGTTAATCACAAGAACTGTTCAAAGTGAAGTATTCTTAAATGATACAGTAACAGGGTATGATGTGGCCAAGGGTTCCTGCAAACCTGTAAACAACCCAACCCCCTCACATGTAATGCTCTAGAACAAAGATCCTCGGACTTGGATCAGTTATGAGAAGTGTAAACACTTCTAACCCGGAGGTACAGTGTTTACAATAACCATAAAGGATCCTCCTCTAATTCACCCCAGATTCTGAAGGTCAAAATAAAGGTCATCCAGACTTAGCAGGCTTCCCAGATAGCCCTAGCACTATAGGAAATCTGTAGCACATAGTTCTCAAGAAGAAACCCACATTTGAACCGTGTTTCATATTCCCGCACCAGACCGAAATGGAATGGGAAAGAACATGAACCACTCTAGCATAGGTGTCACTCAGGTCCCAGGTATAGGACCTTAATCACTCAGTGAAACCCCACCCACCGAAACAGAAACCAGATCCAGCAATGATAATGACAGTATGATGCATAAAAAACTGTAAAGAAAGCAGTAAATAAAATTGTACATAAGGCAATAAATAAAACAAATAAACAAACACAATTAGCACATAACACCCCCGTAAACACAAATCAAACAAGCGCTAGGAGGAACCCACAAAAAGAACCAGAAGCCCTGGTTACAGTATAAGGGTCCCCAGCAGAGTCGCCAAGTTATCGCTCCCACCAAATGACACCGGGTCAGACAGGGTACAGACGCGAACGGTCGGCGAAGGAGAGAACATGAAGATGAACTGAAAAGAGTCTCCAGCTAGGCATTTTTATCCCGAAGGAAAGGTAATGCTGCATAAACCTAGAAAGAGATGGATAAGACGGTCGCGAACCAGAGAAACTGAGAAATGGGGTTGGTTACAACCTGGGAAGGTATTAGCACCCAGAGTGTTCGTCGTACTCGACGGGATCCACGCTTGAAAGTTTGTGCTTAAAGGGGTAGTGTCAGTGCTATCTGTGTGCAAAAGTTGGAAAAGAATGTACAAGTGTCAGTGCTGGAAAGTGAAGTGAAGAAAAGGAGTGTCAGTGTAGGAAAGGAGTGCAATGCCCAAGACAATGAGGCTTAAATAATGGTGCTATAATAGGGGGAATATACAGAGACTTTTGTTCGATAACTGTTAAGTTATGCCTACGTATCCTCTCGTGCAATGAGGAAGTCAGAACACCGTAGTTCGACTCAAAGAGGCTGAAAAGAAAATGAATTGACTGATTACTGCTTTCTTGTCTATGCTCAAGTGTATGACCTATCTGGCTCAGGTGCTAACTGTCTTGCATTAGACGGAAGAAGCAAGTCCTCGTTTGTGAGTGAGGATGATGAGAAAAGAATCCCGAAGGAGACGATTATTGTTTGTTTTTGATGTTTTCAATCTTTTATTGCTTTTTTTTGTGTTTGTCATAAGTTAATGAGCTTAAGCCTAAACCAAAGGTTAGTAAACTCATCATATCCTCCCTCTGATTAGGGATAATGAGAATACCTTAAGTATGAGATAAACATCTCAAACTTAATTACCATGATGTAGGATTAAGATCATTAACCTACTTGTGGTTATTTAGATATTTTTAGTGTTTTTGTTTAGTGTTAGGTAATGACTTTAAGCCATAATCAAGGATTTAATGGACCCATTAACCATCCTAATAGAATGATGATAGATGAGAACATTTAAGCTGAGGAAGATACCTCAACTTAATCCATGATTAGGGATTAACCTCATGACAAAACCAAGCCTTTATTAAAGTGGATTTTAGTTAATGATAAGATTAAGAAGTGGATTTTATGGTTTGTAAGACTACTTGATGGGGACTTATCCATTAACACTAGGGTTAGTCCTTCTTAACCAATAAAGGAAGAATTAGAACCCTAATGCAAGGCCCGAGTTACAAGCTTGATGTCTTAGTGATTATTAGATGAATTGACTAAGGGATTTAAACACATTAAGGGTTTAACACTTAGGATTAAAGTTATACACTCCATCCTAAGAGAAGGATGCAGGCATAACCCTAATCACAAAACCTTAAAACCTTAAAGGTTTAGTCCCTGATTAAGAGATGAGAAGAGAGACACAAAAGATGACACAAAGGTAAAACTAATGGGGGGACTAATCAAACCCTAATTGTTAACATGCTTGGGTGTTCCTAGGGTTTATAAGGCTTGCAAGAGATCTTCAGGAAAATCCACCAAGGAGAAAGCAAGATGGAAGGAGGAGAAGCAGAAGAAGCAAGTCAACTTACTTCACTTAAGAAGATAAGTTGCTTGAAGAAAGAAAGTGAAGAAGGAACATGAATGAGAAAGCTCACTCTAAAGCAAGAGTAAAATGCAGCAATGAATGCATAAGAGAGATGAGGAGAGATTGTGAGAAGTGAAGGCAAATTCACTTCTCAAAGTTCTTACCACCTGAAAAGTTAGCAAAAGGAAATGAAATGAAATGAAAATGAAATGAATGCAAGGATGCAAACCAAAACCAGAAGCATTTTCATGATGTACATGATGCTAAGAGATGATGCAAATGCATGTCAAGAGCAATGGATAATCATACAAGTAATGAGGATGCAAATGAAGCATGAAAGAAGCATCAAAGTTCATGAAAGTTTATGAAATGTAATGGATGCACAACATGGAAAATGGATGAGGAAATGATCAAGAATGATTCTAATGTGTCCTAAGATGTCTTATATGTCATGTGGATGCAAGAAATGTCATGGCAAGTTCTTGAATGAATGCATATGCAAGATGTATGCAAATGAAGATGAAAAAATAGGGTTTTCATGCAACATGAGATGCAAAACTCAAAAACAAAAGCAAATGACAATATAAAAAATTGAAAATGGAATCAAAGAAACCCTAACCCCATATGATTTGACACCCAAAAGGAGGAGGCCTAACTCTTAACCCTAAAGAAGTTATGATTTTTCTAAGTTATCTAGGGTTTTAAGGTACCTAAAGGGAAAAAATGCAAATCAATTCAAAAAAGAAGAAATTTATGACAAAATTATGTTAGAAACTACATGTTAAGTGAAGATCAATGCAAAAAGAACCATTGTCATACCATTCTTGGCTAGGCAGAAAATAATTCTTGAAGTTAGGGTTCCAAAATGTGAATTTTATGAACCCTAAATTCAAGAAAATTATCAAAGATAGTTCAAAACCAAAACGAAATTTGTGTGGATGGTATGACAATGTCTCTAAATGTTTAAAGATGCAATATGAATTTTTTGGGATTTTTTAGAAACCTAAATGATATTTTAATTAATTAATTTTCATTAATTAATTAAAATAAACATTTAAATGTTTTAATAATGATTTTTTAATGTGAAAAATAAAAATAAAAATATTTTTGGGTTAAGAAAATTATTTGAAATAAAAATGCAGAATAAAAATATTTTTGGAAATTTCTAACTATTTTAAATAAATGATGCAAAATAAATGATAAAAAAATGAATTAAAAACTGAATTTAATAAAAGTAATCAAATCCAAGGGATGTCATTGATTCTGGGGAAATATTTGTTGACCACGCGCCACATCCTATGGCTGGAATTCAAACTGAGTAAATCCTATTTAATTAACTAATTAATCATAATTTAATCCTAATGATGCAATTTGGACCATTCACTGCACGCGGGAAACAAACATCAAACGGTTGAAATTCAAAGTTCCTTAATTACGTAGCTAACCCTAATTAAAACCCTAATCTCCTTCAGGTGACCAGAACAGTGTTCCGGTCATCTTCTCCGGCCATCCATTTTTGCCATCTCACTCAAAACCTCACCCCAAGCCCTCTAAAGCTCCAGAATCACTTAACAAACATCAAGGAACAAGAATCCAAGCACGAAATTCATTTATTTTCAGAAACAAGCATGAATCGAATCAATCTTCTTCATCATTTTCAAAAATAACAAGTGCAGTGTGATCAGGGGAACATGGGGAACATTTCTATAACTTAAAAAGAGATTTCTGGAAAAAAAGTTTGAGATGGCTACCTGAGTTGAAGCTTTGAGATTCTGAGCTTTCAGGACCTCTCCTTTGTGCAAGCCAGCTTCAATGAACCCCCTGAGGATGATGTGAAGCTTGAAAAGCTTTGAGAGTGGCTGGTTTGTGTTGTGTGGTTCTGGTTTAGCAGAAATGGAGGTTTGTATGTGTAGTGATTCATGCTATTTCAAGGGGTGGGTTTTGTTCTATGGATGAAGAGTGATTTGTTGGTGAAGGAATTTCTGGATTTTGTTAAGTTTTGAGGTTGTTTCGAAGAGAACAAGTCTTGTGCACAAATTTGTGAATCTGATGTTGTGTATGTTTTCAGGCTCCAATGCTTGCTCTTATCTCTCCCATATTGTTTGAATATAATATGTGGTAGGTTCTGAATGGCTGCAAAACACTATTCCAAGAGTATGGGAGTTTTGGCCAAAAAGTCAAATATGTGTCCTTGAGAGTATGGGCCATGGCAGAGGAGATCTAAAGGGTGTATCTGCCTCAGCTGAGTTTGAGGATGACCCTTGGATGGTTTATGATGGACTGCAACACTTGGATTGCAAGATAGCATGTGTATTGCAAATTTCCAACTTTGTGCACTTTGAGACTTTTGGTCATGGAAATGTCTCATTCAATGCTGAATTTTGGTCATGAAGTGTTACATGATGTTGCTGTGATGTTTTGAGACCATTTAGAAGTCATACCAATCCTTAGAAATCATTCTTGCAAGAATCCCTCTTTTGAGAATTTTATGAAAAATGGCTTATGGAAACTTGTGATCCAAGGCATGAAATCTTGTGAATTTTGTGCAATTCTGATCTTGGCAAGTTGAAATATGTTATAATGTTGCTTAGAAGTCATTTAGAGGTCATGAAAGTGCTTAGAACTTGAATTTGCAAAAATCCCTCTTTGGTATGAAACTTGAAATTATGTGATTTTTGCCAACTTTGAAAGACCATATCTTGAGTTCCAAAATGAATTAGATCTTGTTCTTGTACTTTTTGAAAAGGGAATGATCCAATTTACAACTTTCATGACCAATAATTTTTCATTTGAAGCATTTTTGGTTGAGAAAGAGGAGGTTGAAAAACTTTCCCAAAATGGAAAGTTTACATTACAAGTCATTTCCATTTTTGGTAACTTTTGGTTTAGCCCACTTTTCTTCAATTTTGTGAACTTCTAAGCACTTCAATGATCAAATAAAGATCATATAACTTCAATTTGATGAAAAATCCACTTTGGTTCCATGTTGGGGGGCCTTAGATGCCCTGATTTTGCTCTAACTTGCTCAAGAAGTTACCCAGTGATCAGATGACTTCCACAATGAATTTCTTCATAAAACTTGGTACACATGATCCTTATAGCATATTGAGACCAATAGAAACAATAATGACCAAAAAATTTGGAGTTATGGCCTCTGAAACCAAAACCCTAATTTCAGGTCATCTGTGCAGTGAAACCCTAGCTCTGCTTCCATGCTTTGCCAGTTCTTGTGACTCTTTGACTTCTTTGATCTTTGGAGGATAAAATATGATGATTGAACATACATGGACCCTCTTGAGATGATTGAAGACCTTTGGGGTGGCTCAGATGATTCTTGGATGGCTCAGGTCACAAACCCTAGATGCAGATGAACTTGAACTAATGCAGTGAAGCAAAAATGCAACATGAAATGATATGCTTAAACTAATGTAAATATGAAATATCACAAGCCAAGGTGTGAAATTAGTGAGGGCAAATTTGGGGTGTTTACAAGAAGCACCCTGGTTAGATCCGATATGACAATTCTACCTAATGAATTATTTCTCCTCAAGTGGATGTTATATTCGGAAGGATCCCTGAACGGTCCAGCTATGAGTTGAGACTCCTCAAGTAGACGTTATATTTGGTAGGATCCCTGAATGGTCTAGCTATGATTGGAGATGAAATTCCGGAAGAGGTTCTGCTTGGTCAGTGAACGTTATATCCGAAGGATCTCTGAACAGTTCATTGAAGTCGTAGAGGTTTTGTGCAGTTAGTTATGGCAGGTCGCCGCGCAGGTTCCTCCTCAAGTAGACGTTATATCCTGATGGGATCCCTGAACGGTCTAGCTGTGAGTTGAGATAAAATCATGGAAGAAGTTATGTTGGGTCAATGAATGTTATATCTAGAAGGATCCCTGAACGGTTCATTGAGTTAGTCTCAGCGTGTCTGTGAGATTGTAATCATAGATCTTGGTTATAGTGGATTAAGTCTTTGATTAAGGAGAAATCACCTTGGCAGGTGGACTGGACTAGCTTGAGAGGTTCTCAAGTGAACCAGGATATATCGTGTGTTCTTTACTCTTACTTTATGCTTTAATTTATTTATGCTTTCGCAACGCATTCATAGCATAGCTTGACACAACTCATCAAAGTGCGAAAAGTAGCCAATAGTGAAAACCTCAATTCAATCCCCCATTTCTTGTGTTTTTCTCACACCTTCATTCCCAACCTTTGATAATTGTTTTTAAGGTTTTGTTATCAATAGACTTTAGAAAAGTCACCATATGCGCTTTCCAGTTATCATAATTGGTGTCATCCAAAATATGTGTTATGTTGACAAACCCTAGTTCCATATCCATTGTACAAGAAATTATCATCCATGAATCTCACCCAAAAACAAATTAGGGTGCTTTCTCTAATACCAATTGAAATTCTGGTATAGCAGATCACAAATGTCCTATGAGATGTCGAAACAACTGATCACTGTTTTTCACACAATGAATAATATGAACGATAAAAGATTGCAGAAAGTAAACAAAAACGCAACAATTGTTTACCCAGTTTGATCTAACACACATACTCTAGGGGATACCAATCCAGGAATGAAATCCACTATAATAGTATTAATTCAAATTGAAACAACCTCTGTATTCCAACTTCTCACTTAATCACTACTCGTGCTTAATTACTACCTAAGACTCTCCTAGGTATGAAACCCTTATCAATTCCCTTTCAATCCCAATAGTGACTGAAATTACAACTCAATACAACAGTCCAACTCTAGTATCAACGTGATACAAGAGAGGCTTACAAATACACAAACCATGAAAACTTACTAAGCAACAATGTATTTTTTCACACTTTGATTAGGTTAAATTCATCCTATTTATAACCATAAACTAGACTGGATTTGGACTTCAAAAACGTAGTAATTCTGTTGCACAGAAACTACAAAGATAATCGCCAAGAAAATAGAAACTTTTAAATCTAGTTTCCTAAAAAGTATCCAAGATCCTTTTTAAGAAAACCAATTAAATTTGGACTTTCTCTTGAGAAATCTCCTTGACCTGCGCATAATGATGAGATATATCCAAAAGATACTCATCAAATAAAATCAAATATATCAAGAGATATAAAATAGTAGCACCTTGTAAACACCCCAAATTTGCCCTCACCCATTCACACCATGGCTTGTGATCTTTGCATATGCATGAATTCAATCATAGCATCTCATACCACATTTTTGATTCACTGCATTGCTTCTAAGTCATCTGCATCTAGGGTTTGTGATCTGAGCAATCCAAGAGCTATTTGAGCCACTCCAAAGGTCATCAATCACTTCAAAGGGGTCCATGTATGTTCAAGCATCATATTATATCCTCACAAGGTCAAGGAAGTCAAAAAATCACAAGAACTGAGAAAGGCATGGAAGCAGAGCCAGGTTTAACTACACAAATGACCCAGAATTAGGGTTTTGGTTTCAAAGGCCATAACTCCAAATTTTTTGGTCATTCTTGTTTCTATTGGTCTCTATATGTCATAAGGATAATGCATATCAATTTTCATGAAGAAATTCCATAGGGAGGGCATCTGATCAAGAGTTGACTTCTTGAGCAAGTCAGTATAAAATCAGGGCATCTGAGGCCCCCAATGACCCAACCAAAGGGTGTTCTTCATCATTTTGAATGTGTATGATCTTTATTTCATCATAGAAGATGTTATAAGTTCACAAAATTGAAGAATTTCAAGCCATTTGCAAAGTTGCCTTTTTGGGAAAATGACTTGTAATGGAAACTTGCCATTTTGGGAAAGTTTTTCAACCTCCTCAAATTGATTAAAAAATGTTTCAAATGAGAAAAATTTGGTCATAAAGTTGTAGAATGGATCATTCCCTTTTCAAAAAGTACAAGAACTCATTTTAATTCATTTTGGATCAAAAGATATGGCTTGTCAAAGTTGAGGAAAATCACATAATTTCAAGTTTTGCACCAAAGAGGCAAAGTTGCAAAATCTCTTGCCAAGGCAAATTGTAACTTCAAATGGACTTCTAATCCTTGCACAAACATAAACCAATGCCTAAAAGTCAGAATGCATCAAGGATTTGTCCATTTTCATGACTTATGTATCAAGAAATCACAAAAGGGCAAAAGGATCACAAAGTTGCAAAACATCTCACAAACCCTAATCCACTTGCTAATTGGCCTCAAGACTGATTCCATGGCTCTCCTCAATCCTTGCTGCGCAGGACACCCCTTTGTCCTTGGCCTGCCATTGACCCATACCTCTTTTACACCTAGACTTGACTTTTTGCAAAAAGACCCATACCAATCAAGCTAGGCCACACCAACTCCTCTGACCTATCCAAGTGTGATACATGTACCAAATGGGACTCAACACAACACACACACAAACCTGATCTCTCTCATAAGCCATAGTTCACAAAACTCCCCTCTTATGCACTTTCCTTCGAATCTGATCACACAATCATCAAACCTCAAAACCAACTTCACCATTCATTCAGAAAAGCTTCATAGAGCATAAACCACCCTTCACCTTGCCTTGAAAGCCCCTGAAACTCAAACACGATTTCTTCCCCTCTCTGAGAAGAACTCCATCAATCTCATAAACCAGCCAAAATAAACTCCAAACAAGCTTTGCAAACACTTGAGGGAGGTCAGTAGAGTTGATTGGAAGCAAGGAACTGGTCAAAAAGCTCCTGGATTGAAAGCTTCAACTCAGGTAGCCACTGAAATTCATTTTTCCAGAAGCTTTGTTTTAAGTTACTAAATGGTTAAGTTTGATCCCCTGAGTTCAATGAACTTTTTATTTTTGAAAATGATGAAGAATTGAGAGTGTATTGCTTGTCTGAAAGTTCCACCATTTTTGTTCATAGCTTCGAATCTTAAAAATGGCTGAAAATAAATTCTGTTTGAGGGTGGATTTGGGTTTAGGGGAGTGAAAGGAACGAATCTGGAGCTTTAGAGCTCCAGAAATGGCCTAGGGAGTGATTTGGGAAATTCTCAGGGGAGATGTGGCCGGAGAAGATGACCGGAGGTCATTTCCGGCCACCTGAAAGTGATTAATTGCTAATTAGGGTTAGGGCACCAGGTTTGAATGTAGGCCATTGGATGATGTTTCCCGCGCGCGTTTGAAAGGTCAGGATCATGTCATTAATAATTAATCAGGATTAATTAATATTTTAATTAGGTTTAGTTCAGTTTAAATGATGTCCCTTGGATTTGGCGCGTGGTCAAAGCTTTCAAACCCAGATTGAATCATGGCCTCTCCTTTTGCATACTTCTCATATTTTAATTTTTATTTCATTTATTTTGTATTTAATTTGCACGAATTATTTAAAATAGCAAAAATCATTTAAAAATTATGAAAATTTTTGTCAAAGATTTCATTAATTTTTAGAACCCAAAAATATTTTTATTTTTATTTTTTGCATAAAAAATTATTTTTAAATCATTTAAATGTTTATTTTTAATAAGTTAATGAAAATTAATTAATTAAAAATGCATTTAAGTATTTAAAAATCACAAAAAAATTCACATTGCATTTAGAAACATTTAGAAACATTATCCAACTCTCAAACCAAATTTCTTTTTTGTTCTTGATGCCTTTTGATCATTTTCATTGGAATTAAATTCATTTTAAGGCAATATTTTGTTTCAAACTTTAAAAATTTCATTCTGCCTAACCCTTGAGAGTTGGATGATGATTTTTCTTGCATTGCATCCTTCAAGGCATGTAGTTTATAGGATAAAATTGGATTGATTTGATCTTGCATTTTCAATTTGTTTGGTATTTTTCTTTATGAGGTACCCCAAAACCCTAGCAATCTTAGGAAATTCATAACTTACACTAGGTTAAGAGTTGGATCCTCTCCTTTGGGCAGTGAGCTTGTATAGGTTTAGGGTATCTTTGATTGCATTTTCAAATTTTTATCATTTCATTTGCTTCTGGTTTTGGATTTTTGCTTTGCATGATGCATGTAACCCTAATTTGTGCCTTCCTTTGCATCCATTTCTCATTTGCTTGCATCCAATGACTTGCCATGACATTTTGTGCATACACATGATTCATGATACATCTTAAGACATATTAGAATCATGTTTGAGCATTTCATCTTTCATTTGCCATGTTATATGTCCATTGCATTTCATAACTTTTCATGTACATTCATGGTTCAATGCATGCTTCATTTGCATCCTTATGCTTGTTTGATCATTCTCATGTCTTGCCTCATGTTTGTATCATCTCTTAGCATCACTAACATCAAGTTTATGCTTCTGACTTTGGTTTGCATCATGACATTTCATCTCATTTGCATTGCATTTCATCTCTTTTGGCTAACTTTTCAGGTGGTAAGTTATTTTGAGAAGTGAATTTGCCTTCACTTCTCACAATATCTTCTCCTCTCTCTTGCATCCTTGCTGCATTTTATCTTGTGTATTGGATTGAGCTTTCTCATTCATGTTCATCTTTCTTTCTTCCTTCAAGAAGCTTGTCTTCTTAAGTGAAGCAAGTTGTTTTGCTTCTCCTTGCTCCTCGCTCCTTTCATCTGCTTCCTTCCTGGTGGTTTCTCTGAAGATCTTCTTGCAAACCTCATTAACCCTAGGAATAACCAAGCATGATAACAATTAGGGTTTGATTAGTCCCCCATTTAGTTTTACCTTTGTGTCATCTTTGAGTCTTCTCTTCTCATCTCATAATCAGGGACTAAACCCTTAAGGCTTTAAGGCTTTGTGATTAGGGTTATGCCTGCATCCTTCTATTAGGATGGAGTGTATAACTTTAATCCTAAGTGTTAAACCCTTAATGTGTTTAAATCCTTTAATCAATCCACTTAATAATCATCAAGACATCAAGCTTGTAACTTGGGCCTTGCATTAGGGTTCTAATTCTTCCTTAACTGGTTAAGAAGGACTAACCCTAGTGTTAATGGACAAGTCCCCCTCAAGTTTGTCTTACAAACCATAAAATCCATTTCTTAACCTTATCATTAACTAAAATCCATTTAATAAAGGCTTTGTTTTGTCATGAGGTTAATCCCTAATCATGGATTAAGTTGAGGAGTCTTTCTCAGCTTAAATGTTCTCATTTATTATCCTTCTATTAAGATGGTGTAATGGGTCCATTAAATCCTTGATTATGGCTTAAACTCATTACTTAACACTAAATAAAAACAACAAAAAACATATAAATAATCACAAGTAGGTTAATGATCTTAATCCTACATCATGGTGATTAAGTGTGAGGTGTTTACTTCATACTTAAGGTATTCTCATTACCCCTAATCAGAGGGAGGATGTGATGAGTCTACTGACCCATTGGTTTAGGCTTAAGCTCATTTTCTTATGACAAACTTCAAAAAGCAATAAAAGACTGAAAACACAAAAACAAACAATAATTGTCTCCTCCGGGATTCTTTTCTCATCTCATTCACTCACAAACGAGAACTCGCTTCTTCCGTCTAATGCAAGACAGTTTGCACCTGAGCCAGACAGGTCATACACTTGAGCATAGACAAGTAAGCAGTTCACGAGTCAATTTATCTTTCAGTCTCTTTGGGTCGAACTACGGTGTTCTGACTTCCTCATTGCACGAGAGGATACGTAGGCATAACTTAACAGTTATCGAACAAAAATCTCTGTACATTCCCCCTCTTTCCAGCATTATTCTGTAAGCCTCATAGTCATGAGCATTTAATTCTTGTTCTCACATTGACACTTCACTTATACACTTCACACTTCTTTTGCACTGACACTTGTATTCTTTCCAGCTTTGATACACAAATAGGACTGACACTACCCCTTTAAAACACAAATCTTTTTAAGCGTGGATCCCGTCGAGTACGACAGATAATCTGGGTGCTAATACCTTCCCAGGTTGTAACCAACCCCTTTTCCCAGTCTCTCTGGTTCGCAACGGTCTTATCCATATCTTTCTAGGTCTATGCAGCATTACCTTTCCTTCGGGATAAAAATGCCTAGCTGGCTACTCTATTCATTCTCATCCCTTTCACCGACCATTCGCGTCTGTACCCCTCTTGGCCCCGTGTCATCAGGTGGGAGCGACAGCTTGGCGACTCTGCTGGGGAACCTTATACTGTAACTAGGGCTTCTGGTTCTTTTTGTGGGTTCCTCCTAGCGCTTGTTTGATTTGTGTTTACTGGGGTGTTATGTGCTAATTGTGTTTATATATTTGCTTTATTTACTGCTTTATGTACAGTTATTTATTGCTTTCTTTACAGCTTTATACATCATACTGTCATACTGTCATCTTGCTGGATCTGGTTTTTTGTTTTGGTGGGTGGGGTTCTATTGAGAGTTTGAGGTCCTATACCTGGGACCTGAGAGACACCTAGGCTAGAGTGGTTCATGTTCTTTCCCATTCCATTTCGGTCTGGTGCGGGAATATGAAACACGGTTCAAATGTGGGTTTCTTCTTGAGAACTATGTGCTACAGATTTCCTGTAGTGCTAGGGCTATCTGGGAAGCCTGCTAAGTCTGAATGACCTTTATTATGACCTTTAGAAACTGAGGAGAATTAGAGGAGGATCTTTTATGGCTATTGTAAACATTGTACCTCCGGGTTAGAAGTGTTTACACTTCTTATAACTGATCCAAGTCTGAGGATCCTTGTTTTAGAACACCACCTGTGAGGGGGTTGGGCTGTTTACAGGTTTGCAGGTACCCTTGGCCACATCATACTTGTTTTGATTAAGAGTACCTCACTTTGGACAGTTCTTGTGATTTAACCCTGGACATGTGATATCTTTATTTGAGTCCCCCACCTTGGTTACTGGATTTCTGAACCTCCATCTGGACTTCTTGAACATACATGGACTTATATCAAGACAGTTAATCAGATCCATCTTGATCACAAACCCTTGCATATCATTTGCATCATTTAACATTTGTTTATTTGTTTTTCAGGGTATCCACATTACATCTGACTTGGTTTTGACCCCTTCATCTGCATAGACCTCTGTTCATCAGTTATCTGCTTCAGCTATCTTCATCAGCTGCCTGCTTCAGTGGCCTTCATCACCAGCATCAACCCATCAGTGGCCCATCTCCAGTACCAGTCTTGATCTTCATCAGCATTTGTCTTCAGCACTTCATCAGCAGTCATGGCTCCTCCCAGGAAAAGCAACATTTCATACCATTTCTTTGAGCCTGTGTTGACTGGTATCAGGCAGGTCCAGGCACTTATCACTCCAGACCACATCCCATTATTCAGAGAGCATTATGGAGGCATCCTTGATATGGTTATAGACCTGGACCCTTCTCAGAGGAGTATGATCCACACCTGCCTACAGTTTTATGACCCTCCTTTGAGATGCTTCACTTTCCAGAACTTTCAGTTAGGACCTCTGCTGGAGGAATTCTCATCATTGATTGGAGTACCTGTCAGGGGTGGGATCCCCTTCAACCCAGAGATGACTTCTCCCAGCAATGTGTCGCTCCCAAAAGATGGGACTGGGCTCAAATGAGGTACAGACGCGAACGGTCGGCGAGAGGAGGGTGTGAGAACACACAGGAGTGAACTCACAGGAAAAGAAAGGAGTCGCCAGCTAGGCATTTTTATCCCGGAGGAAAGGTAATGCTGCATAAACCTAGAAAGATACGGATAAGACGGTTGCGAACCAGAGAGACTGAGAAAGGGGGTTAGTTACAACCTGGGAAGGTATTAGCACCCAGATTGTTCGTCGTACTCGACGGGATCCACGCTTAGAAGATTTGTGTTTTAAAGGGGTAGTGTCAGTGCAATTTGTGTATTAAAGCTGGAAAGAATGCAAGTGTCAGTGTAAAAGAAATAAAGTGTGTAAATGTACAGTGTCAGTGTAAGAACAGGAATAAGATGCTCAAGATCATGAGGTTAAAAGAATGATGCTGAAAGAGGGGGAATATACAGAGACTTTTGTTCGATAACCGTTAAGTTATGCCTACGTATCCTCTCGTGCAATGAGGAACTCAGAACACCGTAGTTCGACACAAAGAGACTGAAAGGTGAATTGACTTGTGAACATGCTTGCTTGTCTATGCTCAAGTGTATGACCTGTCTGGCTCAGGTGCAAACTGTCTTGCATCAGACGGAAGAAGCAAGCTCTCGTTTATGAGTGAATGAGATGAGAAAAGAATCCCGAAGGAGACGATTATTGTTTGTTTTTGGGTTTTCAGTCTTTTATTGTTTTGAAGGTTTGTCATAAGTTAATGAGCTTAAGCCTAAACCAATAGGTTAGTAAACTCATCATATCATCCCTCTGATTAGGGGTAATGAGGATACCTTAAGTGTGAAGTCAGCTTCTCACACTTAATCACCTTTGGTGTAGGATTAAGATCATTAACCTACTTGTGATTATTTAGATATTTTTGTTGTTTTTGTTTAGTGTTGAGTAATGAGGTTAAGCCATAATCAGGGATTAAACAGACTCATTACACCATCCTAATAGAAGGATAATAGATGAGAATGTTTAAGCTGAGGAAAGCTCCCCAACTTAATCCATGATTAGGGATTAAACTCATGACAAAACAAAGCCTTTATTAAGTGGATTTTAGTTAATGATAAGATGATGAAGTGAGTTTTAAGATTTTTAAGACAACTTGAGGAGGACTTGTCCATTAACACTAGGGTTAGTCCTTCTTAACCAATTAAGGAAGAAATAGAACCCTAATGCAAGGCCCAAGTTACAAGCTTGGTGTCTTGGTGATTATTAAGTGGATTGATTAAAGGAGTTAAACACATTAAGGTTTTAACACTTAGGATTAAAGTTATACACTCCATCCTAATAGAAGGATGCAGGCATAAACTTAATCATAAAGCCTTAAAACCTTTAGGGTTTAGTCCTTGATTATGAGATGAGAAGAGAAGACTCAATGAGACACAAAGGTAAAATCTAAATGGGGGAACTAATCAAAACCCTAATTATTGTCATGCTTGGTTGTTCCTATGGTTTGTGAGGTTAACAAGAGAAATCTTCAGAGGAACCACCAGGAAGCAGATGAAAGGAGCAAAGGAAGCAAAGTAACTTGCTTCATTTAAGAAGACAAGTCACTTGAGGAAAGAAAGTAAGGAGAAGAAGAAAGAGCAAGCTCAATCTCAAACACAAAATAAAATGCAGCAATGATGCATAAGAGAGATGAAAAGAAATTGTGAGAAGTGAAAGCAAATTCACTTCTCAAAGTAACTTACCACCTGAAAAGTTAGTGAAAGGAAGAAAATGCAATGCAAAATGGGATGGAATGGCATGATGCAAACCAAAACCAGAAGCATAAGTATGATGATAATGATGCTATGAGATTATGCAAACATGAAACAAAGCATGAGAATGATCATACAAACATATGGATACAAATGAAGCATGCTTAGAACCATGAACATACATGAAAAGTTATGAAATACAAATGACATACAACATGGCAAATGAAAGATGAAATGATCAAACATGCTTCTAATATGTCTTAAGATGTCTAATGAATCAAATGGATGCATAAAATGTCATGGCAAGTCATGGTATGCAAGCAAATGCAAGATGAATGCAAAAGAAAGCCCAAATTAGGGTTTATGATCAATGTACAAAACAAAAATCAAAACCAGAAGCAAACATCAAGATAAAAAATTGAAAATGCACCCAAGGGAACCCTAAACCTATACAAACTCACTGCCCAAAGGAGGGGATCCAATTCTTAACCTAGTGAAAGTTATGAATTTCTTAAGATTTCTAGGGTTTTAAGGTACCTTGTCAAGAAAAATGTCAAACAAATTGAAAATGCAAAATAAAAATCATGCCAATTTAATCCTATAAACTACATGATATGCAAGATGCAATGCAAAAAGAATCAAAGTCCAACTCTTAAAGACTAGGCAGAAATGAATTTTCAAAGATTGGATCAAAATAATGCCTTGAAATGAAATTAATTCCATGAAAAATTGTCAAAAGACATCAAGATCAAAAAAGAAATTTGGTTTGAGGGTTGGACAATGTTTCTAAATGATTTTAAAGGTTTCATGAATTTTTTTGTGATTTTTAAATACCTAAAAGTATTTTTAATTAATTAATTCTCATTAATTAATTAAAAATAAACTTTTAAATGATTTAAAAATATTTTTTAATGCAAAAAATAAAAATAAAAAATTTTTTTGGTTTCTGAAAATTAATAAAAGCTTGTATAAAAATTTTCAGAATTTTTAAATGATTTTTTGCTATTTTAAATAAATTATAGAAAACAAATGAAATAAAAAGAAAATAAAATGTATTTAAACTGAAAAATATGAAAGTATGCAAGATCAAGGGCCAGCATTCAAACTCACACGCGCGCGAATTGACTTGGCGCCATATCCAAGGGCTGAAATTCAAAATCTCCTAATTATGATTAAACCCTAATTAAATGCCCTAATGACTTTCAGATGACCGGAACAGTGGTTCCGGTCATCTTCTCCGACGAGCCAAACTTCTAATTCCCTCTACACACAATAAAAATGAAATCTAACTACCCAGAATTCATCCCCATTCAACACTGAATCAAAACCCCCACACAAACATCATTTTTCATTCATCAATCAGCCAAATCGAAGCAAAACTCATTTAGGGCAAAAAGTTTCAGACAGTTCATACATGCTCAATATTTCACCATTTTCATTTTTAAACACATCATGATGATCAGGATATCATATAGAATCAATTTATAACAAGTAAAATGAGTTCTGGAAAATTTGTTCTTGATGGATACCTGAACTGAAGCTTTGGTTTCTGGCACTTTCTAGCTGATTTCTTGCTTTCAATCAACTCCATTGGACCCCCTGAGAAGCTTTCAATGCTTGTTTGAAGTTTATAATGGATGGTTTGAGAGATGGCAGAAGTTTTGTTCAAGGGAGGGTGGTGATCATGTTTTTGATTCAGGGAGTTTTAGGCTATGGTGATGGGTGGTTTCTGGTCAGTGAAGTATGCTGAGTTGATTTGTGAAGTTGGTTTGTGTGTTTGCAGCTTGTGGAGAGTGTTTCGAAAGCTTTTGCAAAATGAGGTGAAAATGAGAGAGCTGTCTTGTGTGAGCTTTCAGGCTTGTGTTGTATCTGTTTTGGCTTGCTTTTTGTTTGCATAAACAAATGGGATTGGTCAGATGAGTTGATGTGTGCTTTTGTGATTGGTATGGCTCAAGTTGCCAAAATGTCAAAGTTGTGTAAGAGAGGCATGGGCTACTAGCTAGCCAAGGAAATATGGGGTGTCCTGCGCAGCAAGATGTGTGGAGAGCCATAGGATTGTTTGTGGAGTCAGCAAGCAAGTGGATTCACACTTGAGTGAGTTTTTGCAACTTGCCTCACTTTTGCTTCCTTTGAGAAATCTTGCTCCATAAGTCACAAAAATGAGTGATCCTTTGGTGTAATATGACTTTTAGGTCTTGGTACATGCTTGTATGAAGATTAGAAGTTTATTTGATAGCTCAATTTGCCTTGGCAAGTGAATTTGCAACTTTGCCTCTTTGGTAGAAAACTTCAAATTTTGTGATTTTAGCCAACTTTGACAAACCATAACTTTTGATCCAAAATGAGTTAGGTCATGTTCTTGTACTTTTTGAAAAGGGAATGATCCATTCTACAACTTTCATGACCAAAGTGTTTTCATTTGAAGCATTTTTGAATCAAAAAGTAAGGGTTGAAAAAGTTTCCTAAAATGGCAATTTCATTAAAAGTCAAACTTTCCCAAAAAGTCAACTTTGCAAATGACTTGAAATTCTTCAATTTTGTAAACTTCTAACATCTTTAATGATCAATTAAAGATCATACACAATCAAAATGATGAAGAACACCCTTTGGTTGGGTCATTGAGGGCCTCAGATGCCCTGATTTTGCACTGACTTGCTTAGAAAGTCAACCCTTGATCAGATGACTTCCCCATTGAATTTCTTCATGAAAATTGATATGCATGCTCCCTATACCATATAGAGACCAATAGAAACAAGAATGACCAAAAAATTTGGAGTTATGGCCTTTGAAACCAAAACCCTAATTCTAGGTCATCTGTGCAGTCAAACCTGGCTCAGCTTCCATGCCATTTTCAGTTCTTGTGATTCTTTGGCATTCTTGCCATTGAGAGGATATAATATGATGTTTGAACATACATGGACCCCTTTGAAGTGATTGATGACCTTTGGAGTGGCTCAAGAAGCCCTTGGATTGCTCAGATCACAAACCCTAGATGCAGATGACTTTGAATCAATGTAGTGAATCAAAAATGCAATATGTGATGATGTGATTGAACTTATGCATATGAAAAGATCACAAGCCATGGTGTGAATGGGTGAGGGCAAATTTGGGGTGTTTACAGCTGCCCCTATTCAAACATGAGTTAGCTGTGCAGGATGTAAGCAACGGCTTAACAGGCAAACAAGATAACTTGTGGTTGAATACTAAAGACAGTCCAAAATTTGCACTCACAGAATGAAGAAGAAAAGGGATATAGATTGTAAAAGAAAATAAAGTATATTGTAAAGTGTGGGCGACGGAGGACGACCGCCGAGCGGAGGACGACTGCTGGGGAAAGAGCAATAACGGGGACGGCCGACATGCTGGGAAAAGTGCGGGAAACAAAGCAATGACGGGGACGGCCGACATGCTGGGGATAAAAGGGATCATGATGGGGACGGCCATCTAGTAAAGTTATAAGATTCTCTGGGGATTAATGAAAAATGATGGGGACGGCCATCAAGTTCAAAAAGTAACGTAAACAAACGATGGGGACGGCCATCGGGCTAAACTGATGAAGGACGATCATCAGGAAAAGGAAAAGGGACCACGACGGGGATGGCCATCGGGTTAAAGAATAAATGAAATAATGATGAGGGACGGTCATCAAAGCTGAAGGACGATCACCTGGCAGGGTACGGCTGCCGAGTATCACGACATAGGACGAATGTCGGATAAAAGGTCAACGATGGGGACGGCCATCGGATGAGCATGATGAAGGACGATCATCAAGAGGTGAAGGACGATCACCTAGCAGGGGACGGCTGCTCTCAAGGTTTATCATGACGTAGGACGAACGTCAGATAACAAGATCAACGATGGGGATGGCCATCGGATAAAATGATGAAGGACGATCATCAAAAGGTGAAGGACGATCACCTAGCAGGGGACGGCTGCTAAAAATATCACGACATAGGACGAATGCCGGATAGAGAAGGTCAACGATGGGGACGGCCATCGGATGAGCATGATGAAGGACGATCATCAAGAGGTGAAGGACGATCACCTAGCAGGGGACGGCTGCTCTCAGGGTTTATCATGACACAGGACGAATGTCAGATAGAAAAGAAATTTTGCTTTGCTGGCGATCTACTGGGGAATAGTAAACACGGACGAGTGTTTATATCCAAGAAACAAAAGGTATAAGTGTTTAGATGTTTGTGTATAGATTAAAGATGCGGACGAGCATCCTTAAGGCTACGATACGGACGAGTATCTAGTAGAAACAAATACCGACACGTGTTCAGAGATGATGATACGGACGAGTATCGACTGGTTAACAGAGAACACGGATGAGTGCTGAATCTGAGGGGACTCTTCTGGGGAATAGTAGACACAGACGAGTGTCTATATTCAAGAAGACAGGAGTGTTTGACACGTGGATAGATTAAAGATGCGGACGAGCATCCTTAAGACTATGATACGGACGAGTATCAGGTAGAAACAAACGCTTGACACATGTTCTGAGATGATGGTACGGACGAGTACCAACTGGTTAACAAAGAACATGGACTAGTGTCGAAACTGAGATGATATAAGTGGTGTATACAAGATACGGACGAGTATCTGTATAAGTGAAAAATGAGTAATAAGTATGAGTAGTGTATAGACGGGTATTTAACCTGCTGGGGAGGGTGACACGGACGAGTGTCGAAAGGAGAAAAGTATTGTATAAACAAAATCTGATATACAAAGTGTTTAGGTTACTGCGCTGGGGAAGGCGACACGGACGGATGTCAAGAAAATTCTATATATGAGTATCTGTGAGTGCAAAGAGGATGCTTTGGCTTTTTGCTGGGGATATGACACGGACGGGTGCCAAGGAGTATATACTGATGTTTGTGAATGCAAGGCAACTGCTTTAGCTTTAGCCCTCTGTTGGAGAATCTGGGGAGCACTCTGTACATTGTTGATGGATTGTCATTATTCACAGGCGTTTGATTCAGAACATGGCCTATGATTATGCAATATGTTGGATTTTTGCCGTAATGCTCCATTTTAGACGGAATGCTACGCTTTGTGGGGTGAACATGATGCGAATGCCATGATTATGCAAGGATACCAATCCGGGATTCGGATCCCGTTGCTGTGAAGATTTCTGGCCGATCTGCTTGAAATGGACATCCCAGCTGGGGATGAGATCATTGGTAGATCTGACAAGACGTATCTGCTTGGGGGAATAGGTCACTGACAGACCCATCCTGGTAAGGAAGGACCCAGCTGGGGTTTGTAGAAGCTTTCGTCACTCTGTTGTGATTCCTTCATGCGTTGCTCTTCTGGCTAGAGGCTGAAACTCTGTGGGGAGATGGTTCCCAAGCCTTACACCTGACTGTGGAGGAATAGTAAATGGTAACCCGGCTGGGGAGAAAGCAAGTGGCAACTCAGCTGGTAAGAAAACACTTTGGGTGCTAAGACTGAGTGAGTGTTGATCTGCCAGCTTGCTGGGATGAAGCTTACATGCCCCATGTTGCGCTTTGAATACCTGCAATCCTGCAAAGATAGAAACGCGCAAGTAATCCCGAGGCATCCCTTACTGGATTCTATCGTAAGAGTTTAGGCACTCCTGGGAGTAAGTATATTTCCTGGAATCAGGTAGTTTCAGAAAGACGCATCTGTATTTATGCAATCAGTATCCCTAAAGACATCAGACATTTTGCAAATGAAAATAAAGTGTACGAGACGAGACATGACTGAAAATATGATTTTATTAATTCACGTGCCCTGAATTGGCAAGATACAGTCAAAGAAACATATCTCCTAAAATGAGTAAATTGTTACCAATTGAGAAACAAGATGCTGGCAATGTTGACGACGCTTCAAGGAGCTTCCCTTTGCTACGACTCGTATGACATTTGACGTTCTTCTCGTCTTGCTTTCTGAAGAAGGCTGATTCTGATAGAAGCTTGATCCTTTCGAGGTTTACCAAGTTGTAGGTGATACAGACGAATTCAGCATGCAGTTATTCGCTTATTCCCTTATTTTGCATGGATCGCCCTTTCGGGTTTTCAATCCATCGGGATACCCATTTTTGCCTGAGTTGTCCAATGCGGCTTTTCAACTCAGCGGGTGTACATTTTTTGTTTATTTTCCCTTATTTTTGCCCGAGTCTTTTATTCTGTTTTTTGACTCACCGGGATGCCCTATTTTTGCCTGGACTTACATTCTGTTTTTATGTCCAGCGGGTCATTTTTATGCGAAGTATTTTTTAACTGCATCTGAATTCACAGGGGACGGAAAGTCTTCACCATCCATAGTGCTGAGCATCAGTGCTCCACCCGAGAAAACTTTCTTTACCACAAATGGTCCTTCATAATTTGGAGTCCACTTGCCCCTGTGGTCTGTATGAGGAGGGAGGATTCTCTTCAGCACGAGATCTCCTACTTGGTACTCTCGGTGCCTGACTTTCTGATCGAAGGCTCTCTTCATTCTTTTCTGATACAATTGTCCATGACAAATTGCAGCCAATCTTTTCTCTTCAATCAGACTTAGTTGTTCGTACCGGGATCGGACCCATTCTGCTTCGTTCAGCTTAACATCCATCAGTAATCGTAAGGAGGGTAATTCAACTTCAACAGGTAGGACTGCCTCCATACCATACACAAGTTGATACGGTGTTGCCCCAGTGGATGTTCTGATTGACGTACGGTACCCATGCAAGGCAAACGGTAGCATTTCATGCCAATCTTTGTAGGTGACTACCATCTTCTGCACAATCTTCTTGATATTCTTGTTAGCTGCCTCAACAACGCCATTCATCTTTGGCCTGTAAGGAGAAGAATTGTGGTGTTGGATCTTGAAGTCCCGGCATAGCTCTGCCATCATTTTGTTGTTTAAGTTGGAACCATTATCAGTAATGATTCGCTCGGGAACTCCGTACCGACAGATGATGTCTCTTTTCAGAAATCGGGCTACCACTTGCCTTGTAACGTTTGCATATGAAGCTGCTTCGACCCACTTGGTGAAATAGTCAATGGCAACCAGGATGAACCTATGGCCATTTGAAGCAGTTGGCTCAATCTTGCCAATCATGTCAATGCCCCACATAGCAAAGGGCCAAGGTGAAGACATCACATTCAAAGGATTGGGAGGCACATGCACCTTATCCGCATAAATCTGGCATTTATGACATTTTCTGGCGTAAGCGCAACAGTCGGTATCCATTGTGATCCAGTAATATCCTAATCTTAGCAATTTCTTGGCCATTGCATGTCCTCCTGCATGGGTACCAAAGGATCCTTCGTGCACCTCGTGCATTAACAAGTCTGCTTCTGTTCTATCAACGCATCTGAGGAGTACCATATCAAAATTTCTCTTGTACAGGGAACCATCAGTGTTCAGAAAGAAACTACCAGCAAGCCTTCTCAAAGTCTTCTTATCATTGGAAGATGCCCCAGGTGGATATATCTGATCCTCCAAGAAGCACTTAATATCATGGAACCAAGGCTTATCATCTTTGACAACATCTGCTGCGAACACATATGCTGGTCGGTCAAGTCTGGACACTGAAATTTGAGGTACAAAATTGGCAGCTTGAACTTTGATCATGGATGAAATGGTAGCCAGAGCATCTGCGAACTGATTCTCGTCCCGAGGGATATACTCAAGCTTGACTGTTGTAAAGAAAGTCAATAACCTCCTTGTATAATCCCTATAAGGTATCAGATGATCCTGGTGCGTGTACCATTTGTCGTTGGTTTGATTAACTACCAGAGCTGAATCTCCGAATACAGTCAATGTCTTGATCCTGAGGTCAATGGCTTCTTCAAGACCCATAATGCAAGCTTCGTATTCAGCTTCGTTGTTAGTGCAGTTAAAGGTAAGCTTTGCCGAGAAAGGCATGTGAACTCCTTTAGGTGTAATGAGTACTGCACCAACACCACGACCATTCATATTAACAGCCCCATCAAACATCATAGTCCATTCTTCCTCCGGGTTAGGCCCTTCAGTGTGAACAGGCTCTTCATGATCTTTTGCTTTTATGAACATGATGTCTTCATCGGGGAAGTCAAATTTCATAGCTTGGTAATCATCAATGGGTTGCTCAGCAAGATAATCAGACAATACACTGCCTTTGATGGCCTTTTGAGATGTGTACTGAATGTCATATTCTGTGAGGATCATTTGCCATCTTGCAACCCGTCCGGTAAGTGCTGGCTTCTCAAAAATGTACTTAACTGGGTCCATCTTTGAAATCAATAAAGTGGTGTGGGTCAACATATACTGTCTCAGTCGGCGAGAAGCCCACGCTAAAGCACAGCAAGTTTTCTCGAGCAGTGAATAACATTGTTCACAGTCGGTAAACTTTTTGCTTAGGTAGTAAATTGCATACTCTTTTCGACCAGACTCGTCATTCTGGCCCAACACACACCCCATTGACTCTTCTAATACTGTCAAGTACATGATTAGAGGTCTTCCTTCAACTGGAGGCATAAGGATTGGAGGTTCTTGCAAGTACTCCTTAATCTTGTCAAAAGCCTTCTGGCAGTCTTCATTCCACCTGACCGTTTGTTCTTTTCTTAACAGTTTGAACAAAGGTTCACATGTTGCTGTAAGGTGAGATATGAACCGTGAAATGTAGTTCAATCGTCCTAAGAACCCCCGAACTTCTTTTTCTGACTTTGGTGCAGGCATTTCTTGAATGGCTTTGACTTTATCGGGGTCAACTTCAATCCCTTTCTCACTCACAATAAAACCCAGCAGCTTACCAGATCTTACCCCGAATGTGCACTTGTTGGGGTTCAGCTTGAGTTGGTACTTCCTCAGACGCTTGAATAACTTCAGCAGATTCACCAGGTGGTCTTCTTCCGTGAGGGACTTGGCAATCATGTCATCCACATAACATTCGATTTCTTTATGGATCATATCGTGGAATAATGTTACCATAGCCCGTTGATATGTTGCACCAGCATTCTTCAGTCCGAATGGCATCACCTTGTAACAGAACGTGCCCCAGGGTGTGATGAAGGTTGTCTTCTCCATGTCTTCAGGTGACATTTTGATCTGATTGTATCCTGAAAATCCGTCCATGAAGGAGAATACCGAGAATTGAGTCGTATTATCCACCAATACATCGATGTGAGGTAATGGGAAGTCATCTTTCGGGCTGGCTCTGTTCAGATCCCGGTAGTCAACACACATTCTTTCTTTGTCGTCCTTCTTAGGCACAGGTACTATATTAGCAACCCACGGCAGATAGCTAGTTACAGCAAGGAACCCGGCGTCCCACTGCTTCTGTACCTCTTCTTTGATTTTCATTGCCATGTCTGGGAGAGTACGGCGTAGTTTCTGTTTAACCGGTGGGCAGTCTTCTCTTAAAGGCAGCTTGTGCATAACAATGTCGGTGTCCAACCCTGGCATATCTTGATAAGACCAAGCAAACACATCCACATATTCCTGAAGCAGGTCAATCAGTTGTTTCTTCACTGAGTCTTGTAAGCAGGCCCCGATTTTAACTTCTTTCACGTCTTCATCTGTACCAAGATTAATCGTTTCGACCTCCTCCTGATGAGGAGTGATAACCTTTTCCTCTTGTCTCAACAACCTGGCTAGCTCTTCAGGAAGCTCATACTCTTCTTCAACCCCTTCATCAGCTTGATTGATTGGATTGTCAAAGTCATACGAAGTCATAGCCGTGCTGTTGTCGGTGCAGTCTGGAAGGCACTCTCTGCAAGGGTTCAGTTTGTTCATTTTAGTGATTGATTTTAATCTTGTTTAGAAAAGTGAAATAAAGTTGTCATTTTGAAAACATTGCCATTTTATTTTTGTACAAAAAGAAAAATGGAAAAACAGTGAGCGGAAAAGAGAAAAGACCCATTTGCAAAAGATGTTTGATTATCATTGATTGATTTATTTGCACAGAATTACAGATGGCCCGATTACAAAATGAGTCTTGTCATCTTGGGCAAGATGCAAGACTTGATGCATGCTTAAAAATACAGGAAATAATAATTACTCTGCAGGAGTAACTCTTATAATTTCCTGGGAAGACCAGTTTGAGATACTGCTCCCCGGGATCCTTGGACGTATCCAACTCTCCAGGTTGCGGTCGCTTTCATCCTCGTCTTCCAAGTTGTTCACGGCATCTGGGGTGAGCATCCCCCCACTGACAAAATTGGGCTTCTTAGCAGCCTCTGCTTGATCTTGTTGAGTTGGTTTGTAACCCAACCCAAATCTATCCTCCTTCTTCTCTACAGGCAGCAACTTGCCCCAGCCTTGGGAAGTCCCTTCTTCAACAACCTTACGGGCTTGCTGATAAGATGTCATTGAGGTTCCAGGTACAGCGGATGCTTCATTTATGTTCAAGGCCTCAAACCCTTGACTCATAGTTTCGTGGATCTCCCCATCCATCTCAATGTATTTGTATGTAGCCAGATGGCTAACAAAGATATCTTCCTCTCCACAAATAGTAACGACTTGGCCCTCCCACTCGAATTTTAACTTCTGGTGAAGGGTTGACGTCACGGCGCAAGCGGCATGTATCCACGGTCTACCCAATAGACAGCTGTAGGAAGGCTGTATATCCATCACGAAGAAGGTCGTTTTGAAAGTCTGTGGGCCAATCGTTATAGGCAACTCAATTTCTCCCAGAACTGATCTCTTAGAACCGTCAAAGGCTCTCACTACCAAGTTGCTGGGACGTAATGCCAGTCCTTCATACTCCAGCTTCACAAGGGCTTTTTTAGGTAAGACATTGAGGGACGACCCTGTGTCTACCAGTACATGGGAAAGAATTGCACCCTTACACTCCAAGGTAATGTGCAAAGCCTTGTTGTGATTGCGGCCTTCCGAAGTCAAATCAGTGTTGGTAAATCCTAGTCCATTACTAGCGTTAACATTTCCAACCACAGCCTCTAACTGATTGACGGTAATCTCCTCTAGCACATAAGCTGCGTGCAAGACTTTTAATAATGCATTCCGGTGAGCCTCGGAGCATATTAGCAATGATAAAATGGAGATTTTGGAAGGTGTTTGGTGAAGCTGGTCCACTATCCTGTAATCACTTTTCTTGATGATTCTCATGAATTCATCAACCTCTTGATCAAAAGGGGTTTTCAAAGCTTCTTTAGCAACCTGCTCTTCTTGCACCATGCTCTTCCCTTTTGCTTTGGCAGCAGCTTCTGCTTCAACAATGGGTCTCGGAATTTGCGGGGCAAAGAGACGTCCACTTCGAGTGAAGCCTCCGCCTCCCCCCACATTGTCTATTTGTGGTGAAGAAGTTGATGATTCTAAAGTGATTTTTTGTCCTTCGCAGTATAGATCGGAGCCGTAATGCCAAGGGATGGCATTATTACTTTCGTAAGGAACTGGCCCAGGCACTGTGATAGTGACTGGACTGATAGCAGCTGCCGAAGGGACCATGATGGTATATGGATCATAGTATATTGTAACTGGTGTTCTGTTAGGAGTGGCATTTTGTGAGTTGTAGGCAGAATCATTTGCAGGGTCATAATATATTGTAACCGTTGAGACACTTTTATTATTTGCTGTTGATGTTGTAGGAGGCATTGTTGATTGGATAGGTGTTGCTGTTGTAGGAGGTTCTGAATGAAGGGGTGCTGAAGTTGTAGAAGGGATGTTTGATATTTGGTCCATTGAAGTGACAGATGAAGCATTTGTTGATGAGATTGAAGAGTTGTTTGGAACAATTGTTGTTGCAGTTGTAGAAGACTCGGGAATTGTTGTTAAGGAGATTGCTGGATTTGTAGGTATTGATGTTGTGATTTGAAGCAGGCCACTCTGGATGAGACCATCTATGCCACTTCTCAAGTTATCACACCCATTTACCGAAATGTTGCAATAAGCACATCCTATCTCACATCCGGGGAACATTTGACATTCAAGGAGTTGAGCTTTAATCTCTACCAAGGGTGTCCGAATCTGCCCCACACTGGTTATCAAGTAAGACGGCTTATATTCTTCAATAGCATTGATTCTGGGTCCACCGTGGTTGGGCATAGGGTTCTTACTGACATTTGGTGGGGGTGCAAAGTTTAGAGCTTTGGAATCCACTAGATCCTGTACTTTCATGTGCAAGGCTCTGCACTTCTCTGTACTGTGGTCAGGTGCATTTGAGTGAAAAGCACATCTGGCGTTGGCGTCATAATTTCTGGGCAGACTGGCGGGATCTGGAGGTGCCAATGTCCTTAGCTCAACCAGGTTGAGTTTCAGGAGTTGTGGCAATAATGTAGCATAAGGCATAGGGATCGGATCAATCACCCTATTGGCCTGAGATGGTCTCTGTTGAAAAGGTCTTTGCTGATTGTTGTTGCTAGTGCTGTTGTTGTTATAATTTCTCTGAGGTGGATACTGAGCTTGTTGCTGGTAGTGGGATTGTTGTTGTGGTTGATATGCTGGTTGTGGATGAATTGGAGCAGGAATGGTGACAGCTGCCACT
Organism: Lathyrus aphaca; assembly: GCA_963966055.1. Classification (NCBI taxonomy): domain Eukaryota; kingdom Viridiplantae; phylum Streptophyta; class Magnoliopsida; order Fabales; family Fabaceae; genus Lathyrus; species Lathyrus aphaca. The sequence continues at coordinate 382,345,830 of OZ014519.1, read as the reverse complement.
GACCTATGAACATACTGGGGTCTGCCCCTGCTGGTATGGATAGCATTAGTCTCACCAGTTCTTCTTGGGCCTACAAAAGGCTTTCTTGGGTTGCTGGACGAGCTTGCACCGTTGTCAGAAATTTTGCCCATCTTTAATAGGCTCTCAATTCTTTCTCCAGCTATAACTACATCCGCGAAGCTGGTGGAAGAAAAGGCAGCTAGCCTATCAATGTATGTCCCTTGGAGGGTGTTCATAAACATGTCGGCCATTTCCCTTTCTGACATGGGTGGTTGGACAGCATCAGCAAGCTATCTCCACCTCTAGGCGTACTCCCGGAAGCTTTCTCTGGATGATTGTGACATTCCCATCAGGAGGGTCCTGTTGGGAGCCATATCCAAGTTGTACTGGTATTGTCTAATGAAGGCCTCATCCAGATCCTTCCAGCACCTGATGGTTGCTCTAGTCAAGTGAGAGTACCATTCCCTTGAAGCTCCTGTTAAGCTATCTTCAAAATAAAACATCCATAGCTTTTCATCCATGGTATATGCCTTCAGCCTCCCCAGAAAGGATTGCATGTGGGTTTGCGGACAGGAAGTTCCGTTGTACTTTTCAAAACACGGAGGTTTAAACTTGTGGGGAATCCTGACCCCGTCCACTAAGCCCATGTCCATGACATCAAAACCCAAGGAGTTTTGAGACTCCAGGGATCTTAATTTCTCAGCAATTTCATCTAGCCTTCTGTCATAGGCTTCATCCCCAGCTCCCATCACAGTGAACTGATCTTCCTGGGGGTCTTCTTGCAGTACCCTACCTGTAGTAGCATTCCCTTGTACATTAGCAGGTATGTTGATCTCTGGGTGAAGATGAGGGCCATACACAGGTGGATTAACATGAGGCTGAACCCTCTCATTGTTGCTCGTTCCACCAGTCCCTAGATGGGGGTCTTCCTGAGTCTGCCTTTCTACTAATGCTCTTAATCTTTCTTGGCTCTGTGTCAATCCATTCATCACCTCCATAAACTGGGTCATCTGATTTCTCATTTCCAGTCTCTCATTGGCCATTTGAGCCCTGACCTCTATAAGGTCCTGTTGTACCTGGTCCATCTGTATACCCGGAAGGTTGTTGCGGGTAGGATATCTGTGCGGACGGTTGAGTGGGAACACCCGACGTAGTCCTCTGACTTCTCAATCCTGGCTAGATGCTCCACTTTAAGCTTTTCCAACCTTTCGATGTCCAGACGACCATCACTCCTCTCCCAGAGGGTCTTCTGTAGAGCCTGAGTCAGATTCTCATTTCTCTCTTTTAGCTTCTCAAACTCTTCCTGGCTGACAGTGGCTGGAGGTGGTGCTGTGGATGGTCCAGGTGCATCCTCAATGGTGAAGGGCATCCCAGAAATTTGAGCCCTGGCATGAGACCACTCATAGTACTGAGCTGAGGCCACATTGTTGCATCTCCCAAGAATGGCCATCCCTTTGGTCTGGACATTGTCCCAAGCCCAGGATGCTTGCCTGACAATAGCTAGATTAGGCTTAACCTCACAATAAAGGGTTTCAGCCAAGTCTTATGCTCTAGGAGGGTGGACCAATGCATAGCCCAATTTTCTTTTGAATAGCAGAGGGTTGTAGTTGATGCAACCCTTCACTCCTATCAGAGGTACATTGGGGAACTGCCCACAACTAGTAATGATGTCCCTGCCCTTGGTGCTCTGAGTGCACCACCTGATGTCATCTGAGGTCAAAGCAATGAGTCTTCTAGCCCAGTTCTTCTTCTGGTGAGGATTCAAGAATGCATCAGTCTTGGGCAAGTGTTTGAGCAACCAGGTATGGAACAGGGGAGCACAGCACCTTACCAATCTTCCCCTTTGCTTTTCATTTCTTTGGTGAACAGAGTAGTAGAAATCTCCCAGTAAGGTGGGCACTGGGTTCCTCAGAATGAAAAGGTGAATGGCATTCTTGCTAATAAACTTAGGCTCGTCTGCAAAAAGTATAGCCCCATATATGATGAGGGCTAACAAAGCACAGACTGCCTTCCATTCTCCCAAGGAGGCCTTCAGGATGGTCTGAGAAGTCAAGAAATACAAATGTAGACCAGAGATTCCTGCCTTGGTTGTCATGTTCTGTCCAATCAGAGAGGGTTCCAGATATAGTGCCTTTGCCACTTCTTCATTACTAGGAAAAGCCATCTCAGGGTTGAAAGGGATACCACCCCTGACAGGTACACCAACCAATGATGAATACTCCTCTAATAAAGGCCCCAACTGAAAATCCTGAAAGGTGAAGCACCTCATAGGGGGATCATAGAACTGCATGCAAGTATGAATCAAGCTCCTCTAGGAAGGGTCCAAATCCATAACCACATCAAGGATGCCTCCATAATGTTCTCTGAATAATGGTATATGGTCTGGAGTAATCAGGGCCTGGACCTTCCTGATGCCAGCCAGCTTAGGCTCAAAGAAAAGGTAGGAGATGTTGCTCTTCTTGGGTGCCATGTTGCTGAAGAAGAGCTGAGACAGATGCTGATGATGGAGAATAATACTGAAAATGGGCCACTGATAGGCTGAGGATGATGATAGAGGTAACTGAAGCAGGCAACTGATGAAGATAGTTGAAGCAGATAACTGATGAACAAGGGTCTATGCAGATGAAGGGGTCAAAACCAAGCCAAAATATAATGTGGATACCCTGAAAAACAAATAAGCAAATGTTAAATGATGCAATGATGATGTATGCAAATGATATGCAAGGGTTTGTGATCAAGCTGGATCTGATTGCTGCTTTGATAAAAGTCCATGTATGTTCAAGAAATCCAGATGGAGGTTCATAAGTCCAGTAACCAAGGTGGGGGACTCAAATAAAGAGTCACATGTCCAGGGTTAAAATCACAAGAACTGTCCCAAAATGGAGTACTCTTAATCAAAACAAAGTAACAGGGTATGCTGAGGTCAAGGGTACCTGCAAACCTGTAAACAGCCCAACCCCCTCACAGGTGGTGTTCTAAAACAAGGATCCTCAGACTTGGATCAGTTATGAGAAGTGTAAACACTTCTAACCCGGAGGTACAGTGTTTACAATAACCATAGAGGATCCTCCTCTAATTCACCTCAGTTTCTGAAGGTCAAAACAAAGGTCATCCAGACTTAGCAGGATTCCCAGATAGCCCTAGCACCACAGGAAATTTGTAGCACAGAGTTCTCAAGAAGAAACCCATATCTGAACCGTGTTTCATATTCCCGCACCAGACCGAAATGGAATGGGAAAGAACATGAACCACTCTAGCCTAGGTGTCACTCAGGTCCCAGGTATAGGACCTCAACTCTCAATAGAACCCCACCCACCAAAGCAAAACCAAATCCAGCCCGAACAATATGACAGTATGATATATGTAAAGCTGTAAGGAAAGCAATAAACAATACTGTACATAAAGCAATAAATGAAAGCAACTATATAAACACAATTAGCACATAACACCCCAGTAAACACAAATCAAACAAGCGCTAGGAGGAACCCACAAAAAAGAACCAGAAGCCCTGGTTACAGTATAAGGGTCCCCAGCAGAGTCGCCAAGCTGTCGCTCCCAAAAGATGGGACTGGGCTCAAATGAGGTACAGACGCGAACGGTCGGCGAGAGGAGGGTGTGAGAACACACAGGAGTGAACTCACAGGAAAAGAAAGGAGTCGCCAGCTAGGCATTTTTATCCCGGAGGAAAGGTAATGCTGCATAAACCTAGAAAGATACGGATAAGACGGTTGCGAACCAGAGAGACTGAGAAAGGGGGTTGGTTACAACCTGGGAAGATATTAGCACCCAGATTGTCCTTCGTACTCGACGGGATCCACGCTTAGAAGATTTGTGTTTTAAAGGGGTAGTGTCAGTGCAATTTGTGTATTAAAGCTGGAAAGAATGCAAGTGTCAGTGTAAAAGAAATAAAGTGTGTAAATGTACAGTGTCAGTGTAAGAACAGGAATAAGATGCTCAAGATCATGAGGTTAAAATAATGATGCTGAAAGAGGGGGAATATACAGAGACTTTTGTTCGATAACCGTTAAGTTATGCCTACGTATCCTCTCGTGCAATGAGGAAGTCAGAACACCATAGTTCGACACAAAGAGACTGAAAGGTGAATTGACTTGTGAACATGCTTGCTTGTCTATGCTCAAGTGTATGACCTGTCTGGCTCAGGTGCAAACTGTCTTGCATCAGACGGAAGAAGCAAGCTCTCGTTTATGAGTGAATGAGATGAGAAAAGAATCCCGAAGGAGACGATTATTGTTTGTTTTTGGGTTTTCAGTCTTTTATTGTTTTGAAGGTTTGTCATAAGTTAATGAGCTTAAGCCTAAACCAATAGGTTAGTAAACTCATCACATCATCCCTCTGATTAGGGGTAATGAGGATACCTTAAGTGTGAAGTCAGCTTCTCACACTTAATCACCTTTGGTGTAGGATTAAGATCATTAACCTACTTGTGATTATTTAGATATTTTTGTTGTTTTTGTTTAGTGTTGAGTAATGAGGTTAAGCCATAATCAGGGATTAAACAGACTCATTACACCATCCTAATAGAAGGATAATAGATGAGAATGTTTAAGCTGAGGAAAGCTCCCCAACTTAATCCATAATTAGGGATTAAACTCATGACAAAACAAAGCCTTTATTAAGTGGATTTTAGTTAATGATAAGATGATGAAGTGAGTTTTAATATTTGTAAGACAACTTGAGGAGGACTTGTCCATTAACACTAGGGTTAGTCCTTCTTAACCAATTAAGGAAGAAATAGAACCCTAATGCAAGGCCCAAGTTACAAGCTTGGTGTCTTTGTGATTATTAAGTGGATTGATTAAAGGAGTTAAACACATTAAGGGTTTAACACTTAGGATTAAAGTTATACACTCCATCCTAATAGAAGGATGCAGGCATAAACTTAATCACAAAGCCTTAAAACCTTTAGGGTTTAGTCCTTGATTATGAGATGAGAAGAGAAGACTCAATGAGACATAAAGGTAAAATCTAAATGGGGGAACTAATCAAAACCCTAATTATTGTCATGCTTGGTTGTTCCTAAGGTTTGTGAGGTTAACAAGAGAAATCTTCAGAGGAACCACCAGGAAGCAGATGAAAGGAGCAAAGGAAGCAAAGTAACTTGCTTCATTTAAGAAGACAAGTCACTTGAGGAAAGAAAGTAAGGAGAAGAAGAAAGAGCAAGCTCAATCTCAAACACAAAATAAAATGCAGCAATGATGCATAAGAGAGATGAAAAGAAATTGTGAGAAGTGAAAGCAAATTCACTTCTCAAAGTAACTTACCACCTGAAAAGTTAGTGAAAGGAAGAAAATGCAATGCAAAATGGGATGGAATGGCATGATGCAAACCAAAACCAGAAGCATAAGTATGATGATAATGATGCTATGAGATGATGCAAACATGAAACAAAGCATGAGAATGATCATACAAACATATGGATACAAATGAAGCATGCTTAGAACCATGAACATACATGAAAAGTTATGAAATACAAATAACATACAACATGGAAAATGAAAGATGCAATGATCAAACATGCTTCTAATATGTCTTAAGATGTCTAATGAATCAAATGGATGCATAAAATGTCATGGCAAGTCATGGTATGCAAGCAAATGCAAGATGAATGCAAAAGAAAGCCCAAATTAGGGTTTATGATCAATGTACAAAACAAAAATCAAAACCAGAAGCAAACATCAAGATAAAAAATTGAAAATGCACCCAAGGGAACCCTAAACCTATACAAACTCACTTCCCAAAGGAGGGGATCCAATTCTTAACCTAGTGAAAGTTATGAATTTCTTAAGATTTCTAGGGTTTTAAGGTACCTTGTCAAGAAAAATGTCAAACAAATTGAAAATGCAAAATCAAATCATGCCAATTTAATCCTATAAACTACATGATATGCAAGATGCAATGCAAAAAGAATCAAAGTCCAACTCTTAAAGACTAGGCAGAAATGAATTTTCAAAGATTGGATCAAAATAATGCCTTGAAATGAAATTAATTCCATGAAAAATTGTCAAAAGACATCAAGATCAAAAAAGAAATTTGGTTTGAGGGTTGGACAATGTTTCTAAATGATTTTAAAGGTTTCAAGAATTTTTTTGTGATTTTTAAATACCTAAAAGTATTTTTAATTAATTAATTCTCATTAATTAATTAAAAATAATCTTTTAAATGATTTAAAAATATTTTTTAATGCAAAAAATAAAAATAAAAAATGTTTTTGGTTTCTGAAAATTAATAAAAGCTTGTATAAAAATTTTCAGAATTTTTATATGATTTTTGCTATTTTAAATAAATTATAGAAAACAAATGAAATAAAAAGAAAATAAAATGTATTTAAACTGAAAAATATGAAAGTATGCAAGATCAAGGGCCAACATTCAAACTCACACGCGCGCGAATTGACTTGGCGCCATATCCAAGGGCTGAAATTCAAAATCTCCTAATTATGATTAAACCCTAATTAAATGCCCTAATGACTTTCAGATGACCGGAACAGTGGTTCCGGTCATCTTCTCCGACGAGCCAAACTTCTAACTCCCTCTACACGCAATAAAAATGAAATCTAACTACCCAGAATTCATCCCCATTCAACACTGAATCAAAACCCCCACACAAACATCATTTTTCATTCATCAATCAGCCAAATCGAAGCAAAACTCATTTAGGGCAAAAAGTTTCAGACAATTCATACATGCTCAATATTTCACCATTTTCATTTTTAAACACATCATGATGATCAGGATATCATATAGAATCAATTTATAACAAGTAAAATGAGTTCTGGAAAATTTGTTCTTGATGGATACCTGAACTGAAGCTTTGGTTTCTGGCACTTTCTGGCTGATTTCTTGCTTTCAATCAACTCCACTGGACCCCCTAAGAAGCTTTCAATGCTTGTTTGAAGTTTATAATGGATGGTTTGAGAGATGGAAGAAGTTCTGTTCAAGGGAGGGTGGTGATCGTGTTTTTGATTCAGGGAGTTTTAGGCTATGGTGATGGGTGGTTTCTGGTCAGTGAAGTATGCTGAGTTGATTTGTGAAGTTGGTTTGTGTGTTTGCAGCTTGTGGAGAGTGTTTCAAAAGCTTTTGCAAAATGAGGTGAAAATGAGAGAGCTGTCTTGTGTGAGCTTTCAGGCTTGTGTTGTATCTGTTTTGGCTTGCTTTTTGTTTGCATAAACAAATGGGATTGGTCAGATGAGTTGATGTGTGCTTTTGTGATTGGTATGGCTCAAGTTGCCAAAATGTCAAAGTTGTGTAAGAGAGGCATGGGCTACTAGCTAGCCAAGGACAGATGGGGTGTCCTGCGCAGCAAGATGTGTGGAGAGCCATAGGATTGTTTGTGGAGTCAGCAAGCAAGTGGATTCACACTTGAGTGAGTTTTTGCAACTTGCCTCACTTTTGCTTCCTTTGAGAAATCTTGCTCCATAAGTCACAAAAATGAGTGATCCTTTGGTGTAATCTGAATTTTAGGTCTTGGTACATGCTTGTATGAAGATTAGAAGTTTATTTGATAGCTCAATTTGCCTTGGCAAGTGAATTTGCAACTTTGCCTCTTTGGTAGAAAACTTCAAATTTTGTGATTTTAGCCAACTTTGACAAACCATAACTTTTGATCCAAAATGAGTTAGGTCATGTTCTTGTACTTTTTGAAAAGGGAATGATCCATTATACAACTTTCATGACCAAAGTTTTTTCATTTGAAGCATTTTTGAATCAAAAAGTAAGGGTTGAAAAAGTTTCCTAAAATGGCAATTTCATTAAAAGTCAAACTTTCCCAAAAAGTCAACTTTGCAAATGACTTGAAATTCTTCAATTTTGTGAACTTCTAACATCTTTAATGATCAAGTAAAGATCATACACAATCAAAATGATGAAGAACACCCTTTGGTTGGGTCATTGAGGGCCTCAGATGCCCTGATTTTGCACTGACTTGCTTAGAAAGTCAACCCTTGATCAGATGACTTCCCCATTGAATTTCTTCATGAAAATTGATATGCATGCTCCCTATACCATATAGAGACCAATAGAAACAAGAATGACCAAAAAATTTGGAGTTATGGCCTTTGAAACCAAAACCCTAATTCTAGGTCATCTGTGTAGTCAAACCTGGCTCAGCTTCCATGCCATTTTCAGTTCTTGTGATTCTTTGGCATTCTTGCCATTGAGAGGATATAATATGATGTTTGAACATACATGGACCCCTTTGAATTGATTGATGACCTTTGGAGTGGCTCAAGAAGCCCTTGGATTGCTCAGATCACAAACCCTAGATGCAGATGACTTTGAATCAATGTAGTGAATCAAAAATGCAATATGTGATGATGTGATTGAACTTATGCATATGAAAAGATCACAAGCCATGGTGTGAATGGGTGAGGGAAAATTTGGGGTGTTTACACAATGGAGAAGTGGCAAAGGCACTGTACCTAGAGCCTATATTGATTGAGCAGAACATGACAACAAAGGCTGGGATCCCTGGTTTGCACTTAGACTTTCTGACTTCTCAGGCCATCCTGAAGGCCTCCTTGGGAGAATGGAGGGCAGTTTGTGCATTGTTAGCCCTCAGTATATATGGGGTTATACTATTTGCAGATGAACCCAAGTTTATCAGCAAGAATGCCATTCATCTTTTCCTTCTGAGGAACCCAGTACCCACCTTGCTGGGAGATTTCTATTATTCCATTCATCAGAGGAATGAGAAGCAAAGAGGAAAGTTGGTGAGATGTTGTGCTCCTCTATTTCACACTTGGCTGCTCAAACACTTACCCAGGACTGATGCCTTCCTGAATCCTCACCAACAGAAGAATTGGGCTAAGAGACTTATCGCTTTGACTTCAGATGACATCAGATGGTGCACCTAGAGCACCAAGGGCAAGGACATAATCACTAGTTGTGGGCAGTACCCAAATGTACCTCTAATAGGAGTCAAGGGTTGCATCAACTACAATCCTTTGCTGTTTAAGAGACAACTGGGCTATGCTTTGGTTCACCCTCCTAGAGTACAAGATTTAGCTGAGACCCTGTATTGTGAGATAAAGCCTAATCTAGCTGCTGTCAGACAAGCATCATGGGCTTGGGACAACATCCAGACAAAGGGGATGGCTATTCTTGGAAGGTGCAACAATGTTGCTTCAGCTCAGTACTATGAATGGTCTCATGCTAGAGCTCAGATTTCTGGGATGCCCTTCACCATTGAAGATATACCTGGACCATCCACAGCACAGCCAGCAGCCACTGTCAGCCTGGAAGAATTTGAGAAGCTGAAGGAGAGGAATGAGAATCTGTCTCAAGCTCTGAAGAAGACCCTCTGGGAGAGGAGTGATGGTCGTCTTGACATTGAGAGGTTAGAGAAGCTTAAGGTGGAACATCTGGCCAAGATTGAGAAAACAGAGGACTACATCAAGAAATCAAGGGCTGGGGAGCAAATATTGAAGAATGTCTGCAAAGAGGCCAAGTTTCAGAAGGCTAGGACTGATCTCTATCTGCAAGAAAGTCAGGCTAGGTGGGTCAGGATCACTGAAGCCCGGACACGAGAAGATCAGAAAACTCAAGCCAGGATTGAGCAGTTAGAGGCCAATGAAAAGAAGCAACAAAAAGCTTTGCTGGCAGCCCAGAAGGAGATTTCAGAGTTAAAGCTTAGGGCCGGACTGAAGAGGTCAAAGGACCAAGATAGGCACAAGAAGCTGACCACTGCCATTGCCACCAGAAACCTCCTCATCAGAAACATCACAGAGCATCCAGCTGGTCCGGTGACCGAGGCACTTCTGAAGGAGGTTAAGGAGGATGAGTTTGGACTCGATGTCTGACTTTTTGTTTGTTGTTGCTTTCCATTTGATGTACTTTTCTTTTATGTTGTATTTTTGACCCTTCAGGGGCATGTGATGTAAAAAACAAACTATGTATGATCCACCATTTGTAATGTATTTGTTAGTTTGTTTCAATGAGTTTCTTTTCTCAAGCAAAAGCATCTTCCTCGGGGTCTGGAAAGGTCAAAACCAAGAGCCAAGCCGGATACCTTGGAAAGCAAATAAGCATACTGCATTGCATACTAACTTTTGTTTTGTTTTGTAGGTTTTTGTTATTGGTTTGATTGTTACTAACTCTGTTGTGGTTCAGGAATTATTTCTCGTTGTCGGGTGTTCCCTCTCAACCGTCCGCATCGGTATCCTACTCGCAACAACCTTCCTGGTATCCAAATGGATCAAGTACAGCAGGACCTGACAGAGGTCAGAACTCAGATGGCTAACGAAAGAGTGGAGATGAGAAACCAAATGGCCCAATTCATGACTGTAATGACTAACTTGGCCCAAAGTCAAGAGAGGTTAAGGGCATTGGTAGAAAGACAAAACCCCGAGGAACCTCATCCTGGCACTGGAGGAACCAACAACAATGAGGGAGGTCAGCCTCATGTTAACCCACCAGTATTTGGACCTCACCTAGATCCGGAAGTCAATATCCCAAGGAATGTACTGGGCAATACTGCTGCAGGCAGGATCTTGCAAGAAGATCCTCAAGAGGAGCAGTTTACTGTAATGGAAGCTGGGGATGAGGTCTATGATAGGAGGTTTGACGAAATTGCTGAGAAGTTGAGATCTCTGGAGTCTCAAAATTCCTTAGGCTTCGATGTAATGGATATGGGGTTAGTGGATGGGGTAAGGATTCCCCACAAGTTTAAACCCCGTGCTTCGAGAAGTACAATGGAACTTCCTGTCCACGAACTCACTTACAGTCCTTCCTGGGAAGACTTAAAGCATATACCATGGATGAAAAACTATGGATGTTCTATTTTGAAGATAGCTTGACTGGAGCTTCAAGAGAGTGGTATTCACACTTGACCAGAGCTACTATCAGATGCTGGAAGGACCTAGCTGAAGCTTTCATCAGACAGTACCAATACAATCTGGACATGGCTCCTAACAGGACCCTTCTAATGGGAATGTCTCAATCCTCCAGGGAAAGCTTCAGGGAATATGCCCAAAGGTGGAGACAGCTTGCTGCTGCTGTCTAGCCACCCATGTCGGAAAGAGAGATGGGCGACATGTTCATGAATACTCTGCAAGGAACATATATTGATAGGCTAGCTGCCTTTTCTTCCAACAGTTTCGCTGACGTAGTCATAGCTGGGGAAAGGATTGAAAGCCTTTTGAAGATGGGTAAGATTTCTGATAATGGTGCAAGTTCATCCAGTAATCCCAGGAAGCCTTTTGTGGGACCTAGAAGAACCAGTGAGACAAATGCCATTCATGCCAACAGGGGCAGATCTCAGTATGTTCACAGATCAGTAGCAGCTGTCACTATTCCAGCTCCGATTCCTCAACAACCAGCATATCAACCACAACAACAACCACATTATCAACAGCAAGTCCAGTATCCGCCACCGAGAACCTACAACAACAACAACAACAACAATCAACAACAAAGACCTTTTCATCAAAGACTGTCACAGGCAAATAGGGTGATTGACCCTATCCCTATGCCTTATGCTGCCTTATTGCCACAACTCCTGAAGCTCAACTTGGTTGAGTTAAGGACGTTGGCACCACCAGATCCCTCCAATCTTCCAAAGAATTATGATATCAACGCCAGATGTGCTTTCCACTCCAATGCACCTGGCCACAATACTGAGAAATGCAGGGCTTTGCAAATGAAAGTCCAAGATCTGGTGGATTCTAAAGCCCTCAACTTTGCACCTCCTCCAAATGTCAACAAGAATCCTATGCCTCATCATGGAGGACCAAGGATTAATGCCATTGAGGAAGACAAGCCATATGTCTTGATCACCAGTGTTGGACAGATTCGAACACCTTTGGTCGAAATTAAAGCTCAGCTTCTAGAGTGCCAGATGTTCCCCGGGTGTGAGCTCGGTTGTGGGTATTGCAACATTGCAGTCAAAGGGTGTGATAATTTGAGAAGCGGCATAGATGGTCTTATCAAAGATGGCATACTTCAGATCACAACAACGGTGCCTACAAATCCAGCAATTCCTTTAACAATAGTTCTGGATTCTCCTACAACTGCAGCAACAATCATTCCTACTGATTCATCAATATCATCAGCAATGGCTCCGTCCATCACTTCAACAAATCAAGTGTCAACAAGCCTTTCTTCTACAACATCAACATCCATTTATTCAGCTGAATCTTCTACAACATCAGCAGAAATTAATGAAGATATCTCAGCAGTCACCATCTACTATGATCCATCAAATGTTCCTCCAAATAACAACTTTCAGCAACAAACAGTGGCATCTCCTGCCAGATCACCAGTCACCATTTACTACAATCCGCACACCATTTCAGTACCCTCCTCTGCAGCAGTCAGTCCAGTCACTATTACGGTGCCTGGACCCGTTCCTTATGAAAGCAGTAATGCCATACCTTGGCATTATGGCTCTGATCTCTACTGCAACGGGGAGAATATCACTCTGGATTCATCAAACTCTTCTCCACAAATTGATAATGTTGGGGGAGGCGGAGGCTTCACCAGAAGCGGACGCCTTTTTTCCTCACAAGTACAAAGACCTAATGCCGAAGCAGAAGCTGCTGCCAAAGCAAAAGGAAAGAGTGTGGTATTTGAAGAGCCAGCTGTCAAAGAAACTCAGAAGACATCTTTTGAGCAAGATGTAGACGAGTTTATGAGAATCATAAAAAGAAGTGATTACAAGGTGGTGGATCAGCTTCACCAAACTCCCTCAAAGATCTCCATATTATCCCTGTTGATGTGTTCTGAAGCTCACAGGAATGCATTACTGAAAGTCATGCACGCAACATATGTTCCAGAGGAGATCACTGTTAATCAGCTAGAAACCGTGGTAGCAAATGTCAATACCAGTCATGGACTGGGTTTTACCAATGCTGACTTAACAAATGAGGGACGTAACCACAACAAGGCTTTACATATCACCTTGGAATACAAGGGTGCTGTTCTATCTCATGTGCTGGTGGACACTGGGTCGTCTCTCAATGTTCTACCAAAGAAAGCCTTAGTGAAGCTGGAGTACGATGGCTTGGCACTACGTCTGAGTAATTTGGTAGTGAGAGCATTTGATGGCTCTAAAAGATCAGTGCTTGGGGAGATTGATCTACCTGTGATGATTGGCCCGCAGACCTTCAAGATTACCTTCTATGTGATGGACATTCAGCCGGCCTACAGCTGTTTGTTGGGTAGACCCTGGATCCATGCTGCTGGTGCTGTTACGTCTACCCTTCACCAGAAGCTGAAATTTGAGTGGGAAGGCCAAATCATCACCATCTGTGGGGAAGAGGACATCTTTGTTAGCCATCTGGCTACGTACAAGTACATTGAAATGGATGGAGAAATCCATGAAACCATGAGCCAGGGGTTTGAGGCCCTAAACATTAATGAAGCATCTGCTGTACTGGGAACTTCCATGACGTCTTATCAGCAAGCCAGGAAGGTTGTTGAAGAGGGTACTGCCCAAGGCTGGGGCAAGCTGCTGCCCGTGGAAAAGAAAGAGGACAAATTTGGGTTGGGTTACAAACCAACTCAACAAGATCAATCAGAGGCTGTCAAGAAGCCCAACTTTGTCAGCGGGGGAATGCTCACCCCGGATGCAGTGAACAACTTGGAAGATGAGTCGGAAGATGAGCGCAACCTGGAGAGCTGGATACGTCCAAGGACCCCGGGGAGCCATGTCTCAAACTGGTCTTCCCAGGAAATTATAAGGGTTACTCCTGCAGAGTAATTATTATTTCCTGTATATTTTTAAGCATGCATCAAGTCTTGCATCTTGCCCAAGATGTCAAGACTCATTTTGTAATCGGGCTATCTTGTAATTTTGTGCAAACAGATCAATCAATGAATATCGGACATCTTTTGCAAATGAGTCTTTTTTCTTTCCCGCTCACTGTTTTTCATTTTTCTTTTTGTACAAAAATAAAATGGCAATGTTTTCCAAAATGATAACTTCCTTTCACTTTTTCTAAACAAGATTAAAATTGATCACTAAAATAAACCAATCTAAACCCTTGCAGAGAGTGCCTTTCAGATTGCACCGACAACAACACGGCTATGACTTCGTATGACTTTGACAATCCAATCAATCAAGCTGATGAAGGGGTTGAAGAAGATTACGAGCTACCTGAAGAGCTAGCCAGGTTATTAAGGCAAGAGGAGAAGGTTACCACTCCTCATCAGGAGGAGGTCGAAACGATTAATCTTGGTACAGAAGAGGACGTGAAAGAATTCAAGATCGGAGCCTGCTTACAAGATTCAGTAAAGGAGCAACTGATTGACATGCTTCGGGAGTATGTGGATGTCTTTGCTTGGTTTTATCAGGATATGCTAGGGTTGGACACCGATATTGTCATGCACAAGCTGCCTTTAAAAGAAGACTGCCCACCGGTAAAACAGAAACTGCGTCGTACTCGCCCAGATATGGCAATGAAGATTAAAGAAGAGGTACAAAAGCAGTGGGATGCCGGTTTCCTTGCTGTAACTAGCTATCCACCGTGGGTTGCTAATATTGTACCTGTGCCTAAGAAGGATGGCAAGGTGAGGATGTGTGTGGATTACCGGGATCTGAACAGAGCCAGCCCGAAAGATGATTTCCCTTTACCTCACATTGATGTATTGGTTGATAATACGACTCAGTTCTCGGTATTCTCCTTCATGGATGGATTTTCAGGATACAATCAGATCAAGATGTCACCTGAAGACATGGAGAAGACAACTTTCATCACACCCTGGGGCACGTTCTGTTATAAGGTGATGCCATTCGGACTAAAGAATATTGGTGCCACTTATCAACGGGCTATGGTAACATTATTCCATGACATGATCCACAAAGAAATTGAATGTTATGTGGATGACATTATTGCCAAGTCCCTCACAGAAGAAGACCACCTGGTAAATCTGTTGAAGCTATTCAAGCGTCTGAGAAAGTATCAACTGAAGTTAAACCCCAACAAATGCACATTCGGGGTGCGATCTGGTAAGCTGCTGGGATTTATTGTAAGTGAGAAAGGGATTGAAGTTGACCCTGACAAAGTCAAAGCCATTCAAGAAATGCCTGCACCGAAGTCTGAAAAAGAAGTTCGGGGGTTTCTAGGTAGATTGAACTACATTTCAAGGTTCATATCTCACCTTACAGCAACCTGTGAACCTTTGTTCAAGCTGTTAAGAAAAGAACAAACGGTCAGGTGGAACGAAGACTGCCAGAGGGCTTTTGACAAAATCAAGGAATACTTACAAGAGCCTCCAATCCTTATGCCTCCAGTTGAAGGAAGACCTCTGATAATGTACTTGACAGTATTAGAAGAGTCAATGGGGTGTGTGCTAGGCCAGCATGACAAGTCTGGTCGAAGAGAGTATGCAATATACTACCTAAGCAAAAAGTTTACCGACTGTGAACAACGTTATTCACTGCTTGAGAAAACTTGTTGTGCTTTAGCGTGGGCTGCTCGCCGACTAAGGCAGTATATGTTGACCCACACCACTTTATTGATTTCAAAGATGGACCCAGTTAAGTACATATTTGAGAAGCCAGCACTTACCGGACGGGTTGCAAGATAGCAAATGATCCTCACAGAATATGACATTCAGTACACATCTCAAAAGGCCATCAAAGGCAGTGTATTGTCTGATTATCTTACTGAGCAACCCATTGATGATTACCAGCCTATGAGGTTTGACTTCCCTGATGAAGACATCATGTTCATAAAAACAAAAGATCACGAAGAGCCTGTTCACACTGAAGGGCCTGACCCAGAAGAAGAATGGACTATGATGTTTGATGGGGCTGTTAATATGAATGGTCGTCGTGTTGGTGCAGTTCACATTACTCCTAAGGGAGTTCACATGCCTTTCTCGGCAAAACTCACCTTTAACTGCACTAACAACGAAGCTGAATACGAAGTTTGTATTATGGGTCTTGAGGAAGCCATTGACCTCAGGATCAAGACTTTGACTGTATTTGGAGATTCAGCTCTGGTAATCAATCAAACCAACGGCAAATGGTACACCCACCAAGATCATCTGATACCTTACCGGGATTATACAAGAAGGTTATTGACTTTCTTCACAACAGTCAGGCTTGAGTATATCCCTCGAGATGAAAATCAGTTTGCAGATGCTCTGGCTACCATTTCATCCATGATCAAAGTTCAAGCTGCCAACTTTGTGCCTCGAATTTCAGTGTCCAGACTTGACAGACCAGCATATGTGTTCTCAGCAGAAGTTGTTAAAGACGATAAGTCTTGGTTCCACGACATCAAATGCTTCTTGGAGGATCAAACATACCCACCTGGGGCATCTTCCAATGATAAGAAGACATTAAGAAGGCTTGCTGGCAGTTTCGAATACTGACGGTTCCCTGTACAAAAGAAACTTTGATATGGTACTCCTCAGATGCGTTGATAGAACAGAAGCAGATTTGTTGATGCACGAAGTGCACGAAGGATCCTTTGGTACCCATGTAGGAGGGCATGCTATGGCTAAAAAGTTGCTAAGATCGGGCTATTACTGGATCACAATGGATGCAGACTGTTGTGCGTATGCCAGAAAATGTCATAAATGCCAGATTTATGCGGATAAAGTGCATGTGCCTCCGAATCCTTTGAATGTGATGTCTTCACCCTGGCCCTTTGCCATGTGGGGGATTGATATGATTGGCAAGAATGAACCGACTGCTTCAAACAGCCACAGATTCATCCTGGTTGCTATTGACTATTTTACCAAGTGGGTCGAAGCTGCTTCATATGCAAATGTTACAAGGCAAGTGGTAGCCCGATTTCTGAAGAGGGACATCATCTGTCGGTATGGAGTGCCCGAACGAATCATTACTGATAATGGTTCCAACTTGAATAACAAAATGATGGCAGAACTATGCCGGGACTTCAAGATCCAACACCATAATTCTTCTCCTTACAGGCCAAAGATGAATGGCGCCGTCGAGGCAGCTAACAAGAATATCAAGAAGATTGTACAGAAGATGGTAGTCACCTACAAAGACTGGCACGAAATGCTACCGTTTGCCTTGTATGGGTACCGTACGTCAATCAGAACATCCACTGGGGCAACACCGTATCAGCTTGTTTACGGTATGGAGGCAGTCCTACCCGTTGAAGTTGAATTACCCTCCCTGCGGGTATTGATGGATGTTAAACTGAATGAAGCAGAATGGGTCCGATCCCGATACGAACAACTGAATTTGATCGAAGAAAAGAGATTGGCTGCAATTTGTCATGGGCAGCTGTATCAGAAAAGAATGAAGAAAGCCTTCGATCAGAAAGTCAGACTCCGAGAGTATCAAGTAGGAGATCTTGTGCTGAAAAGACTCCTTCCTCCTCATACAGACCACAGGGGCAAGTGGACTCCGAATTATGAAGGACCATTCGTAGTAAAGAAAGTTTTCTCTGGTGGAGCACTCATGCTCAGTACTATGGATGGTGAATACTTTCTATCCCCTGTGAATTCAGACGTAGTTAAAAAATACTTCGCATAAAATGACCCGCTGGACATAAAAACAGAATGTAAGTCCAGGCAAAAATAGGGCATCCCGGCGAGTCAAAAACAGAATAAAAGACTCGGGCAAAAATAAGGGAAAATAAACAAAAAATGTACACCCGCTAAGTTGAAAAGCCGCATTGGACAACTCAGGAAAAATGGGTATCCCAGTGGATCGAAAACCTGAAAGGGCGATCCACGCAAAATCAAGGAACAAGCGAACAACTGCATTATGAATTCGTCTGTATCACTTACAACATGGAAAGCTCCAAAAGGTTCGGGCGTCAGTCAGAACCAGCTTTCTTCAGAAAGCAAGATGAGAAGAACGTCAATGTCATACGAGTCATAGCAAAAGGGGAAGCTCCTTGAAGCGTCATCAACATTGCCAACATCTTTTGTTTCTCAATTTGTAACAATCTCCTCATTTCAGGGGATTTGTTTCTTTGACTGTATCTTGCCAATTCATGGCACACGAATTAATAAAATCAGATTTTCAGTCACACATTGTCTCGTACTCTTTCATTTGCAAAAATGTCCGATGTCATTATTTTGTTAATCGCATAAATACAGATGCGTCTTTCCTAAACTACATGCTTGCAGGAAATATGTTTACTCCTGGGAGTGTCTAAACTCCTATGATGGAATCTAGTAAAGGATACCTCGGGATACTTGTGCGTTTCTCTGTCTTTTCAGGATTGCAGGCATTCAAAATGCAACATGGGGCATGGAAGCTTCTCCCCAGTAGGCTGCCAAATCATTGTTTCCTCAGCACACTTTCCAAACAGTACCAAGGATGCGTTCTCCCCGTCAGAGTTGCCAGGCATCACTTCTCCAACACTTCCTTCAGAGCAGCACCAGAAGGTGTTCATATCCCCAGCTGAGTTGTCAAGTATCATCCTCAGCACGATCCCCCACAGAGATCTCTGGGAAGGTCTTTCAGTGATCTCTCTTCTCTCCAGCTGAGTTGCCAGTCATCATTCCTTCTCGACCAAGTGCAAAGACCGGGAACCATTTCCCCACAGAGTCTCAACCTCTATCCAGCAAAGAAATACCTGAAGATCTCACAACAGAGTGACGAAAGCTTCTACAAACCCCAGCTGGGTCTCTCATTACCAAGATAGGTCTATCAGTGACCTACTTCCCCATACAGAGTCATACATGACATATCTACCAATGATCTCATCCTCAGCTGGGATATCCTTCAAGTAGATCAGCCGGAGATCTCCACAACAACGGGATCCGAATCCCGGATCGGTATCTTTGCATAATCATAGCATTCGCATCATATTCTCCCCGCAGAGCGTAGCATTCCGTCTAATACGGAGCATTACGGCAGAAGTCAAACATGCTGCATGAACATAATCCATGTTCTGAATCAAACACTTGTAAATACTGACAATCCATCAGCGATATACATAAACTCCCCAGATTCCCCGGCAGAGAGCCAAGGCATTCTCCCTAAAGATACAGATACTTCCTGACACCCGTCCGTGTCATATCCCCAGTAGAAAGCCAAAGCTCCCCCTTTGCACTCACAGATACTTATACACAACTTCCTTGGTACACATACACTTGTTTATATTACACTTTTCTCTTTTTGACACTCGTCCGTGTCACTCTCCCCAGCAAGTTAAACACTCGTCTGTACACCACTCATACTTGTTACTCCTATTTTACTCATACAGATACTCGTCCATATCTTTTATACACCACTTATATCCCCTCAGATTCGACACTCGTCCGTGTTCTTTGTTAACCGGTTGGTACTCGTCCGTATCATCATCTCTGAACATGCGTTAGCGTTTGTTTCTACTGATATTCGTCCGTATCATGGTCTTAAGGAGGCTCGTTCGCATCTTTAATCCATACACAATGTCAGATACTTTTACCTTTTTTTAGAGTTTAGACACTCGTCTGTGTCTATTATTCCCCGGAAGAGTCCCCGCAGAATCAATACTCGCCCGTGTTCTTTGTTAACTAGTTGATACTCGTCCGTATCATCATCTCCGAACATGTGTCAGCATTTGTTTCTACCTGATACCCGTCCGTATCATAGTCTTAAGGATGCTCGTCCGTATCTTTAGTTTATACACAGTACCAAAACACTTATACCTCTCATTTCTTGGATGTAGACACTCGTCCGTGTTTACTTTTCCCCAGCGAAGTCCCCAACGAAACTTGTTAAACTATTTCCTTCCTATCTAACATTCGTCCTATGTCATGATACCTTTGCGGCAGTCGTACCCTGCCGGGTGATCGTCCTTCACCTTTTGTGATGATCGTCCTTCATCAACCCCCAGTGGAGTCTCTACCCATCATCGACCTTTCTTATCCGACATTCGTCCTATGTCGTGATATCTTTAGCAGTTGTCCCCTGCTAGGTGATCGTCCTTCACCTTAGATGATCGTCCCTCATCTTAACCCCGAGAGCAGCCGTACCCTTCTAGGTGATCGTCCTTCACCTCTTGATGATCGTCCTTCATCATGCTTATCCGATGGCCGTCCCCATCGTCGACCTTTGTTATCCGACATTCGTCCTATGTCGTGATACTTTCGGCAGCCGTACCCTGCCAGGTGATCGTCCTTCACCAATTGATGACCGTCCCTCATCCCCAACAGAGCAGCCGTACCCTGCTAGGTGATCGTCCTTCGCCTTAGATGACCGTCCCTCATCTTATCCCCAACAGAGCAGTCGTCCCCTGCTAGGTGATCGTCCTTCACCTTTGATGACCGTACCTCATCATTTTATTTGATTTACCTTTAATCCCCAGAAAGTCTTATAGTTTTACTTGGTGGCCGTCCCTGTCATTATCTTTCATATCCCTAGCTTGTCGGCCGTCCCCGTCACTGCTTTATTTCCTGCATCTTCCCCAGCATGTCGGTCGTCCCCGTCATTGCTTTATCCCCAGCAGTCGTCCTCTGCTCGACGGTCGTCCTCCGTCGCCCACACTTTACAATTATACTTTATATTCCTTTTACAATCTATATCCCTTTTCTTCTTCATTCTGTGAGTGCAAATTTTGGACTGTCTTGGGTATTCAACCACAAGTTATCTTGTTTGCATGTCAAGCCATTGCTTACATCCTGCACAACTAACTCGTGCTTGAATAGGGGCAGCTGTAAACACCCCAAATTTGCCCTCACCCATTCACACCATGGCTTGTTATCTTTTCATATGCATGAATTCAATCATAGCATCTCATACCACATTTTTGATTCACTGCATTGCTTTTAAGTCATCTGCATCTAGGGTTTGTGATCTGAGCAATCCAAGAGCTATTTGAGCCACTCCAAAGGTCATCAATCACTTCAAAGGGGTCCATGTATGTTCAAGCATCATATTATATCCTCACAAGGTCAAGGAAGTCAAAAAATCACAAGAACTGAGAAAGGCATGGAAGCAGAGCCAGGTTTAACTACACAAATGACCCAGAATTAGGGTTTTGGTTTCAAAGGCCATAACTCCAAATTTTTTGGTCATTCTTGTTTCTATTGGCCTCTATATGTCATAAGGATAATGCATATCAATTTTCATGAAGAAATTCCATAGGGAGGGCATCTGATCAAGAGTTGACTTCTTGAGCAAGTCAGTATAAAATCAGGGCATCTGAGGCCCCCAATGACCCAACCAAAGGGTGTTCTTCATCATTTTGAATGTGTATGATCTTTATTTGATCATAGAAGATGTTATAAGTTCACAAAATTGAAGAATTTCAAGCCATTTGCAAAGTTGCCTTTTTGGGAAAATGACTTGTAATGGAAACTTGCCATTTTGGGAAAGTTTTTCAACCTCCTCAAATTGATTCAAAAATGCTTCAAATGAGAAAACTTTGGTCATGAAAGTTGTAGAATGGATCATTCCCTTTTCAAAAAGTACAAGAACTCATTCTAATTCATTTTGGATCAAAAGATATGGCTTGTCAAAGTTGAGGAAAATCACATAATTTCAAGTTTTGCACCAAAGAGGCAAAGTTGCAAAATATCTTGCCAAGGCAAATTGTAACTTCAAATGGACTTCTAATCCTTGCAAAAACATAAACCAATGCCTAAAAGTCAGAATGCATCAAGGATTTGTCCATTTTCATGACTTATGTATCAAGAAATCACAAAAGGTCAAAAGGATCACAAAGTTGCAAAACATCTCACAAACCCTAATCCACTTGCTAATTGGCCTCAAGACTGATTCCATGGCTCTCCTCAATCCTTGCTGCGCAGGACACCCCTTTGTCCTTGGCCTTCCATTGACCCATACCTCTCTTACACCTAGACTTGACTTTTTGCAAAAAGACCCATACCAATCAAGCTAGGCCACACCAACTCCTCTGACCTATCCAAGTGTGATACATGTACCAAATGGGACTCAACACAACACACACACACAAGCCTGATCTCTCTCATAAGCCATAGTTCACAAAACTCCCCTCTTATGCACTTTCCTTCGAATCTGATCACACAATCATCAAACCTCAAAACCAACTTCACCATTCATTCAGAAAAGCTTCATAGAGCATAAACACCCTTCACCTTGCCTTGAAAGCCCCTAAAACTCAAACACGATTTCTTCCCCTCTCTGAGCAGAACTCCATCAATATCACAAACCAGCCAAAATAAACTCCAAACAAGCTTTGCAAACACTTGAGGGAGGTCAGTAGAGTTGATTGGAAGCAAGGAACTGGTCAAAAAGCTCCTGGATTGAAAGCTTCAACTCAGGTAGCCACTGAAATTCATTTTTCCAGAAGCTTTGTTTTAAGTTACTAAATGGTTAAGTTTGATCCCCTGAGTTCAATGAACTTTTTATTTTTGAAAATGATGAAGAATTGAGAGTGTATTGCTTGTCTGAAAGTTCCACCATTTTTGTTCATAGCTTCGAATCTTAAAAATGGCTGAAAATAAATTCTGTTTGAGGGTGGATTTGGGTTTAGGGGAGTGAAAGGAACGAATCTGGAGCTTTAGAGCTCCAGAAATGGCCTAGGGAGTGATTTGGGAAATTCTCAGGGGAGATGTGGCCGGAGAAGATGACCGGAGGTCATTTCCGGCCACCTGAAAGTGATTAAGTGCTAATTAGGGTTAGGGCACCAGGTTTGAATGTAGGCCATTGGATGATGTTTCCCGCGCGCGTTTGAAAGGTCAGGATCATGTCATTAATAATTAATCAGGATTAATTAATATTTTAATTAGGTTTAGTTCAGTTTAAATGATGTCCCTTGGATTTGGCGCGTGGTCAAAGCTTTCAAACCCAGATTGAATCCTGGCCTCTCCTTTTGCATACTTCTCATATTTTAATTTTTATTTCATTTATTTTGTATTTAATTTGCACGAATTATTTAAAATAGCAAAAATCATTTAAAAATTATGAAAATTTTTGTCAAAGATTTCATTAATTTTTAGAACCCAAAAATATTTTTATTTTTATTTTTTGCATAAAAAATTATTTTTAAATCATTTAAATGTTTATTTTTAATAAGTTAATGAAAATTAATTAATTAAAAATGCATTTAAGTATTTAAAAATCACAAAAAAATTCACATTGCATTTAGAAACATTTAGAAACATTATCCAACTCTCAAACCAAATTTCTTTTTTGTTCTTGATGCCTTTTGATCATTTTCATTGGAATTAAATTCATTTTAAGGCAATATTTTGTTTCAAACTTTAAAAATTTCATTCTGCCTAACCCTTGAGAGTTGGATGATGATTTTTCTTGCGTTGCATCCTTCAAGGCATGTAGTTTATAGGATAAAATTGGATTGATTTGATCTTGCATTTTCAATTTGTTTGGTATTTTTCTTGATGAGGTACCCCAAAACCCTAGCAATCTTAGGAAATTCATAACTTACACTAGGTTAAGAGTTGGATCCTCTCCTTTGGGCAGTGAGCTTGTATAGGTTTAGGGTATCTTTGATTGTATTTTCAAATTTTTATCATGTCATTTGCTTCTGGTTTTGGATTTTTGCTTTGCATGATGCATGTAACCCTAATTTGTGCCTTCCTTTGCATCCATTTCTCATTTGCTTGCATCCAATGACTTGCCATGTCATTTTGTGCATACACATGATTCATGATACATATTAAGACATATTATAATCATGTTTGAGCATTGCATCTTTCATTTTCCATGTTATATGTCCATTGCATTTCATAACTTTTCATGTACATTCATGGTTCAATGCATGCTTCATTTGCATCCTTATGCTTGTTTGATCATTCTCATGTCTTGCCTCATGTTTGTATCATCTCTTAGCATCACTAACATCAAGTTTATGCTTCTGACTTTGGTTTGCATCATGACATTTCATCTCATTTGCATTGAATTTCATCTCTTTTGGCTAACTTTTCAGGTGGTAAGTTGTTTTGAGAAGTGAATTTGCCTTCACTTCTCACAATCTCTTCTCCTCTCTCTTGCATCCTTGCTGCATTTTATCTTGTGTATTGGATTGAGCTTGCTCATTCATGTTCATCTTGCTTTCTTCCTTCAAGAAGCTTGTCTTCTTAAGTGAAGCAAGTTGTTTTGCTTCTCCTTGCTCCTTGCTCCTTTCATCTGCTTCCTTCCTGGTGGTTTCTCTGAAGATCTTCTTGCAAACCTCATTAACCCTAGGAATACCCAAGCATGATAACAATTAGGGTTTGATTAGTCCCCCATTTAGTTTTACCTTTGTGTCATCTTTGAGTCTTCTCTTCTCATCTCATAATCAGGGACTAAACCCTTAAGGCTTTAAGGCTTTGTGATTAGGGTTATGCATGCATCCTTCTATTAGGATGGAGTGTATAACTTTAATACTAAGTGTTAAACCCTTAATGTGTTTAAATCCTTTAATCAATCCACTTAATAATCATCAAGACATCAAGCTTGTAACTTGGGCCTTGCATTAGGGTTCTAATTCTTCCTTAACTGGTTAAGAAGGACTAACCCTAGTGTTAATGGACAAGTCCCCCTCAAGTTTGTCTTACAAACCATAAAATCCATTTCTTAACCTTATCATTAACTAAAATCCATTTAATAAAGGCTTTGTTTTGTCATGAGGTTAATCCCTAATCATGGATTAAGTTGAGGAGTCTTTCTCAGCTTAAATGTTCTCATCTATTATCCTTCTATTAGGATGGTGTAATGGGTCCATTAAATCCTTGATTATGGCTTAAACTCATTACTTAACACTAAACAAAAATAACAAAAAACATTTAAATAATCACAAGTAGGTTAATGATCTTAATCCTACATCATGGTGATTAAGTGTGAGGTGCTTACTTCATACTTAAGGTATTCTCATTACCCCTAATCAGAGGGAGGATGTGATGAGTCTATTGACCCATTGGTTTAGGCTTAAGCTCATTTTTTTATGACAAACTTCAAAAAGCAATAAAAGACTAAAAACACAAAAACAAACAATAATTGTCTCCTCCGGGATTCTTTTCTCATCTCATTCACTCACAAACGAGAACTCGCTTCTTCCGTCTAATGCAAGACAGTTTGCACCTGAGCCAGACAGGTCATACACTTGAGCATAGACAAGTAAGCAATTCACGAGTCAATTTATCTTTCAGTCTCTTTGGGTCGAACTACGGTGTTCTGACTTCCTCATTGCACGAGAGGATACGTAGGCATAACTTAACAGTTATCGAACAAAAGTCTCTGTACATTCCCCCTCTTTCCAGCATTATTCTGTAAGCCTCATAGTCATGAGCATTTCATTCTTGTTCTCACATTGACACTTCACTTATACACTTCAAACTTCTTTTGCACTAACACTTGTATTCTTTCCCGCTTTGATACACAAATAGCACTGACACTACCCCTTTAAAACACAAATATTTTTAAGCGTGGATCCCGTCGAGTACGACGGACAATCTGGGTGCTAATACCTTCCCAGGTTGTAACCAACCCCATTTCCTAGTCTCTCTGGTTCGCAACCGTCTTATCCATATATTTCTAGGTCTATGCAGCATTACCTTTCCTTCGGGATAAAAATGCCTAGCTGGCGACTCTATTCATTCTCATCCCTTTCGCCGACCGTTCGCGTCTGTACCCCTCTTGGCCCCGTGTCATCAGGTGGGAGCGAAACACCTGTTGTACCAGACAAAGATGTCATGACATTTGTCTTCGACATTTGTCTGTAACACATAACAGCAACACCTGCTGCACCAGACCAAGATGTCATGATGTATGTCTTCGACATCTATCTATAGCACATAACAATAATATCCTCATAACATTTGAAGATGTTTCAACATATGGCTCAGCATCTGCCAAGTATTATAACCACATATGTACTAATGTCTGAGCAACCATTTCAAGACTTCTTATCTGATATCTTGCAAAACATGCTATAGAACATGTTCTTCAGCATGTTAGGACATCTTGTCCAACATGTCGCTGTCAGGTTAGTTTTACCAAAATTAATGCCAACACCAAAACTGCATAACTAACATTAGGTGATAGTGATTTTTATATACATTATTCAATCTATAATGTTCAACACAAATACCTTATCTTCATATTCTATTGTTTGAGCAATAAGTGACTGAGTAATTGTGACAGGAAATTCATTGACATTGGAGAGGATTGACTCAGCATCATGATCAGATGGCCCAATGGAGGCATTTAACTAGAACTCTATAACAAGATTAATGTAGATGTGTCCATTAAAAATGTCAAAGTAATAGTTCAACTTTTGTTTGTAAATAGTTTTCATTAGATCAAAATCTTTGTCTTTCAAATCATCGAAAATAATTTTTCATTGATTACGAACAAAAGATTTTCATCTAAGGTTGTTGAAGACATTTTTGAAGAAAAGAAAATACTTTGAAACTAGGTTTAAATAAACAAAGAGTTGGAAATGAAACGTTGAAACAAGGAATAGTGTTTAAATAAAATGGAGATGAGAATAGGAAGTGAAACAACCAGAAAAGATAAAACGCCTTGAAAATCCAAAATATATGTTACATTTTTTAATATGGATGAGCAGTTCTACTCTAGTGGATATGATTCCAATGCACACCATGATGATTTTTTTTAGAAATAGAAATAACATATTATCTCGATTTTTCAAAAACTTCGAGGGGAAAAATAATTCCCTGAATTATTTTTATTTATATTTTTTGTAAACTAAATGATATATCCCGTTGGTTTTCTTAATAACCGAGGTATAAGATACATAATATTTTACTATAAAAGTACTCGTTAGACAAATTTTACCCTAATCCTAACTTATATGTAGCTGTTCCAAACTCGTTATAAGTAGAAACCACATCATTCTTTTGGGATCTATCTCACAAATGATGTTTATGATGTTGTTGTTGTATTTAGAAGCTTGTAAAAGTTCTCTATGATGGATTGCAAGTGTAAAAAAACATGTTTTCAATAGAAGTTTGATGCATTCAATGTTGGGACCAGATAACTCTTTAGAAATTTTATGTGTGTAGTATTTAGACCAGATTACTTCTTACACCAAAATTATGGTTTTGCTGTAATATTTTTTTCAATATTTTGTGTAAACAATGTAATTAAAAAAACATATTCATCTTGGTTTTTATAGAAACCGAGGGGATAACTTAGCATTCTTAAATAAATCTTTGTCATTTCAAGATTATCAACGCTCAAGAAACTATCATTGGTGCTCCACGTGATTCCTAAAAAAATTCCATTATAAATTATAAAAAACGCCATGAGACGATTAAAACTGTCAACATCTTTCAATTTAACTTTTGTCATTAGCGATGAATTACAAATGCAGAAATTATATGGGTTTAAGATTCCTGTTCTTAAATAATCATATAATTGAATATTTATTTTATTTAGCTAACCTTTTTTTTTATATCAGAAACAAATGAATGCAAAAGAAATAGAAAATATTTGCATTCAACTTTTATTATTCCTTAAGATCAACGAAACGAGGATCCCCAACATTTTCTCTTCTCCAAGATATTCAACATTTGTTCTTGATCACCGACATCGATGACAATCGAAGAACACTATTTTTACTTTAATATTATTTGTAATCAATGTAATAATATGTGTAAACAATGTAGTTTGTAAACAAATTAATTTATTAATATTCTATGTACACAATGTAATAATATTTATAAAAAAAACTAAATAACCCCTCGGTTTTTAAATAAACTGAAAGGTTTGAGTCATTATTTTTGTAAATAATAAAAATGCAGATGCTGAAGTTCGAACCCATGATTATATAACTTTATCCCTCAATTTTTAATTAACCGAGGTGTTGAGTGAAAAAATTTCATATCAGTTAGGTAGCCAATGTTACAAATTACAAGAATTAATGCTAATATATCAATTTTGTAAGGATTTAAATGATAAAATAAAAAATATAAATAATAATTCTCATTTTCTAAAAACTAAAATCAAACAAAAAA
Organism: Lathyrus aphaca; assembly: GCA_963966055.1. Lineage (NCBI taxonomy): Eukaryota > Viridiplantae > Streptophyta > Magnoliopsida > Fabales > Fabaceae > Lathyrus > Lathyrus aphaca. The sequence goes on along the minus strand of OZ014519.1, from coordinate 382,317,982 downwards.
TAAATTCTAAATAAAATTATATATTTACATTAATCTTTTTCTATAAATAACAATATCATTAACAGAATTTACTAGAAGAGTAGAAGTACACCACAAACATTACAAAGGAAAAATCTACACATCAACACTATTAAGAAAATACTCTTATGTCAAAAACTCCAATGAAAATTTGAATCAATTATAAAAGCTGCATCGTAGTTTCTTCTTCGATCTAAACTCATTATATATTTACATTTGTAACTGAAATATTTAAAATCTTAAAGAATTTAGTCCAAAATATATCAATGTTGATTCAACTTTTTTTTTTATATTCTCTCAGTTTTATAAAATATTTCATTTCAATTTTTTATCTAAAAATATTTATTATTTTATAATATTAATATCAATATAGCATTTATCTTATTATTTATAATTTTATTTTAATAACATAGTTTACTAAATAAAATATTGAAATAACCTACTTTTAAAAGTATTTATGAAATGACTTAGTTTGAAGTGTATTCGTCATTTTAATTGGCGAAAGCTTGAAAAATTAATTCAAAAAGACACACATTTGTCAATTGAAATGACTAATGTGTCTTATGATAAATTTGTTTTCCTTTACATGTATTTGTCAATCTGACTGGCGAATGTGTTTAATTTTTTTTTTCAAAATTGTAAACATTTGCCAATACATTTGGCTACTTAGGTTTTTTTTATATAAATATTTTGCAGTATATATTTATTTAGTGTATATTTATTTATTTTTTAATATTTTGGAGTATATATTTATAGTTGTTAATTTTTTCTTACTTAATATTGATAATTAAATAAATGAAATTAAAAAATTCAACAAAGAAAAATATAATAGAAAATGATTATTGATAATTCAAAGTGGGTTTTGCAAATGATTAATTTCCTGTCCGATCTAGATGTCTCCCAATTCCACATCCACGTGGATGACCCCGCCTTCGAACTCTATTACGAGGATGTTGAGGTGTCTCTTATCTTTGCGTGTTTGGTGGATGAGGTTGTTGTTGAGCCGATGATCCCTGAGTATTTGTTATGTTTGCAACCATTTGTCCCCAATAACCCGGTGGGTTGCTTCCAAAGGCGCTGCTGTAACTTAATTGAGTGCCCATGTTTTCAAAGTTGGGACGTAGTGGTTGGGTTGGGTTGGATTGGGTGGGTGGGTGAAGACGGTACAATTGAACGAATGAGGATATTGCCTCGTTTTGAGAACGATACAAGGATGGGGGCTATGGTGGGCTGGGGTGGAGTTAAAGGAGTTATCGGAGGTATATTGGTGTGGGTTAGGCTCTTGTTGTTGTGATTGAGTGTGTGGCAAGAATGGGTTACAGGTTTGGAAGAATGGTCGATGGGTGTTTGAAGTTGATGGCTGGAATTGGGTGGGTAGGTCATGATGTGGGGTTGGTGGTTAGGCGTATCCTACAGCCTGCGAGCGCAGGTCAAGCAAGTATGGGTTATCAGACACCCACTGTTGCATTGTAACTGACCTAAACCAAACCAAATATTCTCTAGTTGGTCTAACATTTTGCAAGACTGGGTCATTTAGGACGTGTTGTCGGCGATCTCTCCATTGTTGACGCAACTCCCTAGCAAAGTCTTTCCAATCATCCATATTCCACTGAGCATCTACTCTTTTTAAATGCCATTCTCCCAAACATGTCGGAGGGCCTGAAATATCTTGTTGTATTCCGAACTGCATTTTAACTCGATCGGTCTGGTGCATTTCAATTGTAGTGAACCGAATGATTGGTGTTTTTGTTGTCCATATTTCAACATCCTCGGGGTTAGGTTCATGGTCCAGGCCTAGATATGGTTGCCAGATAAACAACATTAAAAAGAAAAGAATATTTTTAGTAGAGGGGAAGGATGTTAATCTATAAAGAAAAGTTATAGTAGTTTAGTTCACAATACCTGGTCAACACCCACGTGGTCTAAAAAATTGCGATAGACAACTATAGAACTTCTTGGATTCCTGTTGTAACCCATCCCAAGATCGGACCAGCTAAACAGAAAAGATTTAAAAACAATTAATTACAATAATCGAATATTTAAAATTTAATATCGCCAATAGAATTATAATAGCAGACTTACTGGTTGGCGTAGGGGAACGAGCATGGATTCATGTTGCGTGGGGAGGGCGTCGGTAGTCTTGACCACCCCCATGCTTGTATCAAAAGAGCACAACCAAAAAATGTACAAGTATCCTTTGTTGTATTTTTACAAAGGGCACTATACAAATGGGCCAAAACAGCTGAACTCCAACTATATGTGTTTACTGTTGGATTTATTAATTCAGCGTCACCCTTAGGGATTTGATGGGCTTAACATCCCAACTCGTGGCGCTTAATAGGCGCGGTCCTTTAAGGGCTCTATACTATAAGGAAATAAAGTTGTGCCTTCACTAACAATAATTGCTTTTAGTGCAATGGTAAGCGCTTGATCCTACATTTACCGGTAAATACATTATATTAATTATGTTACCTGTACCGTCAGGAAATACATTATATTATATTAATTGTGTTACCGGTACCGTCAGGAATACATTATATTAATTGTGTTACCGGTACCGTCAGGAAACAAAATATTGCCAAATAAAATCATAATATAACACCTAGTTTTAATAATCTTTTCATACTCAGTTGATTCATCGTTTAGTGTTATACTAGCATAATGGGCTCTAAGGACTCCTAGATTAATAACTTGATCCCTGTTACGAGTATTTGATGGTTCCTCCTCGTCAATGAGAGGGGCGCCCAACAATTCCTCTATTATTATGATATCTTGGTTGACCTTACCGAAAACAGCTTTACCATTTACACGTAAACCTAACAACATGTAAACATCTTCGAGTGTAATCGTGCATTCACCAAATTGCAGGTGAAAAGTGTGTGTCTCCGGTCTCCATCTCTCTAGTAATGCCAAAATAAATTTTGTGTCTACCGAATTGTTGTTTACTTTTACTACATCACCAAATATGCATGAATGTAAATACAGTTCTATGATTGGTTCATATGGTATGTTGTCATGCACCCGACAACAAAATCTTTTTACATTCTGTAGACATAAATGATATAAATTAACATAAGTAAAAATTATATATATATATATATATATATATATATAATTTGTACTATATATATTTATATAATTAACATAAGTAAAATTTATATATATATATATATATATATATATATATATATATATATTAAAAATAACCTAGAAATGATATAAATTAAAAATAATTGTAGCAAAAAAAAACTTTAAAATGTAGCAATATTTTCTATTGTTCATCTATGTTAGTCACCCAATGTTAATAGAGCCATTGAATCTTGAGTTGTTGAAGTTATGAAATTATCTAGAATCTTAGAGTGTTATTTTATGAAAGAATGGTTAAGAAAAAAAATATTGGCGAATGTATTTATAGGTTAGAAAAAAAAAGAAAACTAATCAGCCATATGATATGGTGAATAAGTGAAATTAACCTAAGTGCATTCGCCAATCAGATTGGCGAATGGGTGTAAATGTGTTTCCCTAAAGCCTGATTGGTTCAAATGATATGGTGAGGATTATCATTTTGCATTCTGATTGGCGAATGAGGTGAAACGAGGATCACAAAGTCTCTTTCACATGCACTCTTTCTCTTTCACATGTTCACATGCATTCAAATTCAAATGGAATCTTGACCACATGGGAAACATATATGGCAGGTTATGTGCATGCAGGGAATCTGAATCATGTAAGAAGAGGTAAGACATCACGCAATCAGGGAATCACACAGATGGTAGAGCAACTTTATACGTTTGACTTGATTCGCCATATTAATTGGCGAATACATGTAATTGGGAGGCTTGATTCGCCAATTGGATTGGTGAAAGAGTTTTAAAATAAAACCCTAAGTCAATCAGATTGGCGAATGTGTGTATGTTATGTGTACGAATTAAAACCCTACACCCCACATGTGTCTTATAGTTTATATAATTTATAGGTTACATTACATGTCTCTTCTAGGTTACGTGTATCATACACTATAATTTGTAGGTTACATTGTGTGATTCACTGAAAAAATAATTGTTATTGCGTGATTCCTTGAAAAACTAATTTGTAGGTTACATTATAATTTGTAAGAAAAATAATTGAATAGGGTGCATGTGAATTTCTATTTATAGGTTGCTAAATGTTTCAATGATACAAATATCACTTATCAAACATATCACATTGAGAACATTTTTGAGCTATGGCTCAATCACCACAATATATTATCAATGCACATATAAATGGCAAAATATTTGATTGTAATATATCTGGGTTCAACTTTCGTAATACCGAGGTTACGAGGTTCTCAATTACCCGAAGGTCAAATTTTGCTCATCTGAAACAAAGGTTGGAGAAGAAAATACAGCGATAAAACATTACCACATGGATTTATCAGTTGATTATAAGGTCGACCGAACGAACCCTACTTTGTATAAGATATGTTGTCGTAACGTGGCATGTCCGTTTCAATTGACAACATCGTACAGAAAGAGAAGTGAGGGTTGGAAGGTTGCGTCTATGGGTCCATAGCATACTTGTATAATCACTAACACAATGCAAGATCATCGACAACTGAACTCTCAGCTAATATACAATGATATTTTATCAATCGTTGGCGACGACCCGCCGGTAAAGGTCACCACAATAATTAAGCACATAGTTCAAAAATACAAGTATACTTCGTCGTACATGAAAGCATGGATAGCTAGAACGAAGGTTGTTGCCACCGTATTTGGAAATTGGGAGGACTCGTACAAAGAACTCCCAAAGTTTTTGTTGGCACTTAAGCACTATGCTCCAGGAACTGTTGTCATTCTTAAGACCTTGTCGGCGTATACTCCAGAAAGTCATTGTGTTAGTGGAAATGACATATTTCACAGACTCTTTTGGACGTTTGACCCATGTATAAAAGGTTTTACCTTCTGCAATCCTATAATCCAAATTGATGGAACATGGCTCTACGGTAAATATAAAGGAACTTTATTGATAACAGTGACCCGGGACGGAAATAACAACATCTTCCCAATTGCATTCACTCTAGTCGAGGGGGAGACTGCTGAGGGATGGAGTTTTTTTTTCTAAAAAACCTCCAACTTCACGTTGCTACCCAGCCTAACTTATGTTTGATTTCTGACATACATGCATCAATTGAGAGTGCATGGAAGAATGTTGGTAACGGCTGGCAGGATCCTCCTTCGACACATGTCTATTGCATTAGACACATCGCTCAAAATTTCATGAGAGAGATCAAAGACAAGGCGTTTCGGAAAAAGGTCGTGATTCATTAACTGAACCGTCATTCAAACACTATCGTGAAGAAATCAGACTGACAAATGAAGATGCATTCAGATGGATCAACCAAATTCCATTGGATAAGTGGACCAGGGCATACGACAAAGGACAATGATGGGGTCATATGACCACAAATCTCGTGGAATCAATGAACTCAGTTTTCAAAGTCATTCGTAACCTACCGATAACCGCTTTGGTGAGGTCAATCTACTTTAGGCTCGGGGAATTTTTTGACACTAGACGTTCAAAATGGAGTTCTATCCTACAGTCTGGTCAAGTGCCAATGATAGTTTAATGACATTCATTAAAGAGGAAGCTGCCAAATTTAACACACGTGTGGTCACAATGTTTAACCGCAATAAAGGGCATTTCAATGTTGATGAGATAATGGATCACCACGAAGGGAGACCGAGGGGATCCTATCGGGTAGAACTAGATAACAATTGGTGCGACTGCAGAAAATTTCAAGTCTTTCGTATGCCTTGTTCCCATATCAAAGCGGCATGTTCAAAGGCTCGACTGGACCCATCAAACTTACTGTCCGTTGTTTACCAAGTGAAAAATATTTGCAATGTCTACAACAAAAGCTTTCCGGTGGTTGCAAATGAGGACTATTGGCCTACATACAACGGGGAAATAGTCTGGCACAATGAAAATATGTGAAGAAAGAAAAAGGGGTGTCCTAACAGCATGCGTATTCGAACAGAAATGGATACGGCGAACAAAATGGTGAGACTATGTAGTTCATTTCGTCAACCCGGGCACAACTGTAAGAAATGTCCCAATGTTGGACCAAGCACAACGACATAATTTAAATCAATGTAACTGTATCTCTTTATAACAGAAGCATCGTTCATTTCATTCATATCATTAAATTCTTACAATTGCGTTAAACTTAAACAACCCAACAACAAGACAACATCATCTGGGCTATTACAAGAACATACATAAATAAAACAAGAACATACATAATTTAAAACATGAACATACATAAATAAAACAACTAAAACATTCAACGTATCTAGGCTATTACAATCATCAAGACAACTTCATCTAGACCTAACATCATCATAAGGACACCAACATCATTGGTCATTTTTCTCCACTTCATCACACCTTACTCCACAACCCGCTTCTCAATTTTCCTGATATTTTCTTTATGCCCGATTTCTTCTTCTAACCAGGGGATTAATTCCCTATGCAAATGTTCCAAAGTCTGCGTGTTCCAGAACAACATCTTCAAAGGAGACTTTGTTGCTGAGAAAAACACCAAAGCATTTTCTTCAAAATATCAAATTTTGAAAGCAGTTCTTCTAATGTTGATGATGGACGAGGAGCAGACATGTTGTGACGAGGAAAAGAAAGAAATAACAAATGAGAATGAAAGGGGGGGATCGAAAGGAATGGATGAGAATTGAAATTTGTGTATGAAGTGCGTGTATTTATAGAGAAAGAAATATGACCTGAAAAAAATAATAAACTACTTAGCCAACTCATTTGGCGAATACATGCAAAATTAAGAAAAAAATTTCAACTCATTCGCCATCTCATTTGTCGAATAAGTGTAAAGTAAATAAAAAAATTCAAATCACACACATCGACCATCTCAATTGGCGAATGTGTGTATATCTAAAAAAAATCCATTTGTTCCCATTCGCTAAATAGTTTGACGAATATGCACTCGAACTACGTTATTTTGAAAAAATATTTGAATACTACGTTATTTTGGAAAATAATTTATTAAACTAAGTTATTAAAAAAATTCTATTATTTACATTTTATCGACTTTTCCTCTATTTAACTATTTTATTAATTATACTTAATAACTATAACATTAAAGTTTCCGCAATTTATTTTATAAAAAATATACTAGATGCACTAAAAGTGCAAAGAAGATTGTACCCTATACCCCTACACTTTGACCTATACTCCTACATAATTTTTTTAGACAAAAATGCCCTCATATAAATAGTTAAGAGTATTTTTTTTTCATTTTCACTTTTCACAGCGTTGCCCACCCCATACAGAAATTTCTCAAAATCTTCCCGGAAGTCTTCAAGTAAGTCTTCCGATTTGTTTTTAACATATCAGAAATCTTGGTTTAAGTCTTCCGGTTTATAAAATATTTGAGTTGCATACCGAAATACTTTCATTAAGTCTTTCGGTTTTATCACTTTTGCGCATGTGTCTTCCGGAAGACTTCCATAAAGTGTTCCGGTTTGAGTTTTAAGAAATTGTGTACCAGAACTCTTATATGTAAGTCTTCCGATTTTCATTTTTTTTAATAATATTTTTTTAAAAAAAATTATTTAACATTAATCAAAAACATTTACTAAAAATATCCAATATAACAATTGTTTACATGAATCCAATGATTTGAGTTTACAAATCCAATGCAATAAAAGGAGACATTCGGTGAAAACATAATTGTCATAGGAAAGAAAGTCAAGCATTCAAATCCTAAACAGACAAGTACCACATTATACAGATTCATAATCAAGTAACTCATGTCTTAAATGGACATCCACATGGTTATGAACCCCACATTTTACATCAATCTTCCATCCAGATCCATCTTTCGTCGGAGTCGACCTGATCTTAAATGGACATCCACATTTTTTCGTCGCACTTTCGATTCCACTATGAATATGCTTGTATTTCCCACCTTTATCACAACCAAATATTATTTTGTTACTTCTTCCTCGCTTGTCTGTTTGTGTATCTGAACGAGTGATGATAACCGTCATTTTATTTCGTAATCCGGTGTCTTTAACACATTTTATCACCTCCTCTCGTGTACCAAATCTTTCTGACGTTGTAAAAACATCTGACGTATTCACACATATCAGTTCTTTTTCGTATATAGGTATTTCCGCACTTGCACAATAAAAATATTTTTAATATAAAAAATTATAAAGAAAAAAAAAAAAAAAAAAAAAAACCGGAACACTTCATGCAAGTCTTCCGGTAGTGTATTTGATACAAACCGGAACTCTTACATGAAGTGTTCTGGTACATGGAAAATTGACAAGCGGAAGTCTTATTGATATTGTTCCGAACCGGAACACTTTTCCTAAGTCTTCCGGTGAAAAAAAATTACTAAACCGAAACTATTTTTTTAAGTCTTTCGGTTTGAAAAAAAAACATACCGGAAGTCATATTTCAAGTCTTTCGGCACATGACTTTTTGGGTACATGTCGGATGTCTGATGATCTGACATGAATGGTAAAAATCAAAATAATAAAATAATAAAATAATAAAATAATATCAGAGTTAAATTTGACATTTTGAAAATATTTCTAAAAATATAGATCAAAATGTAGGGATATAGAATAAATCTTATGCAAATTAATTTTACATTTATCGATGACGATCCTCAATCATGTAATTCGTTAAGTCAAATTAAAAATTTTAAAATAATTATATAACATAACAAAATAGTATAGTATATTCTTACTGGATAACAATAATCTATCTCCATTAAACTCATATCTTTAATAAAACATTCAAATAAAAGAAATAGAATGGTGGTAGTAGTATATATATTATCCACGTAAATATAAAAATAAAACAAAAATAACGAAAAGCTGCAACCGTTAACTTTGCCCCCAAAACAGAAATGAAAGTACAAATCACACAGTCCGAAGAGAAAGACGAAAATCATTATCCGACGCAACAGCCACGAATGGTTATTTGATTCTACGGATACCACGTGTCATTTCACCAAGCAGATAGCCCCATCCCTTTCTCCTTCTTTTCCCATCACCCAAACCTTTGAACCCACCATACTCCTCCTTCTTCTTACATAGTGGTCCTTCTCTCTCTCTCTCTCTCTCTCTCTCTCTCTCTAATCTATGCAATTATTTAGTTCTAGAATTTTGTTTTGGGTATATTTAGAATTTGGATAAGTGGTTTTAGAGGTGTTATTTTGGAAAAAAAAAATGATAGATTATTATATAACATAACATTTCAATCTCAAATAATATAGTTTTAAAAATTATAAATTTATATTATAAAATAAATTAATAATTTTTATATTAAAGAATATTATGATTTATCCAATAAGATCATTTGAACTCTTGAATGAGATGGTAAATGATACTTTTTAACTTATCAATTTAATTAAAAAAAAATTATTCAAACACAATCATGAGCATGCAACAGGGGTCAAATTTTTTTAAGGAGAATTTTATTCTTTATTGTGATCCTTTCGATTTAAAAGATTAATATATGCAATTGAGATCCTATTTCCATAAGAAAAACAACATAATTATATATTTTTAATGTAATTAATAATTATAAATTTAAATATATTATGATCCTTTCAAGTTTGAATTATTAGTCTTGATAGTTATGAGTAAATGAATAATTTGAAGGTACAAAATATAACAAATTAGCTTATTCAATCGTGTACATTTTAAAAAATATAATCTCTTACACTTAATCAATAATTGTGATTACAACTTTTTTATATTAACACTAATAACTAAATGGCAATTAAAATTTATTTTCTGTCTATTCTATAAGCAAAATGACAATAATCACTATCAATTTATATATAACTTTGAATTAAAAATTGGATCAATTGTGTTAATAATCATTAAATAAATTTAATATATATTAGTTATATGGATGTTTAATTTAATATGTTTTTTTGGTCATGTTTTATAAATTCAATATCTATCAGTTTGTATTTACTATACAACTAGTGAAAAATATTAATTATTTCATGATATTTTCTCTTTTATTTATTGTGGTCACGATGGAGAAACAAATAGCAATATAAACAGGACGCATATATAAGTGATGAGTTTGTTACATGTATAGTTGATTGCATTCTGTTACGATTCATCCATTCATTCATAGATTGAAAACGGTTACACTATTGAACTGAATCGGAAGAAGAAATGGACCACATCGCCGATGCACAACGCACCGATTTGATGACCATAACTCGTTTCGTTCTCAACGAACAATCAAAGCACCCTGAATCACGCGGCGATTTCAGCATATTGCTCAGTCACATTGTTCTCGGATGCAAATTCGTTTGTTCTGCTGTTAACAAGGTCCTCTCTCGAATTCTCTTTCTCTTTCTCTTCTCCAGTATTTGTTTATTGTTCATCAAATTTTGTAGAATTTGTTGTAGCAAGCAATTATAGTAATATTATTATCATTATCAACTTTTCATTTTGTGGTAGCGTGTGGTTTTTGATATTGCGGAGGATAGCGAATCAGTGCATGTTAGGTTTCACGGTGGATTCGGCAAATAACGATTGATTGAGTGCATGTTAGGTGTCACGGTGGATGATTTGTTAGAATAGCTGTAAACCACCGTGATTTTTGCAAAATTACTTCGTTAGTGTTTGGTTTCATGTTTGTAACATGCAAAATTGATTCGTTTGAATGTCCTCGAGTAGAATTGATTATGTTATTCATAATTAATTCTATTTGAAGCTAAGATTTGAAACTTTTGTGTTTAAATATCATTTTTAACTTTGAACTTATTTTTACATAAATTTATCCAAACATAAAAAATCACTATTTATGTATGTTTGGTTTAGTTTTTGGAGAGCCAAAATAATTCTAAAGGTGTTGAATTGATTTTAGAATAATTTTGAGGTCTTTGATTCTTCTAAAGTAGAATTGATTCTGTCTTTAGAATTGATTCTGTTTAAAGATAGAATTTATAGTTGTTGAGTTTAATCGTGATATTTACATTGAATTTACTGTTCAACTCAATTTTGCATAAATTATCCAAACATACATCACTTTATGTTCAATTTACGTTTAATCATAATCAATTTATTTAAAATCAATTTTATTCACCTTATGTTTAACCAGAATTAATTTTATAGGAATCAGTTCACTCAAAATCAATTTTATTTTACGAAGAACCAAACACAAGCTTTGACTAATCGTGATTCTGACAAACACACCTTGATATCAGACACACTAAATTCTTTTTCATTTAGTCAAAATTCTGGTTAGAGTAATCAGAAGTGGTTTTAAACTGTGGCGGGTTTGTTTGTAGTTAGTTTGTTGGGAATCTATACTGATGCAGTTGTTGTTGGGGAGATTTTAAATATTTTATATTTATGTTTTAATATAGGTTGCAGACTGCAATTTAGATCTATGATCAAAACGGTTGAAGACAAATAATAGTAATATATAATAGTATGCAACTGAGATTTTAATTGTGGTTGATTTAAAGTCATATATGGCTGATGCAATTACAATTGTGGTTAAATAGAGAGATTTAGAGAACTTTAAATCGCAACGGCACCATTTTTCAGAGTCTTGATTGTGACATTAAGGTTGAAATAATGAAATTATGATTACACCTGAAAGTTGTTGTTATGACGATGATGGTGATATGAGATGTTATTGATGATATTATATTATGAGATTTTGTTATATATATGCGCAGGCTGGTCTTGCTAAGCTCATTGGACTTGCTGGAGAGACTAATGTGCAGGCAAGTGTTTCCCATACAAACTTATGAATATATGCCTTTTTATTTATTTATTTATTTTTTGCTATTACTTTAATTATAAAATATGTGAGGTTATATATAATAGCAGGCATAAAGAACATGGTTGGTGCCATTTTTATCTTTAAAAGTGAAAATAACTTAATTTGTGGTTGGACCAGGGTTCACTGAAAGAGTTTTCTTAAAGAACTTGATTTTATAACATTCATTTGATTAAAAGTTTACAGTGAAATAGTTCTTGTGTAAATGTTTTTACTCTAAAATCAAATTTTACTATATGTTTCATTTTAACTATCAATTTGGTTTCATTTTTAATTTTAACTTTTTCTTTATGTTTGTTTATTGTTTGGAATGAAGGGTGAAGAACAGAAGAAGCTGGATGTTCTTTCCAATGATGTGTTCATCAAGGCTTTGAAAAGCAGTGGCAGAACAGTAAGTGATTAATTAATTTTCAGAGTATAGTGAAGAATGTGTTTTATGGCTTATGATTATGGTATGATGTTTTAACAGTGCATCTTGTTGAATAATGTGTTTTATGGCTTATGATTATGGTATGATGTTTTAACAGTGCATCTTGGTTTCTGAAGAAGATGAGGATGCAATATTTGTGGATCCCTCGCAGCGTGGAAAGTTGTTCACTCTCTTTAGAAGTGTCAATTTTTTTTTTTCCATATACTCTCTAAGAAGGTTTTAAACTGTAGTAGTGATTTTGTCATGGTTGCATTGTAGCCCCTGGATATTTCTTTAATCAAGGTTTTGATTGAATTGCAATAAGCGTCTGTGGCCACATCTTTAAAGTTCTAGAAGTTTTGTTTTTGCACTGTGGACAAAATTGTGACGGCATCAGTTGTAATTTTTGTGTGAATCGTGTTGTGACATGATGTCCACTGTTTAAAACCTTCTTGGGAGAAGTCTAACATTGATCTTGGAGTCTGATTTGTTAATATGGACTTTCATTTTTTATGATTCAGGTACTGTGTTGTTTTTGATCCATTGGATGGCTCCTCCAACATTGATTGTGGTGTTTCCATTGGAACTGTGTGATCCTTATTCCCTATTCAATTTCTTTCAATTTGTTCCTATGTAGCACCGACACTTCACACTGATGGTATGTCTGGTGTTCGACATATGTCAATGATCAACACTGACACACACAAACATATGTGGGTGACATTCAATTATTGGCGTTCTTTCAAATTATTACAGTTGTCTAACACTATTTGTGTTGGTGCTTCATAGATTTGTCCTTCTTCTACGATTTTATTTGTTGTTGGCGTGTAGAAGAACTTATATTCCATTCTAACCGGATAATGCTGGTGTCAATTGAGTATGTTGTAGATTTTTGGGATTTATATGATGAAAGATAACCATGAACCAGTCATAGAAGATGTCCTGCAACCTGGGAAGAACATGTTGGCAGCTGGTTATTGCATGTATGGAAGCTCTTGCACGGTATATAATAATCATAAACTTGTATCCTTGTTCATTGCTCATGATTTTCTATGTCTTCATTCTAAATTACAATGCTTTATTACTCCATGACAATTTTGAGATCTATTGATTTGCAGCTTGTGATAAGCACCGGAAGTGGTGTTAATGGTTTCACCCTTGATCCTTCTCTCGGTGAATTCATCCTAACTCACCCTGACATTAAGGTATTACTCTGCTCACTTATGGATCACTGTTATAAATTGTTCAAAATTTGATGGATTAGGCATATTACTATCTTGTACAAATACGCGCAAATGGGTTTGAGGCGGTCTGTGGGGGATCGGTACTTAAAAATAACCTGGAACTCTAACGAAGGTCAATGCATTTCTTGGAAGTAGAAGTCTGTGGTCCTCTTTATCCTTACAATTGAGACATAGACCTGATCGCCGCTAATTCATCAAAAACAAGAAAAAAACAAATGAGTTCAGTTCTGAGGCACACATTCATTTTCCCTTATTCTGTTTGAATTTTTGCCAATTAGGTATTTGTCTTATGATGGACGACCTATCATAGTGGTCCATCATAAATTTTTCCATAATAGTCGGCTTCTCAACAACTGCCAAATGTTGCATAATATCTAATAACTACTTACATGATTGAATCTGGATAAAGAAAGATGATTGACGTGACCTATATATCTACACCATTTGTGTTAATGGTTTGATTTGTGGCACTCTGCACAGATCCCAAAGAAAGGCAAGATTTATTCAGTGAATGAAGGGAATGCCAAGAACTGGGATGGCCCTACTGCCGCGTACGTATGCCTTCAGTAATGTTAAAATGTTTTCAAGCACTAAAGTGAAAATTTTGACATGCTGTGATTCATTTTGTTACTTCAGTTATGTGGAGAAATGCAAGTTTCCCACAGATGGTTCATCAGCAAAGTCTCTAAGATATATTGGAAGGTATCACATATTCTCAACCTTTGAAGGAGTCCAATTTTGCTTACTGCCCTTGTTTATAATCCTCTTCATAGTGTTTGTTTGGCTTCGGTGAGTTTGTCAAGTGTGTGGCTTTAGCCAAAATCTTGGTGACTCGCAGTAATTTTCCCATACTCACCGTCAATCCAAACATGCACTTATACAATTTCCATATTATACAATTTCCACCATGAGATTAGCTTGTATTCAACTTCTGCAAAACATAGTTTATAAATTTGAGCATCTTTTTTCAACTTATAATATTTTTCTACCTCAAACAGTATGGTTGCTGATGTTCATCGCACATTGCTTTATGGAGGTGTCTTTTTGTACCCTGCTGACAAAAAGAGTCCAAGTGGAAAACTTCGGTATGTCAAATTCAACTTCATTTTAAGCTATTATAATTTTTATTAGGTCTAATTTTGTAAATATTAATGGCCTAATTTAACCTCTTTCATGCAGTGTATTGTATGAAGTCTTCCCAATGTCCTTCTTGTTGGAACAGGCCGGAGGACAGTCTTTCACCGGCAAGCAAAGGGTAATGTATCTTCCATAAGTTCCACATAAATTTAATCGAATTCGTGAATTTTATACGTGCTTTTCTTTAGCTCAGATATGACTGCTGTTTTACTTATGAAAGAATTATTTGGCAATGAGCTGATAAATCTTGTATATAACCAGGCACTAGATTTAATTCCAACAAAACTTCATGAACGGTCTCCCATATTTCTTGGTAGCTATGATGATATCGAAGAAATCAAAGCTCTGTATGCTGCAGAAGGGGGTAAATAAAAGGAACCTCAACTCAAAAGCTTCCTTCTGTTTTTCATGCAAGCATTATCCAATTGTTAGGCTAACAAGTGCCTATAACAATTAAAACTTGTTTACTTGCTCATGTATATGCTATAAAACTTCTTATGGAGCTGCTGCTTGCCATGGTTACAGTTTATATTTACTTGTTTTTGGTACAAAGGTTATGGAGCTGCTGCTTGTTTACTTGCTCATGTATATGCTATAAAACTTCTTAATGGATAAACAACTTTAGATTAACTAAAAAAATTACATGTAACTGTAGAAACAAAATGTGAAGGATATTAATGTGAAAGTAACGGAGCTCCAATGCCTTGATTAAAATGAAATTAGTAAGGATGGAAAAATTGATGAAGAAGGAAGTCTGGGAGGCCATGATGATGTTAAAGGTACTATTTAAGGGCAAATGTGGGTTTGTAGCTCTATGTTCTAACGTGGGTGAAGATATGGTTATCAATCAAAAACTTTGGTGGAAACTCACATATATATTACAGTTTTGAAGTAGATCTGCCAAATCTAAGCATAGTGCAAATACAATGGTCAACAAAATGCAAAGAAGTGAAAATGTGCGAATTTTTATATCATACAATACAGGAGGAAAAACTATTTATTTGAGATTACTCCAAACAACGCATGGAAAGCCAAGGACATTGCAAAAGGAATTATCAAGGGAGATGGTGATAAGCAATATGTAATAATATGGAGGCAAGCTGTTGAGTTGAAAATGGTATTTGTCTGGAAATATCATAACGATCAATGTTGAAAAACTAGAATCCATCAATTCAAACAAGGTTTTGTTAATGCTATTTTTACTTTGATGGGTGCGATAAATATATGTCACTAGGGTGTGTAGGCTATTTGCTGGGGTTAATGGTTGTCACTTAAAAGACCAAATGGGGGACGACTTCTAATATTTGTAGGTAAAAACTCTAATGTCCAATATTGTTTATTTCCTTTTGGGGTTGTTGAATTAGATAAGATAAGAGATATGTGTTATCACCAAAAGGTAAGTCTTCCAGATTGAGTCTCTAAGACTGTGTCGGTCAGAGGTTCAATCAATCGGGTAGAGGTCCAACCCAACGAGCAAAAAGGGTCAAACCGTCGGGCACGTTCATGGTTCACTAGCTCGCAGTAGGGGAGATTACATCCCCCCACGTATGACACGTCATCCAACTGTCCATCATTATCTCCTAGAATATAGGGGTAGTTGGACCAAGGAAAAGATCGCGCGCTAGGTCTTACATGCTTCTACGCGTTCCTTGCCAATTCTTCCTTGGGCCTAACTGATCCAGTCCAACGAAGGACCTTGACCCAGCGCTGGAGCACACTATAAATACGCTCTTTCATTTGAGGGTCAGATATTTTGAACCTATTATTATTCTACTTCTGTATCCATACGCACTTAAGCATCGGAGTGCCTTACAGGTACACCCCCACCTTCTCTCAATCTACCATTACGTTCGTTGCTCAACACTTGGAAGACCCTTCTGATCAGGTAAGATCAGTAAGTTATTACTGTATTTCCTTTTTCATTTAGCATGTTCTTAATTATGTTGACAAAATCTATTTTTATGTATAGGGTTTGATGATCATGTTTAAGAAAATATTTGAGAGAATTTATCATAAGTTATGTCTTAGACTATTTTTTATGTATAGGGTTTGATGATCATGTTTAAAAGAATATTTGAGAGAATTTAGCATAAGTTATATCTTAAACGCTTATATTTAAATTTCATGAAGAAATTTGAAGGAACTTTCATAAGAGATTTGATTAAGGGGTTTTTTAATATTGTGAATCGATCTCGTCAATAGCAGAACAAAGTTATGAGATAAAGATTGAGTTTCTTGAACAAACATAAGAAACCCTATTAGATTTCACAAAGGATAGAGAAAAGAGGAAGAAAAATAAATAATTGGTTAAATTTGTTTTACTATTCACTCTCTCAATAGGGTTCAAATATTATAAGTTAATATCAACAATTAATCTCTCTCACCTTTTTTTAATAGGCAAAGGTAGTATTAATAGGAGTATAAGGGATACTCCACCTGATACAAAACCGAAAGAACCTACGACTTAAAACAAAGAAGTGGTTGGGTATTCCAAACCGAAAAATTACAACCATCTGCTAAATCACAACGAAAATACAACCAGCCCAAATACCTGGATATTATAGTCGACATACACTACATGAAACTAAACGATACATGCTTGAAAACTATAACATTCCTCGAAAGCCAGATACTCCATACTGTTGTCAACCAAATGGCTCCCACAATGACCAACGATGTCTTGGACTTAATCGCATTACAGTTTGAAAAAGAATCTACAAATTCTGTCAACAATAAATCAAATTCAGGGCCAATCCAATCGTGGCCCTTCTTCCAAATCCTATCCGTTAAAGAACACTGATCGAAGAGATGCAGGGTCATTTCCTCCTCCGAACCACACAGAACACGCCTGAGATCTGTAATAACTGTTATAATATTTCTCTTGCAAAGTTTATCTTTAGTGGGAAGTTTATCAAGTAACAACCTTCATCCAAAGAATAGAACTTTTGTAGGCGTTAGCATTTTCCAAAGAAACCTGATCGTTGCCAAGACCAGAACTGGAGCAGAATTTTCGACGCGCGATTCCTGAATAAAGTTATATCTAGACTTTACCGTGAAAGCATCTCCACTATTGCATCCCCAAAGAAACTATCGTTTGTTTCTTCTTCCATCACAAAATATTGGATCTCCTCCTCGAAACACCTTCATGCTGCAGTGGAAGCAGTGGTCGCGTCCCTAATAATCTGATGCAGAATCCACCTCCAGCCTTCATTCTCCCACTGGCCAACCTTTATAACGGACATATTTTTACTTGTTGCAATGTCAAAGAGGTCAGGAAAGGCAACCTTAAGAGACATGTTGTCTGCCCACCAAGTATGCCAAAAAGTCGTGTTTTTTCCATTCTTGACATTAACAGAAACAGCCCCCGTGAAACCGTTATCTTAATTCGTAATCCCTTTTTCCAACAGAACGATATCCTTCCACCATATAAAATATTTCTTCGTTAATCCATCTCCGTCAACTAACTACAAAATAAGCTTGTAATTCCCATATCTAGACCTAAAAAAATTATGCCAAACAGGCACGACTTCGGTCAAAAACCTCCACTTCCATTTATTCAGTAAAGCCATATTAATGATTTCAATGTCTTTTACACCGAGGCCACCGTTCTCGCGAGGCTTATACATGTTCTCCCAACTCACCCAATGGACCACGCGCTTATTCTCGTTCCCTCCCCATAGAAACTGACTTTGGATGCGTCTCACTTCCAAAATCATTCTAGAGGGGGCTTTGTAGAAAGAGAGAGTATAAATGGGAATTGCGTTCAGAACCGAGTTTAGCATTACTGCACGGCCTGCTAACGAAAGGTTTTTTTCCCTTCCAAGAAGATAACCTAGACTTCAAGTAGTTAATCAGCCCCCCCACATGGAAAACTTCCTTGGGATGTCACCCACCATGACTCCGAGAAATTTAAAGGGAGATTCTCAACACAACATCACAGGAAATTCGAGGCTGCATCCATGTACCACTCGCCTACGTTTACTCCGTACAAATTACTTTAATGGAAATTTATCTTCAAAACCGACACCAGTTCGAATCCTCTTAGAATTGATTTTAAACACCACAGGTTATTTACGTTCTCATCCGTCAAGAAAATAGTGTCGTCCGCGAATTGCAACACATTAACCTCTTTCTATTCATTGTACCTAGATTCAAGAGGGACACATTAACACAGTAGTTTCACCCTAATTAGTATTTTCACCACACTTTATAATGAGAGACTAGTATTTTATTTATAATAAAACCTAACATACTAAACTAATGGGCTTTTTAACAATTACTCATTACAAGCTAACTTAGGGTACAAGCTAACTTAAATCAAATGGGCTTACAAGCGAGACCCAATTTGACATGCTAACAATCCTAACATTTCGACTATTGCATGCTTGAACATACTTTGACTACAACATACAAGATTAGTATGTGAACAGACTTCGACTTAATACTAAACATTTTGTCGAACCATGAAACTCCCATTGTCGATACTAGAGTTTGATCCAAATACCACAAATCTCCACCTTTGAACAAATTCCACACTAACAAGGTAACACACTAATTTTCATCATCCATGGCTGCTCAGCCAAGGCTTTGCTTTCTCATTCTCTGGTCCTTTCAACGCTTCTAATAAACCCTTTTGATCAAGAATGGCTTGCATCTTCAAGCGCCACAAACTGAAATCATTCACACTGGTGAATTTCTTAATCTCATACTTTGTTGACAACATCTTCTCCTCCACGCTCATTGCACCAGTTTGTTGTGAAATCGGATGCCCTAGAAACAAAGTATAATTGGTTCCTTAATCAGCAAGAAACTAACAAGGATTAGGGTTTATGAAAAAACCACAAGGATAACAACAAGTATTTGGTTATAAAATGTTATTCTTTCATTTCTCTTAAAAAATGATTACAAGTATACAAGAATAACAAATAACCCTCTCACTTTTGAATTAGGATTTTATCTTCATATTTTTCCTCATTCAAGATGAAATACTAGTATGTTATTTATTAAAAAACTAACACACTGAATTAATGAGTTTTTTTTAACAATTACCTATTTCAAGCTAACTTAGGGTACAAGCTAACTTAAATAATTGAGCTTACAAACAAGACACAATTCAACATGCTAATAAACCTAACAATATTGGATAATGCATGTTATAACAAACTTCGACTACAACATGCATTACTTCGACATCAACTTGTGAACAAACTTAGATAACATATTAAAACTAGAGTTCGATCCAATATCTCATATCTAAGGTAACTTATTATCAAGCATGACAAGAAAAGATGGTTGAACTAAATAAAATGGATGTTGTTTTGATAGGCATGTACAAGTATCCACACTTAAACTAGTAAACTAGTAGGAAGTGATAAAAAAGAGTCCGCCCCATGAGAACTGGACTACACGTTTTGATAAATCATATTCAACTTTGTTAGATAATGCATGAGCTATGATAACAAATAATAGTGTCATGTATTTAAGTTATGGAAATCAAAGAGAAACACAAGGGTTTAACTAAGAGTATGAAATTATATTATTCATTTCATGAATTCATCTAATTTTATATATAACATGTGACATGGTATCAGGTGAGATCAAAACTAAATTTTATGGTGTTAGTCAACAACGTAAAAATATGTAGTAGACAACTATGAAGCTTATGTCTAAGTCACGTAATCACACCAATAAAGTTCAAATATAATGTGTTTTGTTTACCTCTACGATCTTGATCACTTATGTCTTAAATGACTAAGTAAACAATGTATATATACTCCATACTTTATCACATTAGTTCTTTTTTTATAAGAAAAATTCATTCAAAAGGAATACGGGTATCCAAACCCGTATACAAAAATAGTTAACTCCCGCCGTAAAAACTACAAATATTCACAGGGGTAGTTGAACCATTTATAAAAATTACAAGTAACGACTTTGTTTAATTTCTTTCCAATCCACCACCAAATATTAATGATGCATCTATTCACCACTACCTCACAATCCCATCATTCATCTCTAAACATAATATAATTCATACTTGTCCATATAACCCAACATATTGACACCCACATTGCCACTGCATTTATGCATTCCACTTTCTTCAATGGCATACCATGAATCCAACTCTGTAAATGATTCAACATGTCTTCACAATGTTCCATCTCCATCCCAGCCATAACGCCATCTTATTCCAAATAATAATGCTCTTACGACACTGAAACATCAAGTGACTAGCATCCTCATTATCCTCAAAGCAAAACAGACATGGACATTCTGTTGATTAGTAATGACAAGACACTTCCATAAATTGTCACGCGTAGGAAGCCTGTCACGAATGAGCCACCGACCAAAGGTTTTGATCTCCGTCGGCATAGAAGATAACCATATAATTTTAATAGCCGCGCAACGCTCCTCAGTCAAACATGTACCTGTCTCAACAGCTTCCAACAAAATTCTATATCCAAATTGTACATAATAAACATCATCATTGCATAAAAACCAGCTCGCGACATCCTTTTCGCCTTCGATCAACAATGTACCTGCTACCATCTTTTATTTCTACCACATTTTCATGTAGTATTTCATCCAGACTGATTATTAAACAACACATGCCAAGTTCATGCGTTGTCCACCCACGACCCA
Organism: Lathyrus aphaca; assembly: GCA_963966055.1. Lineage (NCBI taxonomy): Eukaryota > Viridiplantae > Streptophyta > Magnoliopsida > Fabales > Fabaceae > Lathyrus > Lathyrus aphaca. The sequence goes on along the minus strand of OZ014519.1, from coordinate 382,296,685 downwards.
AAATCGGCAACCTTGCTGTATTGGTTATCGAAAATCTCCCATAAGGTAGGATATAGAGATGCTAAGGAATGCTAGCCATACCACTTGACATCCAGAATAATGTGTCTTTACCATTTCGAACAGTGTAATTAATCATGCCAAAAAATGTATTTTCTCCATAACATTTCAACACAACAAAAAGGTCCCTCTACCAAATGGATAGAGCAACAACATACTTGGACATGTTACCATTCACAAAAGATGAGACATGATTATTGTTCCGGAGTGGGCCTCCAGGCTGTATTGGGCTACGACCCAATATATCGAGCAGAGGCCCATATGCTCGGGCAGGCACACCTGGTAGACAGATATGGGCGCTTAACGGTCGGGCAAGCGTCCCATACGTCAGACATGCACTCAGAACAAGCAAGGAACACATCTGTCAGTTCACTTGCCACGTCACCCAATTGTCCCCCATTATCTCCTGAAAGATAGGGGCAGTTGAACCAAGGACCAGACCACTCAGCTAGGTCTTCGCGCTTCTCACGCGTTCCTTGGCAGTTCTTCCTTGGGCCTAGCTGATCCAGCCCAAGGAAGGACCTTGGCCCAGCGCTGTGGGCTCTCTATAAATACCCTTTTTCGTTAAAGGGTCAGGTATTCTGATTCACTCTGCTAACTCACCTACTTATTGTACCTCTATTAACTTTGGCATCAGAGCGCCTTGCAGGTACACCCCCTTCTCTCCATCCACTTGCTGTTGTGCCCAATTGCTGGAAGGCCCTACTGATCAGGTAAGATCAGTGGCACCGTCTGTGGAAAACTAGATTCCCCTTCTTCCACAGCAGAAGATCAAAGCTCAAATACTCCATCCTTTCAGCATGTCCGGAGAACATCTCAACGACCGCAACCGTCCCCTCGTCGACTACACGATGGAGGATAATTCGAACTACCATGAATCTGACGCCCGGGATGGGCACCTTTCCACCCCGTCCCCTGAACCCGAGGACAATGGGAACCAACCTCAGATTCAAGACCAGGAGATCAGCACATTCCAACCCATCCCTGTGCCCGTCGAGGGGGATGCCACCATGATTTCTATGGTGAACGCCCTTAATCAGGCCAACTCCATGCTCTATCAGCAGCACGAAAGAATCATGGCCCTAGAGGCTGACCGACAGGAGAACCGACCTCAGCAGGAAAGAAGGATGCAACAACGTCCAGAAGCGGTGAAGAAACGGGGACGACGCTCCCCATAACCCAACAAGAGCAAGTCACGAGCGCGCCGTGATTCCGACCGATCAAGGACCTTGTCAAGGCGCGACCGGAGCCCTGGTAATAATGAAATCTCCCCACCAAGGAGTCACGAGAAAGACCCGCATTGCCCCCTCTCGCGGGCGATAATGGAGGCCCCACTCCCTAAGGGCATGGAGAAACCCCCAAATTTGGCCATCTACGACTGGACTACCGACCCCGATGATCACGTCGACAACGTTAATGCAATGTTTGACTACCAAAATGACATAACCGGGCACCTTAAATGCAGGTTGTTATCGACAACCCTCAGAAAAGGAGCCATGGCCTGGTACAAAAGCTTAGCCCCAGAATCCATCACATCCTGGAGAGTCATGAGATCCATGTTCACGGGGCATTTTACAGCCTCCCGACGCCATCCCAAGACCGAGGCGACCCTCGAAGCCATAGTGCAAAGGAAAAATGAAACATTGCGCTCATATATCGAGCGATTCAACCAAGAGGCTGTCGAGGTGGACACCACGGAACACATGAAGAAATATCTCCTCGAGAGGGGACTCTTTCCTGGAAGCGAACTTAGCAGGGAAGTCGGGATAGAGCCTCCCCGCACCCTGAATGACCTCCTACATAAAACCCAGGCTTACATTAGATATGAGGAAAAACAGGTCTCCCACAATGCTCGCAACAGTCGTAACGTCGGGGAAACCGACCATCCCAAGCGCGAATACCCAAGCATTCCCCGTCGCAACGGGGACAGGCGAAGAGAGGAGAAGCCTCACGAGCCTCGTGAAGGAAGAGGGCCCGCGGGCCGATACAGCAAGTACACATTGCTGACAGCTCCCCGCGAGCGCATCCTCGCCGAATGCATCAACTTTTATTTCAAGCAGGGCAGGGTGAGGTTCCCCAAACCTTCTGCACCCAAACCCCACACTGACAAATCCAAGTACTGCAGGTTCTACAGAAGCCATGGGCACGTGACTGAAGACTGTGTCCACTTGAAGGACACAATAGAAATTTTGATCCAAGAGGGCCATCTCAAACAATACACCAGGAAGAACGAAGCTTTCAAACACAAAGAGCAAGAAAAAAAAAGACCCCGCGAGGACACTCCCCCCGACGACTCTTCTTATCAAATGGCTCTATGCGTATCACAACCAGAGGACTTCATCTTCCCCGATTCGCCACCAGAAGGGCGGATCACCGCTCTCAGTCCCTGGGAAGACTTCCCAACCGCCCTTGTCATATCGGGGGGAGGGATGAACGGCGAAAGCGCTTCCCTTTAGGTAAAACGTAAGTTCGACGAACTCCTGCTGACTGCGCCCGAGCAAAAGGCAACATTGACAAAATACCGAGGCAAGTCCAATCCGATATCCTTTTTCCTAGAGGAGCTTCCTGGCGGTTCCCCCAACACGAGCATCCCGCTACTGATTAGGGACAAGATGGCTCACTTCGACGTCCGACGCATCCTGGTCGACCAAGGCAGTTCGGTGGACATCATGTACGTCCACCTTTTCAAAACCCTAAAGTTGGACAAAACCAACCTATCTCCCTACGTCGGATCCGACCTCCAAGTGTTCAACGGGGCCACAACAAAGCCGTGGGGTTACGTCGAGCTCCTCGTCACCTTCAGAGAGCAAGATACGGCCAGAGAAATCAAGATCCAGTTCCTGGTCATAGAATTCCCCTCTCTTTACAACTGTATACTCGGTCGCCCGACTCTAGCTGAGCTGACAACGGTCCAATCCACCGTTCACCTGAAGATAAAGTATTACACCAAACTGGGCCGCGTGGTCATAATCCACTGTGACATCGAGGCCACCCGAAGGTGTTACGATGCCGCAGTAAAAGGACAGGCCACAATCAACATAAATAATAACAAGAAGCCCAGGGTCGAAGAGCCTCCCCCCCAGGGAATCAACGCCATCGACCTCGATTTCCGTATCGGCGAGGACGGAGCTGAAGAACAGAGACCCGTCGAGGGACAGGCTCCCACTCACCCATTCCGCCCAGTCCCAGACAGAGAGTTCGAACTCGTTCCGCTGGGCGATGACCCCGACAGGGCGGTGAGGATAGGCACGGGCCTGCCCGAGGAAACAAGGAAGCAGCTCGCGATATGCCTCAGGGAGAACGCTGACGTCTTCGCATGGAACGCCGCAAAGATGCCCGCCCTTCGTGAACGTGTTCTGAAGCTGGCAAACCAGGCTAGGGCCCCGGATAGGGTCTCTAAAAAGAAGAAGAAAGTGACACCCCGAGTTCAGGAGGTGGCTGCTGACCTCGGGGAAGGTACCTCTAATACTGCTAGCCCGGTGTCCACTTCTCTTTAGCCCGCTCAACAAACCTCCCTGATCCAGATACGGGATAGCCCCCCTCCTTCCACCTCTCCTTTGCTCAAACGGAAGCGTCTAGATGGGACTCTTGCCCGGTCTGCTGCAGTGGGGGGCAATGATTCTGACGCCCCTGGGAGTTATCTGCTGCCTCCCTGCTATTTGGAGTGGGAATTTTTTAAGGCCGAAGGTTCTGTCGTGGTGGTGGCGCCCGAGGAAAAGGCCATCCTGAGTCAGGATGCGGATGCCCGGCGAAGAGACCTGGTTGGGGATCTGGCCGCTGTTATCCGGGTGATGGAGACTGCAATGGTCTTGTCCGAGACTGCTGTTTCCACGACTTCTTTGGAGGATGCTCTTCTGACTGCCTGCACTGAGAAGGATAGATTGTCTAAGGATCTATCTGACTACAAGGAGGAGCATCATTTGCAGGAGGGGCTGAAGAAGGAGCTGGAGGAATTGAAGCTTGAGCGAGACACACTGAAGGCGGAGAAGGAAAGCCTGGAGGACCAAGCTTCGGGGCATAAGAAGGTGGCCGAAGAAAACGTGCAGCTCCGTGCTCAGATGTCTCTGCTCGAGGGTACAATCCGCCCTCGGGAGGATGAGACTGAGGAGGAGCTTTCCCTCCGTACCCGGGGAGAGTTGGTCAGACATATCCGCACTCTCAACAAAGACCTGGTGGTAATGTTCAAGTAGGGATTCGACAACGCCACCGAGCAGCTGAAGGTGTTGAATCCCGGGTTGGTGACGGAGGGGTCGGCCCACAACTACTGTTGTGCACAATTGCTGGAAGGCCCTCCTCATCAGGTAAGATCAATTATTATACCGACTGGCCAAGATCCCCGCCCACAGACTGTCTTTGATGGTTATGAGTTTCCACACCCATTTTGTTATCAACACAGTGTTAAACAACCAAATGTTCTTTATGCCAAGGCCACCGTATTCTTTGGCCTTACAAACCTCTTCCCATTCAATCAAATTTATACTCTTTTTTACACATTGATTTGTTCCTTAGTTCTTTAAACTCATTTATTAAATATTATTGAACCTAATTTTTGACCCTATAATTTTTCGCATTTCATCTGCATGGTGCATACAAACAAGATCACGCACTGGTTCGTTTATCCTTTTCAGTTGTAGGTTTATACCTCATAGGGAATCACCGTGTTTTTATTTGCTTTTATTTGTTTTTTTTACTAATCTCTAACCAAAATACCAAAATATATTGCAATTTGCTTATTCTTCTTTTCTCTTTGTTGCAGGTTTTCAAAAACGAGGCAGTGTTTTCAGATCAAATGTGGTTGATTAGTTATGGTTTGCTTCAGATGGAAGTTTGACCTAATCTTGGTCAAACTATCAAGTGATTGTTTCAACTGCAAGTTATTTGTGCCAATACCTAATTTCTCAGACGGTGCGTATTCAAAGTCAAGTTGTGTTGTGCGGTATTCTTCAAATGATAGGTTCAAGTGAATTTTGAAGTGATTCAAAACTTTTGATCAAAGGCTCAGAGGATGATTTATTCAGATCATTGTTTTTTTAACCACGAATTGTTCAGTAATCAGTGGTTTTTGTGGAAGCAGTGCAAATTTGGTTTTGAGTTGAAAATCGAAGTTTGTGGCAGTGTGCATGATGGTGGTGGTGATTGATTCATACCCATTCTAAACCATTTCCATTATTTCACATCCAATTATTTTTTCCAAATTTAATTCATTAACCATTTTTTTATTACCCAATTATTTTCCTTCCATTTCCGTTTTTTACACCTATTTCATATATGTCGCTCCAGGGATTTTCATCCTAGTACAAACGTGAAAGTGGCGCGGAAAAGGTAGAGTCGCCAACCAGGCATTTTTATCCCGAAGGAAGGGGAAAGGTAATGTTGCACAAACCTGAGGAAGATGGAAAGGACGAGGCCTTGCGAACCAAAGATCTGGATTCGGGAGTCAGTTACGACCTAAGAAGGTATTAGCACCCCAGATCGTCTGCCGTACCCGACAGGATCCACACTTCTTTGTTCGCTTCAAAGGGTGAGAAATAAGATGTTGCTGAATAAAACTGCTGACTGGAATAGAAAGCGGGAAATGGAAAAGAGATCGAAAAGAAAGGGGGAAATGTAGGGAAAATAAAGAATATGCTCGAACGGGCCCTACCCCGTTGCCTACGTACCTCATCGGGAAAATGAGGATCAAAGTCGTTGTAGTTCGTCTAACTAAGGCAGTAAATATTTGTGTTTTTTAGGATGACGTTGCAATAGTTCTAGCTTAGGTGTTACCGGCTCTGACTCTAGGGTGTTTACCGTATCGCTATTTGAACTGTCGAGACAAGTCGTAATCGTCCGTAAAGAGTATGAGATGAGAAGAGAAGACGCGATGTCTTTGTTTGTTGTCTTTTATAAGAAGTGTTTTGAGTTTATCGTTTGTGAAGGTAGCCCCATGATTAGACTTGTACTTCATGCTAGACAAGCCCACAATATTCCAAGAGGGAATGAATATGAGTGTCCCATGGAATAAGGCTATACACAAAAGGCTATTTCAATCCTTTATTAAATGTCTTTTGGATTTTGTTTAAAGATGAGAGAGAGACTCAAATGGCAAAAGGACAAAACTAAGGGGACTAAGACACAACCTTAAGTGGTTTATTCAAAATGGTGGTCCTAATGGTGAGTGAGGCTTTTCTAATCTTAAATAGCAAAAAGGAAAAGAAAGAAGAAAAAAGACACAACTTACTTCCTAAGGAAGTTAAGTTGGTCCTAGCCAAAGGGGAAATCTTACCAATCACAAGTATAGAGGTAAAAATCAAATTAAATGCATAAAGAAAATGCATAAAAAAATAAAATGATAAAGGGTAAGGAAACATACTTTTCCCTCCCTACAAAACAAAGATTAGTGTTGCATTTCATTAGAAATAATAAAGCAAACTCACACCAATTAAATCCTAATAAATCTAGGACTCAATCTAAACTCTATCTTAATCTTAAAAGAACTAAAAAAATGCTAAAACAAAAATTCAACACCTACTACAGCCCCTAAATGCACAAATAGCTACCAAACAAAAGTACAACACAAGACAACTTTTTACAGCCTACAATCAGCATATAAAGATAGGTTTAGAAAGTCACATACAGCATGAACAGTACACATTTTACAGCCACTATACAAAAAACAGCCATGAAACATGGGGCAAATTTGATTCTTTTCATTTATGTGCACAAAGTGAATGATAAACAACACATTAATGTCAATTAACATGGATCTGCATACATCACAAAATGAATTCAAACATGTGAACTTATTTACATCATTTATTATCATGCATTTATTTCTTAAAAGGACCAAAGATCAACACAAACACTCACACTTTTCATATTGCACAAATGAGCATTTTATCATGAAATTGAACAAGTATCACTACAAGCATCAATTATTACACATGCATAGCCTAAAAATAAGAATTTGAGCTCATGTTAAGATATGATCAATTAAGCACAAGGACATACATGAACATGTGAAGTATTTAATCAATTTTGGCAAAAAATCAACATGTAGCACTTAATCATTTAATCAATCCAACAAGCAAGGATCATAATCATGAAGCACAAATCAATTTTAAGTAAGCATTTGCCATGTGAAACAAGTGATTAAAGAATAGAAACACACATCAAAAATCAATCATAGAACATATGCATATTTAACACAAAACATGGAAAAGTGAACGAAATCATGTCGAAACGACTCGAAACAAATGAATCGGTTACTGGAAATAGACTTAAAAATTCCCTAAAATCAGTACCTATGCATACATGAACATTAGAAGCACAAAGAAGCAAGAACAAGCAAGCAAATAAGCTAAAAATCCAAAATCTAACAGCGTTAACCGGTTAACCAAATTGGTTAACCCGTTAACGGACCCCAGACAACACCAATCTGGCCAAAAATGCATGTGTTAACCGGTTAACCCAGAGCGTTAATCGGTTAACACTGAACAAAAAGTGAAAATTTGCTTTGAAATAAGTGCTTTTGGCCACAAACTTACTTCTAAACATCCCTAACACACATATAATCATGTTAACACGAATTTCTACTCAATTACGGCTTATTAACACATGCTAGAACCTATAATAAGCTACAACCTAGCTTCTAATCCATTAAAATTCACAAATCGCAAGCAAATTGTAACGAAAACGTAATCAACCACAAGTAATACGAAAAACGCTTAAAGAATGCCAAAATGGCGAGATGAAGAGAATAATTTAAAGGGCAAAGTGATTTAGATCACCAACCTACGAAGCAGAGAAGTGCTTCGGTAGATGTTGCAAGAATTGGAGCTTGATCGAAGAGAAATCCGAAGAATCCGCGAATACGCAAAATAAATGCGTTATTGATGCTTGAGAATTCTTGCACTTCCGATAAGTCAAAATCTCATAAAAAACAGTAGCTTCTTCTTCTACAATTCCTAAATCAATGGAGGTTGGAGGCTAAGCTGTAAGATTTTCAAGTTTCAATGTGAAACTTGAAGAGCTTCTTTGAAAAATACTGGTGAAAAGGGAAATGGAGGAAAAGTGAGAGAGAAAAGTGATTCTAGAAGTGAGAATTGTGAAATTATGAGAGAGTGAAAAGTTGGGACCCTTTTGCATTTAAGTGATTAATGGTTATATAGAGGCTAGGCTTAGAGCTAGGTTTGGGAATGGAGTTAGGTTTAGGAATGGAGTTAGGTTTGTAGTTAGTTAGGGTTAGGGTTGGAGAGTGAATATTCCTTGGAATACACTAGAAGGTTGTAGAACATGGTAGAAGCATCCAAGGGAAATGGAGTGGAATTGAAGTGGAAAAATAAGAGGGAAAAGAATGAAAGGAAATGTGGAAGGAAAATGGAGAAAGCAACCAAAATTTGAAGTTTTTATTCAAAATTTTCCCCCTTTTACCGGTTAACCAATGCGTTAACTGGTTAACGGTAAAAATGTGAATTCTTCCCTTTTTTTTGGTTGGTTAGCTCGGAAGTGGTTTGGATCATTTTTGGGATATTATTTTTCTCTTGAACTCCAATGTTAGGCAAGCCTCGATCGACCACACCTCATGCGCATGCAAAGGATGATGATTTATTTATTTATTTATTTTTCAAAATGCGACGCAATGATATGCGGAATGATGCAGGAATGAAGCGTACACTGCTTGAGGTTGATAATAAAAAATAAGAGGGAAAATTTTGGGGTGTTACAGCTGCCCCTATTCAATCACTGTAGACTTGAATGGATGATAGCAGTCACTTTCAAACGTTTGAAGTATGCAGGGATTGAATACTAAAAACAACCGGAAAATTTGCACTCGGTGGAAGAAGAATAGGGGAATAAACCCAACCATCTGAACTCTGCTTGGGGAGAATCTTGATGTGAAGAATAGTGAACTGGTGAATGTTTTGGAATAACCTCGGGAGATTGCTGATTTGCCACGCTACGTGGGTCACTGCTCGCTACGGGAGAGTTTTATTTCTGCCACACTACGGGGCGCTCCGCTCACTATGGGAAACTTTTGATACCTTGTGTCGCTCCCACCAAATGACACCTGGTCTGGAGGGGTACAGACGCGAACGGTTGGCGAGAGAGAGAACATGAAGATGAACTGAAAAGAGTTGCTAGCTAGGCATTTTTATCCCGAAGGAAAGGTAATGCTGCATAAAACTGGGAAAAGATGGATAAGACGGTTGCGAACCAGAGAAACTGAGAAAGGGGGTTGGTTACAACCTGGGAAGGTATTAGAACCCAGATTGTCCGTCGTACTCGACGGGATCCACGCTTGAAAGATTTGTGCTTAAAGGGGTAGTGTCAGTGCTATTTTGTGTGCAAAAGCTGGAAAAGAGTGCAAGTGTCAGTGCAAAAGAAGATGTGAAGTGAAACAAATGAGTGTCAGGGTAAGGAAAGAGTGCAAAGCTCAAGACTATGAGGCTTAAAGAAATAATACTGGAAGAGGGGGAATATGCAGGGACTTTTGTTCGATAACAGTTAAGTTATGCCTACGTATCCTCTCGTGCAATGAGGAAGTCAGAACACCGTAGTTCGACTCAAAGAGACTGAAAGATAAATTGACTGATGAACTGCTTACTTGTCTATGCTCAAGTGTAAGACCTGTCTGGCTCAGGTGCAAACTGTCTTGCATTAGACGGAAGAAGCAAGTTCTCGTTTGTGAGTGAAAGAGGTGAGAAAAGAATCCCGAAGGAGACGATTATTGTTTGTTTTTGGGTTTTCAATCTTTTATTGCCTTTTGTGTTTGTCAAAGTAAAATGAGCTTAAGCCTAAATCAAGGGTTAGTAAACTCATCACATCCTCCCTCTGATTAGGGGTAATGAGAATACCTTAAGTGTGAAGTAAGCACCTCACACTTAATCACCATGATGTAGGATTAAGATCATTAACCTACTTGCAATTATTTAGATGTTTTTGAAGTTTTTGTTTAGTGTTAAGTAATGAGTTTAAGCCATAATCAAGGATTTAAGGGACCCATTACACTATCCTAATAGAAGGATAATAGATGAGAACATTTAAGCTGAGGAAGGCTCCTCAACTTAATCCATGATTAGGGATTAATCTCATGACAAAACAAAGCCTTTATTAAAGTGGATTTTAGTTAATGGTAAGATTGAGAAGTGAATTTTATGGTTTGTAAGGCAACTTGAGGGGGACTTGTCCATTAACACTAGGGTTAGTCCTTCTTAACCAATTAAGGAAGAATTAGAACCCTAATGCAAGGCCCAAGTTACAAGCTTGATGTCTTAGTGATTATTAAAGTGGATTGATTAAAGGAATTAAACACATTAAGGGTTTAACACTTAGGATTAAAGTTATACACTCCATCCTAATAGAATGATGCAGGCATAAGCTTAATCACAAAGCCTTAAAACCTTTAAGGTTTAGACCTTGGTTAAGAGATGAAGAGAGAAGACACAAAAGATGACACAAAGGTAAACTAATTGGGGACTAATCAAACCCTAATTGTTATCATGCTTGGGTATTCCTAGGGTTTATGAGGCTTGCAAGAGATCTTCAAGAAAAGGCACCAAAGAAGAAGCAGGATGAAAGGAAGAGAAGCAAAAGAAACAAGTCAACTTACTTCACTTAAGAAGATAAGTTGCTTGAAGAAAGAAGGTGAAGAAGGAATATGAATGAGCAAGCTCACTCTAATACACAAGTAAAATGCAACAATGAATGAATAAGAGAGATGAGAAGAGATTGTGAGAAGTGAAGGCAAATTCACTTCTCAAAGTAACTTACCACCTGAAAAGTTAGCAAAAGGAAAAGAAAATGAAATGAAGATGAAATGAATGCAAGGATGCAAAACAAAACCAGAAGCATATTCATGATTCAAATGATACTAAGAGATGATGCAAATGTATGTCATGAGATGTGAATGATCATACAAGGGATGAGAATGCAAGTGAAGCATAAAGGAAGCATGAAAGTTCATGAATGCACATGGAATGTAATGAATGCATAACATGGAAAATGGATGATGCAATGATCAAACATGGTTCTAATGTGTACTAAGATGTCTTATATGTCATGTGGATGCAAGAGATGTCATGGCAAGTTCATGGATGCAAGCATATGCAAGATGAATGCAAGTGAAGATGAGAAATTAGGGTTATATGAACATGTGAGATGAAAAACTCAAAAATAGAAGCAAGTCATAAGATAAAAAATTGAAAATGCACTCAAAAGAACCCTAAACCTATACTAGTCTACCATCCAAAGGGGGAGGTCAGAAGCTAAACCTAAAGGGACTTGTGAATTTCCTAAGTTTCTAGGGTTTTAAGGGTGATCCTCAAGGTAAAATGCTAAACAAATTGAAAATGAAAGATAAAAATGAAACAAAAATGTTTTTAGAAACTAGAAGTCATACATAGAACAATGCAAAAAGAATCATTCACAAACTCAACTTGGTTTAAAAGTTATGAATTTTTGAAGTTAGGGTTAGAAAATGAACAATTTAAGAACCCTAATTCAAATGAAAAAATATCAAAGCATGATCAAAACCAAAAAGAAATTTGTGTGGTAAGTTTGTAAATGCTTCTAAATGTTTAAGAATGATCTCTGATTTTTTGTGTGATTTTTAAGTACTTAAATGTATTTTTAATTAATTAAAATCAATTAACTAATTAAAAATAACATTTAAATGATTTAAAAATATTTTTTTAATGCAAAAAATAAAAATAAAAATATTTTTGGGTTCTGAAAATTAATAAAAGGTTTTGATAAAAACTTTCTGAATTTTTTTAATGTTATTTACTATTTTTAAAAATTCGTACAAATTAAATAAGAAAAAAATGAAATAAAAATGAAATAAATTGAAAGTATGAAGGATGGATGGCTTGGATTGGTTCTGGGCTTTGAAATGGTTGACTGGCGCGTTATCCTACGGCCCAGATTCAAACTTCATTAAACTAAATTAATTAATTGAATAAACCTAATTAATAACTAATGATTCAATCTGGTCCACACATGCACGCGGAAAAGCTTGATCTAACGGCCCAAATTAAAAAAGTGCCCTAACCCTAATTAATTAAATTAATTACTCTCAGGTGGCCGGAAATGACCTCCGGTCATCTTCTCCGGCCACACCTCCCCTGAAAATTCTCTATCTCACTCCCTAGGCTATAAAATCATGCCAAAATCTCCAGAACTCATCCTCTAACATCAAATAACAAGAATCCAACATCATAAACAATTTATTTCACTCACACAAAGAGAATCGAAGAAGAACAAGTTTAGGGCAAAAGTTTCAGAGCAACATAAAATGCTTGTTTCTGGCTCATTCTTAAAAAGAAACACATCTCCATGATCAGGGCAACACATAGAACAATATTCTAACAAGAAAACGAGGTTCTGGAAAAATTGTTCATCATGTTACCTGAGGTTGAGCTTTTCGAATTCTGGGCTTTCTGGCCTTCTTCCTTGTGCTTTTCCACTCCACTCCTTGATGCTTCTGGTAAGCTTGAAACAAATTTGTATGAAGTGTTTTGAAGGTTTCAGTTCAGAGGTGGTGAAAATCGTATTTTGGTTTGAGGTGGTTTCAGGCTGTTTTGATGGGTGGGAAATGATCAGTGATGAATTTGGAGATGAATGGTGGAAGAAATTTTGAGAATGGGTGGCTGAGTTGTGAGATTCAATAGAAAATGCAAGAGGGAGAGTTTTTGTGAACTATGGCAATGTTGTGGTTTCAGGCTTAGTTCTTATGTGTTATGAGTTTCATTTTGTCCACATATCAAGCTGTGATAGGTCTGTGGAGTTGGTGTGGGCTATGCTGAAGTGTATGGCCTTCTTGCAAAAAAGTCAACAAAGTTGTACTTTGAGGTATGGGCTGGTTCAGGCCAAGGACAAAGGGGTGTCTGGTGCAGTAAGATTCAAGGAGGTCCATGGAAATCTCTTTGAGGCAAATCAGCAAGTTGTGACAAAGTTGTGGGAGGTTTTGCGAATTTGTGAACCTTTGGCCCTTTTGAAATTTCTTTAGGTGCAAGTCATGAAATTTGGAAATTCTTGGGCCAATTCTGAGTTTTAGGCAATGTTTTATGTTTGTATGGTGATTAGAAGTCAATTTGAAGTCACAAAATGGCTTGGCATGAGGTTTTTCAAAAATGCCTCTTTGGCATGAAACATGAAATTATGTGATTTTTGCCAACTTTGGAAAGCTATAACTTGAGTTCCATAATGAATTAGATCTTGTTCTTGTACTTTTTGAAAAGGGAATGATCCAATCTACAACTTTCATGACCAATAATTTTTCATTTGAAGCATTTTTGGTTGAGAAAGAGGAGGTTGAAAAACTTTCCCAAAATGGAAAGTTTACATTACAAGTCATTTCCATTTTTGGCAACTTTTGGTTTAGCTCACGTTTCTTCCAATTTGTGAACTTCTAAACACTTAATTGATCAAATAAAGACCATATAACTTCAATTTGATGAAAAATCCACTTTGGTTCCATGTTTGGGGGCCTCAGATGCCCTAATTTGGCTCTGACTTGCTCAGGAAGTTACCCAGTGATCAGATGACTTCCACAATGAATTTTTCCATCAAACTTGGTATGTATGATCCTTATAACATATTGAGACTAATAGAAACAAGAATGACCAAAAAAATGGAGTTATGGCCTCTGAAACCAAAACCATAATTTCAGGTCATCTGTGCAGTTAATCCTGGCTCTACGTCCATGCTTTGCAAGTTCTTGTGATTTTTTGGCTTCCTTGATCTTTGGAGGATAAAATATGATGATTGAACATACATGGAACCTCTTGAGATGATTGAAGACCTTTGGAGTGGCTCAGATGGCTCATGGATTGCTCAGATTACAAACCCTTGATGCAGATGACTTTGAGCCAATGCAGTGAAGCAAAAATGCAATATGAGATGATATGATTGAACAAATGCAAATGAAAAGATCACAAGCCATGGTGTGAACTTAGTGAGGGAAAATTTGGGGTGTTTACAACTGCCCCTATTCAAGCATGAGTTAGCTGTGCAGGATGTAAGCGATGGGCTTAACAGACGAACAAGATAACTTGTGGTTGAATACCAAAGACAGTCCAAAATTTGCACTCACTAGGTGAAGAAGAAAAGGGATATAGATTGTAAAAGGTAGTAAAGTATGATTATAAAGTGCGGGCGATGGAGGACGACTGCTGGGGATAAAGCAATGATGGGTACGACCGACATGCTGGGGAAGTAAAGGGATCTGGATGGGGACGGCCATCAGTTTAAAGAAATAAATGATAATGGACGGTCATCAAAAGGTGAAGGACGATCACCTGGCAGGGGATGGCTGCTCTGTTGGGGATAAGGATGAGGGACGGTCATCCAGGGTGAAGGACGATCACCTAGCAGGGTACGACTTCCGAAACTATCATGACATAGGACGAATGTCGGATAGAAAAGGTCGACGATGGGGACGGCCATCAGATAAGCATGATGAAGGAAGATCATCAAGGGGTGAAGGACGATCACCTAGCAGGGTACGGCTGCTCTCGGGGTTTATCATGACATAGGACGAATGTCAGATAACAAAGATCAACGATGGGGACGGCCATCAGATAAAATGATGAAGGATGATCATCAAAAAAGGTGAAGGACGATCACCTAGCAGGGGACGACTGCTAAATATCACGACATAGGACGAATGTCAGATAGAAAAGGGTTCCAATAATGGAGACTCCGTTGGGGGAAAGATGAGGGTCAGTCATCTAAGGGTGAAGGACGATCACCTGGCAGGGTACGGCTACCGAAAGTATCATGACATAGGACAAATGTCAGATAGAAAAGAAATTTTGCTGGGAACTGGGGAATGGTAAACACGGACGAGTGCTTACATCCAAGAAACGGAAGGTATAAGTGTTTGATGCTGTGTATAGATTAAAGATGCGGACGAGCATCCTTAAGACCATGATACAGACGAGTATCGGTAGAAACAAACGATGATGCATGTTCAGAGATGATGATACGGACGAGTACCAACTGGTTAACAAGGAACACAGACAAGTGTTGAATCTGAGGGGAAATAAGTGGTGTATACAAGATACGGACGAGTATCTGTATGAGTAAAAAAACAAGCATAAGTGAGACACATATGAGTTTTCAACTTGCTGGGGAAAGTATGACACGGACGAGTATCATAAGAGAGAGTGTATAAGTTAAGAACTTATAAGTGTAAAAGATATCTGGTGATCTGTGGGGATAGGATGACACGGACGGGTGTCAACGAGAGTGTATAATAATAAGTGTTTGGTTTGCAACAAGTGTTTGGGCAACCATGCTGGGGGAAAGGTGACACGGACGAGTGTCAATAGAGTGTATATAGATATCTGTTTGTGGCTTATATCTGCAGGGGAATGATACGACACGGACGGGTGTCGAAGAGAGTATATATTAACATGTATTTGTGAGTGCAAAGGGGACACTTTGGCTTTCTGTTGGGACTGAGAGCCTTTATATACATTGCTGACGGAATGTTGGTATACACAAGTGACTGATTCAAAACATGACTTGTGATTATGCAATATGTTTGATTTTTGCCGTAATGCTCCGTTTTTAGACGGAATGCTACGCTGTGAGGTGATTTATGATGCAAATGCTATGATTATGCAAAAGAGAAGCCGATCCGGGATTCAGATCCCGCTGCTGTGGAGATCTCCAACCAATCTTGCAAGGATATCCCAACTGGGGATGAGATCATTGGTAGATCTAATATATAGCTTTGCTTGGGGAGATAGGTCATTGATAGACCTACTATAATGAGGAGCCCAGCTGGGGCTGTGGATGCTTTCATCACTTTGTTGTGCGGGAAATTCAGACATTGCTCTTCTGGGAGAGGCTGGAGCTCTGTAGGGAGATGGTTCCCTGTCTAGCACTCGGCTTGGGGAGGAAAAGATCTCTGAACGATCTTCCTAGAGATTTCTGTGGATCCTGCTGAGGATGAGGATGCTTGATAACTCAACTAGGGATATGAGCATCTTCTGGTGCTGCTCTAAACGATGTGCTAGAGAAGTGATGCCTGACAACCCTGATGGGGAGAGAGCATTTCCGATGCTATTTGGAAGATGTGCTGAGGAAATAATGATTTGGCAGCTTGCTGGGGAGAACCTTTCATGCCCCATGTTGCGCTCTGAATACCTGCGATCCTGTTATGACAAAGAAACACACAAGTTTCCCAAGGTATCCCTTACCGGATTCCGTCATGGGAATTTAGACACTCACGAGAGCAAATTATATATTTCCTGCAAGCATGTGATTAGAAGGGCACATATGTTTTTATGCAACCATTATATCAAGGATATCGGACATTTTGCAAATGAAATAAAATGTACAAGACGGAGTATGACTGAAAATTATGGTTTTATTAATTTGTGTGCCCTGAAATGGCAAGTACAGTCAAAGAAACAGATCCCCTGAAATGAGGAGATTGTTACAAATTGAGAAAAACGAAAGTGCTGGCAATGTTGACGACGCTTTAGTGAGCTTCCCTCTGCTATGACCCGTATGACTTTGACGTTCTTCTCATCTTGCTTTCTGAAGAAGGCTGATTCTAACTGATGCTTTGACCCATCGAAGCTTGCCCTGTTGTAAGTGATACAGACGAATTCAGAATACAGTTGTTCGCTTATTCCCTTATTTTGCGTGGATCGCCCTTTCGGGTTTTCAATCCACCGGGATACCCATTTTTGCCTGAGCTGTCCAATGCGGCTTTTCAACTCAGCGGGTGTACATTTTTTATTATTTCCCCTTATTTTTTCCCGAGTCTTTATTCTGTTTTTGACTCGCTGGGATGTGTCGCTCCCGATAAATGGGACTGGCCCAGATAAAGGTACAGACGCGAACGGTCGGCGAAAAGAACAATGAGAACACACAGCCGTGAACTCACTGGAGATGAATAGAGTCGCCAGCTAGGCATTTTTATCCCGGAGGAAAGGCAATGCTGCATAGGCCTAGAAAGAGATGGATAAGACGGTTGCGAACCAGAGAGACTGAGAAAGGGGGTTGGTTACAACCTGGGAAGGTATTAGCACCCAGATTGTCCGTCGTACTCGACGGGATCCACGCTTAAAAGATTTGTGTTTTAAAGGGGTAGTGTCAGTGCAATCTGTGTGTAAAATAGCTAGAAAAGAATGTACAGGTGTCAGTGAAGTGTGATATATACAGTGTCAGTGTAAGGACAAAAGTGAGATGCTCAAGATCATGAGGCTAAGAGAATGAAGCTAGAAAGAGGGGGAATGTACAGAGACTTTTGTTCGATAACTGTTAAGTTATGCCTACGTATCCTCTCGTGCAATGAGGAAGTCAGAACACCGTAGTTCGACCCAAAGAGACTGAAAGATGAATTGACTGATGAACTGCTTGCTTGTCAATGCTCAAGTGTATAATCTGTCTGGCACAGATGCTACTGTCTTGCATTGGACGGAAGAAGCAAGTTCTCGTTTATGAGTGAAGGTGATGAGAAAAGAATCCCGAAGGAGACGATTATTGTTTGTTTTTGAGTTTTCAGTCTTTTATTGCTTTTGAAAGTTTCTCATAAGTTAATGAGCTTAAGTCTAAACCAATGGATTTGGTAAACTCACCACATCTTCCCTCTGATTAAGGGTAATGAGAATACCTTAAGTGTGAAGTCAGATTCTCACACTTAATCACCATGGTGTAGGATTAAGATCATTAACCTACTTGTGATTATTTAGATGTTTTTGATGTTTTTGTTTAGTGTTAAGTAATGAGATTAAGCCATAATCAAGGATTAAACAGACTCATTACACCATCCTAATAGAAGGATAATAGATGAGAATGTTTAAGCTGAGGAAAGCTCCTCAACTTAATCCATGATTAGGGATTAAACTCATGACAAAACAAGCCTTTGATTAAGTGGATTTTATTTAATGATATGATGATGAAGTGAATTTTATGATTTGTAAGACAACTTGAGGGGGACTTGTCCATTAACACTAGGGTTAGTCCTTCTTAACCAATTAAGGAAGAATTAGAACCCTAATGCAAGGCCCAAGTTACAAGTGTGATGTCTTGATGATTATTATGTGGATTGATTAAGAGATTTAAACACATTAAGGGTTTAACACTTAGGATTAAAGTTATACACTCCATCCTAAGAGAAGGATGCAGGCATAAGCTTAATCACGAAGCCTTAAAGCCTTTAGGGTTTAGTCCCTGATTATGAGATGAGAAGAGAAGACTCAAAAGAGACACAAAGGTAAAACTAAGAGGGGAGACTAATCAAAACCCTAATCATTGTCATGCTTGGTTGTCCCTAAGGTTTGTGAGGTTCACAAGAATAATCTTCAAAGAGAACCACCAGGATGCAGATGAACAGGACCAAGAGAAGCAAAGTGACTTGCTTCATTCAAGAAGTCAAATCACTTGAAGGAAGAAAGTGGGAAGAAGAAGAATGAGCAAGCTCAAACTCAAACACAAACAAAAATGCAGCAATGGATGCAAGAGAGATGAAAAGAAAAGTTATGAGAAGTGAAGGCAAATTCACTTCTCAAGTCACTTACCACCTGAAAAGGTTAGAAAAGAAATCAATGCAATGCCAAATGATGATAAACAAAACCAGAAGCATGTACATGATGATAATGATGTTATGAGATGCTACAAGCATGAGGCAAGGCATGGAAATGTTCATACAAGCTTATGGATGCATATGAAGCAAGCTAGGAACCAAAAACATACATGAAAAGTCATGAAGTGCAAATGGCATACAAACATGGAAAATGCAAGATGCAATGATCAAACATGCTCACAATATGTCTTATGATGTCAAATGAATCAAATGGAAGCATGGAATGGCATGGCAAGTCATGTTATGCAAGAGAATGCAAGATGGATGCAAATGAAAGCCCAAATTAGGGTTTATGGATCAAACAACAAACAAAACCCAAAACAGAAGCAAACCCTAGGATAAAAAATGGAAAATACCACTCAAAGAAGCCCTAACCCTATACTAAACCAAGGTCCAAAGGGGAGATCTCAACTCTCAACCAATCTCAAGTTATGAATTTTACAAATTATTAGGGTTTTTAGGGCTCCTAAACAAAAGAAATGTCAAACAATTTGGAAATGCTAGATCAAATCATGGCCATTTAATCCTAGAAACTACATGCTAAACACAATGCAATGCAAGAAGAATCAATGTCCAACTCTTCATGAATAGGCAGAAATGAATTTTTGAACTTTGGATCAAATTAATGCATAAAAATGATTTTTATTCAATGAGAAATTCTTAAAATGCATCAAGATCAAAAAAGAAATTTGGTTTGAAGGTTGGACAATGTTTCTAAATGTCTTAGGACATTTCATGAATTTTTTGGTGATTTTTAAATACCTAAAAGTATTTTTAATTAATTAATTTCCATTAATCAATTAAAAATAATCTTTTAAATATTTAAAAATGCTTTTTTAATGATAAAAATAAAAATAAAAATGTTTTTGTGTCATGAAAATTGATAAAACTCAGGAGAAAAAGTTTCATAATTTTTAAGACATTTTTGCTATTTTAAATTAATTATGCAAAACAAATGAAAAGAAAATGAAAATAAATGAATTTAAAATGAATTAATGAGAAGTAATCAGATCCAACGTGCCAGATTCAAAGTTACACGCGCGGGAGTTGACTGCGCGCCACATCTCACGGCCAGGATTCAAATTTCGCTAATCAATGCTTAAACCCTAACCCTGCCGTTAATCACTTTCAGATGACCGGAACAGTGTTCCGGTCATCTTCTCCGTTCACCTCAAAATGCAATCTCTCTCCCCAGGCCATTTTAGAAGCTCTAACTCTCCAGAAATCATCTACTAACTATCCTAAGCACGAATCCAGCATCAAATCATGTTTAAACTCACACACAAACAAGAATCGAAGCAAATAAATTTCTAGGTCAAACTTTCAGAACACCATAACATACTCATTTCTTGCTCATTTCAAAAAGTAAATAGATCACAATGATCAGTGCAACATACAAAACAAGATTCTAACAAGAAAATGGAGTTCTGGAAAAAAAAGTTCATGGAGTCACCTGAGATGGAGCTTTTGATTCAAGGGCTTTCTGGATGGTTCTTTGGCTCAAACAGGTCCCAATGATCCCCCTTTGAAGCTTTGCACACTTGGTTGGAGTTTAAACAGCCTCTTGAGTGAGTTTGCAGAAGCTCTGACCAAGGGAATGTGAAAATCGTATTTGAGTTATGGAGGGTTTCAGGCCAAAGTAGTGGGTGGTTTCTGGTCAGGGGAGCAAGGTGAGTTGATGTGTGAAATTTGTTTGAGTGTTTATGGCTTGTAGAAGCAGATTCAAAAGCTTTTGCTTTATGGAGTGAAAATGGTGAAATGGAGTTATGGCTTGTTTCAGGCCTGGTTCTTTGTTGGTTTAGGCTTAGTGGAACATGGTGAAGTGATTTGTGAAAATGGTTTGAATGTTTGAAGTTTGTGGAGGCAGATTCGAAAGGTTTTGCACAAGGGTGTGTTTTTGTGAATGTGGTTGTGTGTAGTGTTTCAGCCTGGCCTGGTGTATGAAATGGCTTGCCTTTGCTTTGCATAAAGGACTCCTATTGGTCAGATGATGTGACCTGCCCTTTATTGATTGGTATGGCCACTTTTGCAATTTGTCAACTCTTGTGTAAGAGAAAGTATGGGCAGCTTCTAGGCTAGTACATGGGCTGTGTAATGCGCAGCAAAATGAAGGGAAAGGGCTAGCTTGGTTCAAGGGCCAATGCAGCAAGTGGGGAAGTGATCATGATGATTTTGCAAGTTGTTGCTTTATGGTTCACATGTGATTTCCTTATCCCACAAGCCATAATACATGAGCATTCTTGGTCAAATTCTGATTTTTATGACTTATAGAATGTTTGTGTCATGGTTTGAAATGAACTAGAGGTTACAAAAGGCATTGGTTCATGGTTTTGCAAAATTCTCATTTGAGGCATGCCTTGAAAATCAATGATTTTAGCCAACTTTGTCACACCATAACTTTTGATCCAAGAAGAGTTTGGTCATGTTCTTGTACTTTTTGAAAAGGGAAAAATGTGATCTACAACTTTCATGACCAAAGTTTTTCCATTTGAAGCATTTTTGGATCAAGAATCAAGGCTTGAAAAATGACCTAAAATGAAGCATTCTTGAAAAGTCAACTATGCCCAAAAAGTCAACATTTGCAAAAACTCCAAATTCTTGATTTTTGTGGACTTCAACCTTCTTCCATGATCAAATAAAGATCATATACACTCAAAATGATGAAGATCACCCATTGGTTGGGTCATTGGGGGCCTCAGATGCCCTGATTTTGCACTGACTTGTCCAGAAAGTCAACTCTTGATCAGATGACTTCCCCATGGAATTTATTCATGAAAATTGATATACATACTCCCTATACCATATAGAGACCAATGGAAACAAGAATGACCAAAAAATTTGGGGTTATGGCCTCTGAAACCAAAACCCTAATTTTAGGTCAACTGTGCAGTCTAGCCTGACTCTGCATCCATTCAAACCCTAGTTCTTGTGATTCTTTTGAAATCTTGACCTTGAGAGGATGTAATATGATAGATGAACACACATGGATCCCCTTGAAGTGATTGTTGACTTTTGGAATGGCTCAAGAAGCTCTGGGATGGCTTAGATCACAAACCCTAGATGCAGATGACTTAGAATCTATGTAGTGAATCAAAAATGAGATATGAGATGATATGTTTGTGTTTATGCATATGAGATGATCACAAGCCATGGTGTGAATGGGTGAGGGCAAATTTGGGGTGTTTACAGCTGCCCCTATTCAAACATGAGTTAGCTGTGCAGGTTGTAAGCAACGGCTTAACAGGCAAACAAGATAACTTGTGGTTGAATACCAAAGACAGTCCAAAATTTGCACTCACAGAAATGAAGAAGAAAAGGGATATAGATTGTAAAAGAAAGCAAAGTATATTGTAAAGTGTGGGCGACGGAGGACGACCGTCGAGCAGAGGACGACTGCTGGGTAAATAGCAATGACGGGGACGGCCGACATGCTGGGAAAGTGCTAAAAATAAAGCAATGACGGGGACGGCCGACATGCTGGGGATAAAAGGTAAAGCCAAGACGGGGACGGCCGACTAGCTGGGAACAGTAAGAAATTATGATGGGGACGACCATCAAGATAAAGTTGTAAGATTCTCTGGGAATTAATGAAACATGACGGGGACGGCCGTCAAGTTCATAAAGCAAGGTGACCGACGATGGGGACGGCCATCGGGCTAAAAGAAAAGGAAAAGGGAGCACGACGGGGACGGCCATCGGGTTAAAGAATAAATGAAATAAACAGATGATGGGGTACGGCCATCAAAGGTGAAGGACGATCACCTAGCAGGGGACGACTGCTCTGTTGGGTAATAAAGGAATTATGATGGGGACGGCCATCAAAGGTGGAGGACGACCACCTGGCAGGGTACGGCTGCCGAAAATATCAACGATGGGGACGGCCATCGGATAGAAAAGGTCAACGATGGGGACGGCCATCGGACGAGCATGATGGAGGACGACCATCAAGAAGTGGAGGACGACCACTCAGCAGGGTACGGCTGCTCTCGAGGTTTCTCATGACATAGGACGAATGCCAGATAACCAAAATCAACAATGGGGACGGCCATTGGATAAAATGATGAAGGACGATCATCAAAAGGTGGAGGACGACCACCTAACAGGGGACGGCTGCTAAACATCAACGATGGGGACGGCCATCGGATGAGCATGATGGAGGACGACCATCAAGAGGTGGAGGACGACCACCTAGCAGGGTACGGCTGCTCTCAGGGTTTTATCATAACACAGGACGAGTGTTAGATAAAAAAGGAAAAAAAGCTTACTTGGCGATCTACTGGGGAGAAGTAAACACGGACGGGTGTTTATATCCCAGAAACAAAAGGTATAAGTGTTTAAATGTTAGTGTATAGATTAAAGATGCGGACGAGCATCCTTAAGACTATGATACGGACGAGTATCAAGTAGAAACAAACTGACGCGTGTTCAGAGATGATGATACGGACGGGTATCAACTGGTTAACAGAGAACACGGACGAGTGTTGAATTCGAAAGAACCCTTCTGGGGAATAGTAGATACAGGCGAGTATCTATATTCAAGAAGACACAAGTGTTTGACACGGTGTATGGATTAAAGATGCGGACGAGCATCCTTAAGACTATGATACGGACGAGTATCATGTAGAAACTAACACTAGACGCAATGTTCTGAGATGATGGTACGGACGAGTACCAACTGGTTAACAAAGAACAAAGACTACTGTTGAATCTGTGGGTATATAACTGGTATATACAAGATACGGACGAGTATCTGTATAAGAGCGAGTGGTGTATAGATGAGTGTTTATCTGCTGGGGAGGGAGACACGGACGAGTGTCAAAAGGAGAAGAGTGTAATATAAACAAGTGTCTGATATACAAAGTCTAGACGACTGCGCTGGGGATACGACACGGACGGGTGCCAAGAAAGTGTATATAAGTATATGTGAGTGCAAAAAGGATGTCTTTGGCTTTCTGCTGGTGATTTGACACGGACGGGCGTCAGGAAGTATCTGTAGTACGGGTGATCTTGTTTGTAAAATATATTCAGGCAACTTTACTGGGGAGTGATGACACGGACGGGTGTCAAGAGGTGCATATACTGGTGTTTGTGATTTGTGAGGCAACTGCTTTTGCTGGTAACTCTGGTGGGGAATCTGGGAAGCATTCTGTATACTGCTGACGGGCTGAAAGCTTTTAACTCTGATGGGACGAAGTGTTGGCAACCTTATGCTTGTTGGAGAGGTTTTTACTGGAGGAAAAACGACTCTGTGTGAGGTATACTTCGTTTAACTGCTTTGAACATCTGCTGAGGATCTGATCATCCTGATCTGACTCCACTGGGGAGGATTTCTTCTTGCTCTGCTGGGGAAATCCCTTGGAAATGAGAATCCCGATGACTCTATGGGGAAAGATCATCTTTAGACTTGGCTAGGGAAGATTCTTGATCACACAATCCTGCTGAGGGGGGAATTCTGATAATCCTAACTTTGTGGGGATGCAAGGCCTTCAGCTGCCTGTTGGGAAAACTTCGCTGTGGACAGATAAGTCCGCTTGGGGATGAGAACGATTCAATTAGCCTTGAAGTTCTGTTGGGGATATCGTCTGTTCCAACTCAGCTGGGGATGTCAACCTTCATGGTTGCGAAAAAGATTTGGCAATGCTCTGCTGATGAGAGACTTTGCTGGAGAATTAGAGATCGAAATAAGCCAAATTAAACCCCATGTATAGCATGACGACTGTGTTGGGAAGATATGCCAATGAAAATTGGCTTTGACTGAATGCGAGTAACCAACTCCTCATGAAGGAATCTTGTCGGCTGAAAGAAGATCTTTATGCTCGAGGAAGAAATAAACTTCCAATGCCCTGCTGGTAAAATAAATACCAGACATTCCCTGAGAATTAACACAGTGCTTCAAACTTCTGAGCTCAACAAAAGCATTACTGATCATCCGGAGTGAACTATCATTCCCTTAACTCCTTAATTATACCATACTGCATCATCCATAAAAAGATCGTCTTCAGAGGATTTTACAGAAGACTTAGCATCCAGAATTGCCCCAGTGTCTTCAAACTCTCGCAGAAATTCAACAAGTCTTGAGATAACTGCCCCAGATTACGTCTTGAAACGATTCTTTGCCCCACATCAGAGCTAAAACAGAAACCATGCGGTATGAAGATGCAATGCAAATGATGCACAATGCAGACGTATGCTCATAACCAAAGATATGAAACAAGGATGGTTGGGCGCTAGGGCCAGGTTGATAGATATATATTTTTGGTTGCCAAGCAATTGGACTTTTGGAGGTGAATTACCAGACGAGAACTGGTTTATTAAAGATAGGCCAACGGACGAGAACTGATGGGCAAAGAATAAGTCGTCAGACGAGAACTGACTACTTAGGTTCATTGTCAAACGAGAATTGACTCTGAAAAAGAATGACTACCAGACGGGAACTGGCGTTCAACAGGTTAAATGAAAAGGTGACCAGACGAGAACTGGTTAAAAGATTCGCCCACCAGACGAGAACTGGTATTTGAAATTGGTTTGCCAGACGGGAACTGGACTCTGGGTTTGTCTGCTAGACGAGGACTAGACTCTGAAAAGTTTGATAAGTTGGGGTTACGAGGCCCTGGATGTGATCTGATGTTTCAGGGTTATGACCAATGCAAATGTGATGCATATGCTCTATATGCTCGAGCGGAGCGACATGAATAACGTATGCAAGTGATTTATGCAATGATTATGAAAGGCTATAAGAAATCCCGAGGATGGGGAAAAAGGTCATAGGTGACAAGGCTTCTGGTTGAGAAGGGTGACAAAGGCGACGGTGGATAGCACGATTTCCCGATACTCGTCTTGAACTCGAAGATCACTGATACAAATTGCTCTGTGTATCTAAAATTTGCCCCTGTTGGGCGAGTCTCTGAACAGACTGTTGCTGATTATCCAATTTCTAGAATAGAAAACTTGGATGTCCTCTCGAGGAGAGTTGCATCTAGTGAACTCTGGAAGTGTCCTGCCCCGGTATGAGCGTGAAAGCGACCTGACTCATTCTGACTGAGCATTGGAAGAATTGACCCTTAGTCAACGGAAACTCCGGGTGTCCTGCCCCTGCTTGGGAGATTCAACTTTGACCAACTGACTTTGAATGATGTTCCTCAATCAACTGATGCTTGGGAACTTGCTTTACCCTGACAGATACCTTGGTCGACAAAGCCACTGGATAACATGCCCCTGATTCATAGGCTGACAAGATGCTCTTGATTCTGGTCATCATTGTTGAATAATCAAGTTTTCCTCATGATTTCTCTTTGTAGGAATTTCCCTGGTGTCACAAACTAACTTGCAATTAAAACTGTACATTCACAAATGGTAATTTTAATGCAGTACACATGCAAGTTTTTTTGAAAATTTATTTATTTTGATGCTGTGACAGTGTGTGACAAATGGACGATTAGTCCAAACGTGGTGTTGAGTTAGTAAATCGTTAGGAGTCAGTTTACGCAACCTTGTCGTAGTATGCTTTCAGAACTGAACCTGATTCAATTAGGACTTTCAAGGGTTATGGCGTGGCCTGGTTCACGGTTTTTTTTTTTAGAAAGAAGGATTTATGGCTCAAAGTTTATTTGTGCCCACCCATTCTCCTTGATGTTCTTCGGTCCTATGTTCAGCTAATTCTCCCTAAGCGCTCGCTTCTCACAAGGGTTTTGTAATGATTGAGGAACCAATGACGTTGATGGTTTACGCACCAATGAGGTTTCTTGGAGTAACAGTCACCCATTCTGACTTTGTGTCTGGTCACACGACTTTGTTCTTTATGGAATATTTTTTTTCAGATTTTATATTCCCTAACTTTTGCCTGGACTGGTTCTCCTTTTTTGAATTTTTCGATTTTGAAGTCCAGCGGGATGCCCTAACTTTTGCCTAAGTCATATGTTTTCACACATTTTTTGACTTAGCGGGCTTTATTTCTCTCTTTTTTCTTTTGATTTTTGTTGAACAAATCGTGCGACACTGGCTTGTCATGACTTGCTGAAAGGGTTGACTGCCTCATTCCTTTGTTGGCGAGGGATAACCATTGTGGTTTCACGTCCCTTGACCTCTTGAGGTGTAACGAATAAAGGTAATGGATCCTCGGATGCACACTCCTTTGGAAATTTGAACGCTCGGTCAAATTGACTGATGACTACCCTGCCCCGGGTTGAATGTGAGGGTTTTTTTTGTTTAGAAAAGAAACTCCTACTTCAAGGCTCGAAGGGGTTGACGAGGGTCTATCTCCCTTATATCTCCGGTGTTTGGGAATTGAAACAATGCCTGTACATCGTCAGCAGGTTCTACCCTGAAAGCATACCTTGAACAATTATGGGTATTCAGTTGTCATCATCCTCCCTCAAACCTTCTAAACAACAGTGAAATAAATGGGAGGTATATGGATGCAAATTTTTTATTTTTCGTTTTTGATGCAAGGAAAGAAAAATGAGCGAATGCGACATAATTGATTCAAAAGTGCAAGATCACTACATTAACATTACCATTTAAAATAACAATGCTTAAAAGACAAGTAGCTGCTAACAGGAAAGAAACTACAATGCAAATGATAAAAGGATACAATGATCACCAACTCTGCTGACATACTGTTGTCTGAGCCACTGAAATCAAGATACGCTTCTTCTGAAGTCTTAGAACTCAATCAGGTGAAAGGTTGACGTGCAAAACCAAGATTCCTTCTGGAAAGGAGATGTGGCCCTTGTCGATCAATTGTTGTACTTTGGCCTGAAATGCTTTACAATCTTCAGTTGAATGCTCGATTGATCCACCATGATACCCACACTGCTCATGAGGATTGTACTCTGGAGGGTACGGCTCTGGCAACGGCTTGAGAGGCTTAGGAACCACCAAAGAGCTCTGAATTAGATGTGGCAAGAGTTCGTGGTATGCCATGGGAACTGGATGAAGAGGAGTGATCCTTCTTTCCAGATTGTTACGAGGCCTAGGCTGGCTCTGAAGTTGATTTTGAGGTCTTCGACCATGAGATTGCAGATTTGGACGAGGAGGAACCCAGGGTTTCTGACACGGTGCTCTGAGCATTGCCGAATGCCCGCAAGAGTAATCAGATTCAGGAACAGATGATCTTTGAGAAGATGTTGGTCTAGAATATTTGATATTTGCCATGATTGCATTGACGTCATCCCATTCTTCCTCTTGGGAGCTAACAACAGACCCACCTTCACTAGCTGAGATATTCGGAGAGTACTGGATCTTTCCACTTTTGAGCAGGCTCTCGATGCGCACTCCGACTATCATCAAATCAGAGAAGCTTGTCATCCCAATGCTACTCATTCTTTCCAAGTATGAACCCTGCAAGGTGCCCACGAACAGGTCAATTAATTATCTGTCTGAAAGTGGTGGTTGCACTTGGGCTGCCAATTCTCTCCACCGCTGTGCATATTCTCTGAAAGATTCACCACTCCTATGGGATAGGCTCTGCAAGTGCGTGCGATTGGGTGCCACATCCATATTGTACTGGTATTGCCTTACGAAAGCTCTGGATAAATCATTCCAAGATCGGATATGACTGCTTTCCAAATCCATGTACCAACTTAAAGATGCCCCACTTAAACTGTCCTGAAAACAGTGAATCATCAGCTTATCATTGCGGGCACGAGAAGTCATTTTTCTACAGAACATCACCAAATGACGCTTCGGGCAACTGACACCAGTGTACTTCTCAAACTTCGGAGTCTTGAAATCTGGAGGAATGACAAGACCAGGCACCAAATACAGGGTTAGAGCATCAAAACCGAAGGCATCAAGATCCGCTAAGGCTTTGATTCGCTCGTCCAACACACGAAATCTTTCATCAGGATCAATAACTTGAGGATCCTTAGTTTTCACAAGAGGGATTGCCCCTTGGAGGTCTGGCATAGGGAAGGCAAAACTCTGATAATCTGTAGAATGAGAAGAAGATGAAGGTCCACCTCGGACAGCAGATGGTTCAGGTATATTCTGATTCACGATCGGGGCCTGTGCAGGCTGAGCTTGAGCAAGATTGTTCACTTGTGGAAGATCTTCATCAGGAGAAAGACCATACAGAGGATTGGTCATTGAAGTGAAACCAGGTGGAAACTCAACATTCTGACGGTTGTTCTCTGACATAGCTACTGACAGCTTTCAAACTGACCCTTCTTAACTCTTGACACTGTTCAGTCTAGCTTCACACACTCTATCGTCTTCCAACAGTTACCACTTGTTCAAACTGAGTACCGGGAAATCAGCTGGCTGACCATGGACAAAAGAGGAAGGATGAGCTCTCTGGAAGAGGAAAATGCAATGCAGATGCAAATGCGAAATGCAATATGATGATGCAAAAGATGCAAAGACATGGGATCACAGCCGGAAACTGCCTGGAATCTGGGATGCTGAACCAAGAATCAAGTGTCTGTAACCACAAGATCTCTGTATAGTAACCCGAAATAGTAACTGAAAACCAGAGGTCAAGAACTTCAGGATCATAGTGACCGGATCAAAACAATTGTACTGGTAATGAGGGTATGTTGAGGTCAAGGGTTTCTGCAAACCTGTAAACAGCCCAACCCCCTCACAGGTAGTGTTCTAAAACAAGGATCCTCAGACTTGGATCAGTTATGAGAAGTGTAAACACTTCTAACCCGGAGGTACAGTGTTTACAATAACCATAAAAAATCCTCCTCTAATTTCACCTCAGTTTCTGAAGGTCAAAACTAAAGGTCATCCAGACTTAGCAGGCTTCCCAGATAGCCCTAGCATTGCAGGAAATCTGCAACACAGAGTTCTCAAGAAGAAACCCACATCTGAACCGTGTTTCATATTCCCGCACCAGACCGAAATGGAATGGGAAAGAATATGATTCACTCTAGCCTAGGTGTCACTCAGGTCCCAGGTATAGGACCTTAACTCTCAATAGAAACACCCACCCACCAAAGCAGACAACAGATCCAGCCAGCAGTATGACAGTATGATAAATGAAAAAACAGTAAAGAAAGCCATAAATAAAGTTGTGCAGAAAGCAGTAAATAAAGCAAATATACACATACAAATAGCACATAACACCCCCAATAAACACAAATCAATCAAGCGCTAGGAGGAACCCACAAAAAGAACCAGAAGCCCTGGTTGCAGTATAAGGTATCCCCAGCAGAGTCGCCAAGCTGTCGCTCCCGATAAGTGGGACTGGCCCAGATAAAGGTACAGACGCGAACGGTCGGCGAAAAGAACAATGAGAACACACAGCCGTGAACTCACTGGAGATGAATAGAGTCGCCAGCTAGGCATTTTTATCCCGGAGGAAAGGCAATGCTGCATAGGCCTAGAAAGAGATGGATAAGACGATTGCGAACCAGAGAGACTGAGAAAGGGGGTTGGTTACAACCTGGGAAGGTATTAGCACCCAGATTGTCCGTCGTACTCGACGGGATCCACGCTTAAAAGATTTGTGTTTTAAAGGGGTAGTGTCAGTGCAATCTGTGTGTAAAATAGCTAGAAAAGAATGTACAGGTGTCAGTGAAGTGTGATATATACAGTGTCAGTGTAAGGACAAAAGTGAGATGCTCAAGATCATGAGGCTAAGAGAATGAAGCTAGAAAGAGGGGGAATGTACAGAGACTTTTGTTCGATAACTGTTAAGTTATGCCTACGTATCCTCTCGTGCAATGAGGAAGTCAGAACACCGTAGTTCGACCCAAAGAGACTGAAAGATGAATTGACTGATGAACTGCTTGCTTGTCAATGCTCAAGTGTATGATCTTTCTGGCACAGATGCTACTGTCTTGCATTGGACGGAAGAAGCAAGTTCTCGTTTATGAGTGAAGGTGATGAGAAAAGAATCCCGAAGGAGACGATTATTGTTTGTTTTTGAGTTTTCAGTCTTTTATTGCTTTTGAAAGTTTGTCATAAGTTAATGAGCTTAAGTATAAACCAATGGATTTGGTAAACTCACCACATCTTCCCTCTGATTAGGGGTAATGAGAATACCTTAAGTGTGAAGTCAGATTCTCACACTTAATCACCATGGTGTAGGATTAAGATCATTAACCTACTTGTGATTATTTAGATGTTTTTGATGTTTTTTTTTAGTGTTAAGTAATGAGATTAAGCCATAATCAAGGATTAAACAGACTCATTACACCATCCTAATAGAAGGATAATAGATGAGAATGTTTAAGCTGAGGAAAGCTCCTCAACTTAATCCATGATTAGGGATTAAACTCATGACAAAACAAGCCTTTGATTAAGTGGATTTTATTTAATGATATGATGATGAAGTGAATTTTATGATTTGTAAGACAACTTGAGGGGGACTTGTCCATTAACACTAGGGTTAGTCCTTCTTAACCAATTAAGGAAGAATTAGAACCCTAATGCAAGGCCCAAGTTACAAGTGTGATGTCTTGATGATTATTATGTGGATTGATTAAGAGATTTAAACACATTAAGGGTTTAACACTTAGGATTAAAGTTATACACTCCATCCTAAGAGAAGGATGCAGGCATAAGCTTAATCACGAAGCCTTAAAGCCTTTAGGGTTTAGTCCCTGATTATGAGATGAGAAGAGAAGACTCAAAAGAGACACAAAGGTAAAACTAAGAGGGGAGACTAATCAAAACCCTAATCATTGTCATGCTTGGTTGTCCCTAAGGTTTGTGAGGTTCACAAGAATAATCTTCAAAGAGAACCACCAGGATGCAGATGAACAGGACCAAGAGAAGCAAAGTGACTTGCTTCATTCAAGAAGTCAAATCACTTGAAGGAAGAAAGTGGGAAGAAGAAGAATGAGCAAGCTCAAACTCAAACACAAACAAAAATGCAGCAATGGATGCAAGAGAGATGAAAAGAAAAGTTATGAGAAGTGAAGGCAAATTCACTTCTCAAGTCACTTACCACCTGAAAAGGTTAGAAAAGAAATGCAATGCAATGCCAAATGATGATAAACAAAACCAGAAGCATGTACATGATGATAAGGATGTTATGAGATGCTACAAGCATGAGGCAAGGCATGAAAATGTTCATACAAGCTTATGGATGCATATGAAGCAAGCTAGGAACCAAAAACATACATGAAAAGTCATGAAGTGCAAATGGCATACAAACATGGAAAATGCAAGATGCAATGATCAAACATGCTCACAATATGTCTTATGATGTCAAATGAATCAAATGGAAGCATGGAATGGCATGGCAAGTCATGTTATGCAAGAGAATGCAAGATGGATGCAAATGAAAGCCCAAATTAGGGTTTATGGATCAAACAACAAACAAAACCCAAAACAGAAGCAAACCCTAGGATAAAAAATGGAAAATACCACTCAAAGAAACCCTAACCCTATACTAAACCAAGGTCCAAAGGGGAGATCTCAACTCTCAACCAATCTCAAGTTATGAATTTTACAAATTATTAGGGTTTTTAGGGCTCCTAAACAAAAGAAATGTCAAACAATTTGGAAATGCTAGATCAAATCATGGCCATTTAATCCTAGAAACTACATGCTAAACACAATGCAATGCAAGAAGAATCAATGTCCAACTCTTCATGAATAGGCAGAAATGAATTTTTGAACTTTGGATCAAATTAATGCATAAAAATGATTTTTATTCAATGAGAAATTCTTAAAATGCATCAAGATCAAAAAAGAAATTTGGTTTGAAGGTTGGACAATGTTTCTAAATGTCTTAGGACATTTCATGAATTTTTTGGTGATTTTTAAATACCTAAAAGTATTTTTAATTAATTAATTTCCATTAATCAATTAAAAATAATCTTTTAAATATTTAAAAATGCTTTTTTAATGATAAAAATAAAAATAAAAATGTTTTTGTGTCATGAAAATTGATAAAACTCAGGAGAAAAAGTTTCATAATTTTTAAGACATTTTTGCTATTTTAAATTAATTATGCAAAACAAATGAAAAGAAAATGAAAATAAATGAATTTAAAATGAATTAATGAGAAGTAATCAGATCCAACGTGCCAGATTCAAAGTTACACGCGCGGGAGTTGACTGCGCGCCACATCTCACGGCCAGGATTCAAATTTCGCTAATCAATGCTTAAACCCTAACCCTGCCGTTAATCACTTTCAGATGACCGGAACAGTGTTCCGGTCATCTTCTCCGTTCACCTCAAAATGCAATCTCTCTCCCCAGGCCATTTTAGAAGCTCTAACTCTCCAGAAATCATCTACTAACTATCCTAAGCACGAATCCAGCATCAAATCATGTTTAAACTCACACACAAACAAGAATCGAAGCAAAGAAATTTCTAGGTCAAACTTTCAGAACACCATAACATACTCATTTCTTGCTCATTTCAAAAAGTAAATAGATCACAATGATCAGTGCAACATACAAAACAAGATTCTAACAAGAAAATGGAGTTCTGGAAAAAAAAGTTCATGGAGTCACCTGAGATGGAGCTTTTGATTCAAGGGCTTTCTGGATGGTTCTTTGGCTCAAACAGGTCCCAATGATCCCCCTTTGAAGCTTTGCACACTTGGTTGGAGTTTAAACAGCCTCTTGAGTGAGTTTGCAGAAGCTCTGACCAAGGGAATGTGAAAATCGTATTTGAGTTATGGAGGGTTTCAGGCCAAAGTAGTGGGTGGTTTCTGGTCAGGGGAGCAAGGTGAGTTGATGTGTGGAATTTGTTTGAGTGTTTATGGCTTGTAGAAGCAGATTCGAAAGCTTTTGATTTATGGAGTGAAAATGGTGAAATGGAGTTATGGCTTGTTTCAGGCCTGGTTCTTTGTTGGTTTAGGCTTAGTGGAACATGGTGAAGTGATTTGTGAAAATGGTTTGAATGTTTGAAGTTTGTGGAGGCAGATTCGAAAGGTTTTGCACAAGGGTGTGTTTTTGTGAATGTGGTTGTGTGTAGTGTTTCAGCCTGGCCTGGTGTATGAAATGGCTTGCCTTTGCTTTGCATAAAGGACTCCTATTGGTCAGATGATGTGACCTGCCCTTTATTGATTGGTATGGCCACTTTTGCAATTTGTCAACTCTTGTGTAAGAGAAAGTATGGGCAGCTTCTAGGCTAGTACATGGGCTGTGTAATGCGCAGCAAAATGAAGGGAAAGGGCTAGCTTGGTTCAAGGGCCAATGCAGCAAGTGGGGAAGTGATCATGATGATTTTGCAAGTTGTTGCTTTATGGTTCACATGTGATTTCCTTATCCCACAAGCCATAATACATGAGCATTCTTGGTCAAATTCTGATTTTTATGACTTATAGAATGTTTGTGTCATGGTTTGAAATGAACTAGAGGTTACAAAAGGCATTGGTTCATGGTTTTGCAAAATTCTCATTTGAGGCATGCCTTGAAAATCAATGATTTTAGCCAACTTTGTCACACCATAACTTGTGATCCAAGAAGAGTTTGGTCATGTTCTTGTACTTTTTGAAAAGGGAAAAATGTGATCTACAACTTTCATGACCAAAGTTTTTCCATTTGAAGCATTTTTGGATCAAGAATCAAGGCTTGAAAAATGACCTAAAATGAAGCATTCTTGAAAAGTCAACTATGCCCAAAAAGTCAACATTTGCAAAAACTCCAAATTCTTGATTTTTGTGGACTTCAACCTTCTTCCATGATAAAATAAAGATCATATACACTCAAAATGATGAAGATCACCCATTGGTTGGGTTATTGGGGGCCTCAGATGCCCTGATTTTGCACTGACTTGTCCAGAAAGTCAACTCTTGATCAGATGACTTTCCCATGGAATTTCTTCATGAAAATTGATATGCATACTCCCTATACCATATAGAGACCAATGGAAACAAGAATGACCAAAAAATTTGGGGTTATGGCCTCTGAAACCAAAACCCTAATTTTAGGTCAACTGTGCAGTCTAGCCTGGCTCTGCATCCATTCAAACCCTAGTTCTTGTGATTCTTTTGAAATCTTGACCTTGAGAGGATGTAATATGATAGATGAACACACATGGATCCCCTTGAAGTGATTGTTGACTTTTGGAATGGCTCAAGAAGCTCTGGGATGGCTTAGATCACAAACCCTAGATGCAGATGACTTAGAATCTATGTAGTGAATAAAAAATGAGATATGAGATGATATGTTTGTGTTTATGCATATGAGATGATCACAAGCCATGGTGTGAATGGGTGAGGGCAAATTTGGGGTGTTTACAGGATGCCCTATTTTGCCTGGACTTATATTCTGTTTTTATGTCCAGCGGGTCATTTCATGCGAAGTATTTCTTAACCGCATCTGAATTCACAGGGGACAGGAAATCTTCACCATCCAAAGTAGTGAGCATCAGTGCTCCACCAGAGAAAACTTTCTTTACTATGAATGGACCATCATAATTCGGAGTCCACTTGCCCCTGTGGTCTGTATGAGGAGGAATGAGTCTTTTCAGCACAAGATCTCCCACCTGGTATTCCCGAAGCCTGACTTTCTGATCGAAGGATTTCTTCATTCTTTTTTGATATAATTGCCCATGACAGATTGCAGCTAATCTCTTTTCTTCGATCATATTCAGTTGATTATACCGAGAACAAACCCATTCTGCTTCATTCAGCTTGACATCCATAAGTACCCGTAAGGAGGGTAATTCAACTTCGACAGGTAGGACTGCCTCCATACCATACACAAGCTGATACAGTGTTGCCCCGGTGGATGTTCTGATTGAGGTACGGTACCCATGCAAGGCAAATGGTAGTATCTCATGCCAATCTTTGTATGTGACCACCATATTTTGCACAATCTTCTTAATGTTCTTATTAGCTGCCTCAACAGCGCCATTCATCTTTGGCCTGTAAGGAGAAGAGTTGAGGTGTTGGATTTTGAAGTCCCGACACAGTTCTGCCATCATTTTGTTGTTCAAGTTGGAACCATTATCAGTAATGATTCGCTCAGGTTCTCCATACCGACAGATGATGTCTCTCTTCAGGAATCTGGCTACCACTTGCCTGGTGACATTTGCATACGAAGCTGCTTCAACCCACTTGGTAAAATAGTCAATGGCTACCAGGATGAATCTGTGGCCATTTGAAGCAGTTGGTTCGATATTTCCAATCATATCAATGCCCCACATGGCGAAGGGCCAGGGTGAAGACATCACATTCAACGGATTCGGAGGCACATGCACTTTGTCTGCATAAATCTGGCATTTGTGGCACTTTCTGGCATAAGCACGACAGTCTGCATCCATTGTGATTCAGTAGTAACCTGACCGTAGCAATTTCTTAGCCATTGCATGTCCTCCAGCATGGGTACCGAAAGATCTTTCATGCACCTCGTGCATCAATAAGTCTGCTTCTGCCTTATCAACACATCTGAGAAGTACCATGTCAAAGTTGCGCTTGTACAATGATCCATCAGCATTCAGGAAGAAACTACCAGCTAGCCTTCTTAATGTCTTCTTATCATTGGATGATGCCCCAGGTGGGTATGTTTGGTCCTCCAAGAAGCATTTGATGTCATAGAACCAAGGCTTATCATCTTTAGCAATGTCTACTGAAAATACGTATGCTGGTCTGTCAAGTCTGGATACTGAAATCCGGGGCACAAAGTTGGCAGCTTGAACTTTGATCATGGATGAAATGGTAGCCAGAGCATCTGCAAACTGATTTTCATCTCGAGGGATATATTCAAGCTTGACTGTAGTGAAGAAAGTCAGTAATCTCCTCGTATAGTCCCGGTATGGAATCAGATGCTCCTGGTGAGTGTATCATTTGCCCTTGATTTTATTGATTACCAGAGCTGAATCTCCGAATACAGTTAAAGTCTTGATCCTGAGGTCAATGGCTTCCTCAAGACCCATGATACATGCATCGTATTCAGCTTCGTTGTTGGTGCAGTTAAAAGTGAGTTTTGCCGAGAATGGCATGTGAACCCCCTTAGGTGTAATGAGTACTGCACCAACTCCACGTCCATTCATATTAACAACCCCATCGAACATCATTGTCCATTCTTCTTCTGGGTCAGGCCCTTCAGTGTGAATAAGATCTTCATGATCTTTTGCTTTTATGAACATGATATCTTCATCAGGGAAGTCAAATCTCATAGGCTGGTAATCATCAATGGGTTGCTCATCCAGATAGTTAGATAATACACTGCCTTTGATGGCCTTTTGGGATGTGTACTGAATGTCATATTCTGTTAGAATCATTTGCCATCTTGCAACCCTTCCGGTAAGTGCTGGCTTCTCAAATATGTACTTGACTGGATCCATCTTTGAGATCAATAAGGTAGTGTGGGCCAACATATACTGCCTTAGTCGGTGAGCAGCCCACGCTAAAGCACAACAAGTTTTCTCGAGCAGTGAATAACGTTGTTCACAGTCGGTAAACTTTTTGCTTAGGTAGTATATTGCATACTCTTTTCGACCAGACTCGTCATGTTGGCCTAGCACACACCCCATTGACTCTTCTAATAATGTCAAGTACATTATTAGAGGTCTTCCTTCAACTGGAGGCATAAGAATCGGAGGCTCTTGTAAGTACTCCTTGATTTTGTCAAAAGCCCTTTGGCAGTCTTCATTCAACCTGACCATTTGTTCTTTCCTTAACAACTTGAACAAGGGCTCACAGGTTGCTGTAAGATGAGATATGAACCTTGAAATGTAGTTCAATCTACCTAAGAACCCCCAAACTTCTTTTTCAGTCTTTGGTGCAGGCATCTCTTGAATGGCTTTGACTTTTTCAGGGTCAACTTCAATTCCCTTCTCACTTACGATAAATCCCAGCAGCTTACCGGATCGCACCCCGAATGTGCATTTGTTGGGGTTTAACTTCAATTGGTACTTCCTCAGACGCTTGAATAGCTTCAACAGATTCACTAGGTGGTCTTCTTCTGTGAGGGACTTGGCAATCATGTCATCCACATAACATTCAATTTCTTTATGGATCATGTCATGGAATAATGTTACCATAGCCCGTTGATAAGTTGCACCAGCATTCTTCAGTCCGAATGGCATTACCTTATAACAGAATGTGCCACAGGGTGTGATGAAAGTTGTCTTCTCCATGTCTTCAGGTGACATCTTGATCTGATTATATCCTGAAAATCCATCCATGAAGGAGAACACCGAGAACTAAGTCGTGTTGTCGACCAAAACATCAATGTGAGGTAATGGGAAGTCATCTTTCGGGCTGGCTCTTTTCAGGTCCCGGTAATCCACACACATTCGTACTTTGCCATCCTTTTTAGGCACAGGTACAATGTTAGCAACCCACGGCGAGTAACTAGTCACAACAAGGAAACCGGCGTCCCACTGTTTTTGTACCTCTTCTTTTATCTTCATGGCCATATCCGGACGGTTACGGCGCAACTTCTGTTTCACTGGAGGACAATCTTCCTTTAGAGGCAGCTTGTGCATAACAATGTCGGTATCCAGACCTGACATATCCTGATAAAACCAAGAAAAGACATCAACGTACTCTCGCATCTTGCCAATAAGTTGTTCCTTCATTGAGTTTTGCAGACGAGCCCCGATTTTCACTTCTTTCAAGTCTTCTTCGATACCAAGATTAACTGTCTCAACTTCCTCCTGATGAGGAGTGATAACCTTCTCCTCTTGTCTCAACAACCTGGCTAGCTCTTCAGGTAGCTCATAATCTTCCTCAACCCCTTCATCGGCTTGATTAATCGGATTGTCAAAGTTATACGAAGTCATAGCAATGTCGTTGTCGGTGCAATCTGGAGGGCACTCTCTGCAAGGGTTTAGATTTGTTCATTTTTAGTGATCAGTTTTATCTTGCTTAGAAAAAGTGGAAATGAAGTTATCATTTTGAAAAACATTGCCATTTATTTTTGTACAAAAAACAAAAATGAAAAACAGTGAGCGGGAAAAAAGAAGAGACTCATTTGCAAAAGATGTCCTGATATTCATTAATTGATCGTTTGCACAAAATACAAGATGGCCCGATTACAAAATGAGCCCTGACATCTTGGGCAAGATGCAGGACTTGATGCATGCTTAAAGACATGAAATAATAATTACTCTGCAGGAGTAACTCTTATAATTTCCTAGGAAGACAAGTTTGAGACTTGGTTCCCCGGGATCCTTGGACGTATCCAGCTTTCCAGGTTGCGTTCGTCTTCTTCCTCGTCTTCCAAACTGTTGACAGCATCCGGGGTTAGCATTCCCCCACTGACAAATTTGGGCTCCATTGCAGCCTCAGGTTGATCTTGTCGAGTTGGTCTGTAACCCAACCCAAATCTGTCTTCTTTCTTTTCAATTGGCAGCAGCTTGCCCCATCCTTGAGCGGTACCCTCCTCAACAACCTTCCGGGCCTGTTGATATGAAGTGATGGAAGTTCCAAATATAGCAGATGCTTCATTGACGTTAAGGGCCTCGAACCCCTGACTCATGGTTTCATGGATCTCCCCATCCATTTCTATGTACTTATAAGTAGCCAGCTGGCTAACAAAGATATCCTCCTCCCCACAGATGGTGATATTTGGCCTTCCCACTCGAATTTTAACTTTTGGTGAAGGGTAGACGTAACAGCGCCAACGGCGTGAATCTAGGGTCTACCCAACAGACAGCTGTAGGCCGGCTGTATGTCCATCACAAAGAAGGTAGTTTTAAAAGTCTGTGGACCAATCAACACAGGTAGATCGATCTCTCCAAGCACCGATCTTTTAGAGCCATCAAATGCTCTCACCACCAAATTACTTGGACGCAATGCTAAACCGTCATACTCCAACTTCACCAAGGCCTTCTTTGGGAGGACATTGAGTGAAGACCCAGTGTCCACCAGTACATGAGAAAAAACAGTACCTTTGCACTCTAAGGTGATGTGCAAAGCCTTGTTATGGTTGCGCCCCTCTGTTGTTAAATCAGCGTTCGTAAAGCCCAGCCCATGACTGGTGTTGACATTTGCAACCACAGTTTCTAACTGATTAATAGTAATCTCTTCCGGCACGTATGCTGCGTGCAGGACCTTCAACAATGCATTCCGGTGAGCTTCAGAACACATTAATAGTGATAATATAGAGATTTTGGAGGGTGTTTGGTGAAGCTGGTCCACCACCTTGTAATCACTCTTCTTTATTATTCTCATGAATTCGTCTACCTCTTGTTCAAAAGACGTCTTCTGAGTTTCTTTGATAGTCGGTTCTTCGGATACCACATTCTTTCCTTTTGCCTTAGCAGCAGCTTCTGCTTCAGCATTGGGCCTTGGTGTTTGTGAGGCAAAAAAGGCGTCCGCTTCTGGTGAAGCCTCCGCCTCCCCCAACATTGTCGACTTGTGGTGGAGAGATTGCTGATTCTAGAGTGATTTTCTTCCCGTCGCAGTAGAGATCAGAGCCGTAGTGCCAAGTTATGGCATTACTGCTTTCATAAGGAACAAGTCCTGGCACCGTGATGGTGACCGGACTGATTGCTGCAGCGGAAGGAACTGTGATGGTGTGGGGATCATAATAGATTGTGACTGGAGATCTGACAGGAGGTGTTGCAGTTTGTTGTTGGAAATTGTTGTTGGGAGGAACATTTGTTGGGTCATAATAGATTGTGACCGTTGAGACATCTTCATTAGCTTTTGCTGGTGTTGTAGCCGTTTCTATTGATAAAATGGGTGCTGATGTTGTAGAAGAAAATGTTGCGGAACTCTGATCTGTTGAAATGATGGATGAAGTAATTGCTGGAGTTGTTGATGAATCAGTGGGAATGATAGTTGTTGCTGTTGTAGGAGGATCTGTTGTTGCTGAAGAAAGGATTGTTGATGTTGTAGGAGATTCCATTGTTGCTGAAGAAAGAGTTGTTGAAGGAGCCGTTGTAGTAATCTGCAAAATTTCATCTCTGATAAGGCCATCTATGCCAAACCTTAGCTTCTCACAACCATTAATAGAAACCTTGCACAATTCACAGCAGGCCCCACAGCCCGGGAACACTTGGCATCTTAAAAGTTGAATTTTGACTTCAGCCAGTGGGGTTTGAATCTGTGCAACATTATCAATCAATACAGATGGTTGGTCCTCTTCTATGGTATTAATCCTGGGCCCACCATGATTAGGCATAGGAGTTCTGTTAACATTTGGAGGAGGTGCGAAATTGAGAGCTTTGGAATCGACCAGATCTTGAACCTTCATTTGCAAGGCTCTACATTTCTCGGTATTGTGACCAGGTGAGTTGGAGTGAAAGGCACACCTGGCATTAGCATCATAATTCTTCGGGAGATTGAGGGGATCTGGTGGTGCCAACGTCCTTAACTCAACCAGGTTAAGCTTCAGGAGTTGTGGCAGTAAAGTAGCATAAGGCATAGGGATAAGGTCAATCACCCTGTTTGCTTGAGATGGTCTCTGTTGAAAGGGACACTGCTGTTGGTTGATATTGTTGTTTTTGTGAGTTCTTTGTTGCGGAAAATGAGATGGTTGCTGATTGTGATGTTGTTGTTGTTGAGGATATAATGATTGTTGTGGAACTGGAGCCGGGATAGTGACATCTGCCACTGATCTATGAGAATACTGGGGTCTGCCCCTGCCTGTATGAATAGCATTTGTTTCACCCGCCCTTCGGGGTCCTTAAAAAGGTTTTCTGGGGTTGTTGGAGGAACTTGCACCATTATCAGAAATTTTGCCCATCTTCAGAAGACTCTCAATTCTCTCACCAGCTATAACTACATCGGCAAAACTGGTAGAGGAGAAAGCAGCAAGTCTATCAATATAAGTTCCCTGCAAGGTGTTCATAAACATGTCAGTCATCTCTCTTTCTGACATGGGTGGTTGGATAGCAGCAGCAAGCTGTCTCCACCTCTGAGCATAATCCCAAAAGCTTTCCCTTGAAGACTGAGACATGCCCATTAGAAGAGTTCTATTGGGAGCCATGTCTAGGTTGTATTGGTACTGACGGATGAAGGCCTCGGCCAAGTCTTTCCAACATCTTATGGTGGCCCTTGTCAGATGCGAATACCATTCTCTTGAAGCTCCAGTCAGGCTGTCCTCAAATAACAGTGAATTGTTCTTCTTGGGGATCTTCTTGCAGGATTCTTCCCCCAGCAGCATTACCTTGAACATTCCTTGGGATATTAACATCTGGATTCAAATGGGGCCCATACTCTGGTGGGTCCATACGAGGATGCCCCCGTTCATTATTGCTGGTTCTTCCTGTCCCAAGGTGGGGTTCTTCAGGTGTCTGTCTTTCTACCAGCTCTCTCAACCTTTCTTGGCTCTGGGCTAAACCAGTCATTATTGCCATAAACTGAGACATTTGGTTTCTCATCTCGACCCTTTCGTTTGACATCTGGTTTCTTACTTCATTCAGATCCTGCTGTACTTTCTCCATCTGAATGCCTGGAAGGTTGTTACGAGTTGGGTACCGGTGTGTGCGGTTGACAGGGAACACTCGGCGACGAGCAATATTTCCTGAAATCACAACAGAGTGAGAAACAAATAATAAACAAAAACCTACAAAACAAAGAGAAATGTTAGTATGCAATGCAGTATGCTTATTTGTTTTCCAAGGTATTAGGTTTGGTTCTTGGTTTTGACCTTTTCAGACCTCGAGGAGATGCTTGATGATGTTGAGAAAAGAAGCCCAATGAAACAAACTAAATATATTACAAATGATGAAAAATACATAGTCCGTTTTACAATACATGCCCATGGTGGGTCAAAAATACAACAAAAAGGAAAAATACATCAAAAGAAAGGAGCTACAAGCAAAAGGAATCAGACATCCAGTCCATAGTCATCTTCCCTCACTTCCTTCAGGAGTGCCTCAGTTACCGGACCAGCTGGGTGCTCTGTAATGGTCCTAATGAGGAGGTTCCTGGTAGCAATGGCATTAGTCAGCTTCTTATGCCTATCCTGATCCTTTGATCTCTTTAACCTTTCTC
Organism: Lathyrus aphaca; assembly: GCA_963966055.1. Lineage (NCBI taxonomy): Eukaryota > Viridiplantae > Streptophyta > Magnoliopsida > Fabales > Fabaceae > Lathyrus > Lathyrus aphaca. Next base: position 382,254,233 of record OZ014519.1, on the reverse strand, counting down.
GGAGCTTAAATTCTGAAATCTCTTTCTGAGCTGCCAACAAAGCTTCCTGCTGCTTCTTCTCATTGGCCTCCATCTGCTCAATCTTGGCCTGAGTCCTCTGATCTTCTTGTGCACGGGCCTCGGTGATCCTGATCCACCTAGCCTGACTTTCTTCCAGGTAATGCTCAGCCCTAGCTTTCTGAATCTTGGCCTCTTTACAGGTATTCTTCAATATCTGTTCCCCAGCCCCTTGCTTTCCTTATGTAGTCCTCTGTCCTTTCAATCTTGGTTAGATGCTTAGCTTGAGTCTTTCCAACCTTTCAATGTCCAGACGACCGTCATTACTTTCCCAAAGAGTCTTCTTCAGAGCTTTAGATAGCATATTATTCCTCTCTTTCAGCTTTTCAAATTCCTCCAGGCTGACAGTTGCTGTAGGCTGTACTGTAGATGGTCCAGGTGTGTCTTCCATGGTGAATGGAATTCTGGTAATCTGAGCTCTAGTACGGGACCAGTCAGAGTACTGAGCTGAAGCAACATTGTTACATCTTCCAAGAATAGCTATCCCTTTTGTCTGGATGTTGTCCCAAGCCCAGGCAGCTTGCCTGACAACAGCTGAATTAGGTTTCACTTCATAGTATAGGGTCTCAGCTAAATCCTGTCCTCTGGGAGGGTGAACTAAGGCATATCCCAATTGTCTCTTAAACAACAAAGGGTTGTAGTTAATGCAACCTTTTACTCCTATGAGAGGCACATTAGGGTACTGCCCACAGCTGGTGATAATTTCCTTGCCTTTGGTGCTCTGGGTGCACCATCTAATATCATCTGAGGTTAAGGCAATGAATCTTTTGGCCCAATTCTTCTGTTGGTGAGGGTTCAGGAAAGCATCTGATTTAGGCAGGTGTCTGAGTAGCCAAGAGTAGAACAAGGGAGCACAACATCTAACTAGCTTCCCCCTTTGCTTTTCATTTCTCTGATGGACAGAGTAGTAAAAATTTCCTAGCAATGTAGGCACTGGGTTCCTCAGCAGAAACAAGTGGATGGTATTCTTACTCACAAATTTAGGCTCATCTGCAAACAATATAGCCCCATATATGCTGAGGGCTAAAAGTGCACAGACTGCCCTCCATTCTCCCACTGTAGCCTTCAGGATGGCTTGAGAAATCAAGAAGTCTAGATGTAAACCAGGAATCCCAGATTTTGTTGTCATATTTTGCTCAATAAGGGCAGGCTCCAAGCGCAATGCCCTTGCTATCTCTTCACTTCTGGGAGCAGTCATCTTTGGGTTAAAGGGGATCCCTCCTCTAATAGGCACTCCAATCAACAAAGAAAACTCTTCCAACAGAGGCCCTATCTGAAAGTCAGGAAAGGTGAAACACCTGAGTGGAGGGTCATAGAACTGCAAGCATGTGTGGATCATGCTTCTCTGAGAAGAATCAAGATCCATAATCATGTCCAAAATACCCCCATAGTGCTCTCTAAACAGTGGGATGTGGTCAGGTGTGATAAGAGACTGGACCGGCCTGATACCAATCAATATGGGCTCAAAAAAGTGATAAGATATGTTGCTTTTCCTTGGAACATCCATGAGTGCTTGTTGAAGAAGCTGAAGTCAAATGCTGATGAAGATCACAAACTGAGATGCTGAAGGTAAGTCTCTGACAGACTGATGCAGGTGAGTCTCTGAAAAACTGAAGGAGATAGCTGAAGAAAATGCTGAAGAAGATAACTGAAGTTGAGGTCTAAGCAGTAGAAGGGGTCAAAACCAAACCAAGATATAATGAGGTGGATACCCTGAAAAACAAATAAACAAATGTTAAATGATGCAAGGATGATATATACAAATGATATGCAAAGGTTTGTGATCAAGAGCTGGATCTGATTATTTGTCTTGACATAAGGTCCATGTATGTTCAAAAGTCCAAATGGAGGTTCAGAAATCCAGTAACCAGGGTAGAGGATTCAAATAAAGAATCACATGTCCAGGGTTAATCACAAGAACTGTCCAAAGTTAAGTACTCTTAAAAAATATAGTAACAGGGTATGATGTGGCCAAGGGTTCCTGCAAACCTGTAAACAACCCAACCCCCTGTTGCACCCCAAAATTTGCCCTCACAATACAAGACTTTGTGTGCTAAGAGGTTCACAAGGTTCACAAGATTCACAAGACACCTTATGAGGTTCACAAGGTTCACAAGATCTCTCATAAGGTTCATGAAGTTTACAAGACATATTATAAGGTTCACAAGGTTCACAAGACATATTATGAGGTTCACAAGGTTCACAAAGTTCACAATTGGTCAGAAGATTTGACAATTCCCTCAGACAATGCATCCTCCTAAGCAGTGCATCCAAAACTAGGGTTTTGACTTTAATCAGGCTAAATGGATTTCCAAGACTTCAAGTGAGCTTCATAACATCTTATATGTGTATAGGAATCCCCATGTCAAATTTCAGAACTTTTCTCAAAGGTTTGCTCAGTCAGATGATCAGATAAGTCAAAATCAGTCAAAGTAGTTAAAAAGTCAAACTGAGGTCAACTGTGGTCAAACCAAAGTAAAACTTCATGATTTGTTTGCCAACATCAAGTATATGAAGTAAAATTCATCATTTGATCAAGGGTTGATCATGATTCATCAAGGATATTTCAGATCATCAAGAATCAGAGGTTTCTAAATTAGGGTTTCCTCAGGAAAAGTCAACTGAACTTTGACCAGCCATAACTTTCACATGCTTCATCACATTTTTCCCATCCAAAGCTCATTTTTAAGGAAATTGAATTCTCTACAACTTTGTGTCTCACAAGCCAAGCCTAAAAATGCTTCATTTGGAAGGTAGGAGCTAAGACATTATAGGTCCTTTTGAAAGTCAACAAAAAGTCAACAATTTCAAAAGGGCATAACTTGAGAATGGTAAATGATATGGACATGAAACCAATGGGGTTGGTTAGAGGACTTTCCAAGCTTTCCAAAATGTCCAAGAAAACCCTAATATCATTAAAATTGAAGGATTTGTGCCCTTGAAAAGTTGGGAAATTTTTGAGAAAAATATTGAACAAATGGGGTCTTAAAATCAATTTTTTTCAAATGGGCCAACCATTATGCAACCCAATCCTTGAGATATCATTCCTCACGACCCAATGACAAGCAATTCTGATTTTTTATATTTTATTTGATATTTATTTGAATTTTATTCATTTTAAATCAAATTAAATCAAAATAAAATCTAAAAATCAAAATTTGGACATGATTCTTCTTCTAGAAATTAATCAATGCTATTTAACATGATTGGATCTTGTGCAAATTCGTGCTAGACCAGATTGGAATACAAATATTTGATTTTTTTCACATTTTTGGATCATGACATTCCTTCACACTCAAGGCATCCAAAAAAGCCCATAAATTCAAAGTTTCTTGACCTAATTCAATCCACCATATATACACAAAGAGAACACAATGCATAGGGACGGATTCACAGCCTCAAGAGTAAGTTTGCACATTCAAAAAAATCACCAAAAACTTGAATTCGGATTCCCTCATTTAGGCTCTCTCAAGACAATTTGAAGGTTGATACATGTTCTATGAACATCACTGAATCTATTTGAACCATTTGCAACATCCAAATCATTGCATATGACCTAAACCGAATCTGTTTTGTTCTTGGTTTTGAAATTTTCGATTCTCTTTATTTATGCATTGCAAATTAATTTTGTTTATTGATTCATGATTGGTTGAAGCTTGTGATGAATTCTGGGCAGTTTAATTGAAGAAAACATGGCTGAATCGTGTGTTGCCATTTTAGGGTTCTTGACCTTCAAATTAGGGTTTTGCGTTTAAACGAATATAAATGAATTCTAAGACTATGGATCAATTCCAAATGACCTCTGGATCTTGTTTGCATCCTTAATTTAATGAAATTGTACTGTTTTGATGGTGTTTCAATTTCGTAGGTTTCGGGTTTTGAAAAATTCGCAGGAAATTTCGTAAGTGATTTTGCAGGTATTTTCGTAGGAAAAAGGTTGAAGACGAAGGCCTTTGGTGCCAAGATCTTCATTCAAATATTTGATATAATATTTTATGTTTTATTATTGATATTGTTTCACAAACGTATGCCTGGCCCAGTGGTGAGGGACACGCGCGTATTGCCTTAAAGCTTGTGTTCGATTCCTGGAGGCAGCATCCTTTTTTGCTATGTTTTCTCATTTAAATATCAGACTTATATATTATTCATTGTTGTGGTTTAAATATCAGTTGCGCCCTTCTGGCTGGATGGTAAGAGTGCTTGTGTGTTGTGTGAAGGGTCCTGGGTTCGAATCCCCCCCAGGCCCCTTTTTGTGATTTTATTTGTTTTGTTATGATTTTCAACAGGATTTAAAATAAAACAATATGAAATCCTCTCATTCTCACATGCGCATGCGTGGCCCAGTGGTTGGTGTGTTGGTCTGGAGGGTTGAAAGCTCAGGGACTGGGTTCGAATCCCAGTCCAGGTAAGTCTTTTTTTTTCATTTTTCTTGTTCTTTCTATTTTATTTGTTTATATTATAATTAAATAAGTTTAAATAATAAAATAAAATGTTAATAGCATTATTTTCTTTTCTATAATTTAAGACTCATCTTTTTAAAAAAAAAATTAAAATCTTATTAGAAAAGTTATTTAATATTTATTTTTGTATATTATTAATATTGTATAATTTTGTATAGTTATTAATTAATCCTAATTTATTTTTCTAAAAAACATATAAACCCTAATTTTCTAAAACCCTAAAATATTTTTTAAAAACCTAATTATTTTTATAAACCCTAATTGTAAATATTAATTTATTTGTTAATTATAACTTTTAATCTATTTATTTATAAACTTTAATTATGTGTATATTTGTATAATTTGTTTATAGTTATTATTTAATATAATTCTTGTATGTAAATAATTCTAGATTATGCTTAAAATAATTAAAACTCTTAATTTAATTTTGTAAATATAATTTATTTTCATAATATGTTTATAATTAACCTTATTTTTATAACATGTATATAAATTTAAATTTTTTTATAATAATTAAGTATAAAGCATAAATTGTTTGTTTTTCTTAAAAACCTTAAAAAATAATTATCCATTTAAAATTGCATTTTTAAATTTATTATTCATTATTATGTTAATTTCTTGATTTTATTCTTATTAATTTTTGTTATTACTAACCCCATTTATTTATTATATGATTTTCATTATTATTATTGTTACTAACCCAATTATTTATTATTATTTATTTAATTTATTTTAATTGTTATTATTATGTAATTGTATCCCTTATGTAATATTTGTAGTAGTAATTTTTATTATTTATTTTAAATGCTATGGTTAGTAATATAGGGAGTGCAAGATGTGTTTGTATTTAAAAATTGAATTTAGATCATTAACTTAAAAGATAAATATTTGAACTTGTACACTCACACACGTAAGTCGATCCTGGATCGCCATCTCACTTCTTAAGGGTTTCCTTTCAAGTTGCCTAAACAAAAGGTCAAGTAGGGTGTATAAAGCAAAAGTCCCTCATCTCACATCATCTAGTCCCTAAACAGATAAAAAGATCAAGTCCCTTCGAATGTTGCCTTCGTAATGATCTTGACCCTTCCGAATAAAGATGATAAGTCCCTTCGAATTGCTTATACACCCCACAGTTGCCTAAATAACAGATGTCCCTTCACTTATCCCATACATCCAAGGTAATGACTACCTATTCCTTAATAATAGGGATAGTCTTACCATTTAAAGGATTCAAGAACAGAAAAGACTTAACTTAGGGTAGGTTCCTCTTAGATACTTGCTCACTTTCAAAAAAAACATTTCAAACACTTCATACATTTCAAACAATTTTCAAAACAAAGGTTTTATATATATCCGTACATGGATCATTATAAAATACTTAAGAAAATTTCTATTCCCACACTTCACATTTTAAAAAACATTTTAAAGTGAGCTAAGTAACTAAGAGCCCATGGGTAACCATGGATGTAAAGGGTGCTAACACCTTCCCTTTACATAACCTACCCCCCGGACCCAAAAATCTTTTAAAAGGTCTTTCCTGTTCTTTTATGCCTTTCCTTTGGATAAAATAAAAGTCGGTGGCGACTCTTGCTATCCGCAACATAACTAAAGTCAGTTCTCCCACCGTGTTACACCCCCTCACATGTAATGTTCTAGAACAAGGATCCTCAGACTTGGATCAGTTATGAGAAGTGTAAACACTTCTAACCCAAAGGTACAGTGTTTACAATAACCATAAAGGATCCTCCTCTAATTCACCCCAGATTCTGAAGGTCAAAGTGAAGGTCATTCAGACTTAGCAGGCTTCCAAGATAGCCCTAGCACTACAGGAAATCTGTAGCACAGAGTTCTCAAGAAGAAACCCACATCTGAACCGTGTTTCATATTCCCGCACCAGACCGAAATGAAATGGGAAAGAACATGAACCACTCTAGCCTAGGTGTCTCTCAGGTCTCAGGTATAGGACCTTAACCACTCAATGGAACCCCACCCACCAAAACAGAAAACCAGATCCAGCAATGACAGTATGAAATATGCATAAGACTGTAAAGAAAGCAATATATAAAGCTGTACATAAAGCAATAAATAAAGAAAAATAAATAAACACACATAGCGCATAACACCCCAGTAAACACAAATCAAACAAGCGCTAGGAGGAACCCACAAAAAGAACCAGAAGCCCTGGTTGCAGTATAAGGGTCCCCAAGAGAGTCGCCAAGCTGTCGCTCCCACCAAATGACACCTGGTCTTGAGGGGTACAGACGCGAATGATCGGCGAGAGAGAGAGAACATGAAGATGAATTGAAAAGAGTCGCCAGCTAGGCATTTTTATCCCGAAGGAAAGGTAATGCTGCATAAACCTGGGAAAAGATGGATAAGACGGTTGCGAACCAGAGAAACTGAGAAAGGGGATTGGTTACAACCTGGGAAGGTATTAGCAACCAGATTGTCAGTCGTACTCGACGGGATCCACGCTTGAAAGATTTGTGCTTAAAGGGGTAGTGTTAGTGCTATTTTGTGTGCAAAAGCTGGAAAAGAGTGCAAGTGTCAGTGCAAAAGAAGATGTGAAGTGAAACAAATGAGTGTCAGTGTAAGGAAAGAGTGCAAAGCTCAAGACTATGAGGCTTAAAGAAATAATACTGGAAGAGGGGGAATATGCAGGGACTTTTGTTCGATAACAGTTAAGTTATACCTACGTATCCTCTCGTGCAATGAGGAAGTTAGAACACCGTAGTTTGACTCAAAGAGACTGAAAGATAAATTGACTGATGAACTGCTTACTTGTCTATGCTCAAGTGTAAGACCTATCTGGCTCAGGTGCAAACTGTCTTGCATTAGACGGAAGAAGCAAGTTATCGTTTGTGAGTGAAAGAGGGAGAAAAGAATCCCGAAGGAGACGATTATTGTTTGTTTTTGGGTTTTCAATCTTTTATTGCTTTTTGTGTTTGTCATAGGAAAATGAGCTTAAGCCTAAACCAAGGGTTAGTAAACTCATCACATCCTCCCTCTGATTAGGGGTAATGAGAATACCTTAAGTGTGAAGTAAACACCTCACACTTAATCACCATGATGTAGGATTAAGATCATTAACCTACTTGCAATTATTTAGATATTTTTGAAGTTTTTGTTTAGTGTTAAGTAATGAGTTTAAGCCATAATCAAGGATTTAATGGACCCATTACACTATCCTAATAGAAGGATAATAGATGAGAACATTTAAGCTGAGGAAGGCTCCTCAACTTAATACATGATTAGGGATTAATCTCATGACAAAAAAAAGCCTTTATTAAAGTGGATTTTAGTTAATGGTAAGATTGATAAGTGAATTTTATGGTTTGTAAGACAACTTGAGGGGGACTTGTCCATTAACACTAGGGTTAGTCCTTCTTAACCAATTAAGGAAGAATTAGAACCCTAATGCAAGGCCTAAGTTACAAGCTTGATGTCTTAGTGATTATTAAAGTGGATTGATTAAATTAATTAAACACATTAAGGGCTTAACACTTAGGATTAAAGTTATACACTCCATCCTAATAGAAGGATGCAGGCATAAGCTTAATCACAAAGCCTTAAAACCTTTAAGGTTTAGTCTTTGGTTAAGAGATGAGGAGAGAAGACACAAAATATGACACAAAGGTAAACTAATGGGGGACTAATCAAACCCTAATTGTTATCATGCTTGGGTATTCCTAGGGTTTATGAGGCTTGCAAGAGATCTTCAAGAAAAGCCACCAAAGAAGAAGCAGGATGAAAGGAAGAGAAGAAAAAGAAGCAAGTCAACTTACTTCACTTATGAAGATAAGTTGCTTGAAGAAAGAAGGTGAAGAAGGAACATGAATGAGCAAGCTCACTCTAATACACAAGTAAAATGAAGCAATGAATGCATAAGAGAGATGAGAAGAGATTGTGAGAAGTGAAGGCAAATTCACTTCTCAAAGTAACTTACCACCTGAAAAGTTAGCAAAAGGAAAAGAAAATGAAATGAAGATGAAATGAATGCAAGGATACAAACAAAAACCATAAGAATATTCATGATGCAAATGATGGTAAGAGATGATGCAAATGTATGTCATGAGATGTGAATGATCATACAAGGGATGAGAATGCAAGTGAAGCATAAAGGAAGCATGAAAGTTCATGAATGCACATGGAATGTAATGAATGCATAACATGGAAAATGGATGATGCAATGATCATACATGGTTATAATGTGTCCTAAGATGTCTTATATGTCATGTGGATGCAAGAGATGTCATGGCAAGTTCATGGATGCAAGCATATGCAAGATGAATGCAAGTGAAGATGAGAAATTAGGGTTATATGAACATGTGAGATGCAAAACTCAAAAACATAAGCAAGTCATAAGATAAAAATTGAAAATGCTCTCAAAGGAACCCTAAACCTATACTAGTCTACCATCCAAAGGGGGAGGTCAGAAGCTAAACCTAAAGGGACTTGTGAATTTCCTAAGTTTCTAGGGTTTTAAGGGTGATCCTCAAGGTAAAATGCTAAACAAATTGAAAATGAAAGATAAAAATGAAACAAAAATGTTTTTAGAAACTATAAGTCATACATAGAACAATGCAAAAAGAATCATTCACAAACTCAACTTGGTTTAAAAGTTATGAATTTTTGAAGTTAGGGTTAGAAAATGAACAATTTAAGAACCCTAATTCAAATGAAAAATGTCAAAGCATGATCAAAACCAAAAAGAAATTTGTGTGGTAAGTTTGTAAATGCTTCTAAATGTTTAAGAATGATCTCTGATTTTTTGTGTGATTTTTATATACTTAAATATATTTTTAATTAATTAAAATCAATTAACTAATTAAAAATAACATTTAAATGATTTAAAAATATTTTTTTAATGCAAAAAATAAAAATAAAAATATTTTTGGGTTCTGAAAATTAATAAAAGGCTTTGATAAAAAATTTCAGAATTTTTTAATGTTTTTTACTATTTTTAAAAATTCGTACAAATTAAATAAGAAAAAATGAAATAAAAATGAAATAAATTGAAAGTATGCAGGATGGATGGCTTGGATTGGTTCCGGGCTTTGAAATGGTTGACTGGCGTGCTATCCTATGGCCCAGATTCAAACTTCATTAAACTGAATTAATTAATTGAATAAACCTAATTAATAACTAATGATTCAATCTGGTCCACACATGCACGCGGGAAAGCTTGATCTAACGACCCAAATTTAAAAAGTGCCCTAACCCTAATTAATTAACTTAATTACTCTCAGGTGGCCGGAAATGACCTCCGGTCATCTTCTCCGACCACACCTCCCCTGAAAATTCTCTATCTCACTCCCTAGGCTACAAAATCAAGCCAAAATCTCCAGAACTCATCCTCTAACATCAAATAACAAGAATCCAGCATCATAAACAATTTATTTCACTCACACAAAGAGAATCGAAGAAGAACAAGTTTAAGGCAAAAGTTTTAGAGCAACATAAAATGCTTGTTTCTGGCTCATTATTGAAAATAAACACATCCCCGTGACCAGGGCAACACATAGAACAATATTCTAACAAGAAAACGAGGTTCTGGAAAAATTGTTCATCATGTTACCTGAGGTTGAGCTTTCGAATTCTGGGCTTTCTGGCCTTCTTTCTTATGCTTTTCCACTTTAATGAACTCCTTGATGCTTCTGATAAGCTTGAAACAAGTTTGTATGGAGTGTTTTGAAGGTTTCAGTTCAGAGGTGGTGAAAATCGTATTTTGGTTTGAGGTGGTTTCAGGCTGTTTTGATGGGTGGGAGAAATTTTGAGAATGGGTGGCTGAGTTGTGAGATTCGATAGAAAATGCAAGAGGGAGAGTTTTTGTGAACTATGGCAATGTTGTGGTTTCAGGCTTAGTTCTTGTGTGTTATGAGTTTCATTTTGTCCACATATCAAGCTGTGATAGGTCTGTGGAGTTGGTGTGGGCTATGCTGATTGGTATGGCCTTCTTGCAAAAAAAGTCGACAAAGTTGTACTTTGAGGTATGGGCTGGTTCAGGCCAAGGACAAAGGGGTGTCTGGTGCAGTAAGATTCAAGGAGGTCCATGGAAATCTCTTTGAGGCAAATCAACAAGTTGTGACAAAGTTGTGGGAGGTTTTGCAAATTTGTGAACCTTTGGCCCTTTTGAGATTTCTTTAGGTGCAAGTCATGAAATTTGGAAATTCTTGGGCCAATTCTGAGTTTTAGGCAATGTTTTATGTTTGTATGGTTATTAGAAGTCAATTTGAAGTCACAAAATGGCTTGGCATGAGGTTTTGCAAAAATGCCTCTTTGGCATGAAACATGAAATTATGTGATTTTTGCCAACTTTGGAAAGCCATAACTTGAGTTCCATAATGAATTAGATCTTGTTCTTGAAATTTTTGAAAATGGAATGATCCAATCTACAACTTTCATGACCAATAATTTTTCATTTGAAGCATTTTTGGTTGAGAAAGATGAGGTTGAAAAACTTTCCAAAAATGGAAAGTTTACATTACAAGTCATTTCCATTTTTGGCAACTTTTGGTTTAGCTCACGTTTCTTCCAATTTGTGAACTTCTAAACACTTCATTGATCAAATAAAGACCATATAACTTCAATTTGATGAAAAATACACTTTGGTTCCATGTTGGGGGGCCTCAGATGCCCTGATTTGGCTCTGACTTGCTCAGGAAGTTACCCAGTGATCAGATGACTTCCACAATGAATTTTTCCATCAAACTTGGTATGTATGATCCTTATAACATATTAATACCAATAGAAACAAGAATGAACAAAAAAAATGGAGTTATGGCCTCTGAAACCAAAACCCTAATTTCAGGTCATCTGTGCAGTTAATCCTGGCTCTGCCTCCATGCTTTGCAAGTTCTTGTGATTTTTTGGCTTCCTTGATCTTTGGAGGATAAAATATGATGATTTAACATACATGGACCCTCTTAAGATGATTGAAGACCTTTGGAGTGGCTCAGATGGCTCATGGATGGATCAGATTACAAACCCCAGATGCAGATGACTTTGAACCAATGCAGTGAAGCAAAAATGCAATATGAGATGATATGATTGAACAAATGCAAATGAAAAGATCACAAGCCATGGTGTGAACTTAGTGAGGGAAAATTTGGGGTGTTTACACCTTGCCACCCTGAGGATGGACTTTTGCTCACTTTGCGGGGATACTCTGCCACACTGTGGGGGACTTCTACTCGGTACGGGAGACTTTTAAAATTTTCCACACTGCGAGGAACTTCTGCTCACTATGGGAGACTTTTGCAATTTGCCACACTACGGGGGCTGTTTCTCACTATGGGAAACCTTTGCAATTTGCCACACTACGGGGGGCTACTACTCACTACGGGAAACCTTTGCTCACTACATGAGACTTTTGCTTTTTTCCGCTCTACGGGGCCACTTGCTCGCTATGGGAGACTTTAATATTCTGCCACACCACGGGGGTTGTTGCTCACTATGGGAGACTTTTGCTCACTGCCGCTCTACGGGGCCACTTTCTCGCTACGGGAGACTTTAATATTCTGCCACACCACGGGGGCTGTTACTCACTACGAGAGACTTTTGCTCACTACAGGAGCTGCTGCTCACTATGGGAGACTTTTGCTCACTACGGGAGACTTTTACCACACTACAGTGGACTTCAATATTTTGCCACACCACGGGGGCTACTGCTCACTACATGAGACTTTTGCTCACTACGGAAGGCTTCTGCTCACTACGGGAGACTTCTGTTTCGCCACACTACGGGGGCCGCTGCTCGCTACGAGAGACTTTTTCTCACTACGGGAGACTTCTGCCACACTACGGGGGACTTTTGATTTTTGCCACACAACGGGGACCGCTTCTCACTACGGGAGACTTTTGCTCACTATAGGAGACTTTTGCTCACTATGGGAGACTTTTGCTCACTACGGGAGACTTCTGAAATTTTCCACCGTGAGGATGGACTTTGGCCAGTCTGTGGCTGGACTTTGGATACGTTTCCACACTATGGGTGGACTTTGGATATCAACCTTTTATTGAGCACACATATGTTGAATTGCATGACATGATGCCCCATGACACTGGGGGATAGGTACAAAGGGAGTTCCTGACGCGGAAATAACAAATCCTTGATGACCCCGTGGGGAATATAGATGATTGCCGATATTTCTGCGAGAGAAAAGTGTGACTAGTCTGCCTCGACTTATCACCTTTGCCAAAAATAAATTGGACTTTAGAATTGAAGGCCCTGCTGGGGGATGCCTCAACTGTTGGGGATTGAATCTCACCCCCTAAGACTCTAGTGGTGATCTGCAACTTTTCGACTTAGCTGGGGAAAAACCTGTCAAGGCTCTGCTGAGGAAAACTCTATGTCTATCTGAATTTTCTGAACCTTTATGGGGAGTGAAACCGTTGAGATGACCGCCAGGGATTCCTGGATTCTTGTAAGAAGTGCTTCACTACGGGAAGACGACTCTTGCTAGGGATAATCCTTATTGCTCTGCTGGGGAAGAGAATGATTTGGTTTGAGATCTGCTGGGGAATAAGATCAAGGAAACCTGCTGAAGAAAAGTTTGACGAATTTATTGGGGATAACTCCCATGAACCTATTGGGGATAATGAAGCTGAACCACGTCCTGCTTGAGGAGGAAAGACTTCACGTAGTCTCATGATGGGGATCATTTGCTTTTTCCTAGACTTCACCTTAAGATGATTTTACAAAAGGCTTGGTGTCTTTAAACTCTTTAGGAGTATAATTTCTCCGGTATTCTGAATTTCCGATTACCTGTCTTTGGGAAAGAATGAATCCTCGTGCGATTAGGGTGGTTTTCCCCAGTACGAGTCCTTGACCAATTGCTCTGGGAGAGATCTGAATTTTGAAGTGATTGCCCCCCAGTTTGGCTGAATTCTTACCATGACTGGTTGGGAAAGTCCTTATTCAATGGAGCTTTCTCGGAAAAGTGCACCTCGACGTGACTGTCTTTCAGAAGTTTTAGACTTCTCAACTTGGCAAGCTTAAGCTTCTGGACTGAATTTTCGCATGTGAGCTTCTATGATGCCAAATAAATGTATGCAAGCAGAAATTTTTTATTCTGAGAATGGAGATTCTAATGCAACACACATGTTAATCTTGAAGTCTTTATTGAAAATGTGTCGCAAGCCTTTGTGAGTGAATCATTGATTAAGATACGACATTATTTAAATAAGTGAAAGCATGCACATGCAATACCAACAAAGGTCTTTTAGCACAACTCATAGGAGTCAGGAACACGGTCTCGTGGTAGTACACTCTCAAAATAACCCTTTTTCAGTTAGGATTTTTGAGGGTTGTATCGTGTCCTGGTTCATGGTTACAGAAACAAAGGATATAGGCTCGAAGTTTTTATGTGCCCACCCCTCTTCGTGATGTTCTCCATTCCTATGTTCAGCTAATTTTCGCAAGCGCTCACCTTTCATAAGGGTTTTGTGATGGTTGAGGAACCATTGCTACTATTGGTTCAAGCACCAATCAGGTTATTGTTTGGAGTCTATCACCCCTTGGTCTTTCATGTATGTGCCACACGACCTTGTTCTTGTTTGAGGATCTTTCTTGTGTAATCCTTTCCGTCTTTCATTTTTGCGTTATTTTGTTTACCCCTAACTTTTGCCTGGACTGATTCTTGTGAATCTTTGATTGTGAAGTCCAGCGGAATGCCCTAACTTTTGTCTAAGTCGCTTGTTTTCAAGTTTCGACATAGCGGGCTTTTTCATTTCTCTTTTTTTGAACAAATCATGTGACACTGTTTGTCTTGATTGTTTCGCGAGGGTTGTGACTGCCTCATTCTTTGGTCGATGAAGGATAACCATCATGGCTTCCAGTCTTTGGACCTCTTGATTTGGATAACCATTGTGGTTTCTGGTCTTTGGACCTCTTGATTAGCATAGTGGAATGTAATGGATCCTCAAATACACTCCTTTATGAAAGCCTGAACGCTTGGTCCGACTAGCTGACACCTACCCTGCCCCTGGGTTAAATGTAAGGGTTTTTTCATGCGAAAGGAAACTCCTACTTCAAGGCTCAAAAGGGTTAGCGGGGGTCTATCTCCCTTATATCTACGGTGTTTAGGGATTACATCGTCAACATGGTCTAATTCGAGAGCCCACAATTAGAGATTCTTGCGTTTTAGTTTTGTCATTCTCCCTTAAGAGGTTAAACACGACAATTGGTATTGCGATGTACACATGCAAAATTATTAGTAAATGCGAATGAATTACTTCAAGAAAAACATGTGAGTTTTATTATTGATAAAATTCAAAATTAAACAACTTTCATACATGTATACAAATGTTCTGCAAATAATGAAACTACAAATGGAAATGCAGTAAAGAAACTAAATATTGTCGTCGCTGAGGAGGCTTGACTCCGTCTGGACGTATCAGTCTTCACTTAATTATTCTGACCTGGAGGTTCCGACACGAGACGTCTCGAAGGAAAGAGTAAAGATGGAGAATAAGGTTGTCTTATAAGGTTGCTCGGAAAGACCTGACGATCTTTTGTTTACATATCTCCATAAATTTAAGACCAATGAAGAATCTGAGCGACGTAGTTCCCCTCAATAGGGGAGACAATGCATTAGAAGAAAAATCAGTTGCCATTGTTGGGAGTATCTGAATACTGATGGCTTTATTTGTTTCTTGAAGATTACTGCTTAATGTGGACCATCTGGTAAAATAACCGTGATACCGGCTCTGTTATGATTTGGCATTGGATTCTGGAGTACATTTGGGTGAGGAGCAAAATTGATCGCCTTGGAGTCAATTAGGTCATGTACCTTATTCTGAAAAGCCCAACATTTCTCAATATTGTTCCCCTGGGCACTCGAATGGAACTCGCATCTGGAGTTTGCATCAAAATTCATAGGTAGATTATCAGGAGAAGGAGCTCTCATGGTACTAAGCTCAACCATGTTCAACTTTAGTAGCTCTGGAAGCAATACAACATATGGGCATAGGATAGGATCGAGTCTACGGTTCCTCACTCTTGTTCTTTCCTGGAATGGTCTTTGTGCCTGTTGTTGCTAACCTTGAGGTTGTTGTTAAACCTGTGGCGTAATAGTCACTGCAACTGTTTGGTAGTAACCTTGAGAACGACCTCTGTCTCGGCCCCTATACACATCATTGGTCTCGCCTTCTCTTTGTCTTTGGCCATTTCCAAAAGGCTTTTTCTTACCATAAGACCAACACTATTTGCATCCTGGATCTTTCCCAATTTCAGGAAATTTTCTATCCTTTCTCCAGCGATGACAATATCAGCAAAACCGATGGACGGGCAAGCGGCCAGACGATCCAAGTATGCCCCTTGCAAGGTGCCCATAAACATGTCAGCCATTTCCCGATCAAGTAATGGAGGTTGAACCTGTGCAGTCAATTCACGCCACCTCTGGGCGTACTCCTTAAAGCTTTCCTTAGGTCCTTGAGACAAGTTCTGCAACTGAGTGCGGTTCGGAGCCATATCAATATTATATTGATACTGCTTGAGAAAAGCTTTAGATAAATCTTTCCAGCTTCGAATAAAGACCCTTCCTGCTCAGCTTCATGTACCAGCTCAATGAAGCTCCAAATAAAATATATTAGAAGAAATGCATCCAAAGTTTCTCATCATCAGTGTGAGCCGAGATTCTTCTAAAGTATGCGTGAATGTGAGTTCTAGGGAACGTGTTGCCGTTGTACCTGTCAAATGATGGCGCCCTAAACTTAGGAGGGATTCTGACTGCTGGCATTAACCTAAGACTAGTTACATCGATGCCCAGGGAATTTTGACATTCCATGGCCTTAATCTTCTCTGCCACCTCTTCATACCTGCGGTCATTGATCTCATTCATATTACCCATATCAGCATCCAGTAGAGTGAACTAATGATGGCACCTTAAACTTAGGAGGGATTATGACTCCTGGAACTAACCCAAGACTGGTTACATCGATGCCCAAGGAATTTTGACATTCCATGGCCTTAATCTTCTCTGCCAGCTCTTCATACCTGCGGTCATTGATCTCATTCATATTTCCCATATCAACATCCAGTAGAGTGAAATGGTCCTCTTGAGTGTCTTCTAAACCCACATTACGGGCTGCAATCCTGTTGGGATTTGGCCCTTCGTTACGGGTAGCATTCAGATCCACATTCTCAGTCGGTGTTCCAGTATTAACATTATTAGAATTTTCCCGGGGTTGCTCAACCATCAACCTAAGACACTCCTGGTTCTGAGCAATGTCGGTAATCATTTCCATGAACTGATCCATTCTATGTCGAAACTCATTGAGATCATTCTGCATTCATTGAACCATTCTTACTCGGTTTCTTTTTGTTGGATACCGATGAACGCGTTGACCAGCTATATTTCCTGAAGTTGAATAAGTTAGGAAGTCCGAATAACCTGTAAAAATGTGTATGATATGTTCATGAGGATGCGACATGCGATCCTGCGAATGAGTAAACATGTGTTAGGAATGCAAGCATGAAGAGGATGTTATGCAATGCATTGGCATGTGGTCAAAGGTCTGGCAATCACTGGTCTAATGTTGGTGCTGAGAAGACAGTCATGTGCTATTGAAGAGTCATAATAACAGTACCACCGAAATCCCGAATTTCAAAACCAAAGGACCATGTAGAACCTGATCATAATACTGAACAATGCTGGAAAAATGGGTATGTTGGAAATTTCAGGGTTCCTGCAAACCTGTAAACCCCTCCCATCTCACGGGTATGCTCCTCCGAGTCAACATCACATACTCTCAAAGCCGAATAGCAATAATACATTCACCATTTCCGTGAAATGGCTCATGACCAAATTAGCAAATCGGTTTGGTATTATGTACTAACAAGGGAGGTCTCAGTTGAGTACGGGGATAACAAGCATCCCTCATAAGTCCCCAGCTTCAAGCATTGAATCGAGAAACAATAGTACATTAATCCCGAAGGGTAAAATACCATCGTCATACGAATAGTTTGCCTTGACTGGGTTCCTATGAGAGAACCAGGTCATCCTATGCGAGTTCCTAGTGGGCCCTCGGATGCGAGTGGGTTTGCCAACAAATGTGGTCTGCCACTGTCATCACTAGAGAGGGGTGTTTCCACTAAGGTCATCAATGATCGGTCTCCAGATGCACATAACTATCGAGGTCGTACCTGAAGTGGGGAAGAACCCCCACACAGAATAGTTCTAAGACAGTCGCAGTCTGGGTGTGGAACACATCGCCACTCATCATGTAACCATGCGAGTATAATGTATGTCCATGCTAATCCTATAGTAAACTCAAAACGGGTATTTGGCTTATCTCACAGTAACAAAACCCATCCCACACAAAAATGAAACCAACACAGTCCAGTATATGATGCATCGAAAATAAATACTGAAAGCAATAAATAAAATTGTAAAGTAAAGCTGTAAATGAAAACATTAAAGCTAACTAGTTCATCAGTGATGTTTTGGTACCGCATGCATGAGTATATTGAGTTGCATATCATTATGATTAGCATTTTTATGACGATGATTTAAATGAATTTTTTGGTGATTATGACAAACTATATGATGAATATGTGTGTATTTTTGATGTTATTCAAGTGACTTTACTTTTTATCTAATTCCTGCATCTTTTATAATGATTATAATTACTCACCCTTTATGCTTGGAATTGTTGCCTCGAATGCGGGTAACTTGCAGGTAATCAAGTGTAGTGCAAGATGCTTAGAAGTCGCTTCGGAATGTGTTGTTTTACTTCAAAGAAGTAAAAGGAGTCTTGCTCTGATACGTAACACTGGGGTTGGGGTCGAATGATTTTATGAGATTTATGTTTTGTGATTATTTCAGAGTTTATGTGATATTTGGAGAACTTTAGTCTAGTTTTGGTTTCTTTGAGATGGTAACTATGAGGTACGTGGAATAACTTGAATTTTTGAAATACCTTTTACGATTCTTGAGTATATTTTATAAAAGAGATTTGAGACATGATGTATCTGCTGCGAAGTTCTAAATGATTTAATTTATGATGTTAAAGTATTATGTTGATTATAATTTTGTTGCAACCCGTGTTACGGAGAAGGACCATTGTGGTAAGACGTTATGAAGGTGTGAAACCCATGTTTGTACATTGATGAATTACTAATTATTATGATTGTATTGTGATTATTCGTGGGGTTTAGTTGGGTGTTATAATGATCTTTGAGAAATTGAAGGTCCATGAGATTCGGCATTGGCCATGACTGCACTGATTTCATACTCCTCTCCCTCTCGAGAACTAACAACAGACCCACTTTCACTAGCTTGGGAATTTGAGGCATCTTGGATCTTTCCACTTTTAATTATGCTCTCAATGCTCTCTCTAACTATCATCATTCCAGAGAAATTTGATATCCCACTAGCAATCATTCTTTCCAAGCATGGACCTGGCAAGGTGTCCATGAACAAGTCAACCAATTCTCTCTCCAAAAGTGGTGGTCGCACTTGAGCTGCCAATTCTCTCCACTATTGTGCGTAGTCTCTAAAAGATTCATCATTTTTCTGAGACAGGCTTTGTACTACGTGCGACTGAGATCCATGTCCAAATTGTACTGGTATTGATTTAGAAAAACATTGGATAAATCATTCTGTGAACGGATATAACTACTTTCCAAATCCATATACCAACTCAAAGATGCACCACTCAAACTGTCCTGAAAAAAATGAATCAGTAACTCATTGTTGTGGTCATAGTAATTCATCTTTCTGCAGAACATCGCCAAATGACACTTCAAGCAACTGATACTAGTGTACTTCTGGAACTTTAGTGCTTTGAATTTTGGAGGTATGACAAGACCATACACCAAACAAAGTTTTAAAGCATTAAAACCAAAAGCATCACGACCCTCCATGGCTTTGAGTTTCTCGTCTAATACACAATATCTTTAAGCAGACTCAATAGCTCGTGGACCCTTAGTTTCAAGACAGGGACTGCCTTTTGGAGGTTTGGTACAGATAAAGCAATACTCTAATAGTATGCAGCATTAGAAGAAGAGGAATGTCCACCTCGGATAATAGGTTGTTCAAGTGCACCCTGATTCGCAACATGGATCTGCACAGACTCTTAACACTGCTAGGTCTTACTTATAACACTTTTTCATCTTCCAATAGTTACTACTTGTTCAGACTAAGTACCGGGAAATTAGTTGGTTGGTCATGGAAAAAGGATGGGGAAGCTTTCTATAAAATGATATGCAATGTAATGAATGAAAATGCAATATAATGATGCAATATATGCAAAGACATGGGATCAATGTTGCCACAAACTATGGATAGCAATCATATTGATAATGGAACAGACTGAATGTAACAGGATCAAAACTCCGTCGTTGTAAGAAGACCAGAAAACCGGGTATGATGAAGCTTATGGTATCCTGTCAAAAGCCTTTCCCTCTCACGGGTGTATGCTAAAAAGAGGTTGAAGTTCATCAATTTCACTGGCTCTTAGGACGAGAAGCAATAAGATGTTCACCATTTTTGGTTTGGCATTATTACTAAAAGAGGATGCCTCCATTGATTCGCCTCAAACTCTCACATGTAGGCTCCCAACTTCGACAACAATGAGGTCGAGAAACAATAATACATTCATACTATAGGGTACAATACTATCACCAAATGAGGAGTGCCTCAACTGAGTTCCCATGAACACAAAAGGTCATCCTAAAGGCCACCAGAGTTAACAACTCAGACGAGATAGCTCCACCTGTAACACCCCAATTTCATAATTTAATTATTAAATGTAATTATTTATGAATAAGTGGTATTTGGAGGTATTTTGTGGAATATTAAGAAGACGGAATTATTTTATTAAAATAATGATATGATAATAATTGGATATTATTTAAATATTATTATTAAAGAAAATAAAATTAAAGGAGTTGGAGGTCTAAGGGGTAGAGTTATCTTTTGATGTGGTTTATGAGAAAGAGGATATGATCAAATTCTCATAATCGTGTTTTTGGGTGAAGGTAAAGGTTGCTCTGAAGAACAAGGAAACAAAGAGGAATTTCCCAAGAAGTAAAAGAGAAGTCTCAATTGACCAAGGTATGGGGAGTATTCTCTTTCAATGTCTATAATATTTAGATTGTATTTTGAGTAAATGGGAGTTTTGAGGGGAAACTGTAGGGTTGGGTAATTTGTTGATAGGTTTTGATGATTAGTTGTTATTAAATGTTAATAATGATGAATTTATGATGATAATGAGTTGTAAGGTATTTTTCTTCTATTTTCTACTGTTTTATGGTATAATTGAAGGTTTTTGGCATGTCTGAGTCGTATAGAAAATCGCAGGGTTTTCTCAGAAAAATCGCATCCTCACTTATCGAGCAAGTGAGTATTTTGGAAGTTCGCAAATAGAGAGTTGCTCGCTTAGCGAGCTATCTTCCTTGCTTAGCAAGATCTGTAGTATTTTGAAAAATATTTTCTTTTGTTTGATGACCTATGATGCTTTGTTTTGTTGTACCATGTTGTTGTGTTGTTGATGTGAGTTACTACCATGCTATATTAGGATAAAAGTGTAATACTAATGATGAAATGATGTTATGATGAATATGTTGTAAAATGAGGAAATGATGTCATGTAGTATTAGAATATGAATAGACATTGTGGATGCTGTCGCTCCCGATAAGTGACACAGGGTCAGATAAGGGTACAGACGCGAACGGTCGGCGAGAGGGACAGTGAGAACACACAGCCGTGAACTCACTGGAGATGAATAGAGTCGCCAGCTAGGCATTTTTATCCCGGAGGAAAGGCAATGCTGCATAGACCTAGAAAGATACGGATAAGACGGTTGCGAACCAGAGAGACTGAGAAAGGGGGTTGGTTACAACCTGGGAAGGTGTTAGCACCCAGATTGTCCGTCGTACTCGACGGGATCCACGCTTAAAAGATTTGTGTTTTAAAGGGGTAGTGTCAGTGCAATTTGTGTAT
The DNA here is from genome assembly GCA_963966055.1 of Lathyrus aphaca. Taxonomy (NCBI): domain Eukaryota; kingdom Viridiplantae; phylum Streptophyta; class Magnoliopsida; order Fabales; family Fabaceae; genus Lathyrus; species Lathyrus aphaca. The sequence goes on along the minus strand of OZ014519.1, from coordinate 382,232,767 downwards.
AAAATAGCTGGAAAGGAATGCACAGGTGTCAGTGTAAAGTGTATAAGTGATGTGAAGTATGAAAGTGTCAGTGTAAGAACAAGGTGAAATGCTCAAGATCATGAGGCTAAAGAATGAAGCTAGAAAGAGGGGGAATATACAGAGACTTTTGTTCGATAACTGTTAAGTTATGCCTACGTATCCTCTCGTGCAATGAGGAAGTCAGAACACCGTAGTTCGACCCAAAGAGACTAAAAGATGAATTGACTTGTGAACTGCTTGCTTGTCAATGCTCAAGTGTATGACCTGTCTGGCTCAGGTGCAAACTGTCTTGCATTAGACGGAAGAAGCAATTTCTCGTTTACGAGTGAAGGTGATGAGAAAAGAATCCCGGAGGAGACGATTATTGTTTGTTTTTGTGTTTTCAGTCTTTTATTGCTTTTGGAAGTTTGTCATAAGTTAATGAGCTTAAGCCTAAACCAATGGGTTAGTAAACTCATCACATCTTCCCTCTGATTAGGGGTAATGAGAATTACCTTAAGTGTGAAGTCAGATTCTCACACTTAATCACCTTTGGTGTAGGATTAAGATCATTAACCTACTTGTGATTAATTAGATGTTTTTGGTGTTTTTGTTTAGTGTTAAGTAATGAGATTAAGCCATAATCAAAGATTAAACAGACTCATTACACCATCCTAATAGAAGGATAATAGATGAGAAAGTTTAAGCTGAGGAAAACTCCTCAACTTAATCCATGATTAGGGATTAAACTCATGACAAAACAAGCCTTTAATTAAGTGGATTTTATTTAGTGATATGATGATGAAGTGTTTTTTAGGGTTTGTAAGACAACTTGAGGGGGACTTGTCCATTAACACTAGGGTTAGTCCTTCTTAACCACTTAAGGAAGAATTAGAACCCTAATGCAAGGCCCAAGTTACAAGTGTGATGTCTTGATATTTATTAAATGAATTGATTAAGAGATTTAAACAAACAAAGGGTTTAACACTTAGGATTAAAGTTATACACTCCATCCTAAGAGAAGGATGCAGGCATAACCCTAATCACAAAGTCTTAAAGCCTTTAGGGTTTAGTCCCTGATTATGAGGTGAGAAGAGAGGACTCAAAGAGAGACACAAAGGTAAAACTAAGTGGGGGACTAATCAAAACCCTAATTCATTGTCATGCTTGGTTGATCCTAAGGTTTGTGAGGTTTTCAAGAACAATCTTCAGAGGAGCCACCAGGAAGCAGATGAATAAGATCAAGAGAAGCAAAGTGACTTGCTTCATTCAAGAAGTCAAGTCACTTGAAGAAAGAAGGTGGAAAGAACAAGAATGAGCAAGCTCAATCTCAAACACATATAGGAATGCAGCAATGGATGCAAGAGAGATGAAAAGAAAAGTTATGAGAAGTGAAGGCAAATTCACTTCTCAAGTTTACTTACCACCTGAAATGTTAGAAAGAAATGCAATGCAATGCAAGATGAGATGAAATGGTATGGTGCAAAGCAAAACCAGAAGCATGTTGATGATGATTATGATATTATGAGGTGCTGCAAACATGAGGTAAGACATGGAGATGTTCATATAAGATCATGGATGCAAATGATGCAAGTTAAGGAGCATGAATGAACATGAAAAGTTATGAATCATACAAGACAAATGACATGGCAAATATGTAATGCAATGATCAAACATGCTTTCTATATGTCTTAAGATGTCAAATGGATCACAAGAATGTATAAAATGCAAAGACAAGTCGTGTTATGCAAGAGAATGCAAGAAGGATGCAAGAGGAAGCCCAAATTAGGGTTTATGGATCAAACATCAAACCAAAACCCAAAACAGAAACAAACCTTAAGATAAAAAAAGGAAAATGCTACCCAAAGAAACCCTAAACCTATAATGAACCACTGCCCAAAGAGGAACTCTCAACTCTTAACCAATCTCAAGATATGAATTTTCTAAGTTATTAGGGTTTTTTAGGCTTCTTAACAAAATAAATGTCAAACAATTGGAAAATGCAAGATCAAATCATGGCCATTTTACCCTAGAAACTACATGCCAAACACAAAACAATGCAAGAAGAATCAATGTCTCAACCTTCTCCAATAGGCAGAAATGAATTTTTGAACTTATGATCAAAATAATGCATAAAAAATGATTTAATTCAATGAAAAAAATCTTAAAATGCATCAAGATCAAAAAAGAAATTTGGTTTGAAGGTTGTACAATGTTTCTAAATGTCTTAGAACATTTCATGAATTTTTTTGTAATTTTTAAATACCTAAAAGTATTTTTAATTAATTAATTTCCATTAATCAATTAAAAATAATCTTTTAAATATTTAAAAATACTTTTTTAATGATAAAAAATAAAATAAAAATATTTTTGGGTCTTAAAAATTAATAAAACTTTAAAGAAAAAGTTTCATAATTTTTAAGACATTTTTGCTATTTTAAAATAAATATGCAAGTTAATTGAAATAAAAATGAATTAAAATCAAATAAAATAGGAAGTAATCAGGATGGATGGATGAGATTGATTCTGAGTTTAAATTGGTTGACTGGCGCGTGAATGGAGGGTGGGGATGCAATCTGACCAAATTAAGTTAATTACGAATTAATTAAAGTTAATTAAGTGGATTAGGGCAAATGAGTGAATCTGAGCCTTCCAAAAGAGAGGGAAGTCAACAGGTCAACACTCATCTACGGCTCAAATTCAAACTAGAGTTAATGACGCAATTAGGGCATAATCACTCTCAGGTGGCCGGAGAAGACCTCCGGTCGTCTTCTCCGGCCAGCACCTCACCTGAAAAATCCCCAAACCCCTCAAATCGTATCAAAAATGAAAACTAAGAACATAGAAATGATCTCCACCCTCTCACGAATCAAACCCCTCTCTCAAAACACATTTCTTCTTCCTAAACAAGCTGAATCGAAAGAAATAAAAACTAGGGCACGCAAGCTTCAGAGACAAATTAAATACTCAAATCAAAGCCATTTCAAAAACTAAGAACATCAGGATGATCAGTGAATCACATAGAACAAGTTTGTAACAAGAAAAATGATTTTTGGAAAAATAATTTTCGAGCTACCTGAGATTTGGAGCTTTCAATTTGAGGACTTTCTGGCCACTTCTCCTTGTGCAATCCACTCCACTTGGTCCACAGAAGATGCTTGAATGCTCAAAAGGAGTTTAAGTTGGCTGGATAATGAGATTCGAAAGCTCCTGCTCAAGCTTGGTCAGAAATGGCAATGGAGTTTCTGGCACTTTCAGGTCATGGTGAGGGGTTGTTTGTGATCCTGAGGATGAATGGAGAAGGTCTGTGGTGTTTGTTTGTGTGTTTGTGAGCTAGGAAGAAAGATTCGAATGAAACTGCAAAGTGAGGTAAGGAATGGCAGTGGAGTGTTCTGGTTGTTTCAGGCTTGGGTTCTTGGTGCTGGGTGGTCTATGGAGCAAGGTGAGTTGAATGGTGAAGATAGTTTGAGTGTTTGCAAGCTGTGGAATCAGATTCGAAGCAAGTTGCAATTGGGAGTGTTTGTGTGAAATGTGATGAATGAGGATGTTTCAGCCTTGCCTTGTACATGAAATGGCTTGCAAAATGATATGTTATTTTAATCCAAGTGGCCAGAGGATGTGACATGGCCTGTGGTGATTGGGATGTTTGCTTTTGCAAAAAGGTCAACTTTTGTGTAAGGCAAGTATGGCTTGACTCTAGGCAAGTACAATGGGCATGGGCTGCGCAGCATGATGAGTGTGTGAGGCTAGCTTGATTCAAGGACCAATGCAGCAAGTTGGTGAGGAGAAATGAGTGTTTTGCAACTTGGTTACTTTTTGCCTTTTCATGAAAATCTCTCATTACACAAACCATAAACATGTGAACCTTGGTCCAATTCTGATTTTTGTGACTTAGAGAATGTTTGTGTAATGGTTTGAAATGAACTAGAGGTCACAATTGGCTTTGGTTCAAGACTTTGCAAAATTCTCACTTAGGGCATGCCTTGAAAATCAATGATTTTAGCCAACTTTGCATTGCCATAACTTTTGATTCAAGAAGAGTTTGATCATGTTCTTGTACTTTTTGAAAAGGGAAAAATGAGATCTACAACTTTCATGACCAAAGTTTTTCCATTTGAAGCATTTTTGGATCAAGAATCATGGCTTGAAAAATGACCTAAAATGATGCATTCTTGAAAAGTCAACTATGCCCAAAAAGTCAACATTTGCAAAAACCCTAAATTCTTGATTTCTATGAAATTCAACCTTCTTCCATGATCAAATAAAGATCATATACACTCAAAATGATGAAGATCACCCATTGGTTGGGTCATTGGGGGCCTCGGATGCCCTGATTTTGCACTGACTTGTCTGAAAAGTCAACCCTTGATCAGATGACTTCCCCATGGAATTTCTTCATAAAAATTGATATGCATACTCCCTATACCATATAGAGACCAATGGAAACAAGAATGACCAAAAAATTTGGAGTTATGGCCTCTGAAACCAAAACCCTAATTTTCAGTCAACTGTGTAGTTCATCCTGGCTCTGCATCCACTCAAACCCTAGTTCTTGTGATTCCTCTGCATTTTTGACTTTGAGGGGAGGGAATATGACATAAGAACACACATGGACCACTTTGAAATGAATGGTGGCCTTTGGAATGGCTCAAGATGCTTTGGGATTGCTCAGATCACAAACCCTAGGTGCAGATGCCCTAGAAACTATGCAGTGAATCAAAAATGAGATGTGAGATGATATGTTTGTGTTTATGCATATGAGGATGATCACAAGCCATGGTGTGAATGGGTGAGGGCAAATTTGGGGTGTTTACAGCTGCCCCTATTCAAACATGAGTTTGCTGTGCAGGATGTAAGCAACGGCTTAACAGGCAAACAAGATAACTTGTGGTTGAATATCAAAGACAGTCCAAAATTTGCACTCACAAAATGAAGAAGAAAAGGGATATAGATTGTACAAGAAAAATAAAGTATATTGTAAAGTGTGGGCGACGGAGGACGACCGTCGAGCAGAGGACGACTGCTGGGTAAATAGCAATGACGGGGACGGCCGACATGCTGGGAAAGTGTAGGAAATAAAACAATGACGGGGACGGCCGACATGCTGGGGATAAAAGGTAAAGCTAAGACGGGGACGGCCGACTAGCTGGGAAAAATAAAATATCATGATGGGGACGGCCATCAAGATAAAGTTGTAGCATTCTCTGGGGGTTAATGAAACATGACGGGGACGGCCATCAAGTTCATAAAGCAAAGTAACCGACGATGGGGACGGCCATCGGGTTAAAAGGAAAAGGGACCACGACGGGGACGGCCATCGGGTTAAAGAATGAATGAAATAAACAGATGATGGGGTACGGCCATCAAAGGTGAAGGACGATCACCTATCAGGGGACGGCTGCTCTGTTGGGGATAAAAGGAATATGATGGGGACGGCCATCAAAGGTGGAGGACGACCACCTGGCAGGGTACGGCTGCCGAAAATATCAACGATGGGGACGGCCATCGGATAGAAAAGGTCAACGATGGGGACGGCCATCGGACGAGCATGATGGAGGACGACCATCAAGAAGTGGAGGACGACCACTCAGCAGGGTACGGCTGCTCTCGAGGTTTCTCATGACATAGGACGAATGCCAGATAACCAAAATCAACAATGGGGACGGCCATTGGATAAAATGATGAAGGACGATCATCAAAAGGTGGAGGACGACCACCTAGCAGGGGACGGCTGCTAAAAATCAACGATGGGGATGACCATCGGATGAGCATGATGGAGGACGGCCATCAAGAAGTGGAGGACGACCACTCAGCAGGGTACGGCTGCTCTCAGGGTTATCATAACACAGGATGAGTGTTAGATAAAAAAGGAAATTTGCTTTGTTGGCGATCTACTGGGGAACAGTAAACACGGACGAGCGTTTACATCCAAGAAACAAAAGGTATAAGTGTTTGGTATTGTATAGATTAAAGATGCGGACGAGCATCCTTAAGGCTATGATACGGACGGGTATCATGTAGAAACAAACTGACACATGTTCAGAGATGATGATACGGACGAGTATCAACGGGTTAACAAGGAACACGGACGAGTGTTGAATCTGAAGGGACTCTTCTGGGGAATAGTAGACGCAGACGAGTATCTATGTTCAAGAAGACACAAGTGTTTGACACAGTGTATGGATTAAAGATGCGGACGAGCATCCTTAAGACTTATGATACGGACGAGCATCATGCAGGAACAAACACTAGACGCAATGTTCTGAGATGATGGTACGGACGAGTACCAACTGGTTAACAAAGAACAAGGACTACTGTCGAATCTGTGGGGATATGAGTGATGATGTATACAAGATACGGGCGAGTATCTGTATAAGTGTACCAAGGAGTAGTGAGTATATATAATGTATAGATGAGCGTTTATCTGCTGGGGAGAGTGACACGGACGAGTGTCAAAAAGAAAAGTAAAATATTAACAAGTGTATGGGTGATAAAGGTGTAAGCGACTGCGCTGGGGATATGACACGGACGGGTGTCAAGAAAATGTATATATAAGTATATGTGTGGGTGCAAAGAGGATGTCTTTGGCTTTCTGCTGGTAATATGACACGGACGGGTGTCATGAAGTATTTGTAATACGGGTGATTTTGCTTGTAGAGTGTATTCAGGCAACCTTACTGGGGAGTGATGACACGGACGGGTGCCAAAAGGTGTACATACTGGTGTTTGTGATTTGTGAGGCAACTGCTTTTGCTGGGACTCTGGTGGGAGTTTTTCTGTACAATGATGATGAACGGTTATTATTCACAAGCGCTAATTCATAACATGGCTTATGATTATGCTATATGTTTGATTTTTGCCGTAATGCTCCGTATTAGACGGAATGCTACGCTCTGAGGGGATAGTATGATGCAAATGCCATGATTATGCAAAGATACCACACTGGGATTCAGATCCCTTCACTGCGAAGATCTCTGGTCGATCTGTTGGAAATGGACCTCCCAGCTGGGGATGAGATCATTGGTAGATCCAATGATGTATCTGTTTGGGGATACAGGTCATTAATAGACCTATCCTTATAAATGAGAGGCCCAACTGGGGTTTGTAGAAGCTTTCTTCACTCTGTTGTGATCTCTTCATGCGTTGCTCTTCTGGGTAGAGGCTGGAACTCTGTGGGGAGATGGTTCCCTGACTTCTGTATTCAGCTGAGGATGACATGGCAACTCGGCTGGGGAATTGTGAGAGGCAACTCAGCTGGGGAGAGCAACAAGCGGCAACTCAGCTGGGGATAGAGCATTTCAGATGCTGAGATTGAGTGTATGTTGATTTGGCAACTTTGCTGGGGAAGTGGGCACCTTCCAGTGCCACGTGGAAGATAGACCGAGTTGATAATGATTTGCCAGCTTGCTGAAACGTAACTTGCATGCCCCAGGTTGCGTTCTGGATACCTGCAATCCTGCAAAGATAAGGAAACGCACAAAAGGTCCCGAGGTATCCTTCACTGAATTCCGTCAAAGGAGTTAAGCATTCTCACGAGTAAGTATATTCCCTGCAAGCATGTGTTTTATTATTATTACTTTTGGGAGAAAAGCATCTGTACTTATGCAACTAGTTTTTTAGAGACATCAGACATCCTTTGTAAATAAAAATGTACAAGACGAAACATGACTGAAAAATCTGATTTTATTAATTCATATGCCCTGAATTGGCGAGATACAGTCAAAGAAACAAATCCCCTGAAATGAGGAGATTGTTACAAATTGAGAAACAAAATGCTGGCAGTGTTGGCGACGCTTTGAGGAGCTTCCTCTCCTGCTATGACTCGTATGACAATGACGTTCTTCTCGTCTTGCTTTCTGAAGAAAGTTGATTCTGATTGAAGCTTGATTCCGTCGAAGCTTTCTAAGTTGTAAGCGATACAGACGAATTCAGAATGCAGTTGTTCGCTTATTCCCTTATTTTGCATGGATCGCCCTTTCGGGTTTTCAATCCATCGGGATACCCATTTTTGCCTGAGTTGTCCAATGCGGCTTTTCAACTCAGCGGGTGTGCATTTTTCATTTCTTTCCCTTATTTTTGCCCGAGTCTTTTATTCTGTTTTTGACTCGCCGGGATGCCCTATTTTTGCCTGGACTTACATTCTGTTTTTATGTCCAGCGGGTCATTTTATGCGAAGTATTTTTTAACTGCATCTGAATTCACAGGGGACGGGAAATCTTCACCATCCATGGTGCTGAGCATCAGCGCTCCACCAGACAAAACTTTCTTTACAACGAATGGTCCTTCATAATTTGGAGTCCATTTGCCCCTGTGGTCTGTATGAGGAGGGAGGATTCTTTTCAACACAAGATCCCCTACTTGGTACTCTCGATGCCTGACTTTCTGATCAAAGGCTTTCTTCATTCTTTTCTGATATAACTGCCCATGACAAATTGCAGCCAATCTTTTCTCTTCAATCAGACTCAGTTGTTCGAATCGGGACCGAACCCATTCTGCTTCACTCAGTTTAACATCCATTAATACCCGTAACGAGGGTAGTTCAACTTCAACAGGTAGGACTGCTTCCATACCATATACAAGCTGATACGGTGTTGCCCCAGTGGATGTCCTGATTGACGTGCGGTACCCATGCAAGGCAAACGGTAGCATTTCGTGCCAGTCTTTGTATGTGACTACCATCTTCTGCACAATCTTCTTAATATTCTTATTCGCTGCCTCAACAGCGCCGTTCATCTTTGGCCTGTAAGGAGAAGAATTGTGATGTTGGATCTTGAAGTCCCGGCACAGCTCTGCCATCATTTTGTTGTTTAGATTGGAACCATTATCAGTAATGATTCGCTCGGGCACTCCATACCGACAGATGATATCTCTCTTCAGAAATCTGGCTACCACTTGCCTAGTAACATTTGCATATGAGGCTGCTTCAACCCACTTGGTGAAATAATCAATGGCGACCAGGATGAATCTGTGACCATTCGAAGCAGTTGGCTCAATCTTGCCAATCATATCAATGCCCCACATAGCAAAGGGCCATGGTGAAGACATGATGTTCAAAGGATTGGGAGGCACATGCACCTTATCTGCGTAGATCTGGCACTTATGACATTTTCTGGCGTAGGCACAACAGTCTGCATCCATTGTGATCCAATAATAGCCTGATCTTAACAACTTTTTAGCCATTGCATGTCCTCCAGCATGGGTACCAAAAGATCCTTCGTGCACTTCATGCATCAACAAATCTGCTTCTGTCTTATCAACACATCTGAGGAGTACCATATCAAAGTTCCGCTTATATAAAGACCCATCAGTGTTCAGAAAGAAACTACCAGCAAGCCTTCTTAAAGTCTTCTTATCATTGGAAGATGCCCCAGGCGGGTATGTTTGATCCTCCAAGAAGCACTTAATGTCATGGAACCAAGGCTTATCATCTTTGACAACATCTGCTGCAAATACATATGCTGGTCTATCAAGTCTGGACACTGAAATCTGAGGTACAAAGTTGGCCGTTTGAACTTTGATCATTGATGAAATGGTAGCCAGAGCATCTGCAAACTGATTCTCGTCTCGAGGGATATACTCAAGCTTGACTGTTGTAAAGAAAGTCAGTAACCTCCTTGTATAATCCCTGTATGGTATCAGATGATCCTGGTGGGTGTACCATTTTCCATTGGTTTGATTGACTACCAAAGCTGAATCTCCGAATACGGTCAATGTCTTGATCCTGAGGTCAATGGCTTCCTCAAGACCCATAATGCAAGCTTCGTATTCAGCTTCGTTGTTAGTGCAGTTGAAAGTGAGTTTTGCCGAGAAAGGCATGTGAACTCCTTTGGGTGTAATGAGTACTGCACCAACACCGCGACCATTCATGTTAACAGCCCCATCAAACATCATAGTCCATTCTTCCTCCGGGTCAGGCCCTTCAGTGTGAATAGGCTCTTCATGATCTTTTGTTTTAATGAACATGATGTCCTCATCGGGGAAGTCAAACCTCATAGGCTGGTAGTCATTAATGGGTTGCTCAGCAAGATATTCAGACAATACACTGCCCTTGATGGCTTTTTGAGAGGTGTACTGGATGTCATATTCCGTGAGAATCATTTGCCATCTTGCAACCCGTCCGGTAAGAGCTGGCTTCTCGAAAATGTACTTAACTGGATCCATTTTTGAGATTAATAAGGTAGTGTGGGTCAACATATACTGTCTCAGTCGGCGAGCAGCCCACGCTAAAGCACAACAAGTTTTCTCGAGCAGTGAATAACGCTGTTCACAGTCGGTAAACTTTTTGCTTAGGTAGTATATTGCATGCTCTTTTCGACCAGACTCGTCATGCTGGCCCAGCACACACCCCATTGACTCTTCTAATACTGTCAAGTACATAATCAGAGGTCTTCCCTCAACTGGCGGCATGAGGACTGGAGGTTCTTGTAGATATTCTTTGATCTTGTCAAAAGCCTTCTGGCAATCTTCGTTCCACCTGACCGTCTGTTCTTTTCTTAACAGCTTGAACAAGGGTTCACAGGTCGCTGTAAGGTGAGATATGAACCGTGAAATGTAGTTCAATCGACCTAAGAACCCTCGGACTTCTTTCTCAGTTTTCGGTGCAGGCATCTCTTGAATGGCTTTGACTTTATCAGGGTCCACTTCAATCCCTTTCTCGCTTACAATAAAGCCCAGCAGCTTACCGGATCGCACCCCGAACGTACATTTGTTGGGGTTCAACTTTAGTTGGTACTTTCTCAGACGCTTGAACAGCTTGAGCAGATTCACCAGATGATCTTCTTCAGTAAGAGACTTGGCAATCATGTCATCCACATAACATTCTATTTCCTTGTGGATCATATCGTGGAACAATGTCACCATAGCCCGTTGATATGTGGCACCAGCATTCTTCAGTCCGAATGGCATCACTTTGTAACAGAACGTGCCCCAAGGTGTAATGAATGTTGTCTTCTCCATGTCTTCAGGTGACATCTTGATCTGATTATATCCTGAAAATCCATCCATGAAGGAGAATACCGAGAACTGAGCCGTGTTATCCACCAATACATCAATGTGAGGTAATGGGAAGTCATCTTTCGGGCTGGCTCTGTTCAAATCCCGGTAGTCAACACACATTCTTACTTTGCCGTCTTTCTTAGGCACAGGTACTATATTAGCAACCCACGGTGGATAGCTAGTCACAACAAGGAACCCGGCGTCCCATTGCTTTTGTACCTCTTCCTTGATTTTCATAGCCATGTCTGGGCGAGTTCGGCGCAGCTTCTGTTTGACTGGTGGGCATTCTTCCCTTAGAGGCAGCTTGTGCACAACAATGTCGGTATCCAACCCTGGCATGTCTTGATACGACCAAGCAAACACATCAACATACTCTTGAAGCAGATCTATCAGCTGTCTCTTCACTGAGTCTTGCAGGCAGGCCCCGATTTTAACCTCTTTCACGTCTTCCTCCGTACCAAGATTAATCACTTCAATCTCCTCCTGGTGAGGAGTAATGACCTTTTCCTCTTGTCTCAACAACCTAGCTAGCTCTTCAGGAAGCTCATATTCTTCATCAACCCCTTCATCAGCTTGATTGATTGGATTGTCAAAGTCATACGGTGTCATAGCCGTGCTGTTGTCGGTGCTGTCAGGAAGGCACTCTCTGCAAGGGTTCAGTTTGTTCATTTTAGTGATTGATTTTAATCTTGCTTTAGAAAAAAGTGAAATGAAGTTATCATTTTGAAAACACCGCCATTTATTTTTGTACAAAAAGAAAAATGGAAAAAACCAGTGAGCAGAAAAGAAAAAGCCTTGTTTGCAAAAAGATGTCTGATATTTCATTAATTTAATCTTGTTTGCACAAAAGTACAGATGGCCCTGATTACAAAATGAGTCTTGTCATCTTGGGAAAGATGCAAGACTTGGATGCATGCTATAAAAATACAGGAAATAATAATTACTCTGCATGAGTAACTCTTATAATTTCCTGGGAAGACCAGTTCGAGACACTGCTCCCCGGGATCTTTGGACGAATCCAATTCTCCAGATTGCGCTCCTCTTCCAGCTCGTCTTCCAGACAGTTGATAGCATCGGGGGTAAGCATCCCCCACTGACAAAACCTGGCTCTGCAGCAGCCTTTGCTTGATGTTGAGTTGGTCTGTAACCCAACCCAAACTTGTCCTTCTTCTCCTCCACAGCTAAAACCTTGCCCCAGCCTAGGGCAGTTCCTTCTTCAACAACCTTCCGGGCTTGTTGGTAAGACGACATGGAGATACCCGACACAGCAGATGCTTCATTGACATTCAAGGCTTCAAAACCTTGGCTCATTGTTTCATGGATCTCCCCATCCATTTCAATGTACTTATAGGTTGCCAGGTGGCTGACAAAAATGTCCTCCTCTCCACAGATTGTGACAACTTGGCCTTCCCACTCAAATTTTAACTTTTGGTGAAGGGTAGACGTTATTGCGCCGGCGGCGTGAATCCAGGGTCTACCCAACAAACAGCTGTAGGCGGGCTTGTCGCTCCCGAAGATTTGCATCCAGGTACAAGCGCGAACGGTCGGCGAGAGGGACAATGAGAACACACAGCCGTGAACTCACTGGAGATGAATAGAGTCGCCAGCTAGGCATTTTTATCCCGGAGGAAAGGTAATGCTGCATAGACCTAGAAAAAGATGGATAAGACGGTTTGCGAACCAGAAAGACTGAGAAAGGGGGTCGGTTACAACCTGGGAAGGTATTAGCACCCAGATTGTCCGTCGTACTCGACGGGATCCACGCTTAAAAGATTTGTGTTTTAAAGGGGTAGTGTCAGTGCAATCTGTGTATAAATGAGATGGAAAGAGATGTACAGGTGTCAGTGTAAAGTGTATAAGTGATGTGAAGTGTATAAGAGAAGTGTCAGTGCAAGGAAAAGAGTGAGATGCTCAAGATCATGAGGCTTAAAGAATAAAGCTAGAAAGAGGGGGAATGTACAGAGACTTTTGTTCGATAACTGTTAAGTTATGCCTACGTATCCTCTCGTGCAATGAGGAAGTCAGAACACCGTAGTTCGACCTAAAGAGACTGAAAGGTGAATTGACTTGATGAACTGCTCGCTTGTCAATGCTCAAGTGTATGACTTGTCTGGCCCAGGTGCTAACTGTCTTGCATTAGACGGAAGAAGCAAGTTCTCGATTGTGAGTGAATGAGATGAGAAAAGAATCCCGGAGGAGACGATTGTTGTTTGTTTTTGAGTTTTCAATCTTTTATTGCTTTTTGAAGTTTGTCATAAGTTAATGAGCTTAAGCCTGAACCAATGGGTTAGTAAACTCATCACATCTTCCCTCTGATTAGGGGTAATGAGAGTACCTTAAGTGTGAAGTCAGATTCTCACACTTAATCACCTTTGATGCAGGATTAAGATCATTAACCTACTTGTGATTATTTAGATGTTTTTGTTGTTTTTGTTTAGTGTTGAGTAATGAGGTTAAGCCATAATCAAGGATTAAACAGACTCATTACACCATCCTAAAAGAAGGATGATAGATGAGAATGTTTAAGCTGAGGAAAGCTCCTCAACTTAATCCATGATTAGGGATTAAACTCATGACAAAACAAGCCTTTGATTAAGTGGATTTTATTTAATGGTATGATGATGAAGTGATTTTTATGATTTGTAAGACAACTTGAGGGGGACTTGTCCATTAACACTAGGGTTAGTCCTTCTTAACCACTTAAGGAAGAATTAGAACCCTAATGCAAGGCCCAAGTTACAAGTGTGATGTCTTGATAATTATTAAGTGAATTGATTAAGAGATTTAAACACCTTAAGGGTTTAATACTTAGGATTAAAGTTATACACTCCATCCTAAGAGAAGGATGCAGGCATAACCCTAACCACAAAGTCTTAGAGCCTTTAGGGTTCAGTCTCTGATTATGAAGTGAGAAGAGAGGACTCAAAGAGAGACACAAAGGTAAAACTATGGGGGGACTAATCAAAACCCTAATTCATTATCATGCTTGGTTGGTCCTAAGGTTTGTGAGGTTTTCAAGAACAAATCTTCAGAGGAGCCACCAGGAAGCAGATGAATAAGATCAAGAGAAGCAAAATGACTTGCTTCATTCAAGAAGTCAAGTCACTTGAAGAAAGAAAGTGGGAAGAACAAGAATGAGCAAGCTCAATCTCAAACACAAATAGAAATGCAGCAATGGATGCAAGAGAGATGAAAAGAAAAGGTATGAGAAGTGAAGGCAAATTCACTTCCCAAGTTTACTTACCACCTGAAATGTTAGAAAGAAATGCAATGCAATGCAAGATGAGATGAAATGGTATGATGCAAAGCAAAACCAGAAGCATGTTGATGATGATTATGGTATTATGAGGTGCTGCAAACATGAGGCAAGGCATGGGGATGTTCATACAAGATTATGAATGCAAATGATGCAAGTTAAGGAGCATGAATGAACATGAAAAGTTATGAATCATACAAGACAAATGACATGGCAAATATGTAATGCAATGGTCAAACATGCTTTCTATATGTCTTTAGATGCCAAATGAATCACAAGAATGCACAAAATGCAATGACAAGTCAAGTTATGCAAGGAAATGCAAGAAGGATGCAAAAGAAAGCCCAAATTAGGGTTTATGAATCAAACATCAAACAAAAACCCAAAACAGAAGCAAACCTTAAGATAAAAAATGGAAAATGGCACCCAAAGAAACCCTAAACCTATAATGAACCACTGTCCAAAGGGGAACTCTCAACTCTCAACCAAACTCAAGTTATGATTTTTACAAGTTATTAGGGTTTTTTAGGGTTCTTAACAAAATAAATGCCAAACAAATAGAAAATGCAAGATCAAATCATGGCTATTTTATCCTAGAAACTACATGCCAAACACAAAACAATGCAAGAAGAACCAATGTCCAACTCTTCTCCAATAGGCAGAAATGAATTTTTGAATCCATGATCAAAATAATGCACAAAATATGATTTAATTCAATGAAAAATTCTTAAAGTGCATCAAGATCAAAAAAGAAATTTGGTTTGAAGGTTGGACAATGTTTCTAAATGTCTTAGAACATTTCATGAATTTTTTGGTAATTTTTAAATACCTAGAAGTATTTTTAATTAATTAATTTCCATTAATCAATTAAAAATAATCTTTTAAATATTTAAAAATACTTTTTTAATGATGAAAAATAAAATAAAAATGTTTTTGGGTCATAAAAATTAATAAAACTTTAGGGAAAAAGTTTCATAATTTTTAAGATATTTTTGCTATTTTAAAATAAATGTGCAAGTTAATTGAAAAGAAATGAATTAAAAATCAAATAAAATAGGAAGTAATCAGGATGGATGGATGAGATTGATTCTGAGTTTGAAAACGTTGACTGGCGCGTGAATGAAGGGTGTGGATTGCATCTGGATTAATTAATTTAATTACGAATTAATTAAAGCTAATGAGAAAGATTAGGGCAAACAAAATGATCTGGGCCATTCAAAAGAGAGGGAAGTCAACAGGTCAACGCGCATCCATGGCTCAAATTCAAACTAGAGTTAATGACGCAATTAGGGCATAATCACTCTCAGGTGGCCGGAGAAGACCTCCGGTCGTCTTCTCCGGCCAGCACCTCACCTGAAAAATCCCCAAACCCCTCAAATCGTAACGAAAATGAAAACTAAGCACACCAAAATGATCCCCATGACCCCCTGAGCTAAAACCCTAAGTCCAAACAAATTTCTTCTTCCTCAAAACCATGAATCGAACAGAACAAGTTTTAGGGCAAACCAGTTTCAGAGACAAATTAAATGCTTATTTCACCACCATTTCAAAAACCAAAGACATATTCATGACCAGGACAACACAAAGAACAAGTTTGTAACAAGAAAAATGATTTCTGGAAAAATAATTTTCGAGCTACCTGAGATTTGGAGCTTTCAGTTTGAGGACTTTCTGGCCACTTCTCTTTGTACAATCCACTCCACTTGGTCCCCAGAAGATGTTTGAATGCTCAATGAGAGTTTAAGCTGGCTGGATAGTGAGATTCGAAAGCTTCTGCTCAAGCTTGGTCAGAAATGGCAATGGTGAAATAGAGAGCTTCAGGTCATGATGAATGGTTGTTTGTGATCCTGAGGATGAATGGAGAAGGTCTGGAGTGTTTGTTTGTGTGTTTGTGAGCTATGATGAGAGTTTCGAATGAAACTGCAAAATGGAGTGAGAAATGGCAGTGGGATGTTCTGGCTGTTTCAGGCTTGGATTCTTGGTGCTGGGTGGTCTATGGAGCAAGGTGAGTTGAATGGTGAAGATGGTTGAAGTGTTTTCAGGCTGTGGAGAGAAATTCGAAGGCTTATGCAAAATGGAGTGTTTTTGTGTATGTGATGAATGAATGTGTTTCAGCCTTGCCTTCTACATGAAAATGGCTTGCAAATTGTCCACATAACTCTCTCTCATTGGTCAGTTGATTGGACATGTGCTTTATTGATTGGTAAGTTGCCTTTTGCAAAAAGTCAAAAATTGTGTAAGAGAGGTATGGTGAAGTGCTAGCTTGGTACAAAGCCTAGGGGCTGCGCAGCATGGTGTGTGTATGAAGCTAGCTTGGTTCAGCAGCCAATGCCTCAAGTTGGTGAGATGTGATCATGAGTTTTGCAAGTTGTTGCTCTTTTGTTCACATGTGATTTTCTTGATAAAAATGCCTTGTTACATGAACTAAACACATGTGATCTTGGTTCAAATCTGATTTTTGGCCTTAGAGAATGTTTATGTGCTGGTTTGAAATGAATTAGAGGCTGCAATATGCATTGGTCCAAGACTTTGCAAAATTTCCACTTAGGGCATGCCTTGAAAATCAATGATTTTAGCCAACTTTGCATTGCCATAACTTTTGATTCAAGAAGAGTTTGATCATGTTCTTGTACTTTTTGAAAAGGGAAAGATGAGATCTACAACTTTCATGACCAAAGTTTTTCCATTTGGAGCCTTTTTGGATCAAGAATCAAGGCTTGAAAAATGACCTAAAATGATGCATTCTTGAAAAGTCAACTATGCCCAAAAAGTCAACATTTGCAAAAACCCTAAATTCTTGATTTTTATGAACTTCAAACTTCTTCCATGATCAAATAAAGATCATATACACTCAAAATGATGAAGATCACCCATTGGTTGGGTCATTGGGGGCCTTAGATGCCCTGATTTTACACTGACTTGTCTGAAAAGTCAACCCTTGATCAGATGACTTCCCCATGGAATTTCTTCATGAAAATTGATATGCATACTCCCTATACCATATAGAGATCAATGGAAACAAGAATGACCAAAAAATTTGGAGTTATGGCCTCTGAAACCAAAACCCTAATTTTCAGTCAACTGTGCAGTCTAACCTGGCCCTGCATCCACTCAAACCCTAGTTCTTGTGATTCCTCTGCATTTTTGACTTTGAGGAGATGGAATATGATATAAGAACACACATGGACCACTTTGAGTTGATTGGTGGCCTTTGGAGTGGCCCAAGAGGCTTTGGGATTGCTCAGATCACAAACCCTAGGTGCAGATGCCTTAGAAACTATGCAGTGAATCAAAAATGAGATGTGAGATGATATGATTGTGCTTATGCATGTGAGGATGATCACAAGCCATGGTGTGAATGGGTGAGGGCAAATTTGGGGTGTTTACAGGGCTGAATGTCCATCACATAAAAGATAGTTTTAAAGGTCTGTGGGCCAATTGTCACAGGTAGCTCAATCTCTCCCATAACCGATCTCTTAGAGCCATCAAAGGCTCTTACCACCAGGTTGCTGGGTCTCAATGCCAATCCATCATATTCTAACTTCACCAGAGCCTTCTTTGGTAAGACATTCAGGGAAGAACCTGTGTCCACCAGCACATGAGAAAGGACAGCTCCTTTGCATTCCATGGTTATGTGCAAGGCTTTGTTGTGGTTGCGGCCATCCGCTGTCAAGTCAGAATTGGTAAACCCTAGCCCATTGCTAGCAGTAACATTTCCAACCACGGTTTCCAACTGGTTGACAGTAATCTCTTCAGGCACGTAAGCTGCGTGCAAGACCTTGAGTAGTGCATTCCGATGGGCTTCGGAGCACATAAGCAGTGAGAGGATAGAGATTTTGGATGGCGTCTGGTGAAGTTGATCCACAATTTTGTAATCACTCTTTTTGATGATTCTCATAAACTCATCAACTTCTTGATCGAACGGTGTCTTCAAGGCTTCTTTAACAGTTTGATCTTCCTGCACAGGGCTCTTTCCTTTTGCCTTGGCAGCAGCTTCTGCTTCGACAGTAGGTCTTTGCATTGGTGGAGCAAAGAGACGTCCGCTTCGAGTGAAGCTTCCGCCTCCCCCCACATTGTCAATTTGTGGTGCAGGTGTTGATGTTTCAAGAGTGATTCTTTTTCCTTCGCAATACACGTCAGAGCCATAGTGCCAAGGGATGGCCCTGTTGCTCTCATATGGTAATGGTCCGGGCACCGTGACAGTGACTGGACTGATTGCTGCTGCTGAAGGGACTGTAATTGTCTGTGGATCATAAAAGATTGTAACTGGTGCTCTGGCGGGAGCAGCACCTTCTGAATGGTAGGCGGAATTGTTTTCAGGATCGTAGAATATGGTAACAGTAGAGACATCTTCATGATTGATTGCTGGTGTTGTAGGAGGTGTTGTTGAAAGGACTGTTGTTGTTGTTGATGGAGATTCGAAATGGAATGAAGCTGAAGTTGTAGCAGGAGAAACTGTTGAAAACTGATCATTTGGGAGGACAGACGAAGTACTTGTTGCTGGTGAATTGTCGGGAACAATAGTTGCTGCATTTGTAGGAGGTTCTGGAACCGTTGCTGATGAAGTTGTTGGGTCTGTCGGGAATGATGTAGTGATCTGTAGCAAGCCACTCTGAATAAGGCTGTCAATGCCATTCCTCAGGTCCTCACACCAATTCCATGAAATATTACAATAGGGACACCCTAGTTCACACCCTGGAAATATTTGGTTTTCACGGAGTTGAGCTTTGATTTCCACCAATGGTGTCCTGATCTGATCCACACTAGTTATTAAATAAGACGGTTGGTCTTCTTCAATAGCATTAATTCGGGGACCACCATGGTTTGGCATTGGGTTTTTATTGACATTGGGCGGCGGTGCAAAATTCAGAGCCTTAGAGTCTACCAAGTCTTGTACCTTCATATGCAGAGCCCTGCATTTTTCTGTGCTGTGACCAGGCGCGTTTGAATGGAAAGCACACCTAGCGTTGGAGTCATAGTTTCTTGGTAGACTGTTGGGATCCGGAGGTGCCAACGTTCTTAGCTCAACTAGGTTGAGTTTCAGAAGTTGTGGCAACAAGGCAGCATACGGCATTGGGATCGGGTCGATCACTCGGTTAGCTTGGGATGGCCTCTGTTGGAATGGCCTCTGTTGATTGTTGTTGTTGGTGTTGTTGCTGTTGTAGTTTCTTGGAGGATATTGATTCTGCTGATACTGGGGTTGTTGTTGGAAGTTTTGTTGCGGAGGTTGATAGACTGGCTGTGGATGAGCTGGAGCAGGAATGGTGACTGCTGCTATTGTCCTTTGAACATATTGGGGCCTACCCCTGTTGGTGTGAATGGCATTGGTCTCGCCAGTTCTTCTCGGGCCTGCAAAAGGCTTTCTTGTACTACTGGACGAGCTTGCACCGTTATCAGAGATCTTACCCATTTTTAACAGGCTTTCAATTCTCTCCCCAGCTATAACAACATCTGCGAAGCTAGTGGAAGAGAAAGCAGCCAACCTGACAATATACGTTCCCTGGAGAGTGTTCATAAACATGTCTGCCATTTCTCTCTCAGACATTGGTGGTTGAACGGCAGCAGCCAATTGCCTCCATCTCTGGGCATATTCTCGGAAACTTTCCCTTGACGACTGTGACATTCCCATTAGGAGAGTCCTGTTGGGTGCCATGTCTAAGTTGTATTGATACTGTCTAATGAAGGCCTCTGCCAGGTCCTTCCAGCATCTTACAGTTGCCCTTGTCAAATGGGAATACCATTCCCTTGATGCTCCAGTCAAGCTGTCTTCGAAGTAAAACATCCAGAGCTTCTCATCCATCGTATAGGCCTTCAGCCTTCCCAGAAATGATTGCAAATGAGTCCGGGGGCATGAAGTCCCATTATACTTTTCGAAACAAGGAGGCTTGAACTTATGGGGAATCCTGACCCCGTCTACCAAACCCATGTCCATGACGTCGAAGCCCAAAGAATTTTGAGACTCCAGTGATCTCAACTTCTCAGCTATTTCCTCCAATCGTCTATCATAAGTTTCCTCTCCAGCACCCATTACTGTAAATTGGTCCTCCTGAGGATCTTCTTGAAGTACTCTGGCTGCAGTGGCTGTCCCTTGAATGTTTGCAGGAATATTAACTTCAGGATGGAGATGTGGGCCAAACACAGGGGGGTTAACATGTGGTTGCACCCTTTCATTGTTACTTGTGCCAGCAGTCCCCACATGGGGCTCATCTTGATTCCTTCCTTCTACCAAAGCCCTGAGCCTCTCCTGGCTTTGAGCTAAGTTGTTCATCACTTCCATGAATTGCGTTATCTGGGTTCTCATCTCCAATCTTTTGTTTGCCATCTGGTTTCTGACCTCCGTAAGGTCTTGTTGCATCTGGTCCATCTGGATTCCCGGAAGGTTGTTTCTAGTTGGGTACCTGTGTGGCCTGTTGAGAGGAAATACCCGGCGGCGAGCAATAATTCCTGAACATCACAACAGAGGTTAGCAACAACAAAACAAAAACCTACAAAACCAACAAAAGGGTTAGCATGCAATGCAGTTATGCTTATTTGCTCTCAAGGTATCCAGTTTGGCATTCAGTTTTGACCCTTCCAGACCCTTGAAGATGATGCTGTTGAAGTTGCTTTTGAAGTGAACCCAGATAGAAACCAACACAAATATATTACATAAGATGAAATAATACAACTTGTTCATTTTACAACACAAGCCCTTAAAGGGGTCAAAATACATCACAAAAAGGTAAAAGTACATAGAATAGGAACAACAACAAGCAAATGATCAAACTCCAAGGCCAAACTCATCCTCACGAACTTCCTTAAGAAGTGCTTCGGTCACAGGATCAGCCGGACGCTCCGTGAGACCTCTGATGAGAAGGTTTCTTGTTGCAACAGCTGCAGTCAACTTCTTGTTCTGACTTTGGTCCTTAGACCTCTTCACTCCAGCTCTGATTTCTAGCTCTGATATTTCCTTCTGGGCTGCCGCCAGGGCTTTTTCCATCTGTCCCATCTTGTCTTGAACTCTCTTGTCTTCTAGAGTACGGGCCTCAGTGATCCGGACCCACCTGGCCTGACTCTCTTTCAAATACAAGTCTGTCCTTGCTCTCTGGAACTGGGCTTCTTTACAAGCATTCTTCAGAATCTGTTCACCAGCTTTAGACTTGTTGATATAATCTCCAGACTTCTCAATTTTAGTCAAGTGTTCCACTTTCAGCTTCTCCAATCTCTCAATCTCCCTCACACCTTCACTCCTCTCCCGGAGGGTCTTCTGCAAAGCCTGGGTTAACTTCTCATTTCTTTCCTTCAAGCTCTCAAACTCTTCCAAACTGATAGTGGCAGGGGGTGGTGCTGAAGATGACTCAGGCATGTCTTCTATGGTGAAGGGCATTCCAGAGAATTGGGCCCTAGCATGGGACCACTCATAATATTGTGCTGATGCCACATTATTGAACTTCCCCAGAATGGTGATTCCCTTGGTTTGAACATGATCCCAGGCCCAGGCAGCCTGTCTAACAGTTGTCAGACTAATCTTGTTCTCACAGTAGAGGGTCTCCACCAAGTCTTGCTCCCTAGGAGTATGGACCAGTGCATAGCCCAATTGCCTCTTGAACAGCAGAGGGTTGTAATTGATACTTCCCTTAACTCCTATTAAGGGCACATTGGGAAAGTGCCCACAGCTAGTGAGGATATCTCTGCCCTTGGTGCTTTGAGTACACCATCTGATATCTGCTGAAGTTAGAACAGTGAGTCTCTTAGCCCAGTTACTCTGCTGATGAGGATTTAGAAATGCGTCTGTCCTGGGTAGATGCCTGAGAAGCACAGCATGGAATAATGGAGCACAACACCTCACTAGCCTACCCCTCTGCTTCTCATTCCTCTGATGTACTGAGTAATAGAGATCACCCAACAAGGTTGGCACTGGGTTCTTCAGGATGAACAAATGGATTGCATTCTTGCTAATGAATCGAGGCTCATCTGCAAACAACACAATTCCATATACACTTAAGGCCAACAGAGCACAAACAGCTTTCCACTCCCCCAGGGAGGCTTTCAGACTAGCTTGAGAAATCAGGAAGTCCAGATGAAATCCAGGGATCCCAGCTTTAGAGGTCATGTGTTGCTCAACCAAAACAGGCTCCAGGTGCAAAGCTTTTGCCACCTCTCCATTGCTTGGGAAAGTCATCTCAGGATTGAAAGGGATTTCTCTCCTGATAGGCAGACCAATCAATGATGAGTATTCTTCCAGAAGAGGACCCAACTGAAAGTCTTGAAAGGTGAAACATCTCAATGGGGGGTCATAAAACTGAATACAGGTATGGATCAGGCTTCTCTGAGATGGGTCCAGATCCATGACCAAGTCAAGTATATCCCCATAATGCTCCCTGAACAAAGGTATGTGATCTGGAGTGATCAGGGTTTGGATCCTCCTGATGTCTGATAAGTCTGGTTGGAAGAAATGATAGGTGATGTTGCTTTTCTTTGGAGCCATGATGCTAAAGACTGAGCAGAATAAATGCTGATGAAGATGCTGAGGAGTGAGCCACTGGCTGGCTAGTGCAAGTAACTAAAGTATATAGCTGACAAGCTGAAGCAAGTGCTAGTGGTGACAGGTCAATAATGCAGATGGGGTCAAAACCAAAACCAGATGGAGGTGGATACCCTGAAACACAAATAAGCAAATGTTAATATGATGCAATGGGTATGTATGCAAATGATATGCAAGGGTCTGTGACTGAGCTGGATCTGATCAAAATGCCCTGATATAAGTCCATGTGTGTTCAAGAATCCCAGATGGAGGTCTATAAATCCAGTAACCAAGGTAGGGGGACTCAAATAAAGAGCCACATGTCCAGGGTTTTAGAATCACAAGAACTATCCAACATGGAGCATTCTTAACAAAGTCAAAGTAACAGGGTATTCTGAGGTCAAGGTACCTGCAAACCTGTAAACAGCCCAACCCCCTCACAGGTGATGATCTAGAACAAGGATCCTCAGACTTGGATCAGTTATGAGAAGTGTAAACACTTCTAACCCGGAGGTACAGTGTTTACAATAACCATAACAATTCCTCCTCTAATTCACCTCAGTTTCTGAAGGTCAATACTAAAAGGTCATCCAGACTTAGCAGGCTTCCCAGATAGCCCTAGCATTGCAGGAAATCTGCAACACAGAGTTCTCAAGAAGAAACCCATATCTGAACCGTGTTTCATATTCCCGCACCAGACCGAAATGGAATGGGAAAGAATATGATTCACTCTAGCCTAGGTGTCACTCAGGTCCCAGGTATAGGGCCTTAACTCTCAATGAATCACCCACCCACCAAGGCAAACAACCAGATCCAGCCAGCAGCAATGAAAATATGATATAAATAAATGCAATAAAGAAAGCAGTAAAGTAACTGTACATAAAGCAATAAACAAAAATAAATACAAGCACAAACAAGCACATAACACCCCAGTAAACACAAATCAAACAAGCGCTAGGAGAAACCCACAAAAAGAACCAGAAGCCCTGGTTGCAGTATAAGGGTCCCCAGCAGAGTCGCCAAGCTGTCGCTCCCGATAAGTGACACAGGGTCAGATAAGGGTACAGACGCGAACGGTCGGCGAGAGGGACAGTGAGAACACACAGCCGTGAACTCACTGGAGATGAATAGAGTCGCCAGCTAGGCATTTTTATCCCGGAGGAAAGGCAATGCTGCATAGACCTAGAAAGATACGGATTAGACGGTTGCGAACCAGAGAGACTGAGAAAGGGGGTTGGTTACAACCTGGGAAGGTGTTAGCACCCAGATTGTCCGTCGTACTCGACGGGATCCACGCTTAAAAGATTTGTGTTTTAAAGGGGTAGTGTCAGTGCAATTTGTGTATAAAATAGCTGGAAAGGAATGCACAGGTGTCAGTGTAAAGTGTATAAGTGATGTGAAGTATGAAAGTGTCAGTGTAAGAACAAGGTGAAATGCTCAAGATCATGAGGCTAAAGAATGAAGCTAGAAAGAGGGGGAATATACAGAGACTTTTGTTCGATAACTGTTAAGTTATGCCTACGTATCCTCTCGTGCAATGAGGAAGTCAGAACACCGTAGTTCGACCCAAAGAGACTGAAAGATGAATTGACTTGTGAACTGCTTGCTTGTCAATGCTCAAGTGTATGACCTGTCTGGCTCAGGTGCAAACTGTCTTGCATTAGACGGAAGAAGCAATTTCTCGTTTACGAGTGAAGGTGATGAGAAAAGAATCCCGGAGGAGACGATTATTGTTTGTTTTTGTGTTTTCAGTCTTTTATTGCTTTTGGAAGTTTGTCATAAGTTAATGAGCTTAAGCCTAAACCAATGGGTTAGTAAACTCATCACATCTTCCCTCTGATTAGGGGTAATGAGAATTACCTTAAGTGTGAAGTCAGATTCTCACACTTAATCACCTTTGGTGTAGGATTAAGATCATTAACCTACTTGTGATTAATTAGATGTTTTTGGTGTTTTTGTTTAGTGTTAAGTAATGAGATTAAGCCATAATCAAAGATTAAACAGACTCATTACACCATCCTAATAGAAGGATAATAGATGAGAAAGTTTAAGCTGAGGAAAACTCCTCAACTTAATCCATGATTAGGGATTAAACTCATGACAAAACAAGCCTTTAATTAAGTGGATTTTATTTAGTGATATGATGATGAAGTGTTTTTTAGGGTTTGTAAGACAACTTGAGGGGGACTTGTCCATTAACACTAGGGTTAGTCCTTCTTAACCACTTAAGGAAGAATTAGAACCCTAATGCAAGGCCCAAGTTACAAGTGTGATGTCTTGATATTTATTAAATGAATTGATTAAGAGATTTAAACAAACAAAGGGTTTAACACTTAGGATTAAAGTTATACACTCCATCCTAAGAGAAGGATGCAGGCATAACCCTAATCACAAAGTCTTAAAGCCTTTAGGGTTTAGTCCCTGATTATGAGGTGAGAAGAGAGGACTCAAAGAGAGACACAAAGGTAAAACTAAGTGGGGGACTAATCAAAACCCTAATTCATTGTCATGCTTGGTTGATCCTAAGGTTTGTGAGGTTTTCAAGAACAATCTTCAGAGGAGCCACCAGGAAGCAGATGAATAAGATCAAGAGAAGCAAAGTGACTTGCTTCATTCAAGAAGTCAAGTCACTTGAAGAAAGAAGGTGGAAAGAACAAGAATGAGCAAGCTCAATCTCAAACACATATAGGAATGCAGCAATGGATGCAAGAGAGATGAAAAGAAAAGTTATGAGAAGTGAAGGCAAATTCACTTCTCAAGTTTACTTACCACCTGAAATGTTAGAAAGAAATGCAATGCAATGCAAGATGAGATGAAATGGTATGGTGCAAAGCAAAACCAGAAGCATGTTGATGATGATTATGATATTATGAGGTGCTGCAAACATGAGGCAAGACATGGAGATGTTCATATAAGATCATGGATGCAAATGATGCAAGTTAAGGAGCATGAATGAACATGAAAAGTTATGAATCATACAAGACAAATGACATGGCAAATATGTAATGCAATGATCAAACATGCTTTCTATATGTCTTAAGATATCAAATGGATCACAAGAATGTATAAAATGCAAAGACAAGTCGTGTTATGCAAGAGAATGCAAGAAGGATGCAAGAGGAAGCCCAAATTAGGGTTTATGGATCAAACATCAAACCAAAACCCAAAACAGAAACAAACCTTAAGATAAAAAAAGGAAAATGCTACCCAAAGAAACCCTAAACCTATAATGAACCACTGCCCAAAGAGGAACTCTCAACTCTTAACCAATCTCAAGATATGAATTTTCTAAGTTATTAGGGTTTTTTAGGCTTCTTAACAAAATAAATGTCAAACAATTGGAAAATGCAAGATCAAATCATGGCCATTTTACCCTAGAAACTACATGCCAAACACAAAACAATGCAAGAAGAATCAATGTCTCAACCTTCTCCAATAGGCAGAAATGAATTTTTGAACTTATGATCAAAATAATGCATAAAAAATGATTTAATTCAATGAAAAAATCTTAAAATGCATCAAGATCAAAAAAGAAATTTGGTTTGAAGGTTGTACAATGTTTCTAAATGTCTTAGAACATTTCATGAATTTTTTTGTAATTTTTAAATACCTAAAAGTATTTTTAATTAATTAATTTCCATTAATCAATTAAAAATAATCTTTTAAATATTTAAAAATACTTTTTTAATGATAAAAAATAAAATAAAAATATTTTTGGGTCTTAAAAATTAATAAAACTTTAAAGAAAAAGTTTCATAATTTTTAAGACATTTTTGCTATTTTAAAATAAATATGCAAGTTAATTGAAATAAAAATGAATTAAAATCAAATAAAATAGGAAGTAATCAGGATGGATGGATGAGATTGATTCTGAGTTTAAATTGGTTGACTGGCGCGTGAATGGAGGGTGGGGATGCAATCTGACCAAATTAAGTTAATTACGAATTAATTAAAGTTAATTAAGTGGATTAGGGCAAATGAGTGAATCTGAGCCTTCCAAAAGAGAGGGAAGTCAACAGGTCAACACTCATCTACGGCTCAAATTCAAACTAGAGTTAATGACGCAATTAGGGCATAATCACTCTCAGGTGGCCGGAGAAGACCTCCGGTCGTCTTCTCCGGCCAGCACCTCACCTGAAAAATCCCCAAACCCCTCAAATCGTATCAAAAATGAAAACTAAGAACATAGAAATGATCTCCACCCTCTCACGAATCAAACCCCTCTCTCAAAACACATTTCTTCTTCCTAAACAAGCTGAATCGAAAGAAATAAAAACTAGGGCACGCAAGCTTCAGAGACAAATTAAATACTCAAATCAAAGCCATTTCAAAAACTAAGAACATCAGGATGATCAGTGAATCACATAGAACAAGTTTGTAACAAGAAAAATGATTTCTGGAAAAATAATTTTCGAGCTACCTGAGATTTGGAGCTTTCAATTTGAGGACTTTCTGGCCACTTCTCCTTGTGCAATCCACTCCACTTGGTCCACAGAAGATGCTTGAATGCTCAAAAGGAGTTTAAGTTGGCTGGATAATGAGATTCGAAAGCTCCTGCTCAAGCTTGGTCAGAAATGGCAATGGAGTTTCTGGCACTTTCAGGTCATGGTGAGGGGTTGTTTGTGATCCTGAGGATGAATGGAGAAGGTCTGTGGTGTTTGTTTGTGTGTTTGTGAGCTAGGAAGAAAGATTCGAATGAAACTGCAAAGTGAGGTAAGGAATGGCAGTGGAGTGTTCTGGTTGTTTCAGGCTTGGGTTCTTGGTGCTGGGTGGTCTATGGAGCAAGGTGAGTTGAATGGTGAAGATAGTTTGAGTGTTTGCAAGCTGTGGAATCAGATTCGAAGCAAGTTGCAATTGGGAGTGTTTGTGTGAAATGTGATGAATGAGGATGTTTCAGCCTTGCCTTGTACATGAAATGGCTTGCAAAATGATATGTTATTTTAATCCAAGTGGCCAGAGGATGTGACATGGCCTGTGGTGATTGGGATGTTTGCTTTTGCAAAAAGGTCAACTTTTGTGTAAGGCAAGTATGGCTTGACTCTAGGCAAGTACAATGGGCATGGGCTGCGCAGCATGATGAGTGTGTGAGGCTAGCTTGATTCAAGGACCAATGCAGCAAGTTGGTGAGGAGAAATGAGTGTTTTGCAACTTGGTTACTTTTTGCCTTTTCATGAAAATCTCTCATTACACAAACCATAAACATGTGAACCTTGGTCCAATTCTGATTTTTGTGACTTAGAGAATGTTTGTGTAATGGTTTGAAATGAACTAGAGGTCACAATTGGCTTTGGTTCAAGACTTTGCAAAATTCTCACTTAGGGCATGCCTTGAAAATCAATGATTTTAGCCAACTTTGCATTGCCATAACTTTTGATTCAAGAAGAGTTTGATCATGTTCTTGTACTTTTTGAAAAGGGAAAAATGAGATCTACAACTTTCATGACCAAAGTTTTTCCATTTGAAGCATTTTTGGATCAAGAATCATGGCTTGAAAAATGACCTAAAATGATGCATTCTTGAAAAGTCAACTATGCCCAAAAAGTCAACATTTGCAAAAACCCTAAATTCTTGATTTCTATGAAATTCAACCTTCTTCCATGATCAAATAAATATCATATACACTCAAAATGATGAAGATCACCCATTGGTTGGGTCATTGGGGGCCTCGGATGCCCTGATTTTGCACTGACTTGTCTGAAAAGTCAACCCTTGATCAGATGACTTCCCCATGGAATTTCTTCATAAAAATTGATATGCATACTCCCTATACCATATAGAGACCAATGGAAACAAGAATGACCAAAAAATTTGGAGTTATGGCCTCTGAAACCAAAACCCTAATTTTCAGTCAACTGTGCAGTTCATCCTGGCTCTGCATCCACTCAAACCCTAGTTCTTGTGATTCCTCTGCATTTTTGACTTTGAGGGGAGGGAATATGACATAAGAACACACATGGACCACTTTGAAATGAATGGTGGCCTTTGGAATGGCTCAAGATGCTTTGGGATTGCTCAGATCACAAACCCTAGGTGCAGATGCCCTAGAAACTATGCAGTGAATCAAAAATGAGATGTGAGATGATATGTTTGTGTTTATGCATATGAGGATGATCACAAGCCATGGTGTGAATGGGTGAGGGCAAATTTGGGGTGTTTACAGATGCATAATGACAAATGTTGATGCAAATGTTGATGAAGATGATTATGTTGTTGTTGTTGCATCGTGTATTCATGGCATTATTATGTTGATTGAGGATCCAATCCCATTGTGTGGATTGAGGTGTTGTTAATTATGGTGTGCTCCCTTGTGGAGGGTAGATGGCCAGTGTCCATCACATGTTGAAAATCGGTACCACGTGCATTTAAGAAGTTGCATTTCATTCTACGTGGCATAGTATGATTGCATTTGTTGTATGATGATGTGACTTGTTGATGTTGTATCTGGGTGAGACTTGATGTAAATGATGTAAGTTGTTTGATGTCTTATAATTCTGTATTTATATTATGTATATTGAATATGGATTACTCACCCTGGCTGCCTTTCGTGATGGTCTATTATGCCATCCTGCAAATTCTTAAGAATAGTTCAGTGATTTGGGAGTAGCTTGGAGTGCGTCTCTCATTGTTTATAGAGTTTAGGTGGTGTCCTGCTCTGAATCACGTAACACTGGGAAATGCTTGGTTTATTTATTTGTTTTTGTTGAATTTTAACATTTGTTGAAGATGTTTTGGATATTAGTTGAATCCTTTTATTATGACGATTTAAAATGTTGAATAATGATTCGCTGCCATGATTTGAGGTTTTGTTTTATTTATAACATGAAGTTGAAACCCGTGTTACTGATTGCGACTTTCTGAGTTTAACGGTTACTAACTACAAGTGCACAGTCTATCGCGTAGTAATAAAATATATCGATCCCATAGAGACTTGATAATCAACCTAGTGCTATCGGGTATTACTATGTTTAGCTAAGGCGAGTGGTGTTTTTAGTTTTAGAAGGTGAATAATTAATTAAGTTAAATTAATAATAAGAATATCGGTACGTAATTGATTCGCCTTCGCGAATTCAATAGAGGGTCGGTTTATTAAGGTTTATTAAGTTATCTCTCTGTAGAATCTCTCGGTTTTAAAGTCGTTAACTCACACTCTTGTGGTATTGCCTATTACTATACTCCTAAGTTCAATTGAACACTCTAGCTATGTCAATTCAAGTTAGAATACTTTTTGGAAACCTAAAGGTTCTAATTGGTTTTAAAGCGCTTCCACTGTATTTAAAACAATGCCCAATTTCAGCTATTTGATTATGATCTCACACTCACGTGGTCTTAATCCGAATCTTTTATACACACTTACTCTCGTAACGAAAGTTATTTATATTAATAAATCGAAGCCGGAAAGTAACTTAATTTAAAGTATTAGCCTAATTATACCGAATTTGTTCTGGTTAGACAACTACATATCGATTAATGGTTTAGCCATACATATTAAATAAAAACAAAGAAAGGTAGAAGGAGAAGAATTTCATAATATAAATAAATGCAATAATAACTAAACAATAAATCATTAAAATTAGAAACCTGGTTGCAATGTTCTTGATCAACCAAACTTTGCAAAAACTTAGAAACTAAAACGATTATTCAGTGGCTAGAAACAATTAAATGGTGATAGCTTCCTAATGATGGAAACTATCACTTGGGGTTGGTAAAGGAAAATAAAGACGATGTTGAAAATTAATTTGAACTTCGAACGGAAATACGACAGAAATTCGGGACTTGAACGAAGCTCCCTTTGAAATTTTCCATAGCATCTATTTATAGGTGGTAGTTTTGGTTTGCTGAGAACTTGAAGGCATGGACTTAAGTTGGGCTTTGATTGAGTAGCTTGGCCTGAGGTTGATTATGGTAGAGGGAAACTCTCTGTTGAATGCGAAGAAATTGCATAACATCTCTCTGTTTTGAATTCTGATGCGTAAATAGGTTTCTGGATACTTAATTGTGACGATCATATCAATTGAGTGATGAGCAACTTAGGCCTTGTGACGGTCGTATCAAACTTGGGATGGTCAACTTAGCATGGTGACAGTCGTCACTCATGTGTGACAGTCGTCCCACAGTCAATTATGTAGAAGTCATGTCCAATAATTCTTCTTTTTATATTTTGGCATCCAAAAGTCATGTCTAATCAAATATCTGCAAAACAAACACAAAACTCGTGTAACATTGTCCAAAATACATAAATTAACCTGTTAAAACGATCGAAAATCGTATTAAATAATCGATACAAATTCGAGTTATCAAACTCCCCCATACTTGAATATTTTCTTGTCCTCAAGCAAACAATCAAGTATGTTTTGAAAAATACTCTTCATATGCACACACGAAACACATCACTTATCCATATGTAGTTGTGCGACTTTATGTTAAAAGAACCAATAGTAACTCAAACACTAAAAAATACACTAATACACTAAAAATGAATAATGTTCATAAACCCCTTATACAAACCAATTTGATTCATGCTATTATAGCTCAAACTAATGCTCTTGTCTCTGTTTCACCAGGTTTCATTTTGATGCAATCACATTAAGCCCTTTACCTTTGCACGTGCATAGTGAAGTAGCCTGTTAGTGAGTTTGATCCTTCTTTTCATATGGGGTCTGGTACACAAGTGAGGTAACCCTTTATCATACTAAGTGTAAGTCGTGGGGGATCGAATAGTAATTCTCCCAACCGAGTTCAGAACCAGATTCCTCTGAACCAACTAACAACAATCTTTTTGCTTTTCCTTTTTTGTGCAACTTGATTTTTTTTACCAATGGCTTGCATATTCTTACGATTTTTTTTCTTTTTCCTCTTTTTTGGCATTTTGCGGTCAATCACTTATTTGCATCAGCTTTCCATGTAGCTTGTACTTCAGGCGGTGTCGACTGCTAATATAAACTACTTAGGGCTAATTTAGAACTAAAGCTTCAGATTTCGGTATAACGGGTATCCAAATCGATATTACATCTAAGGGTCTAAGGTGTCAAGATTGTATAAATTTTGTTAAGTCTTTTCTCAGTTTCTAACAAAGTCTATCAACCTATATACTTGTAAGGTATGTTAAATGAAAGCATTCTAAAGGAATAAAAAAAATTTGGTAATGTGAAAAATACTGGAGAGAATTTAAAATTGAATACTTCGTTTAATTTATAAAGTTTCGTACGATAAAAAGGGAAATCTAATACCTTCTTCCATACTATCTCGGATATTGTCCTCAATGTTGCGAGATATAAGTACACTTCTTAAATAAATAAAACAACAAAACAATAAAAGCTAAAAACTAAAAAGAACTAAACTACTCATGCGGTGGTGGTAGTCTCTGGCCTCGTTCTCTAGATCTGCCTCTGATAGCTCTCTGACCATATATCGCTATATGGTCCGGTACACCTACATGATAGATAAATTCATGTAGATCCTGAACTTCTCGTGTCAGGCCACCCAATGCTTCAATGTTAGCAGCGATTATTTCTCCTTGAGCTGTCTGAGCAAGCTCCATCCTACCCATTCTCTCGGTCATCTCCTGGTAATGCCTCTAATGCATCTCGTTACTCTGAATGATTGTCGCCATAATATCGTCCATAGACGCGGGTTGTTGATTCCTACGCTGGCGTCTAGTGGAGGTGTTGGTGCTGGAGAAATCAATGACTCTCGTATCAACAACTTCCTCTTCATCCATAGCCTGATGTACCTCATATATCCATGCATATTGTTGCTCTTCATGTGTAGTCGCGCCTGGTGAAGGAGCGTTGAGGTCATAGTTCCAGTTGGCTCTTACCTTCACATTTGTACGGGAGTGGCATGGGAGGACAATGCTTTTGATAACCCGGTTTCTCATAACCAAGTTATATTTGTTATCCCTCTTTTGCTTGATGAGGTGGCTGCTCTTTCAATACTCCATATCGAGGTACTGGGTGGGAGTTGCTAATAGATGGTTCAGGTTTTCCTCCAGACCAAGCTTGATGGTGAGGTCAGTGATCATCCTGCCAAAACAAAAATGGGATTTCCCTCTATTGTAGGTACTCTCGATGTTGGAGAAGATGAAGGCTACAAGGTTCACCAGGATGTCGTAGAAAACACATCTACTTAAGAAAATCTCCCGCTGATTCACTTTGTGGTTATTCTATCTTCCTAAAACTATGCTAGACACTACCCTCTGAAAATAGAGGATGGAGGGGTTATGGATATGAGTTGCATACAACTTATCCCAAGTCTGGTTCCTCTCTCCTGATAACTCCTCCCAAAGTTGGAAAGCATCGGCTTGCCAGTTCGCATCTCTTGGAAGGGTTAAGTGCTCACCATCGCCCTACGAAAATCCGAACCATTCACTGAACTGCTCTTGAGTGACGGAATAGTCCGTTCCGAAAAGGCAGAACGTAATATTCCCTACCAGAAATTTTGTTGCATTGTTGGGTGTGTTATATGCAAAAGAGCTCAGAAATTCCAAAGTAAGCATATCATAGGTGGGTTTGTTGCTTTTTTACAGTGCCATGAGACCGAATTTTGCGAGCATGTGGTTGACATTGTCGAGAAGCCCCAGTTGAGTCAGGAAGTCCTCGTCATGTAACAAGTGACATCTACCGTTCTCTCACGCTACTCGGAGAAGCGTGCAAATTGAAGTTCTCCAACGGAACCTTTTCTTAGAGGAATGTTAAAGGGTGTTTGGGATGCCATTGGTTTAGAAAGGTTTGGAAAGAAAAAGATGAAGTGAATAGAAAAGAGAACTAATTTTTGTGAAGAAATGGGGTTGGTATAAAATGTAAATGATGTTGCAATTAAATAGAAACAAAAACAAGGAGTGGGTGAGTGGAAGTTGCTAGAATTTTGCTACGAATGAGATGTTATGAAATGTTGTGTGAAAGTGGAAGAAAGGAATGGCCACTTATAGGAGGAAATGGGACAATGATGTTAGAGAAAATGGGGTTAGTGGGCTTTCAACGGTCTTCATGACCGCTGCAGTAGAACATTGAAGGATTCTGGGAAATAGGACGGTCGTCAGGGTTTTGTGATGCTCGTCACAATTTTGAGACAATCGTCTCATTATGGTGACGGTCGTCTGGCTATGAAAATCCAAAAACTCCCAAAATTGGGCTTCCTCTTATCCAGTTATTCACGTGATGCACTTTATTCAGTCGTTTCATACAACTAATGGACGTAGCATGTAGCAAAATTATTTTGTAGTAGGTAATACTTTTTATATCAGTAGGTAACAATTATTTTTAGCAGTAGGTAACAACATTGCAATAGTTGGCATTAAACTAGCAGTGTAATATAATTACATAAGAATAATATATTTTAACAGCAATCATTAGTGCATTATAAATAAAAAATGAATATTAATATTTAATTAAATTACTCGTAACACACTTGATCTAATATAATTCAGGTACTACAGAATAAGAACGGGACCAAAATTATTTATTAAAACTTAGAAAATTCGCAAGAGTCATAAACTAAAATAAGTTGAAAAGTTCAAAGTAACTAGAAATCAAATTGGACTAAAATAAAAATGTTGAATTGAAAAATTAAAATGCAAGAAAAATTCTGAAATGGTTAATGTTGATAATTAACCACGATTTTTGCGGATGGACTCTAGCACTTCTCTCAAATGGTTAAATTGATCCATGGCTATATCTCTCAATGTGATGATATCTATACGCAGGTTGCGGATGTCATACTGCATGATTTGTATTTCAGCTCGAAGACTTTCTAAAGTCAGTTCAGGATTGGCTAGAGTAGGTGCAGGTGTCTCAGCAGGTTTGGGTTTTTACTCTTTAGGCTTCTCTTCTTCAACCATATCATCTGAATCATAGTAATTTGAGGGGGTCTTTGGATCTATTTCAACTTCATACCAAGCATCTCCCGGTTCATAAATGGATCATCTAAATCATAAAGCCATATGAGTTTATTATGCACATTCGTGCGCTCGTGGTTAGGTAGCATTAAATGCGGCACAACTACGCCATTGATCAGAAGCTTAAAACGGTCAGGACCTCGATCATACATCATCCCTCTCTCAAAACAGAATGTGATATTCATGGGCCTAAACTCTCCAAGTGGGTTAATCTTAGAAAGGTGGTCTCTAAATCTCATTGCATCAGCAATCTTGGTAACTAGGGCACCTATCATGATTTGACGGTTCTCACTCTGAATAATTCTGCAGAAGTTTGTAAACATGAAAGTCACCGCATTAACCTCTCTGGAGGTGAAAGCACAAAACATAATGAATAATTCCTCTCTTGAAACGGTGTTATCACTCTCAGCTTTTCCGAACAATGAGTTTGCTAGGATCATATGGAAGTACCTAATACCTAGGTTGTGAATCTCAGTGGACAACATAGGGTATAAATCATGATCAGGTCGTCCTGAGATACTACTCCAAAAACGATTTAACTCACCATGTGTAAGCAAATCCTCTTGTGGTTCCGAGAAAACGGAAGGGTCATCTGGAAACTCTAAAAGGTTAGCCATCTCAGGAATTTTAAACTCACAGGGTTATCTAAAGATTCTAAATGCTATTTTTCCTCTTGTAAAGCCTTTTCCACAATTGGGGTTATAAGCTAGTGAACTTAGGAATTCTAAGGTCAGCTCATAGTAGGTTTTATGTTTCCTAAGTTCAAATCCTTCCCAGCCTAGCTGACTAAATATGTAGTCAATGCTAGCACCTATCCCTAAGGCTTTCATGGTAGGTACATGAGCAAATTTGGTCAGAGCCATAGGTCTTAGGGCTAAGGCTTCATAACGGCGCCTCTGGATGCCATCTCTAAAATCCACAATCATATTGGTAGGCATGATCAGAGTTAGTGAGAATGAAAAACAGAGAAGGAGTAGAAAACTTTGAAAAATCCTAGAGTCACGCAATAAAAAAAAAACAAAAACAAAAATCAGTAGATTTAATGCATTTTGGGAAAATAGAATTTTTGAAAGACAAAAAATTTAAACTAAAATTGACAGAATTATGGGTTGCCTCCCATAAAGTGATTCGTTTAATTTTGGGGCTCGACACCATTTAAGGGAACTAATCTATGGTTTCTAATAGAAATTCTATCAATTTCAAACATGTTGAATATTCTTTATCTTCTATGCAATTATAGTGTTTAAGGCGTTGCCCATTTACTATAAATGGTGCACTAAACCTACCCTAATTTCAATAGTGCTACTATTTAAAACTTTTGTTACTATGAAAGGATCGGGCCATCTAGATCGTAATTTACCAGGGAATAACCTAAGCCTAGAGTTGAATAAAAGAATGATGTCTCCCACACTGAATTATTTTCTAGAAATTCGCTTGTCATGCCATTTCTTGGTTCTCTCCTTATATATGTGGGCATTCTCGTAAGCGTCTAGTCTTAGTTCTTCCAATTCATCTAAGTCTAAAATGAGTTTCTCACCTGTGTTAGTGTAGTTAAAGTTAAGATTATTTATCGCCCAATAGGCTTTGTGCTCTAATTCTACTGGCAAGTGGCATGATTTCCCATAGACTAATTTGAACGGTGTGGTTCCGATGGGTGTCTTAAAAGCTGTTTTGTACACCCATAAAGCTTTAGGTAGCTTTATAGACCAAACTTTCCTCAATGTAGCAAAAATGTTTTCTAGAATTTTCTTTATTTCTTTATTTGAGACCTCTACCGGTCCGCTAGTTTGTGGATGATATGGTGTTTCTACTCGATGTCTTACTCCATATTTTATTAAAAGCTTATCAAATATTTTAGATATAAAATGGGAACCTCTGTCACTTATGACGAGTCTTGGTACACCGAATCTTGGGAAGATAATGTTTTTGAAAAGCTTCATGACTACTCGTGTGTCATTTATTGGGGAAGCTATAGTTTCGATCCATTTTGAAACATAATTGACAGTGAGGAGTATAAATTTATTTCCAAAAGAAGATGGGAATGGTCCTATAAAGTCTATTCCCCACACATCGAATACTTCTACTTCAAGAATGCCTTTTTGGGGCATCTCATCGCGCCTTGAGATGTTACCAGTGCGTTGGCATCGATCGTAATTTAGAATGGCGAGGTGAATATCTTTCCACATAATGGGCCAAAATAGGTCTGATTGAAGGATCTTCGCACAAGTCTTTGAAGTGCTTGCATGTCCACCGTAAGGAGCGGAGTGACAATGGGAAATTATATATCCATTTCTTCTTCTGGGACACATCGACGATAAATACCATCAGGTCTGCGCTTAAAAAACAATGGTTCATCCCAGTAGTATTGTTTTAAATCATGGAAAAATTTCTTCTTTTGTTGATATGTGAGATCTGGTGGAAGTACCCCGGTAACTAAATAGTTAACTATGTCAACGTACCATGGTAGAGTGGTTTGGGCACAAATTTCTTCCACGATTTCTTCTTGGATTTGTTCGTCTAGAGACAAGGAGGAT
The DNA here is from genome assembly GCA_963966055.1 of Lathyrus aphaca. Classification (NCBI taxonomy): domain Eukaryota; kingdom Viridiplantae; phylum Streptophyta; class Magnoliopsida; order Fabales; family Fabaceae; genus Lathyrus; species Lathyrus aphaca. The sequence continues at coordinate 382,195,586 of OZ014519.1, read as the reverse complement.
ATTTCACTCTCAAGTGAGCTATAAGATGTTCATCAGGGAAATCGTCATTAATTGGTATCGGGTCTGGTTTAATTACTTCCATATGTGATAAGTGGTCTGCTACTACGTTGTCAGTTCCTTTCTTATCCTTGATTTCTAAATGAAACTCTTGTAGCAATTAGATCCATCTTAGTAATCTAGGTTTCACGTATTTTTTACTTAGAAGGTGTCTAATGGCTGCGTGGTTGGTGTATATGATTATTTTAGCTCCTACTAGGCAAGAACAGAATTTATCAAGTGCGAACACGACTGCTAAGAGTCCCTGTTTCGTTGCGGCGTAATTCATTTGAGCAGGGTTTAAAGTTCTGCTTGCGTAATATATTGCGTGAAGTTTCTTATCCTTTCTTTCATAATCTCGAATGGTAGCGTCCAATCGGCTGGTTGCATGATAGGTGCAGTGATGAAGGCAATTTTGAGTGTTTCAAACGCTTTTAAACAGTCTTCGTCAAATATGAACTCAACATCCTTCATTAATAAACCTATCAACGGCTTAGTGATTTTGGAAAAGTCCTTAATGAATCGTCGGTAAAAACCGGCGTGTCCTAAGAAACTTCTTATTTCTTTCACGGTTTTAGGCAGTTGAAGGTCTTTTATTACTTTTATCTTTGCTTTATCTACCTCGATACCTCTATTAGATATCATTGTAAACACCCCAAATTTGCCCTCACATTTTCTCACACCATGGCTTGTGATCTTTCATTTTTGCATAAGCATAGGCATACTGTAAACACCCCAAATTTTCCCTCATTTTTTCTCACACCATGGCTTGTGGTCTTTAATTTTTGCATAAGCATAGGCATACCACCCCATATTGCATATTGTTTCATCTGCATAGTTTCATTTCATCTGCATCTAGGGTTTGTGATCTGAGCAATCCAAGAAGTGATATGAGCCATACCAAAAGTCTTAAAGCTTTCCAAGAGGGTCCATTTGTGTTCCATGATCATAATATGTTCCCTAAAGTTTGTAAAAGTCAAGAGATAAAAAAGAATGGCAAAGGCATAGAGGCAGACTGAGGATTTCCTACACAGATGACCTAAAATTAGGGTTTTGGTTTCAGAGGCCTTAATCCCAAATTTTTTTGTCATTATTGTTTCTAATGGTCTTAATATGTTATAAGGATCATGTGTACCAAATTTGATGAAGAAATTCACTGTGGAAGTCATCTGATCATCGGGTAACTTCTTGAGCAAGTAAAGTCAAAATCAGGACATCTGAGGCCTCCATCAAGGGCACCAAAGGGTCATCATCATCATTTTGAGTCTCTATGATCTTTATTTGATCTTAGAAGTGTTTGGAAGTTCACAAAGTTGAAGAATTTTGAGCCAAATGCAAACTTGCTATTTTTGGAAATGACTTGTAATGGAAACTTTCCATTTTGGGAAAGATATTCAACCTATTCTTTCATGACCAAAAATGCTTCAAATGAGAAATCCTTGGACATGAAAGTTGTAGATTATGTCTTCCCATTTTTAAAAAGTACAATAACATGTCTTGATTCATCCTTGAACTCAAGATATGGCCTTTCAAAGTTGGCAAAAATCCTATAATTTTCAAGTGTGCACCAAAGAGGGAATTTTGCAAATTCACTTGCCAAGCCATTTCATGACCTCTAATCAACTTCTAAACATCATACCAACATAGTGCAACACATTTGGATCATAATCATTCCTTGCATCACAAGTTTTCATGGCCAATTTCTCAAGAAATTTCAAAGTTGTCAAAATGCATAAAGCTTGCAAACACTTAATCAAGGCCATCCAGCTGCACTCTATTGATCCAAGGGCCATCCATGAACTCAGCTGAGGCCAAGACACCCCTAAAGTCAACTCTGCACCATGCCCATACCTCAAGTACACAAAGTTGACATTTTTGCAACTTGGCCCATACCAATCACACTATGCCACCACCCACTTTTTGAGCACTCTCATTGCCTATACTAATCTTATGGAGCTCATTTCACAGAAGACACAAGCCTGAAACATTCTACAAGTCAGATTGCCCAAAAATTCCATAAACCTTCCCTTCTTCGATTCTCTCAAACCAGCCATCAAAACTAAAAAATTCTTTCACCATTCAACTCCACATAACCTAAAGACCATTTCCCACCGCTTTCCTTGGCCTGAAACAAGCCCAAACACAAACATGATTTCTGCATATTCAGAACTGAAGCTCATAAACCAGCCACCACAAACTTGTTTCAAGCATTTCAGAAGCTTCAAAGGACTAAGTGGAGTGGTTTTGCACAAAGGAGGGGGTCAGAAAGCTCAGAATCTCAAAGCTTCAACTCAGGTAACCATCAAGAACTTTTTTTCCAGAAACTCTATTTTAAGTTCTTAAATGATTCTATGTGTTCCCCTGAGCATGCTGATATGATTATTTTTGAAAATGGTTGAGAAACCAGGATGTATTGATGTTCTGAAACTTTTTGATCTGAAAATGTTTTTCTTCGATTCATGAGTTTGATGCAAAATAAATGTTGTTTGAGGCCTGATTCTTGTTTAGAATGATGTGGGGTTGATTCTGGAGAGTTTGGGGGGTTGGGGTAGCCTAGGGAAGAAGTTAGCATGAATGGCTCGCCGGAGAAGATGACTGGAGCTTGCTCCGGTCACCTGAAAATAATTAGGGTTAGGATTAGGGTTAATCTCCCCAGTTTGAATCTCAGCCCTTAGATCTAGTTTAACGCGTGTTTCAGTGGTCAGGATCATTTCACTTAAACCCTAATTTTAATTAATTAATTAAATCAGTTTAATTAGTCAGTTTAAATGTCAGCCCTTGGATAACGCGCGCAGTCAACCCTCCCTTTCCCAGTTTGAATCTCAGCCATCAGATCCTCATACTTTCATTTAAATTTATTTTATTTCATTTTATTTTCATTTCTTTTGTTTATTTTATTTAAAATAGCAAAAAACATTAAAAATTCTCAAACTTTGAATTTTTGTTTCAAATATTTTTCTTAACCTGAAAATAATTTTTATTTTATTTTTTGCATTAAAAAAGTATTTTTAAAATATTAAAATGTTATTTTTAATTAATTAATGGATTTTAATTAATTCAAAATTCATTTAGGTTTCTAAAAATCACCAAAAAAATCATGAACCATTCCAATACATTTAGAAACATTTTCAAACTCATCATACAAATTTCTTTTTAGGTTTGATCATAATCCACAATTTTCTTTGAATTAGGGTTCTTAAAAATCATATTTTCTAACCCTAACTTGAAAATTTCATTTATGCCTAACCATGATGAGGTTGAACTTGGTTCTTCTTGCATTGTTTCACTTATTGCATATAGTTTCTGGGTTATTTTTCTCATGATTTTATCTTGCATTTTCAATTTGATTGGCATTTTCCCTTAAGAATCACCCAAAAACCCTAGCAAACTTAGTAATTTCATAACTTTCATTTATTGGGATTAGGGTTTGTTTGAGATTGATTTCAATTTTTTATCATATTGATTGCTTCTGTTTTGGTCATATGCATCTCATGTTGCCTTAAAACCCTAATTTTTGCATCTTCATTTGCATTCTCCTTTGCATATCATCATCATCTGAACTTGCCATGACATTTCAAGAATTTGTATGACATCTTAGACATCTTAAGACATGCTTGAACATTGATTGATCATTTCTTCATACATTTGTTATGCTTTGCATCCATTACATTTCATGAACATCTATGTGTTTTCATGCTTCTAAACATGCTTCCATTGCATCTCATCCTTGTATGATCATTCATATGCATATTGTATGACTTTGCATCATCTCATGTGTCATTTACATTGCATTTTCACTTCTAACTTTGGACTTTACATCTCATTTCATTTTGCTTTATGTCTTATACATTCATACTAACATTTCAGGTACTTTTGGTAAGTTATATGGGAGGTGGATTTTCCTTCACCTCTCACCTCTTCTTTCCTTTTCATTTGCATCCTTTACTTGTCTTTGAAGTGAACTTGCTTCATTTATGCTCCCTCCTTCCCACTTTCTTTCTTTTAGGTTACTTATCTTCTTCAGGAAGTAAGTAACTTATTCTTCTTCCTCCTTCTCTTTTCATCTGCTTCTTCCATTGGTGGCCTTGAAGATCTTTTCTCTTAAGCCTCATAAACCATAGGATATCCAAGAATGATACCTTTTAGGGTTGTTTATAGTCTCACCTAGTATTTTACCTTTATGTCTCCTTGAGTCTCTCTTCTCATCTAAATAATCAGAGACTAAACTCTTAAAGCTTTAGGACTTTGGAATTAGGGTTATGCCTGCATCCTTATCTTAGGATGGAGTGTATAACTTTAATCCTTAGTGTTAAACCTTTAATTTGTTTACACCTCTTAATCAAAACACATTAATAATCACTAAGACTTTATCTTGTAACTTGGGCCTGACATTAGGGTTCTAACTCTTCCTTATGGTTAAGAGGGACTAACCCTAGTGTTTAATGGACAAGTCTCCCTCAAGTTGTCTTACATACCATAAAATCCACTTCTTAATCTCACCCTTTAATTAAAATCCATTTAATAAAGGCTTGTTATATAATGAATTTAATCCCTAACCATGGATTAAGTTGAGGTATCTTCCTCAGCTTAAGTGTTCTCATCTATCATCCTTCTATTAGGATGGTGTAATGAGTTCACTAATCTGTGATTAGAGATTAAACTCATTAATTAACACTAAACAAAAAACCAAAAATATTTAAATAATTACAAGTAGGTTAATGATCTTAATCCTACATCATCATGGTAATTAAGTTGATATGCTTATCTCATACTTAAGTATGCTCATTAACCCTAATCAGGGAGGATATAATGAGTTTACAGGCCCTTGATTTAGGCTTAAGCTCATAATCCTATGCAAAACACCAAAAACAATAAACAATTGAAAACACAAAAACAAACAATAATTGTCTCCTTCAGGATTCTTTTCTCATCACACTCATTCACAAACGAGAACTTGCTTCTTCCGTCTAATGCAAGACAGTTAGCACTCGAGCCAGACAATTCATACACTTGAGCATAGACAAGCAAGCAATTCACAGTCAATTTATTTTCAGTCTCTTTGAGTCGAACTATGGTGTTCTGATTTCCTCATTGCACGAGAGGATATGTAGGCATAACTTAATAGTTATCGAACAAAAGTCTCCGTGTCTTCCCCCTCTTTCAACTTTCTTTTTAAGCCTCAGTTCTTGAGCAATTCACCCTTTTGCACTGACACATGTACCTTCTTTCCCTAGCTTTTGCACACAGATAGCACATACACTTACCCCTTTTAAACACAATCTTAAAAGCGTGGATCACGTCGAGTACGACAGGCAATCTGGGTGCTAATACCTTCCCAGGTCGTAACCAACCCCCTTTCTCAGTTTCTCTGGTTCGCAACCGTTTTATCCATCTCTTTCCAGGTTTATGAAGCATTACCTTTCTTTCGGGATAAAAATGCCTAGCTGGCGACTCTATTCAATTCAACCTGATTCTTCCTCTTTCTCCAATGGTTCACATTTGCACCGGGACATAAGTCAGGGGAGCGACACATACCATCTCATATTGCATATTTGTTTCACTTCATAGTTTCATTTCATCTACATCTAGGGTTTGTGATCTGAGCAAACCAAGAAGTGATCTAAGCCATCCCAAAGGCCTTGAAGCTTGTCAAGAGGGTCCATGTGTGTTCCATGATCATAATATGCTCCCCAAAGTTCATAAAAGTTAAGGGATCACAAAGAATGGCAAAGGCATGGAGGCAGATTGAAGATTTCCTGCACAGATGACCTAAGATTAGGGTTTCAGAGGCCTTAATCCCAAATTTTTTGGTCATTCTTGTTTCTAATGGTCTCAATATGTTAAAAGTATCATGTGTACCAAGTTTGATGAAGAAGTTCACTGTGGAAGTCATCTGATCATTGGGTAACTTCTTGAGCAAGTAAAGTCAAAATCAGGGCATCCGAGGCCTCCATCAAGGGTACCAAAGGGTCATCATCATCATCATTTTGAGTCTCTATGATCTTTATTTGATCATTGAAGTGGTTAGAAGTTCACAAGATTGAATAATTTTGAGCCAAATGCAAACTTGCTATTTTTGGAAATGACTTGTAATGGAAACTTTCCATTTTGGGAAAGATATTCAACCTATTCTTTCATGACCAAAAATGCTTCAAATGAAAAATTCTTGGGCATGAAAGTTGTAGATTATGTCTTCCCATTTTCAAAAGGTACAAGAACATGTCTTGATTCATCCTAGAACTCAAGATATGGCCTTTCAATGTTGGCAAAAATCCTATAATTTTCGAGTTCAAGCCAAAGAGGGATTTTTGCAAAATCAAGTTTCAAGCCATTTCATGACCTCTAATCAACTTCTAAACATCATACCAACATAATGCAACACATTTTGATCAAGATTGCACCAAAAATCACAAGTTTCTATGCCTTGCACTTCAAGAAACTCCGAAGAGGGAAAATTGCATAAACTATGGGAACTCTTGATCAAGGCCATCCAGCTGCATTGTATTGAACCAAAGGCTCACCATGAACCATGCTGAAGCAATCTAGCCACATAAATCACCTCTGCACAAGCCCATACCTGAAGTACACATATGTTGACATTTTTGCATTTTAAGCCATACCAATCCCACAGTGCTACAACAACTCTTCTGGCCAATAACAATTGTTTATTCAAGCCCTAAGCACTATAAATGGACACCCTTCATGGCCTGAAAGAACACACAAGTGCATAATCCAAAAATTGCCTTGAAACTTTATCTCTTCGAAACACATAATCCAGCCAACAAAAACCAAAATTTCTTTCACCATTCAACTCCTCATAGCCTGAGGATCATTTCCCACCCATCACCATAGCCTGAAACAAGCCCAAACACAAACACGATTTCTGCTTTGTCAGAACTGAAACTCATAAACCAGCCACTCTAAACTCATTTCAAGCTTGCCAATAGCTTCAGGAGGTCAAATGGGGTTGGATGGCACAAGAGGAGGGCCCAGAAAGCTCCATCTCAAAGAACTTAAACTCAAGTAACCTTCATGAACTTTTTTTCTAGAAGCATGATTTTAAGTTCTAAAATGACCCCCCATGCTTCCCTGATCAGACTGATATGATTAGAATTAAAAATAGGTTAGAAATAAGGATTTCATGATGTTTTGAAATTTTTGACCTAGAACTTGATTGCTTCGATTCAACTTTATGATGCATGATAAATGAATTTTGTTTGTTGATTAGTAATGTATGATGTTAGGAGATTGTTTCTGGGCAGAAAAATTGAGGTTTAGAAGCTTAAATAGGAAGTTAACATTTTTGGTTGGCCGGAGAAGATGACCGGAGCAATTTTCCAATCATCTGAAAGTAATAAGGGTTAGGGTTCCCCAGATTGCACAGCAGCCATTGGATCATGATTAGTTTAGGAGCGAGCGGTCCAGATTGCACCATTAATTTTAATCCTGATTAATTAATATAAAACTTAATTAAAAGGCCAGATTAAATGAGAGCCCTTAGATCACGCACGAAATACAATTTCAAACCTGAGCCTTTCATCCACCTCCCACGCAATCTGAGCCACTCTTTTGAATTACTTTCATTTTTATTTTTTTTATTTTTCTTTATTTTCTTTTAATTATTAAAAATAACAAAAATCATTTAAAAATTCTAAAATTTTTTATCATCACTTTAATTAATTTTCAGAACCGAAAAATATTTTTTTTATTATTTTTTCATTAAAAAATGCATTTTTAAATAATTTAATTGTATATTTTAATTAATTAAGACCATTTAATTAATTAAAAATACTATAAAGTATTTAAAAATTACAAAAAAATTCAGAGAGGTTTCTTAAACATTTAGAAACATTTTCAAACTCATCCCACAAATTTCTTTTTGGTTTTGATCAAACTTTGACATTTAGCTTTGAATTAGGGTTTCTAAATTTCATATTTTTCAACCCTAACTTCAAAAATGCATTTCTCTCAAACCAAGATGAGTTTGCATTTGATTCTTTTTGCAATCTTTCACATTTGACCTCTAGTTTCTAAAAATATTTTTGTCTCATTTTTATCTTGCATTTTCAAAATTAATGTGCATTTTCCCTTTGAGAAATATCCAAAACCCTAGCCAATCTTAGGTAAACCATAACTTGAACTTGGTATTCCTTTAGACCCCCCCTTTGGATGGTGACTTCATGAGTGTTTAGGGTCCCCTTGGATGCATTTTTAATTTTTTATCTCTTGATTTGCCTATGCTTTTGAATTTGTACATATCTTGCTTTCAAACTAACATTTCAGGAGTTTTTGGTAAGTTATCTGGGAGGTGGATTTGCCTTCACCCCCACCTCTTATTTCCATTGCATTTGCATCCTTTACATGTCTTTGAAGTGAATCTAATTCACTTGTGCTCTCTTGATCCTATCTCTTTCTCTTAGGTTACTTATCTTCTTCAAGAAATAAGTAACATATTCTTCTTTCTCTTCTCTTTTTCATCTGCTTCTTCTTCCATGGTGGCTTTCTGAAGATCTCTCTCTTATGCCTCACAAACCATAGGAACAACCAAGCATGATAATTTTAGGGTTGTACATAGTCTCCCTTAGTCTTTTACCTTTGATTCTCCTTGAGTCTCTCTTCTCATCTCATAATCAGAGGCTAAACTCTTAAAGCTTTAGGACTTTGGAATTAGGGTTATGCCTGCATCCTTATCTTAGGATGGAGTGTATAACTTTAATCCTTAGTGTTAAACCTTTAATTTGTTTACACCTCTTAATCAAAACACATTAATAAGCACTAAGACTTTATCTTGTAACTTGGGCCTTACATTAGGGTTCTATCTCTTCCTTATTGTTAAGAGGGACTAACCCTAGTGTTTAAAGGACACGTCCTCCTCAAGTTGTCTTACAAACCATAAAATCCATTTCTTAATCTCACCCTTTAATTAAAATCCATTTAAAAAAGGCTTGTTATATAATGAATTTAGTCCCTAACCATGGATTAGGTCGAGGTATCTTCCTCAGCTTAAGTGTTCTCATCTATCATCCTTCTATTAGGATGGTGTAATGAGTTCATTAATCTGTGATTAGAGATTAAACTCATTACTTAACATTAAGGAAAAAACCCAAAAACACTTAATAATCACAAGTAGGTTAGTGATCTTAACACTACATCATCATGGTAATTAAGCTGAGCTGCTTATATCATACTTAAGTAGGCTCATTATCCCTAATCAGGGAAGATATAACGAGTTTACAAGCCCTTGATTTAGGCTTAAGCTCATAATCCTATGCAAAACACCAAAAACAATAAAAAATTGAAAACACAAAAACAAACAATAATCATCTCCTCCGGGATTCTTTTCTTATCACACTCATTCATAAACGAGAACTTGCTTCTTCCGTCTAATGCAAGACAGTTAGCACTCGAGCCAGACGAGTCATACACTTGAGCATAGACAAGTAAGCAATTCACAATCAATTTTTAGTCTCTTTCAGTCGAACTATGGTGTTCTGACTTCCTCATTGCATGAGAGGATATATAGGCATAACTTAACAGTTATCGAACAAAAGTCTCTTTGTCATCCCCCTATTTCAGCATTCTTTTAAAGCCTTAGTCTTGAGCATTTCTCACTCTCTTTTGCACTGACACCTGTACTTTATTTCCCTAGCTTTTGCACATAGATAGAACATACACTTCCCCCTTTTTAAACATAATCTTGTAAGCGTGGATCCCATCGAGTACGATGGACGATCTGGGTGCTAATACCTTCCCAGGTCGTAACCAACCCCCTTTCTCCGTTTCTCTAGTTCGCAACCATCTTATCCATCTCTTTCCAGGTTTATGCAGCATTACCTTTTCTTCGGGATAAAAATGCCTAGCTGGCAACTCTATTCAACCTCATTTTCTCTTTCGCCGACCATTCGCGTATGCACCTTGGGAACCTAGTGTCTTTTCAGGGGAGCGACAACTTGGCGACTCTGCTGGGGAGGTGTCTTGCAACCAGAGCTTCTGGTTCTTTTTGTTGGTTTCTCCTAGCGCTTGTTTGATTTGTGTTTATGGGGGTGTTATGTGCTATATGTGCTTTTTGTTTATTGCTTTATTTATTGCTTTTTTTGTACAACTTTATTTATTGCTTTCATTTACTGTTTTATGCATTTCATATTATTGTCATCATATCATGTGCTGGATTTGCTGTTTACCTTGGTGGGAGGGTTGTTTCAGTGAGTAAGGTTCCACACTGGGAGCCTTAGTGACACATAGGATTAGAGTGGCTTCATATTCTTTCCCATTCCATTTCGGTCTGGTGCAGGAATATGAAACACGGTTCAGACATGGGTTTCTTCTTGAGAACTCTGTGCTACGGATTTCCTGTAGTACTAGGGCTATCTGGGAAGCCTGCTAAGTCTGGATGTCCTTTTTGGATGACCTTCAGCATCTGAGATGAATTGGAGGAGGGTCCTTTATGATTAATGTAAACACTGTACCTCCGGGTTAGAAGTGTTTACACTTCTCATAATAGATCCAACTCTGAGGATCCTTGTTCTAGAACAATTCTTGTGAGTGGGTTGGGATGTTTGCAGGTTTGCAGGAAGCCTTGGCCTCAACATACCCTGTTACTGGATATTGTTTTTAAGGTTACACTATTTTGGACTGATTCTATGAAACCCTGGACTTGTGACTCTTTATTTGAGTCCCCCACCTGGTTACTGGTTCTCTAGCCTCCATCTGGACTTCTGGACACCATGGACCCTATCAAAGGAAAATGGCAAATCCAGCATCTGATCACAAACCCTTGCATATCATTCTGCATACATCATTTAATATCATTTTAACATTTGTCTATTTGTTTTACAGGGTATCCACATCTTATTTGGTTTGGTTTTGACTGTTCTTCTGCTCAGCCACCTTCATCAGTTATCTTCATCAAAGGTCTTGTTCAGTTGTTATTCTCATCAGTTATCTTCATTAGAACCCATTGTCATTATGGACTCATCCAGGAAGAGCAACATCACTTATCATTTCTTTGAGCCCTCCCTAGCAGGCCTAAGGCAGATTCAGGAACTTATCACTCCTGATCATGTCCCTTTATTCAGGGAACATTATGGTGGTATTATGTACATGATCATGGACTTGGATGCCTCACAGAGGAGCATGATTCATACTTGCCTTCAGTTCTATGACCCTCCTCTCAGATGCTTCACTTTCCTAGACTTTCAGATGGGTCCTTTGTTGGAAGAGTTTTCCATGTTGTTGGGTGTCCCTATCAGGAGGGGAATCCCTTTCAACCCTGAGATGAATGCTCCTAGGAATGAAGACATAGCTAAGGCTCTGCACTTGGAAGCCACCATTATTGATCAGCATATGACCACCAAGGCTGGAATCCCAGGCCTCCATTTGGACTTCTTGATCACTCAGGCCACCAGTCATGCTGCAGTTGGGAAGTGGGAATTTGTTTGTGCTCTCCTGGCTCTTGGTATATATGGAATTATCTTGTTTTCAGACGAGCCTAAGTTGGTAAGCAAGAATGCTATCCATCTCTTCCTGCTGAAGAATCCAGTTCCTACCTTGCTAGGAGAGTTTTACTACTTAGTGCATTAGAGAAATGAGAAGCAGAGGGGAAGATTAGTCAAATGTTGTGCACCTCTCTTCCACTGTTGGTTATTGAGACACTTGCCAAAGACATAAGCTTTCTTGAATCCTCACCAGTCAAGAAATTGGGCTAAGAGAATGATTTCTCTCACTTCAGAAGACATTAGGTGGTGCACTCAGAGCACTAAGGGAAGGGACATAATTACAAGCTGTGGATAGTATCCCAATGTACCTCTTATTGGAGTGAAGGGTTGCATCCACTATAACCCTTACATTTTCAAAAGGAAGCTAGGGTATGCCTTAGTACATCAACCTAGAGAGCAGGATTTAGCAGAGACCCTTTACTCTGATGTTCATACGAAAGGGACTTCTATTCTTGGCAAGTGCAACAACATAGCTTCAGCTTAGTACATTGATTGGTCTCGCATCAGAGGACAGATCACCCGCATTCCATTCACCTTGGAGGATGTTCCAGGGCCATCAGCAGTATAGCATGTAGCTACAGTCAGTTTATAGGAGTTTGAGAAGTTGAAAGAGAGGAATACTCAGCTTTCTGAAGCTCTAAAGAAGACCCTCTAGGAGAGGAATCATAGTCGTCTGGATAATGAGAGGTTAGAGAAGCTCCGGATCGAGCATATGACCAAGATTGAGAAGACGGATGATTACATCAAAAAAGCCCGAGCAGGGGAGTTGGTATTGAAGAATTCTTGTAAAGAAGCCAAGATTCAGAAGGCTAGAGCTGAGCACTACTTGGAAGAGAGTCAGGCTAGGTGGATCAGGATCACTGAGGCTCGTGTGCAAGAGGATCAGAAGACCCAGGCTAGGATAGAGCAGCTGGAAGCTAATGAAAAGAAGAATCAGGAAGCTTTGTTAGCAGCACAGAAGGAAATCTCCTAGTTGAAACTCCGGGTGGGGTTAAAGATATCAAAAGACCAAGAAAAGTATTAGAAGTTGACAAGTGCTATTGCCACCAGGAACCTTCTTATCAGGACCATCACAGAGCACCCAGTTGGACCAGTGACTGACGCTCTCCTGAAGAAAGTCAGAAAGGATGACTTTGGGCTGGATGTTTGATTTCTGTGTATTTGCATTTCATTTTGGTTGTACTTTATCTCTCATGATAATTTGGTTGTATTCCTTGATTTTGTTGTATTTTGACCCACCATGGGAACTTGTTGTAATCATAAACTATGTATCTTTTTGCATTTGTAATATATGGTTTATGTGGATTATCTTTTGGGCTTCATTTCTCTTCAACATCATCATTCCTCAAGGTCGGGAAGGTCAAAACCAAAGAACCAAACTGGATACCCTTGGAAGACAAATAGACATACTGCATACTAACCATATTCTTTGTTTTGTAGGTGTTTTTGTTGTGGTTTTTTCACTTTGCTGTTGTTTAAGGAAACATTGCTCGTAGGAGGGTTTTCCCCATCAATAGAGTTCACCGTTATCCTATAAGAAACAACCTTCCGAGCTTACAGATGGACCAAGTTCAGCAAGATCTGACTGACGTAAGAACTCAGATGGCTAATGAGAGAACTGAGATGAGGGCTCAGATGAACTAGTTCATGGAAGTAATGACTGGGTTGGCCCAAAGTAAAGAAAGGTTAAGAGAGTTGGTCGAGCGGAAAACTCCCGAAGAGAATCACCCAGGTACAGGAGGTACTAGTAACAATGATCACTGACAACCACGAACAGATGCACCAGAGTTTAGGCCTCACCTCAATCCTGAGATCAATGCTATCAGAAATACCCAAGGAAACACTGGAGGTCATGCCTTGCAAGAGGAAATATTTACAGTAATTGGTGTTAGGGATGAATCCTATGACCGTTGTCTGGACGAAATAGTAGAGAAGTTGAGATCTTTGGAGTCCCAAAACTCTGTGGGATTTGATGTTATGGACATGGGTCTAGTTGAAGGAGTCAGGATTCCTCACAAATTCAAGCCTCCTTGCTTCGAGAAATATAATGGAACCTTTTGTCCACGTACTCACCTGCAGTCTTTTCTGGGGATACTGGAAGCTTATACCATGGACGAAAAGTTGTGGATGTTCTACTTCGAAGATAGTCTGACCGGGGCATCCCGTGAATGGTATTCTCACCTATCCAGAGCAACAATCAGAAACTGGAAGGACTTGGCCGAAGCTTTCATACGTCAGTATCAATACAACTTGGACATGGCCCCCAACAGAACTCTCCTAATGGGTATGTCACAGTCTTCGAGAGAAAGCTTCAGGGAGTATGCCCAAAGATGGAGACAGCTTGCTGCTGCTGTCTAACCTCCGATGTCTGAGAGAGAAATGGCCGACATGTTTATGAACACACTGCAAGGAACATATATTGACATGCTTGCTGCTTTCTCGTCTACCAGCTTTGCAGATGTAGTCATAGCTGGTGAGAGAATTGAGAGTCTGCTGAAGATGGGAAAAATCTCAGATAACGGTGCTAGTTCCAGCAATACAAGGAAACCTTTCGCAGGACCTTGTAGGACAGGTGAGACCAACTCAATGCATATGGGAAGAGGTAGACCTTAATATATGCCAAGATCAGTAGCTGTTGTCACTATTCCAGCTCCAGCACCTCAACAACAGTATCCTCCACAACCACAACACTTTCCACCGCAACAACAATTTCCTCAACAAAGATCTTACAACAATAACAATCAGCAACAACTGCCGTTTCAACAGAGGCCTTCAAAAGTCAACAGGGTTATCGATCCCATTCCGATGCCTTATGCTGCCTTACTTCCACAATTATTAAAGCTCAACTTATTTAAATTGAGGACTCTGGCCCCACCAGATCCCCCGAATCTTCCAAGAAATTATGATGTTAATGCTCGGTGTGCTTTCCACTCAAATGCACCTGGCCATACTACAGATAAGTGCAGAGCCTTACACATGAAGGTTCAAGATTTGATTGACTCTAAGGCAGTAAACTTTGCACCTCCTCCAATTGTTACCAAGAATCCTATGCCTAGCCATGGTGGGCCTCGAATAAATGCCATTGGGAAGGATCAACCAATGAACCTAATTGACAGTGTTGCAAGCATTCAAACACCTCTGGCCGAGGTTAAAGCCCAACTTTTAAAGTGCCAAGTGTTCCCGGGTTGTGAGGCTCACTGCGAAGCTTGCAAGACTTCTATCAATGGTTGTACAGATTTGAAGAATGGAATCAACAATTTTATCAAGGAAGGCCCTTTACATATCACTTCAATAGTCATAGCTCCTACAACATCAACAACCATTCCTTTTACAACATCAGCACATGTCATTCCATCAGAGGTAACAAGTATCACTCCTATAACTTCAGCAACAATCATTCCAAATAATTATTCTACAACATCAACAACCATCCCTTATTCAACTCCAACAGACATTAGTTCAACACATCCTTCTACAACAACAACAACCATCAATGAAGATATTTCCATAGTTACTATTTACTATGATCCTGCAACAATTCACGTTCTAGATTCTTTCAACAATCAACAACTCCATCAACAACAACAACCATCATCACTAGCACCATCCCCGGTTAGACCTTGTGTCACAATTTATTATGAACCTCAGATCGTCTCAATTCCTTCTTCCGCAGCAATCAGTCCAGTTACTATTACAACGCCTGGACCAGTTCCATATAATAGCAGCAGTGTTGTACCTTGGCACTATGGCTCCGATTTGTATTGTGACAGTAAGAAAGTCACTCTTGACATCTCTACACCACATATTGTTAATGTGGGGGGAGGCGGAGGCTTCACCCAAAGCGGGCGTCTCTTTGCCTCATAATTCCAAAGAACCAATGCTGAAGCAGAAGCTGCTACCAAGGCTAAGGGCAAGAGTGTGGTGCCTGAAAAGCCTATCACCAAGGAAACTCAGAAGACATCCTTTGAGAAGGATGTAGACGAGTTCATGAGAATAATCAAGAAGAGTGACTATAAGGTTGTGGACCAGCTCCATCATACCCCCTCTAAAATCTCTATTCTATCACTGCTAATGTGTTCTGAAGCTCACAGGAATGCACTTCTCAAAGTCCTACATGCAACTTACGTGCTAGAAGAGATTACGGTTAATCACCTTGAAACAGTTGTTTCAAATGTCAACATTAGCCATGGGCTAGGTTTTACTGATGCTGGTCTAACTACGGAAGGTCGTAATCATAATAAGGCTTTACACATCACCTTGGAGTGTAAGGGTGTTGTTCTCTCTCATGTCTTGGTTGACACTGGGTCATCACTCAATGTTCTTCCAAAGAAAGCCTTGGTCAAAATGGAATATGATGATCTTGCTTTGCATCCAAGTAACCTGGTAGTGAGAGCCTTTGATGGCTCTAAAAGATCGGTTCTTGGAGAAATTGAGTTGCCTGTGGTGATTGGCCCACGGATCTTCAAAATTGTCTTCTACATGATGGACATTCAGCCTACATATAGCTGTTTGCTGGGTCGGCCAAGGATTCATGTCGCTGGCGTTGTAACGTTGACCCTTCACCAGAAGTTGAAATACGAATGGGAGCCAAATCATCATAATCTGTGGGGAAGAGGATATCTTCGTCAGTCATCTAGCTACTTACAAGTATATTGAGATGGACGGAGAGATCCATGAGACACTGAGCCAAGGGTTTGAGGCCCTAAATGTCAATGAAGCAACAACACTTCAATTTCCTCTTATAAGCAAGCTCGGAAGGTTGTTGGAGACGGGAATGCCCAGGGCTGGGGCAAGTTGTTGCAAGTTTAGATCAAGGAAGACAAGTTCGGGTTTACAAACCATCCCGACGGGTCCAAGAGGAGGTTGTTGAAGCTCCCAAGTTTATCAGTGGGGAAATGCTAACCCCAAATGCAATCAACAATGTGGAAGACAAGGCTGAAAATGACTTCAACCTGGAGAGCTGGATTCGTCCAAGGGTCCCAGGCCAGCATGTCCTTAACTGGTCTTCCCACGAAATTATAAGGATTACTTCTGCAGAGTAATTATTATTTCCTGTTTAAGCATGCATCAAGTCCTGCATCTTGCCCAAGATGTCAGGACTCATTTGGTAATAGGGTCATATTTGTATTTTGTGCAAATGAATGATTAATGAACAAATGGACATCTTTTGCAAACGATCTTTTTTTTTCGCTCACTGTTTTTCATTTTTATTATTTTTGCACAAAGCAATAAATGGAAATGTTTTCAAATAAATAACTCCATTCACACTTTTTTCTAAACAAGATTAAAATCAATCACTAAAATGAACAAATCTTAACCCTTGCAGAGATAATCCTTCAGATTGCACTGAAAACGACACTGTTATGACTTCGTATGACTTCGATAATCCGATTAATCAAGCAGATGAAGGGGTTGATGAAGATTATGATTTGCCTGAAGAGTTGGCCCGGTTGTTGAGATAAAAGGAAAAAGTGATTGTTCCTCATCAGGAGGAGGTTGAGACTATCAATCTTAGTACCGAAGAAGATGTGAAAGAGGTGAAGATCGGGGCCAGTCTGCAAGCTCCAGTGAAAGAGCAGCTCATTAGTATGCTTCGGGAATATGTTGACGTCTTTGCTTGGTCCTATCAAGATATGCCAGGTCTGGATACGAATATTGTCATGCACAGATTGCCACTGAAAGAAGCTTGTCCGCTGGTCAAACAGAAGTTGCGTCGTACTCGCCCAGACATGGCCATGAAGATCAAAGAAGAAGTACAAAAGCAGTGGGACGCCGATTTTCTTGCTGTAACTAGTTACCCGCCGTGGGTTTCTAACATTGTACCCGTACCTAAGAAGGATGGCAAGGTGCATATGTGTGTGGATTACCGGGACCTAAACAGAGCAAGCCCGAAGGATGATTTCCCATTACCTCACATTGATGTATTGGTGGATAACACGACTCAGTTCTCGGTACTTTCCTTTATGGATGGATTTTCTGGATACAATCAGATTAAGATATCACCTGAAGCCATGGAGAAGACAACTTTCATCACACCCTGGGGCATGTTCTGCTACAAAGTAATATCGTTCGGTCTGAAGAACTCCGGTGCAACATATCAACGGGCTATGGTAACATTATTCCACGATATGATCCATAAGGAAATCGAGTGCTATATGGATGATATGATTGCCAAGTCCCTTACAGAGGAAGATCATTTGGTAAATTTGCTAAAGCTATTCAAGCGTCTGAGAAAGTATCAGTTGAAGTTGAACCCCAACAAGTGCACATTCGGGGTACGTTCCGGTAAGCTGCCGGGTTTTATTGTAAGTGAAAAAGGAATTGAGGTTGATCCCGATAAAGTCAAAGCTAATCAGGAAATGCCTGCACCCAAGACTGAGAAATAAGTTCGAGAGTTCTTAGGTAGATTGAACTACATCTCAAGGTTCATATCTCATCTCACTGCAACCTGCGAACCCTTGTTCAAGCTGTTAAGGAAAGAACAAACAGTCGGGTTGAACGATGATTGTCAGAGAGCTTTTGACAAGATCAAAGAATAATTGCTAGAACCTCCAATTCTCATGCATCCGATCGAAGGAAGACCTTTAATCATGTACCTGACAGTATTAGAAGAGTCAATGGGGTGTGTGTTGGGCCAGCATGACGAGTCTGGTTGAAAAAAGTATGCAATATACTACCTAAGAAAAACGTTTACCAACTGTGAACAACGTTATTCACTGCTCGAGAAAACTTGATGTGCTTTAGCGTGAGCTGCTCACCGACTAAGATAGTATATGTTGACTCATACTACTTTGTTGATCTCAAAGATGGATCCAGTCAAGTACATATTTGAGAAGCCAACACTTACCAGAAGGGTTGCAAGATGGCAAATGATTCTAATAGGGTATGATATTCAGTACAGATCTCAGAAGGCCATCAAGGGCAGTGTATTGTCGGACTATCTGACTGAGCAACCCATTGATGATTACCAGCCTATGAGATTTGACTTCCCTAATGAAGACATCATGTTTTTGAAAGCAAAATATTGTGAAGAGGCAGTTCACACTAAAGGGGCTGACCCAGAAGAAGCATGGACTATGATGTTTGACGGGGCAGTTAATTGCAACGGTCGTGGAGTTGGTGCGGTGCTCATCACACCTAAAGGAGTTCATATGCCTTTCTCGGTAAAACTCACCTTTGCCTGCACTAACAACGAAGTAGAATACAAATCTTGTATCATGGGTCTCGAGGAAGCCATTGACCTCAGTATCAAAACCTTAAATGTGTTCGGAGATTCAGCTTTGGTAATCAACCAGACCAGCGGCAAATGGTACACTCATCAGGAGCATCTAATTCCCTACTGTAACACCCCAAATTTTCCCTCTTCTATTTTAGAATCATCATCATATGATCATCATCATATGATCATCATCATATGATCATCATCATAAGCATGTCATATCCTTAGCATTTTGCATAAAAAAATGAAGCATAACACTCACATGTTCTAGCATAAGGCATATGATCAACCATCCGGGAGATTTGAAGCACCGCAAGTCAAAATCAAGAGCATGGTGATCTGGCAAGAATCTCACAGGATCATTTTGTACAAGCTCTGTATCATGTTCAAGACCCTAAAAAAGGGAAGAGGATCAAAATCAGCTTGAAACAGTTGGCGCCGAGTTATTTTTGAGGTTTCCCACCAAAAGGGGGGAAATTCAAATTTTCCTTGCGTTAACCGATTAACGCATATGGTTAACCGGTTAACGGCTGCGAAATTTGAATTTCCAGTAGCAAGTTCAGCATGTGTGTTTTGGCTCCATTTTCCAATTTTCTGATTTTTATTCATTTGAATTAATTTGAATTGTGGAGAAGGATCTAGAGCATTTATCCAAGCCTCATTTTAATGCTAAATCCTAATCACTTTCTAAACTAATGCCAAGCCATATTTTTGGATCCCAAACCAAAATTTTGGGCCCCAAACCTAAACCATATTTATTTCATTTCCCTCCAAACCAAGAGGACTCTCCCTCATTTTTTCACTCTTCATTCTAAATTTTCACTCTCTTCTCTCACAATTCTCTCATTTTCTCTTCACATTTTCCAAATTCACTCAAAGTTCCTCTTTGGAGATCACATAACTTTGCATTAAAGTGTGTAGATCTTGGAACTAGACCTCCATCCTTAGCTTCATTGCATCTTTTTGCTGGTTTTAGTGGTGATTCAGATCTGGTTTGAGATTAGAAGTGCTTGTGGATCTAAAATTCTGCATCAAGAGCTTGTTCTTGCATTTATTTTGCATGGAGAGTGAAGCTTAGCATCAGATCTTCAAATTTTTCTACGAAATCTCTCATTTCCAGCTCAATCAACATTTACCAAAGCATACCTCAACTTTGTAGGTTGGTTAAATTCAGATCTAGCTCTGTTTTAGCTTATTTGCATGCTTGTGCTTTAGATCTACCATGTGCTTGTGTATTTGATTGTGTTGCATGAATTGATTGGTTGATTGGTATCCGGATCCGAATGTTATTGTTCATGAGCTTAATGATATGGATTAATGAGAATTGATCTAATTTTCCATGTATAATTGATTGCTGGTCTGGTGTAAGATTTGTGAATAAGCTGGTTTGAGCTGTTGTTTTCTGCAGGATTTGTTGCTGTTTTAACAGTGTTAACCGGTTAAAACATATGGTTAACCGGTTAACGCACCTGTTTTATGCGTATTTTGTGCAGGTTTGAGCTGGTTAACCGGTTAACACTGAAGCATAATGACTTTTTGGGGCTGTTTTGAGATTGTTTGATCCCCTTGTTTGTTTTAATTTCCATGGATCATTGTATGATCATTGAACATGTTATTGTAGGGTGATTTTCTTGCTAATTGATGTATGCTTTCATATTTTCGACGCGTAAGTCGTATGTTTGCAATGCTTGGCATGTTGTTTAATCCTTGTTTTGCTAGCACCTTTGAGCATGTTAATTCCATGATTGTATTGATCAATTTGCTGGATTTTTGCTAACATTTCAGGGGCTCATGGTAAGAGAAGTGTGGATGTTTATCCACATTTCAACTATTCATATTTCCTCTTTCACTTTGCTTTTGCTTTTTGAGTTTTGATGTGCTTTGTGCCATCATGTAGTTCTCTTTCCCCTCTTTAGATTTCTTCTCCTTTCTCTTTGTTTCTCTTTTGTTTCTCCTTCTTCTTTAGGATAGTTGAAGCCTCACTAACTTAGGATACCATTTTTGCATGACAACTTTAGGTCTTGTTTAGTTTCCCGTTAGATTTTTTTACCTTTGAGATCCTTTTGGTGCTCTCCCTTCTCATCTTCAAACTTAACTTTAAATCACTTTAATAAATGACGAGTCTTCTCATGTTACACGAGACTTTGCTACGAGATACTTGCACGCGTTCAATTTCGGGGCGAGGTGTAGGATATCCCTCGTGGTGGATAGGTCTTAGCATGAGATTACTTCACAAAGAAAAACTAAAAAAACACTTCTTAATAAAAAAACCACAAAAAACACTTAATAAATGCCAGTAGGTTAGTGTGTATGAGCCTTCACTTGTGGGAATAGATTTGGGGATTTCCTCCATAGCTAGGTGTGCCTCTTGCGCATTCCATTTCGGGATGATGTAAGAAGTACACATCCCATTGAGTAAGACTTAGGTGCACTTACCTATGCAAACCTCAAAGCAGAAAACTCATAAAAAACACAAACAAACAATAAGCGTCTCTCCTTCGGGACTTCTCTTCTCATCACCTTCACTCTCATCGTATGAACTTGCTCCTACTTGTCACTTTGCAAGACGGCCACGCACTCGTCGTCCGAGCCTGCAACACCTGAGCATTGACATAGGCAGTTCAAGCCTTAAGACACAAACAATCTTTTCTACCCCTAGTTAGGGGAACTACGGCGACTCTGATCCTCATTGTCCAGATGAGGTACGTAGGCAGTGGGGTAGGGCCCGTTCAAGCACAATCTTTATTTTCCCTACATATTTCCTTTTCATTTCTTTTTTCAGTTCCCTTTCCGTTTCTTTTATCCAGTTCAGTTCTTTTTCTTTGCAGCAACTTTCATTCTCACACCCTTTGAAACAGATTTCTTTGCAAGCGTGGATCCCGTCGGGTACGGCGGACGATCTGGGTGCTAATACCTTCCCAGGTCGTAACCGACTCCCGAACTCAGTCTCTTTGGTTCGCAGGACCCGTGTCCTTCCTTTTCTTTTCTCCTGGTTTGTGCAGCATTACCATTCCCGCTCCTTCGGGATAAACATGCCTGGCTGGCGACTCTACCTCTTTCCGCGCCACTTTCGTGTTTGTACCAAGATGGAAATACGGGGAGCGACAGCTAGCGACTCTACTGGGGACTTCCTAACCAGAGTATCTCTGGTTTCCCTTGAGAGTTTCTCCTAGCGCTTGCGTGTTTCTGTTTCATTGGGTGTTGATTGTTGTTGCCTGTGTATTTTACTGTTGTTTTATTTGCAGTTTTATTTACAGCTTTATTTACAATTTTCAGTATTTATTTTCATGCATCATATATTATACTGGACTGTCTGGATTGGATTTCTTCTGTTTGGTGGGACTCAGGTGATATTGTTATTGAGAGATAAGCCAAATACCCGGCTTGAGTGCACCCTAGGATTAGCGTGAACATGTTGTACTCGCATGTGGCATGATGAGTGGCGATGTGTTTCACACCCAGACTGCGACCGTCTTGGAAATATCTTGTGTGGGGATTTCCTCCACTTCGGGATAGGACCTTGATAGTTATGTGCATCTGGGGACCGATCATTGAGAACCTTTGTGGAAACAACCCTCTCCAGTGGTGACAGTGGCAGACCACATTCCGTGGCAAACCCATTCGCACCCGAGGGTCCACTAGGGACTCGCATAGGATGGCCTGATTCTTTTATAGGAACTCAGTCAAAGCATCTGGTCGTATGACAATAGTATTGTATCCTACGGGCTGAATGTACTATCGTTTCTCGATTTCAACACTCGAAGCTGGGGACATATAAGGGATGCTTGTTTTTCCCGGACTCAACTGAGGCCTCCCTGAGTAGTACATAATTCCAAACCGATTCCATGATTTGGTCATGAGCCATTTCTCAGAAATGGTGAACATATTATTGCTATTCGACTTTGAGAGTCCGGGATGTTTGACCCGAAGCACACCCGTGAGATTGGGAGGGGTTTACAGGTTTGCAGGAATCATTGACCTCAACATACCCTCATTACCAGTGCAATCTTATGTTTTGATCCGGTCACTATGATTATGGAGTTCTTGATCCTTTGGTTCTCGGTTACTATTTTGGGTTATTATATAGAGATCTTGTGGTTACAGACACTCGATTCTTGGATCAGTATTCCAGATTCCAGACAGTTTCCAGCTTTGATCCCATGTCTTTGCATCTCTAGCATCATCATATTGCATTTTGCATTTGCATCTGCATTGCATTTCCTTCTTCTAGAGAGCTCATCCTTCCTCTTTTGTCCATGACCAGCCAGCTGATTTCCCGGTACTCAGTTTGAACAAGTGGTAATTGTTGGAAGACGAAAAAAGTTGTTTGAAGCAAGACTGAGCAGTGTCAGGAACTAAGAAAAGGTCAGTTTGGAAGCCGTCAGTAGCTATGTCAGAGAACAACCGTCAGAATGTTGAGTTTCCACCTGGTTTCACTTCGATGACCAATCCTTTGTATGGTCTTTCTCCTTATGAGGATCTTCCACAAGTGAACAACCTTATTCAAGCTCAGCCTGCAGAGACCCCGATCGTGAATCAGAGTGTACCTGAACCATCTGTTGTCCGAGGTGGGCCTTCTTCATCTTCTTCTGATTCTACGGATTATCAGAGTTTTGCTATGCCGAACTTCCAAGGGGAAATTCCTCTTGTAAAAACCATGGATCCACAAGCTATTGATCTTGCTGAAAGGTTTCGTGTGTTGGATGAGCAACTCAAAGCCTTAGCGAATCCTGATGCTTACGGTTTTGATGCTCTAAACCTGTGTTTGGTGCCTGGTCTTGTCATTCCTCCAGATTTCAAAACTCCGAAGTTCGAGAAGTAAACTGGTGTCAGTTGCCCGAAGCGTCATTTGGTGATGTTCTGCAGAAAAATGACTTCTTATGCCCGCAACGATAAGCTAATGATTCACTGTTTTCAGGACAGTTTAAGCGGTGCATCCCTAAGTTGGTATATGGATTTGGAAAGTAGTTGTATCTGATCTTGGAATGATTTATCCAAAGCTTTCGTAAAGCAATACCAGTACAATGTGGACATGGCGCCCAGTCGCACACACTTGCAAAGCCTATCTCAGAGGACTGGTGAATCTTTCAGAGAATATGCACACCGGTGGAGAGAGTTGGCAGCCCAAGTGCAACCACCACTTTCAGACAGAGAATTGGTTGACCTGTTCGTGGACACCTTGCAAGGTCCATACCTGGAAAGAATGAGTAGCATTGGGACATCAAACTTCTCTGATTTGATGATAGTTGGAGTACGCATTGAGAGCCTGCTCAAGAGTGGAAAAATCCAAGACTTTTCGAACATCCCAGCTAGTGAATATGAATCTGTTGGTAGCTTCCAAGGGGAAGAAGGGTATGACATCAATGCAGTCATGGCTAATATTGAATATTCTGGACCAACATCTTCTCAGAGATCATCTTTTCCTAGTTTTGGCTACTCTTATGGGCATTCGGAAATGCTCAGAGCACCATATATAAAACCCCGGACTCCTCCTCATCCAAATCTGCAAGCTCAGGGTCAAAGACCTCAGAATCAACTTCAGAGCCAGCATAGGCCTCGCAACAATCTGGAAAGAAGGAATGCTCCTATTCATCCAGTTCCCATGGCGTACAGTGAACTTTTGCCACATCTAATTCATAGCTCATTGGTGGTTCCTAAGCCTCTCAAGCCGTTGCCAGAACCGTACCCTCCAGAGTACAATCCTCATGAGCAATATGGGTATCATGGTGGATCAATGGGGCATTCAACTGAAGATTGCAAAGCTTTTCAAGCCAAGATCCTAACAGTTGATCGACAAGGGCTACATATCCTTTCCAGAAGGAAGCTTGGTTGTACACATCAACCTCTCGCCTGTTTGAGTTCAAATACTTCGAAGGAGTGTCTCCTGATTTCAGTCGTCCAGACAAGAAGATGTCATCAGAGCTGGTGATCATTGTATCCTTTTTGTCATTTGCATTGTAGTTTCTTTCCTGTTAGCATCTACTTATCTTTTAAGCATTGTTCTTTTGAATGGTAATTTTAATGAAGTGATCATGCACTTTTTGAATCAATTATGTCGCATTCGCTCATTTTTCTTTCCTTGCATTGGAAAAAAAAACAAAAAAAAATTGCATCCATTTACCTCCCATTTATTTCACTATTGTTTAGCAGGTTTGAGGGAGGATGATGACAACTGAATACCCATAATTGTTGAAGGTATGCTTTCAGAGTAGAACCTGCTGACGATGTACAAGCATTATTTCAATTCCCAAACACCGGAGATATAAGGGAGATAAACTCTCGTCAACCCCTTTGAGCCTTGAAGTAGGAGTTTCTTTTCTAAACGAAAAAAACCTCGCATTTAACCCGGGGCAGGGTAGTCATCAGTTAATTCGACTGAGCGTTCAAATTTCAAAAGTAGTGTGCATCCGAGGATCCATTACCTTTTCTTCAGTACACCTCAAGAGGTCAAGAGACGTGAAACCGCAATGGTTACCCCTCAACAACAAAGGAATGAGGCAGTCACAACCCTTTCAAGCAAGTCATACAAACCTGTGTCACACGATTTGTTCAAAAAAAAGAAATCAAAAGAAAAAAAAGAGAAATAAAGCCCGCTAAGTCGGAAAAAAATGACTTAGGCAAAAAAGTTAGGGCATCCCGCTGGACTTCAAAATCGAAAAAATGCAAAAGAAAAATCAGTCCAGGCAAAAGTTAGGGAGTAAAAATCAAAAGAAAAATCTTCCATAAGAACAAAGTCGTGCGACTACAGACACAAAGACAAAGGGGTGACTGTGACTCCAAGAAACCTCATTGGTGCGTAAACCGTCAACGTCATTGGTTCCTCAACCATTACAAAACCCTTTCGAAAGGTGGGCGCTTAGGCCGAATTAGCTGAATATAGGACTGGAGAACATCAAGGAGAATGGGTGGGCACAAATAAACTTTGAGCCATAATCTTTCTTTCTAAAACCGTGAACCAGGCCATGTTATAACCCTTGAAAGTCCTAATTGAATCAGGTTCAATTCTGAAAGCATACTGCGACAAGGTTGCGTAAACTGACTCCTAATGATTTGCTAACTCAGCACTACGTTTGGACTAATGGTCCATTCATCACACACTATCACAACATCCAAATAAATAAATTTTCAAAACTTGCATGTGCACTGCATTAAAATTACCATTTGTGAATGAACAGTTTTAATTGCAAGTCAGTCTGTGACATCAGGGAAGTTCCTACAAAGAGAAATCATGAGAGAATTTGATCATTCAACAGTGATGACCAAAATCAAGAGTATCCTATAGGCCTATTAATCAGGGGCATGTCATCCAGTGGCTTTGTTGACTAAGGAATTTGTCAGGGTAAAGCAGATCCCAAGCATCAGTGGATTGGGGGGAAAATTATTCGAGAGTCAGTTGATCAGAACTGAATCTACCAAACAGGGGTAGGCCACCCGAATTTTCTATTGACCAAAGATATATTCTTCCAATGCTCAGACAGAATGAGTCAAGTCGCTTCCACGCTCATACCGGGGCAAGACACTTTCAGAACTCATTAAGTGCAACTCTCCTCGAGAGGACATCCAAGTCTGCCATGCCAGGAATTGGATAATCAGTGACAGTCTATTCAGAGACTTACCAGATAAGGGAAACTTTAGCTACGCAGAGCAAGTTATATCAGAAATCTCCGAGTTCAAGATGAGTATCGGGAAATCATGTTACCCACCCTTTCCTTGGTCGCCCTTCTCAACATAGAAGCCTTTCCGCATAAGACCTTTCTTCCCATCCTTGGGAGTTTTTCTAGCTTTTCATAATCATTGCATAAATCATTTGCATACATTATTCATGTCGCTTCGCTCGAGCATATAGAGCATACGTATCATAAGTGCATTGGGCATCCTACCAACATCAACCAGACACCGTAGAGCCTCATAACCCCAACGTCTTGACATTCCAAAGTCCAGTTCTCGTCTGGCAAACCAACCCAAAGTCTGGTGCTCGTCTGGAAAACCAACTTCAAATACCAGTTCTCGTCTGGTAGGCGAATCTTTTAACCAGTTCTCGTCTGGTCACCTTTTCATTTACCTTGTTGAACTCTAGTTCTCGTCTATTAGTCATTCTTTTTCAGAGTCAATTCTCGTTTGACAATAAACTAAGGAGTCAGTCATCGTCTGACGACTTATTTTTTGCCCATCTGTTCTCGTCTGTTGGCCTACCTTTAATAAATTGGTTCTCGTCTGGTAATTCACCTTCAAAGTCCAATTGCTTGGCAACCCAAACAACAACAAAATCTCTATCAACCTGGGCTTGACGCCCAATCATCCTGGTTTCATCACCCGTAGCTTGCATGTCATCATATCCTTAGCATCATGAGCATACGTCTACATCTTGCATCATTTTCATTGCATTGTCATACTGCATGGTTTCTATTTTATCTCTGGTGTGGAGAAAGATCATTACAAGGTGCAGCCTGGGGTAGTTATCTCAAGATCTGATGAATTTATGCGAGAGTTTGAAGACACTGGGGCAATTCTGGATGCCAAGTCTTCTGTAAAATCCTCTAGGGATGATCATTTCATAGATGATGCAGTATGGCACAATTTCAGGGATAATGGATGATTGTCCACTCTTGGCAATCAATATGCAACTGTTGAGCTCAAAAGCTTGAAGCGCCGACTTAAGTCTCAGGGAATGTCTAGTATTTATTTTCCCAGCAGGATATTGGGAGTTTCTTTCTTCCCCGAGCATAAGATCTTCTTTCAGCCGACAAGATTTCCTCATGAAGATTTGGTTATTCTCATTTAGTTAAAATCCAATTTTCATTGGCATATCTTTCCAACACGGTCGTCATACTATACATGGGGCATAATTCGGCTTATTTTGATTTCTAATTCTCCAGCAAAGTCTCTCCTCAGTAGAGCATTGCCAAATCTTTTTCTCAACCATGCCAGAAGGTTGACATCCCTAGCTGAGTCAAAGCAAATGGTCTCCCCGGCAGAACTCCAAGGCTAATTGAAGAGCTTTCATCCCCAAGCAGATTTATCTTTCCGCAGTGAAATATTCCTAGCAGGCAGCTGAAGGCCTGGCTTCCCCACAGAGCATAGAATTGCCAAAATTCTATCCCCAGTAAATATGTTGACGAAGCATATCCCCAGCCAAGTCGGAAGATGATCTTTCCATACAGAGTTTCACGGTCGAGATTCACAACCATCATTGAAATATCCCCAGTGAGGTCGCCAATTTATTTTTGGCCAGTGTGACAAAGTAATGCAGACATTCGTTCATACTTCACTCCTCAACCAAGTATTTCCAAGATATCTTAGTCTCCTCAACAGAATTTTAGTCAGAATGTTCTCATACCTAGCGGAGTTACAAATGGAATTTTCCCTTGCAGAGTTGTTACTCTCTTCTCAAATCAACTAATATTGTATTGATCACGTTGTCCCGTGTCAATGGACTTGTGGTGGATGGATCGTTTGATACCATTCTCTTATCAGATCGCTCGATCTTCTTTGGTTTGGAAATCGCTCGATATTGCAACGCCGTTAAAGTCCACAGTCGTTGTGGCAAGCCAGTAGTCGCCTGGCGTCGTACCAAAAGACATGTCCGAGTTGTAAATCGCTTGATATTACTCCTCGTTGTTTGAGCCATGCTCATGTTCTTGGTTATGGATCGCTCGATACCAGTTCCTTAGCAGATCGCTTGATCTCGTCCGAGTTGTAAATCGCTTGATGTTACTCCTCATTGTTTGAGCCGTGCTCACATCCCTGGTTATGGATCGCTCGATACCATTTCCTCAGCAGATCGCTTGATCTTGTCCGAGTTGTAAATCGCTTCATATTACTCCTCATTGTTTGAGCCGTGCTCACATCCCTGGTTATGGATCACTCGATACCATTTCCTCAGTAGATCGCTTGATCTTGTCCGAGTTGTAAATCGCTTGATATTACTCCTCGTTGTTTGAGTCGTGCTCACATTCTTGGTTATGGATCGCTTGATGTCATTTCCTTAGCAGATCGCTTGATCTTGTCTGATGCTCGTCTGTGTTGAAGAGGTTTGAAGTCCTGACGGTGGGATTAAACGTCAAAATGGTTACCGGTCCTGGCGTAACAGGTTTATCCAAAGGAGGTTCGTCTGTCTCAGAGACCACTTATCTACGCAAGGTTTGTGAAGAGGGTTCGTCAAATCCTAATGTTGCACCTGGCGTAACAGGTTATCTGAAGAAGGCTCGTTTGTTTTAGACCATATATCAATGGATAATATATGAAGAGGGTTCGTCTATCCTGATTATGCATGTCTATCCCACAGACTTAAGTGCATCACCGGTCCTGGCGTAACAGGTTATCTGAAGGAGGTTCGTCTGTCTCAAGTCATATATTTTTATAAAAAATGTATGAAGAGGGCTCGTATGTCCAGTTCCTGACATAACAGGTTTGCTTGATGAGGGCTCGTATGTCCAGTTCCTGGCGTAACAGGTATACATGATGAGGGCTCGTATGTCCAGCACATGGCGTAACAGGTTTGTTCGAAGAAGACTTGTCTGTCTAAGCATCCTTATCTGGCGTAACAGTTTAATATGGAAGGAGCTTGATTGCTTTTTCTTCACTTCAGTACCCACAATGTCCTTTGGATGGGTTTATTTCCCGTTGCTTGCATTCTCCAGCAGAGTGCAAATTTCAGGTTTTCTTGGTATTTGTCGCTCCCGCTAAGTGACACTGGGTCAGATAGGGTATAGACGCGAACGGTCGGCAAAGGGAGAAATGAAATAAAGTGAAAAGAGTCGCCATCTAGGCATTTTTATCCCGAAGGAAAGGTAATGTTGCATAAACCTAAGAAAATATGGATAAGACAGTTGCGAACCAGAGAAACTGAGAAAGGGGGTTGGTTACAACCTGGGAAGGTATTATCACCTAGATTGTCCTTCGTACTCGACGGGATCCACGCTTAAAAGATTTGTGTTTAAAGGGGTAGTGTCAGTGCTATCTGTGTACAAAAGCTGGAAAAGAATGTACAAGTGTCAGTGCAAGAAAGTGAAGTGAAAATGCTCAGGGACGAGGCTTAAAAGGATAATGCTAGAAGAGGGGGGAAGAGACAAAGACTTTTGTTCGATAACAGTTAAGTTACGCCTACGTATCCTCTCGTGCAATGAGGAAGTCAGAACACCGTAGTTCGACTCAAATAGACTAAAAGATAAATTGACTGATGAATGACTTGCTTGTCTATGCTCAAGTGTATGACCTATCTGGCTTAGGTGCTAACTGTCTTGCATTAGACGGAAGAAGCAAGTTTTCGGTTATGAGTGAAGATGATGAGAAAAGAATCCCGGAGGAGACGATTATTGTTCGTTTTTGATGTTTTCAATCTTTTATTTCTTTTTGTGTTTGTCATAAGTTAATGAGCTTAAGCCTAAACCAAGGGTTAGTAAACTCATCACATCTTCCCTTTGATTAGGGGTAATGAGAATACTTTAAGTATGAAGTAAGCACCTCAAACTTAATTACCATGATGTAGGATTAAGATCATTAACCTACTTGTGATTATTTAGATGTTTTTTGGTATTTTGTTTAGTGTTAAGTAATGAGTTTAAGCCATAATCAAGGATTTAATGGACCCATTACACCATCCTAATAGAAGGATAATAGATGAGCACATTTAAGCTGAGGAAGATACCTCAACTTAATCCATGATTAGGGATTAACCTCATGACAAAACAAAGCCTTTATTAAAGTGGATTTTAGTTAATGGTAAGATTAAGAAGTGAATTTTATGGTTTGTAAGACAACTTGAGGGGGACTTGTCCATTAACACTAGGGTTAGTCCTTCTTAACCAATTAAGGAAGAATTAGAACCCTAATGCAAGGCCCAAGTTACAAGCTATTGTCTTAGTGATTATTAAGATGGATTAATTAAGAGATTTAAACACATTAAGGGTTTAACACTTAGGATTAAAGTTATACACTCCATCCTAAGAGAAAGATGCAGGCATAACCTTAATCACAAAGCCTTAAGACCTTAAAGGTTTAGTCTCTGATCATGAGATGAGAAGAGAGACACAAAAGAAGACACAAAGGTAAAAACTAAGGGGGAACTAATCAAAACCCTAATTATTGCCATGCTTGTATGTTCCTATGGTTTGTAAGGCTTGCAAGAGATCTTCAGAGAAGCCACCAATGGAAGAAGCAGATGAAAGGATGAGGAGCAGAAGAAACAAGTTAACTTACTTCATTGAAGAAGATAAGTTACTTGAAAAAAGAAAGTGAAATAAGAGCATGAATGAGCAAGCTCACTCTAAAGCAAAAGAAAATGCAGCAAGGATGCATAAAAAGAAAGAGAAGAGAAATGAGAAGTGAAGGAAAATTCACTTCTCAAAGTACTTACCACCTGAAATGGTTAGCATAAAAGAAAGGAATGAAATAAAAATGAGATGTATGCAAGGATGCAAACCAATACCATAAGCATATTCATGATGAAAATTATCTTATGAGATGATATGCAAGCATGTCAAGTGTTATGCATGATCATACAAGAGATGTGAATGCAAATGAAGCATGTAGGAAGCATGGAAGCACATGAAAGCTCATGGAATGAAATGAATTCATATCATGGAAAATGGATGAAGAAATGATCAAGTATTATTCTAATGTGTCCTATGATGTCTTAGATGTCATGTGAATGCATGAAATGTCATGGCAAGTTCATGAATGAATGCATATGCAAGATGTATGTGAATGAACATGAGAAATTAGGGTTTTAATGCAACATGAGATGCAAAAGTCAAAGGAACCCTAACCCCATATGATATCACACCCCAAAGGAGGAGGTCTAACTCTTAACCTAAAGAAATTTGTGAATTTTCTAAGTTATCTAGGGTTTTAAGGTACCTAAAGGGAAAATATGAAAATCAAATAAAAAATGCCAAAGAAATTTATGACAAAAATATGCTAGATACTACATGTCAAATGAAAAACAATGCAAAAAGAATCAATGTCTTACCATTCATGGTTAGGCAGAAAAGAATTCTTGAAGTTAGGGTTCAAAAATATGAATTTTATGAACCCTAAATTCAAGAAAATTGTCAAAGAGTGTTCAAAACCAAAAAGAAATTTGTGTGAATGGTTTGACAATGTTTCTAAATGTCCTAAGATGCAATGTGAATTTTTTTTGGGATTTTTAGAAACCTAAATGATATTTTAATTAATTAATTTACATTAATTAATTAAAATAAACATTTAAATATTTTAAAAATGATTTTTTAATGCAAAAAATAAAAATAAAAATGTTTTCTGGTTGAGAAAAATATTTGAAGTGAAAATGCAAAAGGAAAATATTTTTAGGATTTTCTAACTATATTTAAATAAAATATGCAAAACAAATACGAAAAAATGAAATAAAAATGAATAAAAACAGAAGTAGGCTGATCTGATGGTTTAGATTAAAAGCTGAGGAATTTATGTTGACTACGCACGTAATCCTAGGGCCAGAATTCAAATTCAGCTAATTCAAATTAATTAATGAATTAATCCAGATTTATAATTAATGATCTAATCTTAACCATCCATCACACGCGGGAACCAAAGATCAAACGACCAGAATTTAAACTTTTCCCTAACCCTAATTAAGCACTTAATCACTTTCAGGTGGCCGGAGAAGACCTCCGGTCATCTTCTCCGGCCAGCTTCTCCCTGAGCAACCCCAAAACTTCACCCCTAGGTCATTTCTGGAGCTCTAAAGCTCCAGATCAATTCCTCTCACCTTCCTAAACACGAATCCAACCTCAAAACAAATTTATCATGGCTCATAAACAAGATTCGAAGGAAAACACAAAAATTGGAAAAGTTTCAGAAGCTCAGTAAATGCTCAATACACAACCATTTTCAAAACTAAAAGTATCAACATGATCAGCACAACATAATGAACATTCTAAGAACTTTAAATAACATTTCTGGAAAAAAGTTTGAAGAGGTTACCTGAGCTTGAGCTTCCTCAATTTGGAGCTTTCTGGTCACCTCTCTTGTGCAAACTCACTCCAATGATCCTTCTGAAGAAGCTTTGAGGTTTGGAAGGAGTTTGTTTTGGCTGGTTTGTGTGATTGCACTTCAGCTGGCCAAGAATCGTGTTTCAGGGTAAGGGTGCTTTGAGGCTGGTTTGATGGTTGCTTTGTGTTCTATAAATGATTTTGAGATGAATGGTGAAATTTGTTTTGAGTTTTAGTGGCTGAGTAGTGAGTTTCGAAAGTTTTTGCAAGAGGGATGGTTTTTGTGTATGCTGAGTTCTTGGAGCTCTTGGCTTGTGTGTCTTATGAAAATGGATCCTTGAAGCATGCTTGTAGAGTCTGGATAGGCCAGAGGGTGGGTGGTGGACTGTGGTAATTGGTATGGGTGTTTTTGCACAAAGTCAATAAAGTTTGTACTTGAGGTATGGGCTCTTGTGCAACTGGATTTTTGGTTTGTCTTGGTGCAACTGAGATCAAGGAGGTCCATAGAATCCATTTTGTGGCAATTCAGCAAGTGGATGAAAGGTTATGTGCCCTTTTTCAATTTCATGAAGTTTTGGCCCCTTTTGAAATTCTTGATGGGCAAGGCATGAAAACTTGAGATTCTTTAGGCAATTCTGAGTTTTAGGCAATGTGCTATGATGTTATGATGCTTAGAAGTGTGTTTGAAGTCACAAAATGCCTTGGCAAGTGGTTTTGCAAAAATCCCTCTTTGGTGCATTCTTGAAAATTATGTGATTTTTGCCAACTTTGACAAGCCATAACTTGAGCTCCATAATGAATTAGGACTTGTTCTTGTACTTTTTGAAAAGGGAATGATCCAATCTACAACTTTCATGACCAACAAATTTTCATTTGAAGCATTTTTGGTTGAGAAAGAGGAGGTTGAAAAACTTTCCCAAAATGGAAAGTTTACATTACAAGTCATTTCCATTTTTGGCAACTTTTGGTTTAGCTCACTTTTCTTCAATTTTGTGAAATTCTAAGCACTTCAATGATCAAATAAAGATCATATAACTTCAATTTGATGAAAAATCCACTTTGGTTCCATTGGTGGGGGCCTCAGATGCCCTGATTTTGCTCTAACTTACTCAAGAAGTTACCCAGTGAACATATGACTTCCACAATGAATTTCTTCATCAAACTTGGTACACATGATCCTTATAGCATATTGAGACCCTTAGAAACAATAATGACCAAAACATTTGGAGTTATGGCCTCTAAAACCAAAACCCTAATTTCAGGTCATCTGTGCAGTGAAACCCTAGCTCTGCTTCCATGCTTTCCAAGTTCTTGTGATTCTTTAACTTCCTTGATCTTTGAGGGACATATTATGATGATTGAACCTACATGGACCCTCTTGGAATGATTGAAGACCTTTGGAGTGGCTCATATGGATCCTGGATTGCTCAGATCACAAACCCTAGATGCAGATGAACTTGAACTATGCAGATGAAATAAATATGCAATATGATATGATATGCTTAAACTAATGCAAATATGAATGATCACAAGCCATGGTGTAAACCTAGTGAGGGAAAATTTGGGGTTTTTACAGCTGCCCATATTCAATCATGAGTTAGCTGTGCAGGATGTAAGCGCCTGGCTTATCAGACAAACAAGATAACTTGTGGTTGAATACCAAAGACAGTCCAAAATTTGCACTCACTGGGGAGAAGAAGAAAAGGGATATAAATTGTAAAAGGTAGGTATAGCATGATTATAAAATGCATGTGATGGAGGACGACCATCGAGCAGAGGATGACTGCTGGGGATAAAGCAATGACGGGGACAACCGACATGTTGGGGAAATAAAGAGACCACGATGGGGACGACCATCGGGTAAATAAACAATATTCTCTGGGGATTAAAGTAAAGGCAGAGATGGGGAAGGCCATCGGGATTGAAAAGTAAGGTAAACAAAGATGGGGAAGGCCATCAGTTCAAAGAATAAAAGGAATAAATGATGAGGTACGGTCATCAAAGGTGAATGACAATCACCTAGCAAGGGACGGCTGCTCTTTATCACGACATAGGACGAATGTCGGATAGAAAAGGGGCGACGATGGGGACGACCATCAGATAAGCATGATGAAGGACGATCATCAAGAGGTGAAGGACGATCACCTAGCAGGGTACGGCTGCTCTCGGGGTTTATCATGACATAGGACGAATGTTAGATAACAAGATCAACGATGGGGACGACCATCAGATAAAATGATGACGGACGATCATCAAAAAGGTGAAGGACGATCACCTAGAAGGGGACGGCTGCTAAATATCACGACATAGGACGAATGTCAGATAGAAAAGGGTTCCAATAATGGAGACTCCGCTGGGGAAAGGATGAGGGACAGTCATCCAAAGGTGAAGGACGATCACCTGGCAGGGTACGGGTGCCGAAAGTATCACGACATAGGACGAATGTCGGATAGAAGAAGAGTTACTTTTACTGGGGAATGGTAAACACAGACGAGTGCTTACGCTTAAGAAATAAAAGGTATAAGTGTTTTGACGCTGTGTATAGATTAAAGATGCGGACGAGCATCCTTAAGACTACGATACGGACGGGTATCGGTAGAAACAAACGCTGACGCATGTTCAGAGATGATGATACGGACGAGTACCAACTGGTTAACAAAGAACACGAACGAGTGTCGAATCTGTGGGGGATAAGTGTGTATACAAGATACGGACGAGTATCTGTATAAATAAAAACAAGTATTGTGAAGTATGAGAAAGACACGGACGAGTTCACACCATGTCTTGTGATCTTTCATATGTGCATTAGTTTAAGCATATCGTCTCATATAACATTTTTGTTTCACTGCATTAGTTCAAGTTCATCTACATCTAGGGTTTGTGATCTGAGCAATCCAAGGATCCATCTGAGCCACTACAAAGGTTTCCAATCATTCCAAGAGGGTCCATGTATGTTCAATCATCATTTTATATCCCTTAAATATCAAGGAAGTCAATAAATCACAAGAACTGGCAAAGCATGGAAGCAGAGCTAGGGTTTCACTACACAGATGACCTGAAATTAGGGTTTTGGTTTCAGAGGCCATAACTCCAATTTTTTTGGTAATTCTTGTTTCTAATGGTCTCAATATGTTATAAGGATCATGTATACCAAGTTTGATGAAGAAATTCATTATGGAAGTCATCTGTTCACTAGGTAACTTCTTGAACAAGTCAGAGCAAAATCAAGGCATCTGAGGCCCCCACCCATGGAACCAAAGTGGATTTTTCATCAAATTGAAGTTATATCATCTTTATTTGATCATTGAAGTGCTTGGAAGTTCACAAAATTGAAGAAAAGTGAGCTAAACCAAAAGTTTCCGAAAATGGAAATGACTTGTAATGTAAACTTTCCATTTTGGGAAAGTTTTTCAACCTCCTCTTTCTCAACCAAAAATGCTTCAAATGAAAAATTGTTGGTCATGAAAGTTGTAGATTGGATCATTACCTTTTAAAAAAGTACAAGAACAAGTTCTAATTCATTATGGAACTCAAGTTATGGCTTGACAAAGTTGGCAAGAATCACATAATTTTCAAGAATGCACCAAAGAGGGATTTTTGCAAAACCACTTGCCAATTCATTTTATGATTTCAAACACACTTCTATGTATCATAACATCAAAGTGCATTGCCTTAAGACCAGAATTGCCCAAAGAATCATGCTTTTTCATGTCTTGCATTTCAAGAATTTCAAAAGGGGCCAAACTTCATAGAATTTGCAAAATGACACATATCCTTTCACAAACTTGCTGAATTGCCTCAAAACCATTTCCATGGACCTCCTTGATCTCAGCTGCACAAAGACAAGCCAAAAAGCCAGCTGCACCATAGCCCATACCTCAAGTACACAAGTTGGTAACTTTTTGCAACTTGCCCATACCAATCAGCTGCAGCCACCACCCACTCTCTGGCCTATCACTACTTGTTATGTGGATCAAACCCAAGCCATCACACACAACATTGGAAGCTGAAATCTCAGAATCCCCAAGTTCCACAAAATCCCCTCATTTGCAAAATCCTCCGAATCTCTCAGCTCACATACTTAATCTTAAAACTTCTTTCACCATTCATCTCAAAATCATCAATAGACCACAAAGCAACCATTAAAACAGCCAAAAATACCCCATAGCCAAAACACGATTCTTGGCCAGTTGAAGTGCAATCACACAAACCAGCCAAAACAAACTCCTTCCAAGCCTCAAAGCTTCTTCAGAAGGATCATTGGAGTGAGTTTGCACAAGAGAGGTGACCAGAAAGCTCCAAACTGAGGAAGCTCAAGCTCAGGTAACTTCTTCAAACTTTTTTCCTAAAGTGATATTTTAAGTATTTAGATTGTTCTTAATGCTTTGCTGATCACCATGATATGTTTACTTTTGAGAATGGTTGAGAAATAAACTTGTATGCGTGTTCTGAAAGTTTTGCCATTTTTGATTTTCTCTTCGAATCTTATGATTTAGCCATTAGAAATTTGTTTTGAGAGTGGGTTTGAGTTCAGGGAGATGAGAAGAGTTGATCTAGAGCTTTAGAGCTCCAGAAATGACCTAGGGTTGGAGTTTGGGGTTTGCTCAGGGATAAGCTGGTCGGAGAAGATGACCGGAGGTCTTCTCCGGCCACCTAAAAGTGATTAAGGTGTTAATTAGGGTTAGGGAAAAGTTTAAATGAGTGACGTAGGATTTGATCTTCCCGCGTGTGATGGATGGTGTGGATCATTTCATTAACTTTAATTTTGGATTAATTAATTAATTAATTAGGATTAGCTGAGTTTGAATTTCATCCATTAGATTGCGCGCCAGGTCAAACATAATTTCCCCAGAATCAATCTTGTCCACTGAATCAGATTACTTTCTCTTTATTTAATTTTTATTGCATTTTTTATATTTTTTCTTGCATCATTTATTTAAAATAGTTTAAAAATTCTAAAAAATATTTTCTTTTGCATTTTCACT
Source organism: Lathyrus aphaca (assembly GCA_963966055.1). NCBI lineage: Eukaryota > Viridiplantae > Streptophyta > Magnoliopsida > Fabales > Fabaceae > Lathyrus > Lathyrus aphaca. The sequence goes on along the minus strand of OZ014519.1, from coordinate 382,157,899 downwards.
TCAAATATTTTTCTCAACCAGAAAACATTTTTATTTTTATTTTTTTCATTAAAAAATCATTTTTAAAATATTTAAATGTTTATTTTAATTAATTAATGGAAATTAATTAATTAAAATATCATTTATGTTTCTAAAAATCCCAAAACAATTCACATTACATATTAGGACATTTAGAAACATTGTCATGCCATTCATACAAATTTCTTTTTGGTTTTGAACAATCTTTGACATTTTTTCTTGAATTTAGGGTTTATAAAATTCCCATTTTTGAACCCTAACTTCAAGAATTCTTTTCTGCCTAACCATGAATGGTATGACTTTGATTCTTTTTGCATTGATCTTCATTTGAAATGTAGTATCTAGAATATTTTTGTCACAATTTCATCTTGCATTTTTGATTTGATTTGCATTTTTCCCCTTTAGGTGCCTTAAAACCCTAGATGATTAGAAAAATCATAACTTTCTTTAGGTTAAGAGTTAGGTCTTCTCCTTTGGGTTGTGATATCATATGGGGTTAGGGTTCATTTGAGCTCATTTTCAATTTTTTATATTATGATTTGCTTCTGTTTTTGACTTTTGCATCTCATGTTGCATTAAAACCCTAATTTCTCATGTTCATTCACATACATCTTGCATATGCATTCATTCATGAACTTGCCCTGACATTTCTTATATTCACATGATTTCTAAGACATCATAGGACACATTAGAATCATACTTGATCGTTTCTTCATCCATTTTCCATGATATGCATTCATTACATTCCATGAACTTTCATGTGCTTTCATGCTTCCTACATGCTTCATTTGCATTCTCATCCCTTGTATGATCATTCATATCACTTGACATGCTTTCATATCATCTTATAGCATCATTTGAATCATGAATATGCTTCTGGTTTTGGTTTGTATCCTTGCATACATTCCATTTTCATTTCATTCTTTCTTTTATGCTAACTTTTCAGGCGGTAAGTAATTTGAGAAGTGAATTTGCCTTCACTTCTCACTTCTCTTATCATCTCTTTTATGCATTCATTGCTGCATTTTGCTTTTGCTTTAGAGTTAGCTTGCTCATTCATGTTATCCATTCACTTTATTTCTTCAAGTAACTTATCTTCTTAAGTGAAGTAAGTTACCTTGTTTCTTCTGCTTCTCCTTCTTTCATCTGCTTCTTCCTTGGTGGCTTTTCTTGAAGATCTCTTGCAAGCCTCAGAAACCCTAGGAACATCCAAGCATGATAATAATTAGGGTTTTGATTAGTCCCCCTTTAGTTTTACCTTTGTGTTATCTTTTGTGTCTCTCTTCTCATCTCATAATCGGGGACTAAACCTTTAAGGTTTTAAGGCTTTGTGATTAAGGTTATGCATGCATCCTTCTCTTAGGATGAAGTGTATAACTTTAATCCTAAGTGTTAAACCTTTAATGTGTTTAAATCTCTTAATCAATCCATATAATAATCACTAAGACAATAGCTTGGAACTTGGGCCTTACATTAGGGTTCTAATTCTTCCTTAATTGGTTAAGAAGGACTAACCCTAGTGTTAATGGACAAGTCCCCCTCAAGTTGTCTTACAAACCATAAAATTCACTTCTTAATCTCACCATTAACTAAAATCCACTTTAATAAAGGTTTGTTTTGTCATTAGGTTAATCCCTAATCATGGATTAAGTTGAGGTACCTTCCTCAGCTTAAATGTGCTCATCTATTATCCTTTTATTAGGATGGTGTAATGAGTCCATTAAATCCTTGATTATGGCTTAAACTCATTACTTAACACTAAACAAAAAATCCAAAAACATCTAAATAATCACAAGTAGGTTAATGATCTTAATCCTACATCATAGTAATTATGTTTGAGGTGTTTACCTCATACTTAAGGTATTCTCATTACCCCTAATCAAAGGGAGGATGTTATGAGTTTACTAACCCTTGGTTTAGGCTTAAGCTCATTAACTTATGAAAAACAAAAAAAGCAATAAAAGATTGAAAACATCAAAAACAAACAATAATCGTCTCCTTCAGGATTCTTTTCTCATCATCTTCACTCACAAACGAGAACTCGCTTCTTCCGTCTAATGAAGACAGTTAGCACCTGAGCCAGACAGGTCATACACTTGAGCATAGACAAGCAAGCAGCTCATCAGTCAATTTATCTTTCAGTCTCTTTGAGTCGAACTACGGTGTTCTGACTTCCTCATTGCACGAGAGGATACATAGGCATAACTTAACTGTTATCGAACAAAAGTCTCTGCTTCTTCCCCCCTCTTCCAGCATTATTCTTTTTAGCCTCATTCCTGAGCACTTCAATTCACTTCTCTTTTGCACTGACACTTGTACATTCTTTTCCAGCTTTTGCACACAGATAGCACTGACACCTACCCCTTTAAACACAAACTTTCAAGCGTGGATCTCGTCGAGTAAGACAGAAAATCTGGGTGCTAATACCTTCCCAGGTTGTAACCAACCCCCTTTCTCAGTTTCTCTGGTTCGCGACCGTCTTATCCATATCTTTCTAGGTTTATGCAGCATTACCTTTCCTTCGAGATAAAAATGCCTAGCTGGCGACTCTTTTCATCTTCATTTCATTTTCTCCTTTCGTCGACCGTTCGCGCTTGTACCGGGATCCAAATCTTCGGGAGCGACAGCTTGGCGACTCTGCTGGGGAACCTTATATTGCAACCAGGGCTTCTGGTTCTTTTTGTGGGTTCCTCCTAGCGCTTGTTTGATTTGTGTTTACGGGGGTGTTACGTGCTACTTGTGCTTATTTATTTGCTTTATATATTGCTTTATGTACAACTTTATTTATTGCTTTCATTTACAGTTTTTATACATCATACTGTCATTATCATTGTGCTGGATCTGGTTTTCCTTGGTGGGTGGGGTTTCATTGAGTGATTAAGGTCCTATACCTGGGACCTGAGTGACACCTAGGCTAGAGTGGCTTCATATTCTTTCCCATTCCATTTCGGTCTGGTGCGGGAATATGAAACACGGTTCGGACGTGGGTTTCTTCTTGAGAACCCTGTGCTACAGATTTCCTGTAGTGCTAGGGCTATCTGGGAAGCCTGCTAAGTCTGAATGACCTTTATATTGACCTTAAGAATCTGGGGTGAATTAGAGGAGGATCCTTTATGGTTATTGTAAACATTGTACCTCCGGGTTAGAAGTGTTTACACTTCTCATAACTTATCCAAGTTTGAGGATCCTTGTTCTAGAACATTACATGTGAGGGGGTTGGGTTGTTTACAGGTTTTGTAGGAACCCTTGACCACATCATACCCTGTTACTGTTTTGTTTCAAGAATGCTTCACTTTGGACAGTTCTTGTGATTACTCCGGACATGTGGCTCTTTATTTGAGTCCTCCACCCTGGTTACTGGATTTCTAAGCCTCCATCCGGACCTTTGAACATACATGGACTTTTACCAAGGCAGATAATCAGATCCAGCTCTTGATCCCAAACCCTTTTGCATATCATTTGCATACATCATTTCTGCATCATTTAAAATTTGCTTATTTGTTTTGCAGGGTATCCATCTTCATATTTAGTTTGGTTTTGACCCCTTCTGCTACTCAAACTGCTTCAGTTTTCTTCTCCAGCAATCTCCATCAGTTTGTCAGTGATTCCCCTCTAGCTACCTGCATCAGAGACTCACCTCTTCAGCTTCTCAGTCATTGACCTTCATCAGCAGTTGTTCTCAGCCTCTTCACCAGCACTCATGGACACTTCAAGAAAGAGAAACATCTCTTACCACTTCTTTGAGCCCACCTTGACTGGCATCAGGCAGGTCCAGTCCCTCATTACACCTGACCATATCCCACTATTCAGAGAGCACTATGGGGGCATATTGGACATGCTTGTGGATCTTGATGCATCTCAGAGGAGCATGATCCACATTTGCTTGCAGTTCTATGATCCTCCACTCAGATGCTTCACATTCCCTGATTTCCAGATGGGACCTTTGCTAGAAGAGTTTTCCTTATTGATTGGAGTTCCTATCAGGAGAGGGATTCCTTTCAATACAGAGATGACTGCTCCCTGAAATGAAGCGATAGCCAGTGAATTGCATTTGGAGCCTGCCCTTATTGAGCAGAACATGACAACCAAGGCTGGAATCCCAAGCCTCCACCTAGACTTCTTGATTTCCCAGGCTACCCTGAAGGCTGCAGTAGGAGAATGGAAGGTTGTCTGTGAACCTTTAGCCCTTAGTATATATGGGCTTATTTTGTTGAAAATGAGCCCAAGATTGTGAGTAAGAATGCCATCCACCTGTTCTTGTTGAGGAACCCTGTTCCTACCTTGATGGGAGACTTCTACTACTCAGTCCATCAGAGAAATGAAAAGCAAAGATGGAAGTTGGTCAGATGCAGTGCTCCTTTGTATTACTCTTGGCTGCTCAGACACTTGCCAAAATCAGACGCCTTTTTGAACCCCCACCAGCAGAAGAATTGGGCTAAGAGGTTCATTGCCTTAACATCATATGACATCAGATGGTGCACCCAGAGCACCAAAGGCAAGGACATTATCACTAGCTGTGGCAGTACCCTAATGTGCCTCTGATAGGAGTGAAAGGTTGCATCAACTACAACCCTTTACTGTTTAAGAGACAATTGGGAAATGTTTTGGTTCATACTCCCAGGGGACAAGATTTGGCTGAGACTCTCTACTGTGAAATTCAACCCAACTCTACTGTTGTCAGACAGGCTTCCTGGGCTTGGGATAACATTCAGACCAAAGGGACAGCCATCCTTGGAAAGTGCAACAACATTTCTTCAGCCCAGTATTCTGATTGGTCATGTACTAGAGCTCAGATCACCCGGATGCCTTTCACCTTGGAAGATACACCTGGACCTTCTACAGTACAGCCTGCAGCAACTGTCAGCATGGAAGAGTTTGAAAAGATGAAAGAAAGGAACACTCAGCTAGCTGAAGCCCTAAAAAAGACTCTCTGGGAGAGAAATGACAGTCGTCTGGACATTGAGAAACTGGAAAGGCTCAAGGTTGAGCATCTGGCCAAAATTGAGAAGACAGATGACTACATTAGGAAGGCAAGAGCAGGGGAGTTGGTACTAAAGAATGCCTGCAAGGAGGCAAAGATTCAGAAGGCTACGGCAGAGCATTATCTGGAGGAAAGCCAGGCTAGGTGGATCAGGATCACTGAAGCCCGTGCACAAGAAAACCAAAGGACTCAGGCTAAGATAGAGCAGTTGGAGGCTAGTGAGAAGAAGAATCAGGAAGCTTTGTTGGCAGCTCAAAAGGAGATATCTGAATTAAAACTTTGGGCGGGGTTGAAGAGGTCAAAGGATCAGGACAAGCATAAGAAGCTAACCAGTGCCATTGCTACCAGGAACCTCCTCATCAGGACTATTACAGAGCACCCAGCGGGGCCAGTGACTGAGGCCCTCCTGAAGGAAGTCGGGGAGGATGACTTTGGATTGGATGTCTGATCCTTTTGCTTGTATTTCTTTCTTTTGATGTACTTTTCTTTTGATTGTTGTATTTTGACCCACCATGGGGATGTATTGTAATCAAACTATATGTTTTCACCTTTTTTGTAATATATGTGGTTTGTTTTATTGGTGGGCTTAATATCTCAACATCATCAGCATTTCCTCGAGGTCTAGAAAGGTCAAAACCAAAGAACCAAACTGGATACCCTTGGAAGACAAATAAGCATATTGCATTGCATACTAACATTTTCTTTGTTTTGTAGGTATTTGTTTTTATTTGTTGTTTCTCACTTTGTTGTGGTTTCAGGAAACATTGCTCGCAGAAGAGTGTTCCCTGTCAACAGAATACACCGGTACCCGATGAGAAACAACCTTCCGGGCATTCAGATGGATCAAGTACAACAGGACTTGAATGAAGTAAGGACCCAAATGGCAAATGAAAGGGTTGATATGAGGAATCAAATGACCCAATTCATGGCTGTGATGATTAGCTTAGCTCAGAGCCAGGAAAGGCTGAGGGAGTTGGTGGAAAGACAAACTCCTGATGAACACCATCCCGGTACGGGAGGTACCAACAATAATGATCGCGGGCAGCCTCGCATTGATCCACCAGAGTTTGGGCCTCATCTAAACCCAGATGTTAATGTCACAAGGAATACCCAAGGTAACACTGCTGGAGGCAGGATCTTGCAAGAGGATCCTCAAGAAGAGCAGTTCACAGTTATTGGAGTTAGGGATGAAGTTTATGACCGAAGGCTGGATGAGATTGCTGAGAAACTGAGGTCTCTTGAATCCCAGAATTCCCTAGGCTTTGATGTAATGGACATGGGGCTGGTGGATGGGGTGAGAATTCCTCACAAGTTCAAACCCCCGTGCTTTGAAAAATATAATGGTACCTCCTGCCCGCGTACTCATCTGCAGTCTTTCTTGGGGAGACTCAAAGCTTATACCATGGACGAGAAGTTATGGATGTTCTATTTTGAGGACATCCTGACTGGAGCATCAAGAGAATGGTATTCGCATCTGACCAGGGCCACTATAAGATGTTTGAAAGACTTAGCCGAAGCCTTCATCCGTCAATACCAGTACAATCTAGACATGGCTCCCAATAGAACCCTTCTAATGGGCATGTCTCAGTCTTCAAGGGAAAGCTTCCAGGATTATGCTCAGAGGTGGAGACAGCTTGCTGCTGCTGTCCAGCCACCCATATCTGAATGGGAAATGGTAGACATGTTTATGAATACCTTGCAGGGAACTTATATTGATCGACTTGCTGCATTCTCCTCCACTAGCTTTGTTGATGTAGTCATAGCTGGGGAGAGAATATAGAGTCTTCTGAAGATGGGCAAAATCTCTGACAACGGTGCAAGTTCTTCCAACAATACAATGAAACCTTTTCCAGGACCCCGAAGGACGGGTGAAACAAATGCTATTCATGCAGGCAGGGGCAGACCCCAATACTATCACATATCAGTAGCAGCTGTTACTATCCCGGCTCCAGCTCCACAACAACCACTTTTTCCTCAACAACAGCAACAACAACAACACTATCAGCAACAACCGCACTTTCCGCAACAAAGATCATACAACAATAACAACAACAACCAACAGCAGCGCCCCTTTCAACAGAGGCCATCTCAAGAAAATAGGGTGATTGACCCCATCCCTATGCCATATTCCACCCTACTGCCACAACTGCTGAAGCTCAACCTGGTTGAGTTAAGGACGTTGGCTCCACCGGATCCTCTCAACCTCCCGAAGAATTATGATGCCAATGCTAGGTGTGCCTTTCATTCCAACGCACCTGGTCACAATACTGAGAAGTGTAGAGCCTTGCAAATGAAGGTTCGGGATATGGTCGATTCCAAAGCTCTCAACTTCACACCTCCTCCAAATGTTACCAGAAATCCTATGCCTAGTCATAGTGGCCTCAGGATTAATGCCATAGAGGAGACCAACCATCTGCACTGATTGATAGTGTTGCACATATTCGAACGCCGCTGGCAGAAGTCAAAGTTCAACTCTTAAAATGCCAGGTGTTCCCAGGCTGTGAGGCCTGCTGCGAATTTGTCAAGACTGCTATTAATGGTTGTGAGAGGCTAAGGCTTGGCATAGATGGCCTTATCAGAGATGGAATTTTGCAAATTACCACAACAGCGTCTACAACATCAACAAATCTTTCTTCAGCAACAATAGATCCTCCTACAACTGCAACAACCATTGTTCCCACTGATTCGTCCACAACTCCAGCAATCACTCCATCCATTATTTCAACAAACCAAAGTTCAGCTACGCTTACTTCTACAACGTCAACACCCATCTTATCAACGGAATCGCCTACAACACCAACAAACGCTAATGAAGATGTCTCAACGGTCACAATCTATTATGACCCGACAACTGTTCATCCCAACAACAATTTCCAACAACAAACTGCAACACCTACTGTCAGATCTCCAGTCACAATCTATTACGACCCGCATACCATCACAGTTCCTTCCGCTGCAGCAATCAGCCCAGTCACCATTACGGTACCTGGACCCGTTCCTTATGAAAGCAGTAATGCCATACCTTGGCACTACGACTCTGATCTCTACTGCGACGGAAAGAAGATCACTCTAGACTCATCAACCTCTTCACCACAAGTTGACAATGTTGGGGGAGGCGGAGGCTTCACCATAAGCGGACGCCTTTTTGCCTCACAAATACCGAGACCCAATGCTGAAGCAGAGGCTGTTGCTAAAGTAAAAGGGAAGAGTGTGGTACTCGAAGAGCCAGCTGTTAAAGAAACTCTGAAGACGTCTTTTGACCAAGAGGTGGACAAGTTAATGAGAATAATCAAAAAGAGTGATTATAAAGTGGTGGACCAGCTTCATCAGACGCCCTCCAAAATCTCTATCATGTCATTGTTAATGTGTTCCGAAGCCCATAGGAATGCACTTTTGAGGGTCCTGCACGCAGCCTACGTACCGGAAGAGATCACGGTTAATCAGCTGGAAACAGTGGTTGCAAATGTTAACACCAGTCATGGACTGGGCTTCACAGATGCTGATTTAACGACGGAGGGACGCAATCATAACAAAGCTTTACACATCACCTTAGAATGCAAGGGTGCTGTTCTTTCTCATGTGCTGGTAGACACTGGGTTCTCGCCAATGTCCTCCCAAAGAAAGCCTTGGTGAAGCTAGAATATGATGATTTTGCATTGCGTCCAAGTAACTTGGTGGTAAGAGCGTTTGATGGCTCTAAAAGATAAGTGCTTGGAGAGATTGAATTACTCGTGGTGATTGGCCCACAAGTTTTCAAAACTACTTTCTTCGTGATGGACATTCAGCCGGCCTACAGCTGTTTGTTGGGTAGACCCTGGATTCACGTCGCTGGCGCTGTTACATCTACCCTTCACCAGAAATTAAAATACGAGTGGGAAGGCCATATCATCACAATTTGCGGGGAGGAAGACATTTTCGTTAGCCAGTTGGCTACTTATAAGTACATTGAGATGGATGGGGAGATCCACGAGACTATGAGCCAGGGTTTTAAGGCCCTTAACGTCAATGAAGCAACTGTTGTGTCTGAAACTTCTATCACTTCATATCAGCAAGCCCGGAAGGTTGTTGAAGAAGGTACCGCCAAAGGTTGGGACAAACTGTTGCCGGTGGAGAAAAAAGAAGACAAATTCGGGTTGGGTTACAGACAAATCCGACAAGATCAATCAGAGGCTGCCAAGGAGCCCAAATTTTTCAGTGGGGGGATGCTCACCCCAGATGTTGTGAACAATCTGGAAGAGGAGGAAGAAAGCGACCGCAACCTGGAGAACTGGATACGTCCAAGGATCCCGGGGAACCAAGTCTCTAACTGGTCTTCCCAGGAAATTATAAGGGTTACTCCTGCAGAGTAATTATTATTTCCTGTATTTATAGCATGCATCAAGTCCTGCATCTTGCCCAAGGTGTCAGAACTCATTTTGTAATAGGGCCATATTGTATTTTGTGAAAATGATTAATCAATGAATATCAGGACATCTTTTGCAAACGAGTCTCTTTTTTCGCTCACTGTCTTTTCATTTTTCACTTTTATATAAAACAATAAAATGGCAATGTTTTAATAAATAACTTCATTTTCACTTTTCTAAACAAGATTAAAACTGGTCACTAAAATGAACCAATCTCAACCATTGTAGAGATTATCCTCCAGATCGCACTGACAACAACACTGCTATGACCTTGTATGACTTCGACAATCTGATTAATCAAGCTGATGAAGGGGTTGAAGAAGACTATGAGTTACCTGAGGAGTTAGCCAGGTTGTTGAGGCAAGAAGAGAAAGTGATCACTCCTCATCGGGAGGAGGTTGAGACAGTTAATCTTGGTACCAAAGAAGACTTGAAAGAAGTGAAGATCGGGGCCTGTCTGCAAGACTCAGTGAAGGAACAACTTATTGACATGCTTCGAGAGTACGTTGATGTCTTTGCTTGGTCCTATCAAGACATGCCAGGTCTGGATAGTGACATTGTTATGCACAAGCTTCCTTTGAAGGAAGATTGTCTTCTAGTGAAACAGAAGTTAAGCCGTACTCGTCCGGATATGGCCATGGAGATTAAAGAAGAGGTACAAAAACAGTGGGACGCCGGTTTCCTTACTGTAAATAGTTACCCGCCGTGGGTTGATAATATTGTACCAGATCCTAAGAAGGATGGCAAAGTACGGATGTGTGTGGATTACCGGGATCTGAATAGAGCTAGCCCGAAGGATGATTTCCCTTTACCTCACATTGATGTATTGGTCGACAACACAACTCAGTTCTCGGTGTTTTCCTTCATGGATGGATTTTCAGGATATAATCAGATCAAGATGTCACCCGAAGATATGGAGAAGACAACCTTCATCACACCTTGGGGCACATTTTGTTATAAGGTAATGCCTTTCGGATTGAAGAATGTCGGGGAAACTTATCAACGGGCTATGGTGACATTATTCCACGATATGATCCACAAAGAAATTGAATGCTACGTGGATGATATGATTGGCAAGTCCCTCACTGAAGAAGACCATCTGGTAAATCTGCTGAAGTTGTTCAAGCGTCTGAGAACGTATCAGCTGAAGTTAAACCCCAACAAATGCACATTCGGGGTACGGTCCGGTAAATTACTGGGATTCATTGTAAGTGAAAAAGGAATTGAAGTTGATCCTGACAAAGTCAAAGCCATTCAAGTGATGCCTGCACCTAGGACTGAAAAAGAAGTTCGGGGGTTCTTAGGTAGACTGAACTACATATCAAGGTTCATATCTCACCTTACTGCAACCTGTGAGCCTTTTTTCAAATTGCTAAGAAAAGATCAAACAGTTCGTTGGAACGAAGATTGTTAGAAGGCTTTTGACAAAATCAAGGAATACTTACAAGAACCTCCAATCCTTATGCCTCCAGTAGAAGGAATACCTCTAATAATGTACCTGACAGTATTAGAAGGATCAATGGGGTGTGTGTTGGGCCAGCATGATGAGTCTGGTCGAAAAGAGTATGCAATATACTACCTAAGAAAAAAGTTTACCGACTGTGAACAACGTTATTCACTGCTCGAGAAAACTTGTTGTGCTTTAGCGTGGGCTGCTCGCCGACTGAGACAGTATATGTTGACCCACACTACTTTGTTGATTTCAAAGATGGATCCAGTCAAGTACATATTTGAGAAGCCAGCACTTACCAGAAGGGTTGCGAGATGGCAAATGATTCTGACAGAGTACGACATTCAGTACACATCTCAAAAGGCCATCAAAGGCAGTGTACTATCTGACTATCTGGATGAGCAACCCATCGATGATTACCAGCCAATGAGATTTGACTTCCCTGATGAAGACATCATGTTCCTAAAAGCGAAAGATCATGAAGATCCTGTTCACACTGAAGGGCCTGACCCAGAAGAAGAATGGACAATGATGTTTGACGGGGCTGTCAATATGAATGGTCGTGGAGTTGGTGCAGTGCTCATTACACCTAAAGGGGTTCATATGCCTTTCTCGAAAAAACTCTCCTTTGCATGCACTAACAAAGAAGCTGAATATGAAGCCTGTATCATAGGTCTTGAGGAAGCCATTGACCTCAGGATCAAGACTTTAACTGTATTCGGGGATTCAGCTTTGGTAATCAATCAGACCAACGGGAAATGGTACACCCACCAGGAGCATCTAATTCCATACTGTGACTATACGAGGAGATTATTGACTTTCTTCACAATAGTAAAACTTGAGTACATCCCTCGAGATGAAAATCAGTTCGCAGATGCTCTGGCTACCATTTCCTCCATGATCAAGGTTCAGACTGCCAATTTCGTGCCTCGAATTTCGGTATCCATACTTGACCGACCAGCATACGTATTCTCCGTGGACATTGCTTAAGAGGACAAGCCTTGGTTCCACGACATCAAATGCTTCTTAGAGGATCAGACATACCCACCTGGGGCATCATCCAATGATAAGAAGACATTGAGAAGACTGGCTGGTAGTTTCTTCCTGAATGCTGATGGTTCCTTGTACAAGAGAAACTTTGATATGGTTCTTCTCAGATGTGTTGATAAGAAAGAAGCAGATTTGCTGATACACGAGGTGCATGAAGGATCTTTCGGTACCCATGCTGGAGGACATGCAATGGCAAAAAAATTGCTAAGATCAGGTTACTACTGGATCACAATGGATGCAGATTGTTGTGCCTATGCCAGGAAGTGCCACAAGTGCCAGATCTATGCGGACAAAGTACATGTACCTCCAAATCCTTTGAACGTGATGTCTTCACCTTGGCCCTTTGCCATGTGGGGCATCGACATGATTGGAAATATTGAACCGACTGCTTCAAATAGCCACAGATTCATCCTGGTAGCCATTGATTACTTCACCAATTGGGTTGAAGCAGCTTCGTATGCCAACGTCACCAGACAAGTGGTAGCCAGATTCCTGAAAAGAGACATCATCTGTCTGTATGGAGTACCCGAGCAAATCATTACTGATAATGGTTCTAATTTGAACAACAAAATAATGGCAGAACTGTGTCGGGATTTCAAGATCCAACATCACAACTCTTCTCCTTACAGGCCAAAGATGAATGGCGTTGTTGAGGCACCTAACAAGAACATCAAGAAGATTGTGCAAAAGATGGTGGTCACTTACAAAGACTGGCATGAAATGCTACCATTTGCCTTGCATGGGTACCGTACCTCAATCAGGACATCCACTGGGGCAACACCGTATCAGCTTGTGTATGGTATGGAGGCAGTCCTACCTGTTAAAGTTGAATTACCCTCCTTACGGGTACTAATGGATGTCAAACTGAATGAAGCAGAATGGGTCCGATCTCGGTACAATCAATTGAATCTGATCGAAGACAAGAGATTAGCTGCAATATGTCATGGGCCGTTATATTAGAAAAGAATGAAGAAGGCCTTCGATTAGAAAGTCAGGCTTCGGGAATACCATGTAGGAGATCTTGTGCTGAAAAGACTCATTCCTCCTCATACAGACCACAGGGGCAAGTGGACTCCGAATTACGATGGTCCATTCATAGTAAGGAATGTTTTCTCTGGTGGAGCACTGATGCTCACTACTATGGATGGTGAAGATTTCTTATCCCCTGTGAATTCAGATGCAGTTAAAAAATACTTCGCATAAAATGACCCGCTGGACATAAAAACAGAATGTAGGTCCAGGAGAAAATAGGGCATCCCGACGAGTCAAAAACAGAATAAAAGACTCAGGCAAAAATAAGGGGAAAAAAATGTACACCCGCTGAGTTGAAAAGCCGCATTGGACAACTCAGGCAAAACTGGGTATCCCGGTGGATTGAAAACCCGAAAGGGCGATCCACGCAAAATAAGGGAATAAGCGAACAACTGCATTCTGAATTCGTCTGTATCTCAACAACATGGAAAGCTTCGAAAGATTAAAGCATCAGTCAGAGTCAACCTTCTTCAGAAAGCAAGACGAGAAGAATGTCAAGGTCATACGGGTCATAGCAAAGGGAAGCTCACCGAAGCGTCGTCAACATTGCCAACACTTTTACTTTTTCAATTTGTAACAATCTCCTCATTCCAGGGGATTTGTTTCTTTGACTGTATTTGCCAATTCAGGGCACCCAGATTAATAAAATCAGAATTTTCAGTCACACTTCGTCTTGTACATTTTTGTTTCATTTGTAAAATGTCCAATATCCATGATATAATATTTGCATAACACAGATGTGCCTTTCTAATTAAATTTTTGTAGGAAATGTATTTACTTCCAGGAATATCTAACTCCTATGATGGAATCCAGTAAGGGGTGCCTCGGGACAATTGTGCGTTTCTTTGTCTTAACAGGATCGCAGGTATTCAATACGCAACATGGGGCATGCCAAACATACTTCCTCCCCTAATAGTATCTGGAATGTTTTTCCCCAGCGAAGTTGCCAAAGCATCGTTTCCCCAACACATCTTCTCAAGCAGCATCTGAAATGCTCCCTCCCCAACAGGATTGTTAAAGCATCCTCATCTCCAGCCGAGATCCCCACAGAGTTCCAGCCTCTCCCAGAAGAGCAATGCCTGAAATTCTCACACAACAAAGTGACGAGAGCTTCTTCATCCCCAGCTGGGCTTTCTCCTTACAGAGATAGATCTATCAATGATCTAGTCCCCCAAGCATAACTATAGGTTTTATCAGATCTACCAATGATCTCATTCCCAGTTGGGAATCTCCTTCAAGCAGATCAGCCAAAAATCTTCACAGCAGCGGGATCCGAATCCCATATCGGTTTCTTTTGCATAATCATAGCATTCACATCATTTTTTCCCCAAGAGCGTAGCATTCCGTCTAATACGGAGCATTACGACAAAAATCAAACATATTGCATGATCACAAGTCAGGTTCGAACTAGTCACCTGTAAACATCAACGGTACCTCATCAGCAATATACAAAATACATCCCTTGCACATAAAAGCCAAAGCGTCCCCTTTTCACTCTCAAATATAGATACATATCCCTTTTGACACTCGTCTGTGTCACCTTTCCCCAGTAAAGTCGCCAGAACACTTTCTACAAACAGATACTTGTCCATAACATGTTCTTCTCGATACTCGTCCGTGTCATCTCATATTTCCCAACAGAAAGCCAAAGCGTCCCCTTTGCACTCACAAATACATGTTCATATACACTCCCTTGACACTCGCCCGTGTCATATCATCCCCTGCAGATAAGCCACAAACATCCTCTTTGAATACAAATACCTATACACTCTCTGGACACCCGTCCGTGTCACCGCTCCCCAGCATGGTTGCCCAAACACTTGTTGCAAACCAAATACTTGTTTATAATGCACTTCTTTTCGACACTCGTCTGTGTCATCCTATCCCCCACAGGTCGCCGAAACACCTTTTACACTCTCATATACAAATGTTTGTTCTTAACTCATACACTTTCTTTTCTGACACCCGTCCGTGCCAGACTTTCCCCAAAGAGTCGAACACTCGTCTGTGTTTTGCTCGTACTTCACAATACTAATTCATACTTATACAGATACTCGTTCGTATCTTATATACACTTATTCCCCACAGATTCGACACTCGTCCGTGTTCTTTGATTAACCAGTTGATACTCGTCTGTATCATCATCTCTAAACACGCGTCAGCGTTTGTTTCTACCGATACTCGTCTGTATCACAGTCTTAAGGATGCTCGTCCGCATTTTTAATCTATACACAGCGTCAAAACACTTATACCTTTTATTTCTTAGGCGTAAGCACTCGTCCGTGTTTACTATTCCCCAGCAAGTCCCCAGCAAAGCAACTTTTCTTTTATCTGAAATTCGTACTATGTCATGATACTTTTGGCAACCGTACCCTCCCAGGTGATCGTCCTTCACCTTTGGGTGACTGTCCCTCATCCTTTCCCCAACGGAGTCTCCATTATTGGAACCCCTTTCTATCTGACATTCGTCCTATGTCGTGATATTTAGCAGTCGTCCCCTGCTAGGTGATCGTCCTTCACCTTTTTGATGATCGTCCTTCATCATTTATCTGATGGCTGTCCCTATCGTTGATCTTGCTATCTGACATTCGTCCTATGTCATGATAGGCCCCGAGAGCAGCCGTACCTTGCTAGGTGATCGTCCTTCACCTCTTGATGATCGTCCTTCATCATGCTTATCCAATAGCCGTCCCCATCATCGACTTCTTTCTATCCGACATTCGTCCTATGTCGTGGTAAAGAGCAGCCGTCCCCTGCTAGGTGATCGTCCTTCACCTTTGATGACCGTCCCTCATCATTTATTTCATTTATTCTTTAAACCGATGGTCGTCCCTGTCGTTGTTTACATTAATTTATGAACCTGATGGCCGTCCACATCATTTCCTTTATTTCTCTTAATCCCCATAGAATCCTACTTTTTACCCGATGGCCGTCCCCATCGTGGTATCTTTATTTCCCCAGCATGTCGGCCGTCCCCGTCATTGCTTTATCCCCGACAGTCGTCCTCTGCTCGATGGTCTTCCTCCATCGCCCGCAATTTACAAACATACTATACTTTATTTTACAACTTATATCCATTTTCTTCTTCTCCCCAGTGAGTGCAAATTTTGGACTGTCTTTGGTATTCAACCACAAGTTATCTTGTTTGTCTGTTAAGCCCGTCGCTTACATCCTGCACAGCTAACTCATGTTTGAATAGGGGCAGCTGTAAACACCCCAAATTTTCCCTCACTAATTTTACACCATGTCTTGTGATCTTTCATATATGCATTAGTATAAGCATATCATCTCATATTACATTTTTGTTTCACTGCATTAGTTCAAGTTCATCTGCATCTAGGGTTTGTGATCTGAGCAATCCAAGGATCCATCTGAGCCACTCCAAAGGTTTCCAATCATTCCAAGAGTGTCCATGTATGTTCAATCATCATTTTATATCCCTCAAAGATCAAGGAAGTCAAGAAATCACAAGAACTGGCAAAGCATGGAAGCAGAGCTAGGGTTTCACTGCACATATGACATGAAAATAGGGTTTTGGTTTCAGAAGCCATAACTCCAAATTTTTTGGTCATTCTTGTTTTTAATGGTCTCAATATGTTATAAGGATCATGTATACCAAGTTTGATGAAGAAATTCATTATGGAAGTCATCTATTCACTGGGTAACATCTTGAGCAAGTCAGAGCAAAATCAGGGCATCTGAGGCCCCCACCCATGGAACCAAAGTGGATTTTTCATCAAATTTAAGTTATATGATCTTTATTAGATCATTTAAGTGCTTGGAAGTTCACAAAATTGAATAAAAGTGAGCTAAACCAAAAGTTGCCAAAAATGGAAATGACTTGTAATGTAAACTTTCCATTTTGGGAAAGTTTTTCAACCTCCTCTTTCTCAACCAAAATGCTTCAAATGAAAAATTATTGGTCATGAAAGTTGTAGATTGGATCATTCCCTTTTCAAAAAGTACAAGAACAAGTTCTAATTCATTATGGAACTCAAGTTATGGCTTGACAAAGTTGGCAAAAATCACATAATTTTCAAGAATGCACCAAAGAGGGATTTTTGCAAAACCACTTGCCAATCATTTTATGACTTCAAACACACTTCTATGTATCATAACATCAAAGTGCATTGCCTTAAGACCAGAATTTCCCAAAGAACCATGCTTTTTCATGTCTTGCATTTCAAGAATTTCAAAAGGGGCCAAACTTCATAGAATTTGCAAAATGACACATAACCTTTCACAAACTTGTTGAATTGCCTCAAAACGATTTCCATGGACCTCCTTGATCTCAGCTGCACAAAGACAAGCCAAAAAGCCAGCTGCACCATTGCCCATACCTCAAGTACACAAGTTGGTGACTTTTTGCAACTTGCCCATACCAATTAGCTGCAGCCATCACCCACTCTCTGGCCTATCACTACTTGTTATGTGGATCAAACCCAAGCCATAACACACAACATTGCAAGCTGAAACCTCAGAATCCTCAAGTTCCACAAAATCCCCTCATTTGCAAAATCATTCGAATCTCTCAGCTCACATACTCAATCTTAAAACTTCTTTCACCATTCATCTCAGAATCATCAATAGACCACAAAGCAACCATTAAAACAGCCAAAAACACCACATAGCCAAAACACGATTCTTGGCCAGTTGAAGTACAATCACACAAACCAGCCAAAACAAACTCCTTCCAAGCCTCAAAGCTTCTTCAGAAGGATCATTGGAGTTAGTTTTTACAAGAGAGGCGACCAGAAAGCTCCAAACTGAGGAAGCTCAAGCTCAGGTAACTTCTTCAAACTTTTTTCCAGAAGTGCTATTTTGAGTGTTTAGATTGTTCTTCATGCTTTGCTGATCACCATGATATGTTTAATTTTGAGAATGGTTGAAAAATAAGCTTGTACGCGTGTTCTATAAGTTTTTCCATTTTTGAGTTTCTCTTCGAATCTTGTGATTCAGCCATTAGAAATTTGTTTTGAGAGTGGATTTGAGTTCAGGGAGATGAGAAGAGTTGATCTGGAGCTTTAGAGCTCCAGAAATGACCTAGGGTTGGAGTTTGGGGTTTGCTCAGGGAGAAGCTGGCCGGAGAAGATGACCGGAGGTCTTCTCCGGCCACCTGAAAGTGATTAAGGTGTTAATTAGGGTTAGGGCAAACTTTAAATGAGGGCCGTAGGATTTGATCTTCCCGCGTGTTATGGATGGTGTGGATCATTTCATTAACTTTAATTCTGGATTAATTAATTAATTAATTGGGATTAGCAGAGTTTGAATTTCGTCCATTAGATTGTGCGCCAGGTCAAACATAATTTCCCCATAATCAATCATGTCCACTGAATCAGATTACTTTCCCTTTATTTAATTTTTATTGCATTTTTTATCATTTTTCTTGCATCATTTATTTAAAATAGTTTAAAAATCCAAAAAAATATTTTCTTTTGCATTTTCACTTCAAATATTTTTCTCAACCAGAAAACATTTTTATTTTTGTTTTTTGCATTAAAAAATCATTTTTAAAATATTTAAATGTTTATTTTAATTAATTAATGGAAATTAATTAATTAAAATATCATTTAGGTTTCTAAAAATCCCAAAAAACTTCACATTACATCTTAGGACATTTAGAAACATTGTCATGCCATTCATACAAATTTATTTTTGGTTTTGAACAATCTTTGACATTTTTTCTTGAATTTAGGGTTCATAAAATTCCCATTTTTGAACCCTAACTTCAAGAATTCTTTTCTGCCTAACCATGAATGGTATGAGTTTGATTCTTTTTGCATTGATCTTCATCTGACATGTAGTATCTAGCATATTTTTGTCACAATTTCATCTTGCATTTTTGATTTGATTTTCATTTTTCCCCTTTAGGTGCCTTAAAACCCTAGATGACTTAGAAAAATCATAACTTTCTTTAGGTTAAGAATTAGGTCTTCTCCTTTGGGTTGTGATATCATATGGGGTTAGGGTCCCTTTGAGCTCATTTTCAATTTTGTATCTTATGATTTGCTTCTGTTTTTGACTTTTGCATCTCATGTTGCATTAAAACCCTAATTTCTCATGTTCATTCACATACATCTTGCATATGCATTCATTCATGAACTTGCCATGACATTTCTTGCATTCACATGACTTCTAAGACATCATAGGACACATTAGAATCATACTTGATCATTTCTTCATCCATTTTACATGATATGCATTCATTACATTCCATGAACTTTCATGTGCTTTCATGCTTCCTACATGCTTCATTTGCATTCTCATCCCTTGTATGATCATTCATATCACTTGACATGCTTTCATATCATCTTATAGCATCATTTACATCATGAATATGCTTCTGGTTTTGGTTTTCATCCTTGCATACATTCCATTTTCATTTCATTCTTTCTTTTATGCTAACTTTTCAGGTGGTAAGTAATTTGAGAAGTGAATTTGCCTTCACTTCTCACTTCACTTCTCATCTCTTTTATGCATTCATTGCTGCATTTTTCTTTTGCTTTAGAGTGAGCTTGCTCATTCATGTTCTCCATTCACTTTCTTTCTTCAAGTAACTTATCTTCTTAAGTGAAGTAAATTAACTTGTTTCTTCTGCTTCTCCTTCTTTCATCTGCTTCTTCCTTGGTGGCCTTTCTTGAAGATCTCTTGCAAGCCTCAGAAACCCTAGGAACATCCAAGCATGATAACAATTAGGGTTTTGATTAGTCCCCCTTTAGTTTTACCTTTGTGTCATCTTTTGTGTCTCTCTTCTCATCTCATAATCGGGGACTAAACCTTTAAGGTTTTAAGGCTTTGTGATTAAGGTTATGCCTGCATCTTTCTCTTAGGATGAAGTGTATAACTTTAATCCTAAGTGTTAAACCCTTAATGTGTTTAAATCTCTTAATCAATCCATCTTAATAATCACTAAGACAATAGCTTGTAACTTGGGCCTTGCATTAGGGTTCTAATTCTTCCTTAATTGGTTAAGAAGGACTAACCCTAGTGTTAATGGACAAGTCCCCCTCAAGTTGTCTTACAAACCATAAAATTCACTTCTTAATCTCACCATTAACTAAAATCCACTTTAATAAAGGTTTGTTTTGTCATGAGGTTAATCCCTAATCATGGATTAAGTTGAGGTACCTTCCTTAGCTTAAATGTGCTCATCTATTATCCTTCTATTAGGATGGTGTAATGAGTCCATTAAATCCTTGATTATGGCTTAAACTCATTACTTAACACTAAACAAAAACTCCAAAAACATCTAAATAATCACAAGTAGGTTAATCATCTTAATCCTACATCATGGTAATTAAGTTTTAGGTGTTTACCTCATACTTAAGGTATTCTCATTACCCCTAATCAAAGGGAGGATGTGATGAGTTTACTAACCATTGGTTTAGGCTTAAGCTCATTAACTTATGAAAAACAAAAAAAGCAATAAAAGATTGAAAACATCAAAAACAAACAATAATCGTCTCCTTCGGGATGCTTTTCTCATCATCTTCACTCACAAACGAGAACTCACTTCTTCCGTATAATTTAAGACAGTTAGCACCTGAGCCAGACAGGTCATACACTTGAGCATAGACAAGCAAGCAGTTCATCAGTCAATTTATCTTTCAGTCTCTTTGAGTCAAACTACGGTGTTCTGACTTCCTCATTGCATGAGAGGATACGTATGCATAACTTAACTTTTATCGAACAAATGTCTCTACTTCTTCCCCCTCTTCCAGCATTATTCTTTTAAGCCTCATTCCTGAGAACTTCACTTCACTTCTCTTTTGCACTGACACTTGAACATTCTTTTCCAGCTTTTGCACACAGATAGCACTAACACCTACCCCTTTAAACACAAACTTTCAAGCGTGGATCCCGTCGAGTACGACGGACAATCTGGGTGCTAATACCTTCCCAGGTTGTAACCAACCCCCTTTCTAAGTTTCTCTGGTTCGCGACCGTCTTATCCATATCTTTCTAGGTTTATGCAGCATTACCTTTCCTTCAGGATAAAAATGCCTAGCCGACGACTCTTTTCATCTTCATTTCATTTTCTCCTTTCGCCGACCGTTCGCGCTTGTACCGGGATGCAAATCTTCGGGAGCGACAAAAGTGTATAAGTTGTGAATTTATGAGTGTGAAAAGGTATTCTGGAAACCTGTGGGGATAGGATGACACGGACGGGTGTCAATGAGAGTGTATTATAAACAAGTGTTTGGTTTGCAACAAGTGTTTTGGAAACCATGTTGGGGATGGGTGACACGGACGGGTGTCAAGAAAGTGTATAGATGTATATGTACTTAAAGAGGATGTTTGTGGCTTATCTGCAGGGATGATATGGCACGGACGGGTGTCGAAAGAGTGTATATGAACATGTATCTGCTGGTAGAAAGTGTTCTGGCGACTTTACTGGGGAATGATGACACATACGAGTGTCAAAAGGGAGCATGTATCTGTATTTGAGAGTGCAAAGGGGACGCTTTGGCTTTCTGTTGGGGAAATTGGGATGACACGGATGAGTGTCGAGAAGAACACGTTATGGACAAGTATCCGTACTTGAGGGTGCAAAGGGACGCTTTGGCTTTTATGTGCAAGGGATGAGGTACCGTTGGTATTTACAGGTGACTTGCTCGAACCTGACTTGTGATCATGCAAATGTTTGATTTTTGCTGTAATGCTCCGTATTAGACGGAATGCTATGCTTTGTGGGGAAATATGATGTGAATGCTATGATTATGCAAAAGATATCGATCCGGGATTTGGATCCCGCTGCTGTGAAGATATCTGGCTGATCTTCTTGAAGGAACATCCCAGCTGGGGAGAGATCATTGGTAGATCTGATAAAATATATGCTTCTGCTTGGGGGATGAGATCATTAATAGATCTATCTCTGTAAGGAGAAAGCCCAACTGGGTATGAGGAAGCTTCCGTCACTTTTTTGTGTGAGAATTTCAGACATTGCTCTTTTGGGTAGAGGCTGGAACTCTGTGGGGAGATATGTTGGAGATGCTCCTGTTGAGTAGACATGTGATAGGGATAAGGAGGCTTTGATAACTCTGTTGGGAAAAGCATTTCAGATGCCGCTTGGAGAAGATGTGTTGGGGAAGTGATGCTTGGTATGCCCCATGCGTATTTGAATGCCTGCAACCTGTTAAGATAAAGAACGCACAAGTGTCCCGAGGTATCCCTTACCGGATTCCGTCATAGGAGTTAGATATTCCTGGAAGTAAGATTATTTCCTGCAAGCATTTAAAAGTAAGGCACATCTATTTTATGCAAATATTATATCATAGATATTGGACATTTTGCAAACGAAACAAAAATGTACAAGACGGAGTGTGACTGAAAACTCTGATTTTATTAATATGGGTGCCCTGAATTGGCAAATACAGTCAAAGAAACAGATCCCCTGAAATGAGGGGATTGTTACAAATTGAGAAAAGTAAAGGTGCTGGCAATGTTGACGATGCTCCGTTAAGCTTCCTTCGCTATGACCCGTATGACTTTGACGTTCTTCTCATCTTGCTTTCTGGAGAAGGTTGATTCTGACCGATGCTTTTTCTTTCGAAGCTTGCTAGGTTGTAAGTGATACAGACGAATTCAGCATGCAGTTGTTCGCTTATTCCCTAATTTTGCGTGGATCGCCCTTTTGGATTTTCAATCCACCGGGATACCCATTTTTGCATGAGTTGTCCAATACGGCTTTTCAACTCAGTGGGTGTATTTTTTTTTTTTTTTCCCTTATTTTTTCCCGAGTCTTTTATTCTGTTTTTGACTCGTCGGGATGCCCTATTTTTGCTTGGACTTACATTTTGTTTTTATGTCCAGCGGGTCATTTATGCGAAGTATTTTTTAACTGCATCTGAATTCACAGGGGATAAGAAATCTTCACCATCCATAGTAGTGAGCATCAGTGCTCCACCAGAGAAGACTTTCTTTACTATGAACGGGCCATCATAATTCGGAGTCCACTTTCCCCTGTGGTCTGTATGAGGAGGAAGAAGTCTTTTCAGCACAAGATCTCCTACTTGGTATTCCCGAAACCTGACTTTCTGATCGAAGGCTTTCTTCATTCTTTTCTAGTATAACTACCCATGACAGATTGCAGCTAATCTCTTTTCTTCGATCAGACTTAGTTGATTGTATCGAGAATGGACCCATTCTGCTTCATTCAGCTTTACATCCATCAGTACCCGTAAGGAGGGTAATTCAACTTCTACAGGTAGGACTGCCTCCATACCATACACAAGTTGATACGGTGTTTCCCTAGTGGACGTTCTGATTGAGGTTCGATACCCATGCATGGCAAATGGTAGCATCTCATGCCAGTCTTTGTATGTAACCACCATCTTTTGCACAATCTTCTTAATGTTCTTGTTAGCTGCCTCAACAGCGCCATTCATCTTTGTCCTGTAAGGAGAAGAGTTGTGATGTTGGATTTTGAAGTCCCGACATAGTTCTGCCATCATTTTGTTGTTTAAATTGGAACCATTATCAGTAATGATTCGCTCGGGTACTCCGTATCGACAAATGATGTCTCTTTTCAGGAATCGGGCTACCACTTGTCTGGTGATGTTGGCATACGAAGCTTCTTCAACCCACTTGGTAAAGTAATCAATGGCTACCAGGATGAATCTGTGGCCATTTGAAACAGTCAGTTCGATCTTTCCAATCATGTTAATGCCCCACATGGCAAAGGGCCAAGGTGAAGACATCATGTTCAACGGATTCAGAGGCACATGCACTTTGTCTGCATAAATCTGGCATTTGTGGCACTTCCTGGAATAAGCACAACAGTCTGCATTCATTGTGATCCAGTAGTAACCTGATCTTAGTAACTTTTTAGCCATTGCATGCCCTCCAGAATGGGTACCGAAAGATCCTTCATGCACCTCGTGCATCAGCAGGTCTGCTTCTTTCTTATCAACACATCTAAGAAGTACCATGTCAAAGTTTCTCTTGTATAACGAACCATCAACATTCAAGAAGAAACTACCGGCCAGCCTTCTTAATGTCTTATTATCATTGGATGATGCCCCAGGTGGGTATGTTTGATCCTCTAAGAAGCATTTGATGTCATGGAACAAAGGTTTGTCATCTTTAGCAATGTCCACAGAGAATACGTATGTTGGTCGGTCTAATCTGGATACCAAAATCTGAGGCACGAAATTGGCAGTTTGAACATTGATCATGAAGGAAATGTAGCTAAAGCATCTGCGAACTGATTTTCATCTCGAGGGATGTACTCAAGTTTGACTGTTGTGAAGAAAGTCAATAATCTCCTCGTATAGTCACGGTATGGGACTAGATGCTCTTGGTGAGTGTACCATTTTCCATTGGTTTGATTGATTACCAAGGCTGAATCTCCGAATACAGTTAAAGTCTTGATCCTGAAGTCAATGGCTTCCTCAAGTCCCATGATACAGGCTTCGTATTCAGCTTCGTTGTTAGTGCATGCAAAGGTGAGTTTTGTTGAGAAAGGCATATGAACTCCTTTAGGGGTAATGAGCACTGCACCAACTCCACGTCCATTCATATTGACAACCCCATCAAACATCATTGTCCACTCTTCTTCTGGGTCAGGCCCTTCAGTGTGAACATGCTCTTCATGATCTTTTGCTTTCAGGAACATGATGTCTTCATCAGGGAAATCAAACCTCATTGGTTGGAAATCATCAATGGGTTTCTCAGCTAGATAGTCAGACAGTACACTACCTTTGATGGCCTTTTAAAATGTGTACTGAATGTCATACTCTGTCAGAATCATTTGCCATCTTGCAACCCTTCCGGTAAGTGTTGGCTTCTCAAATATGTACTTGACGGGGTCCATTTTTGAGATCAACAAGGTAGTGTGAGTCAACATATACTGTCTTAGTCGGAGAGCAGCCCACGCTAAAGCATCGCAAGTTTTCTCGAGCAGTGAATAACGTTGTTCACAGTCGGTAAACTTTTTGCTTAGGTAGTAAATTGCATACTCTTTTCGACCAGACTCGTCATACTGGCCCAACACACACCCCATTGATCCTTCTAATACTGTCAAGTACATTATTAGAGGTCTTCCTTCAACTGGAGGCATAAGAATTGGAGGTTCTTGTAAGTACTCCTTGATTTTGTCAAAAGCCTTCTGACAATCTTCATTCCACCTGACCGTTTGTTCTTTTCTTAACAATTTGAACAGGGGCTCACAGGTTGCAGTAAGATGAGATATGAACCTTGATATATAGTTCAATCTACCTAAGAACCCCCGAACTTCTTTTTCAGTCCTGGGTATAGGCATCTCCTGAATGGCTTTGACTTTGTCAGGATCAACTTCAATTCCTTTTTCACTTACAATGAACCCCAGCAGTTTACCGGAACGTACCCCGAATGTGCATTTGTTGGGGTTTAGCTTCAGCTGGTACTTTCTCAGACGCTTGAACAACTTCAGCAGATTTACCAGATGGTCTTCTTCAGTGAGGTACTTGGCAATCATGCATCCACGTAGCATTCGATTTCTTTATGGATCATGTCGTGGAATAATGTTACCATAGCCCGTTGATAAGTGGCACCAGCATTCTTCAGTCCAAAAGGCATCACCTTATAACGAAATGTGCCCCAAGGAGTGATGAAGGTAGTCTTCTCCATGTCTTCGGGTGACATTCTGATCTGATTATACCCTGAAAATCCATCCATGAAGGAGAATACCTAGAACTGAGCCGTGTTGTCGACCAATACATTAATGTGAGGTAAAGGGAAATCATCCTTCGGGCTAGCTCTGTTCAGATCCCGGTAATCCACACACATCCGTACTTTTCCATCCTTCTTAGGCACTGGTACAATGTTAGCAACCCACGGTGGGTAACTAGTCACAGCAAGGAAACCGGCATCCCACTGTTTTTGCACCTCTTCTTTAATCTTCATGGCCATATCTGGACGAGTACGGCGTGAAGGAAAATTGCGATCTAAACGCAGCGGAAAACAAAAATTTCCTTTAGTGATCCTTACGAATGAGCATGGTCAGTGATAGAATCGTTACCTCTTTATGGCGATTCAGATCTTTGATGCAGCGATCACAAGCGTTGATGAAGTACAACGCCTCTACTCAGTCCACACGAACAGCTTCCGGTCACAGTGCTAGCTGCTTACGAACGAAATTATTTGAGTGAGAAAAGAGAATCAAAAACGAAATTGCATCAAGTGAAAGCTTCATCACAAGGGTTCCTTTTATAGACTCTCTTGTGGGCTGCGGGCTAAAAGCCCAATTCACATGATCCATAATAATATTATATATTATTATAATAACTATTATTATAATAAATATATTTATTTTATTATTATTTTATAACCATTATAAAATAACAATAATTATTATTATATTATCCGAATTTCTATTTTCACTTAAGTGCACCGTACCTTACGGTGTTCCTTTGATTTCTCTATCTCTCATCAAACTGTCCTTATGTGTGTGACCCTGTAGGATTTTGTAACGTTGGTAATTATATTAAATTATATATTTAACATAATAAACAGTGAGCGGTATCTAGCAACACATCACTGCTACCCAAGTCACGAAAATGTCATGTGATCTGACAAAACCTTTTTCGTGATAATATATGTTTATACAATTACCCTTTTGCCCCTATGTCTATATTGAACACAAGGCATACACTGTGTCATCCTTGTCCAATTCAATATTGGGCCCTTAGACATTTCTCCTGTTATGCAGGATTGGCAAATTCCATCTAGGACACTCATGTCCCTCAACATGCTTCGTGGAGTGCCCATCAACTGTCTTTATGATCATCCAGTTACGGATAATGTTTGATCAGCAATAAAGCACCCGACTCTACATCTAGGGTCCATAGTGGTTTCAGGTCGAAGGGTGGTAATACACCATTATCACCATGAGAATAACTTATGACACTTTGCATAACATACTATGTAGTATTCTCATAGCGGGTCAATCCGGTATAAATATTACTCCTAATATTTATACCTATGTCAAGACTTGATAACTCTTTATCCATGATCCATGAGATGTGATCATCAGTCTATCTTCATAATAGTCTCAATGCTTTAATGTTATCCCACTTTGCAATAAAGCTTGACTACGGATATTTTAAGAATAATGTCTTTATGTTTAATGGGATCTCATGATTAAGTCACACTTAACATTTCATTAAACAGACTAACTATTCTAGGGACTTTATTATTCTGAAAGACAAACATAATAAAGAAAAGCCTTTTATTATTAAACGAATAATCCGATACAAGTACCAAAAAGTATTGGCCTCTAGGGCTTACACCAAGAATCTCCCACTAGCACTAGAGCCAATTAGGCATACCCTTAATACCCATAGATCTAGTATGACCATCATGCTTCTGTTGCGCAAGAGGCTTTGTTAATGGGTCAGCGATATTGTCAAGTGTAGGTACTCTGCATATCTTCACATCTCCCCGATCGATTATCTCTCGAATGAGGTGATAACGCCTAAGTATGTGTTTGGATCGTTGGTGAGATCTAGGCTCCTTAGCTTGTGCGATAGCACCATTGTTATCACAATATAAACCAATGGGATCCACAATGCTAGGGACTATGCCAAGTTCACTAATGAACTTCTTGATCCAAACAGCTTCCTTTGCTGCATTTGAGGCAGCAATATACTCGGCCTCAGTTGTAGAATCAGCAACTGTTTCTTGCTTTGAACTTTTCCAGCTCACAGCGCCACCATTGAGACAGAACACATAACCAGATTGTGATCTAAAATCATCCTTATCTGTCTGGAAGCTAGCATCAGTGTAACCAATTACATCAAGCTCTTCCTGACCTCCATATATCAAGAATGAATCCTTAGTCCTTCTCAAGTACTTAAGGATATTCTTGACAACTACCCAGTGAGCATCACCGGGATCAGATTGGTACCTACTCGTTGCACTTAATGCATACGAGACATCTGGTCGAGTACATAACATGGCATACATGATAGATCCTATTGCAGATGCATATGGAATCTTATTCATGCGATCCCTTTCTTCCTTAGTTGAAGGAGATTGTGTTTTTGATAAACACAGACCATGTTGCATAGGTATGAATCCTTTCTTGGAATCATGCATATTAAAGCGTCTCAACACTTTATCTATGTATGTACTCTGACTTAGGCCAAGCAGTTTTTGTGATCTATCTCTATAGATCCTAATTCCTAATATATAGGCTGTTTCACCTAGGTCTTTCATAGAAAAACAATTCCCTAACCAAGTCTTCACTTGTTGCAAGGTAGGGACATCGTTTCCAATGAGTAATATGTCATCTACATATAATACCAGAAACACGATCATGCTCCCACTAACCTTCTTGTAGACACAAGGTTCATCTTCATTTTTGATGAATCCATATTGTTTTACGGTTTCATCAAAACGAAGATTCCAGCTTCTGGAAGCTTGCTTCAATCCATAGATTGATCGCTGTAACTTGCATATCTTTTGGGCATCTCGTGGTATGTCAAATCCTTCAGGTTGTGTCATGTACACATCCTCAAGAAGATTCCCATTAAGGAAAGCAGTTTTGACATCCATCTGCCATATTTCATAATCATGATATGCAGCGATGGCAAGTAAAATCCGAACAGATTTAAGCATTGCAACTGGTGAAAAGGTTTCATCATAGTCAACCCCATGAATTTGTTTATAGCCTTTTGCAACCAGTCTTGCTTTATAGGTATGTACCTTACCATCCATGTCAGTCTTCTTCTTGAAGACCCACTTGCATCCTATAGGGTTAACTCCTATAGGAGGTTCTACCAAGGTCCAAACCTGGTTTGTGTACATGGAATCCATTTCAGATTTCATGGCTTCTAGCCACTTCTCAGACTCAGGACCAGTTATGGCCTCTTTGTAGGTCACAGGCTCATCTTGATCCATGAGTAATACATCACCCTGATCACTTATGAGATATCCATATCTCTCAGGTTGGTGACGTATCCTGCTTGACCTACGATGGTCTTGTTCTACTTGAGCAGGTTGCTCTTCCACAACTACTTGTGTTTCCTGCTCTAGTTCCTCCATAGGTGTTTCAATGTTTTGTGATTCTTGAATTTATTCAAGCTCTATTTTCCTCCCACTGTTTCCTTTGGAAATAAAATCCCTTTCCAGAAAGACTCCAGTTCGAGCGACAAACACTTTGCCCTCAGAAGGATTGTAGAAGTAATATCCTCTTGTTTCTTTAGGATACCCCACAAATAAGCATTTGTCAGATTTGGGCTCAAGCTTGGTTGAAATTTGTCGTTTGACGTAAACTTCGCAACCCCAAATCTTCATGTAAGACATATGTGGTTTCTTACCACTCCATATCTCATATGGTGTCTTATCAACCCTTTTGGATGGAACACGGTTAAGTGTGTAAGTTGCTGTTAATAATGCATGTCCCCAAAAGGAGTTTGGAAGATCGGCGTGACTCATCATGGATCGGACCATGTCTAACAAGGTTCGATTTCTTCTCTCAGATACACCATTCCATTGTGGTGTTCCAGGAGGAGTAAGTTGGGATAGAATCCCATACTCTTTTAGATGGTCATCAAATTCTAGGCTTAAATATTCACCGCCTCGATCTGATCGAAGAACTTTAATATTCTTACCTAGTTGGTTTTGTACTTCATTCTTGAATTCCTTGAACTTTTCAAAGGACTCAGATTTGTGTTTCATTAAATACACATATCCGTATCTACTGAAGTCATCAGTAAAAGTGATGAAGTACTGAAAACCTCCTCTGGCTGGTATGTTCAGTGGTCCACATACATCAGTATGTATGAGTGCCAAAAGATCATTAGCCCTTTCACCTTTTCCTGTGAATGGGGACTTTGTCATCTTTCCAATTAAACAAGATCTGCATGTCTCATATGATTCATAATCAAAAGAGTCCAAGAGTCCATCTTTATGGAGTTTGGAAATGCGTTTCTCATTTATGTGGCCTAATCGATAGTGCCAAAGGTAAGTTGGATTCAACTCATTAGGTTTCAACCTTTTAGTATTAATGTTATAAATTGGCATTTCAAGATCAAGGACATATAGTCCATTATTCATTTTTGCAGTAGCATAGAATATATCATTCAAATAAATGGAGCAACAATTGTTCTTTATTATGAATGAAAAACCAAACTTGTCCAAACAAGAAACGGAAATAATATTCCTGCTAATTGCAGGTACATAATAACAGTTCTCTAACTGAATTATTAAACCACTAGGTAAAGTTAAAACATAAGTTCCTACAGCTAAAGCAGCAACCTTTGCTCCATTGCCAACTCGTAGGTCAACTTCACCTTTTGCCAAATCTCTACTCCTTTTTAGCCCCTGCACATTAGTACAAATGTGAGAACCGCATCCAGTATCTAATACCCATGATGCAGAAGTAGATAAATTAATTTCAATAACAAAAATACCTGAATTTGAAGTCTCTACTCCATTATTCTTATCTTCCAGGTACTTTGGGCAATTTCTCTTCCAATGTCCGGTCTTACCGCAATGGAAGCAAGTGCCCTCCTTTGTTATTCCTCCACTAGGCTTCAAAACAGGAGGAGTGGGTTTGGGTTTGGCAACTTCCTTGCCTTTCCCTCTACCACCCTGTTTGATGGGCCTCTTGTTCTGTTTCTTTCCATTACTGATCATCAGAATGGATTTCCCTTTTGTCTTCATATTCTGCTCAGCAGTTCTCAACATGCCTAGCAGTTCTGGAAGACTTTTGTCCAAGTCATTCATATTGAAATTCAGGACAAACTGACTGAAGCTCTCTGGCAACGATTGCAAGATCAGATCAATCGCAAGTTCTTTTCCAAAGGGAAACCCTAATCTGTCAAGGTTCTCCACATACCCAATCATCTTGAGTACATGGGGACTTACAGGGGCTCCCTCAGCTAACTTGCTATTAAAAAGGGACTTTGAAACCTGAAACCTCTCATTTCTTGCTTGCTCTTGATAAAGCATTTTCAGATGTCCGATCATATCGAACGCAGACATGTTCTCGTGTTGCTTTTGCAACTCAGAGTTCATGGTAGCAAGCATGAGGCAAGCGGTTTCATTGGCATCATCGAAATGCTTCTTATAAGCATCTCTTTCTGCCTTTGGTGCAGAACTAGGAGGTTCCTCCTCAGGAACTGGTGTCTCCAAGACATACAGCTTCTTATCGTGCTTGAGGACAATCCTCAGATTACAGTGCCAATCCAGGAAATTTGTCCCAGACAATTTTTCCTTATCTAGGATGGATCGCAAAATATTGTTCGATGTGTTTGTTGTCATGGTAATCTACAAGAGAAATATGAAAATATAAGTATCATTAAAAAACAACATATTTAATTAGGCCTTTAATCAAATATGCTCCCACTATTTTATTCAAAACAAATGACCCTCATCATTTGATTCGGAAAATCCCGTTGGAAGACTTTCTAGTGGGTCGAGATCCATGTTTCACTTTGTTTTAAGTCAGCGTTAGGCTGATTACACAAAACTAAGTTATTTAGGTAGGAACTCCTTCCAATTGTATCTCATACAACTCTCGAATATTTTCAATTGGGTGAATAACTCCTTATTCTGATCCATCACATGAATCATTCCCAATTCTTGCTTCTAAACATGTATAATCTTATTATAATTTGTTTAGTTAAGTTTGACCCATTGTTTTAGCAATTGGATATTACAATTATCCCATCACACCTTACTAATATAGAACATGCACCTCGCGTAGGCGAAACCTACAATGCTCGATACTAGTCTTGATGAGTGCTAAAAATTGGAAAGCATAAACTTAATATTTAATTTTGAGGGAATTTGTTATTAGTTTGATCTCACCAGCTTAACATGCAAAACGTCTCTCACATGCATCAACATACAATTACATGCATCAACATACATATAAAAAGATACAATTATGGCCCCTAACGCAATTGTTCTCTCAAGCCAATGAGAGAACCTAAGCTAACCTAATAACGATCTAAGCTTCTCCAAGCATGATCTCCAAGGTTATCCTCCTTTAATATTGAATACTTCTTTTTTCTTCATAACATAATATTACATTACATATAGGAAAACTCGTTTTACATACGAGGGAGTGAGATGAGAAAAGAAGTTACATAAAGAGATTGAGAGAGAGGCACGACAAGCAGGCCGTATTTAAAAATCCCAAAACAATAATAAAGGATAAACTAAGGCCATAACTGATCACCACAAATAAATAATAATAAACACACTTTTATTATTAGTTTAAAATTCCGATAATTAAATAAACTAAATTAAATTTCGGCTGATTGATCACACTTTGCAGACTTAGCCGGGGGTTCCGCTGCCCGGTCAGCGGACGGTGGTTCCGCTGACCGGTTAGCGGACGGGGGTCAAGGGGGCAGCGCCTCCTTGCGGGGTTGTTAGGGGCAACTTTTGTGCATTTCACGTCGTTTCCTGCATAACTTTTGTGCATTTACAACCCCAACCGGAAAAGTCTGCGGCAATACAACACTTGTACTGCCATTAATCCTAATGCAACAATTTCATGCCGTCAAACACAACTCGATTGATAACTCAATATGATAGATCAACATGTCATTGCTTCACCATACTAACGTCGGATTCCGAAGCGAATGAAAATGATGATCTTTCAAAAGAATTACAATCCTTATGTGATTGAATGGATGAAATCAAAACAGTATATCCCATATACCATCTTTGCATCAGAATTTCTTATATCTTATATAAAAGTGATCGATCTAATTGTGTAACCTATGGATGATCAATGTATCGCACAACTTCACCATACTAATGTCGGTTTCTGAAGCATAATCAACATCAATCATCCAAATCGTACACAACAGATGCCAAATTTAATTAATCGTTTATTGTTAAATTCATTCTGTGTTTTAATCGAATCAAATACAGAAAAGACGGAAATTTAACAGCTATCAGATCCATGGTTTCGTAAGTGGCTCTGATACCACTGAAGGAAAATTGCGATCTAAACGCAGCGGAAAACAAAAATTTCCTTTAGTGATCCTTACGAATGAGCATGGTCAGTGATAGAATCGTTACCTCTTTGTGGCGATTCAGATCTTTGATGCAGCGATCACAAGCGTTGATGAAGTGCAACGCCTCTACTCAGTCCACACGAACAGCTTTCGGTCACAGTGCTAGCTGCTTACGAACGGAATTATTTGAGTGAGAAAAGAGAATCAAAAACGAAATTGCATCAAGTGAAAGCTTCATCACAAGGGTTCCTTTTATAGACTCTCTTGTGGGCTGCAGGCTAAAAGCCCAATTCACATGATCCATAATAATATTATATATTATTATAATAACTATTATTATAATAAATATATTTATTTTATTATTATTTTATAACCATTATAAAATAACAATAATTATTATTATATTATCCGAATTTCTATTTTCACTTAAGTGCACCGTACCTTATGGTGTTCCTTTGATTTCTCTATCTCTCATCAAACTGTCCTTATGTGTGTGACCCTGTAGGATTTCATAACGTTGGTAATTATATTAAATTATATATTTAACATAATAAATAGTGAGCAGTATCTAGCAACACATCACTGCTACCCAAGTCACGAAAATGTCATGTGATCTGACAAAACCTTTTTCGTGATAATATATGTTTGTACAATTACCCTTTTGCCCCTATGTCTATATTGAACACAAGGCATACACTGTGTCATCCTTGTCCAGTTCAATATTGGGCCCTTAGACATTTCTCCTGTTATGCAGGATTGGCAAATTCCATCTAGGACACTCATGTCCCTCAGCATGCTTCGTGGAGTGCCCATCAACTGTCTTTATGATCATCCAGTTACGGATAATGTTTGATCAGCAATAAAGCACCCAACTCTACATCTAGGGTCCATAGTGGTTTCAGGTCGAAGGGTGGTAATACACCATTATCACCATGAGAATAACTTATGACACTTTGCATAACATACTATGTAGTATTCTCATAGCGGGTCAATCCGGTATAAATATTACTCCTAATATTTATACCTATGTCAAGACTTGATAACTCTTTATCCATGATCCATGAGATGTGATCATCAGTCTATCTTCATAATAGTCTCAATGCTTTAATGTTATCCCACTTTGCAATAAAGCTTGACTACGGATATTTTAAGAATAATGTCTTTATGTTTAATGGGATCTCATGATTAAGTCACACTTAACATTTCATTAAACAGACTAACTATTCTAGGGACTTTATTATTCTGAAAGACAAACATAATAAAGAAATGCCTTTTATTATTAAACGAATAATCTGATACAAGTACCAAAAAGTATTGGCCTCTAGGGCTTACACCAACACGGCGTAGCTTCTGTTTCACTGGAGGACAATCTTCCTTCAAAGGCAGCTTGTGCATAACAATGTCAGTATCCAGACATGGCATGTCTTAATAGGACCAAGCAAAGACATCAACGTACTTTCGAAGCATGTCAATAAGTTGTTTCTTCACTGAGTCTTGCAAACTGGCCCCGATCTTCACTTCTTTCAAGTCTTCTTCGGTACCAAGATTAATTGTCTCAACTTCCTCCTGATGAGGTGTGATCACCTTCTCTTCTTGCCTCAACAACCTGGCTAACTCTTCAGGTAACTCATACTCTTATTCAACCCCTTCATTAGCTTGATTAATCAGATTGTCAAAGTCAAACGAGGTCATAGCAGTGCTGTTGTCGGTGCAATCTGGAGGATAATTTCTGCAAGGGTTGAGATTGGTTCGTTTTAGTGATCAGTTTCAATTTTGTTTTAGAAAAGTGAAAATGAAGTTATTTATTTTGAAAACATTGCCATTTTATTGTTTTGTACAAAAGTGAAAAATGAAAAGACAGTGAGCGAAAAAAAGAGACTCGTTTGCAAAAGAATGTCCTGATATTCATTGATTAATCATTTGCACAAAATACAATATGGCCCTATTACAAAATGAGTCCTGACACCTTGGGCAAGATGCATGATGTGATGCATGCTAAAATACAGGAAATAATAATTACTCTGCAGGAGTAACTCTTATAATTTTCTGGGAAGACCAGTTAGAGACTTGGTTCCCCGGGATCCTTGGACGTATCCAATTCTCTAGGTTGCGGTCGCTTTCCTCCTCGTCTTCTAGACTGTTCACAACATCTGGGGTGAGCATTCCCCCACTAACAAATTTGGGCTCCTTGGCAGCCTCTGATTGATCTTGTCGGATTGGTCTATAACCCAACCCGGATCTGTCTTCCTTCTTTTCCACTGGCAGCAGCTTGCCCCAGCCTTGAGCAGTACCTTCTTCAACAACCTTCCGGGCTTGCTGATAAGAGATGATTGAAGTTCCCAACTTGTCTTCCTGAGATGCAGCTAAATCTCCAGTAGCCTCATTGACATTTAGGGCTTCAAACCCTTGGCTCATTATCTCATGGATTTCACCATCCATCTCTATATACTTGTAAGTAGCCAGCTGGCTAACAAATATATCTTACTCACCACAGTTGGTGATAATCTGGCCCTCCCATTCATATTTTAGTTTCTGGTGAAGGGTCGACGTTACTGCGTCTGCGGCGTGAATCCAGGGTCGACCTAGCAGACAGCTATAAGCAGGCTGTATGTCCATCACGTAGAAAATGGTTTTGAAGACTTGGGGACCAATTATCACTGGCAACTCCACCTCTCCCAGAACAGATCTTTTAGAGACATCAAAAGCCCTGACTATAAGATTACTTGGCCTAAGATCTATCCCATCATACTCAAGCTTGAAAAGGGCCTTCTTGGGTAGGACATTGAGTGAGGACCCAGTGTCTACAAGCACATGAGATAAGACAGCTCCTTTGCACTCCAAGGTTATATGCAAGGCTTTGTTGTGGAGACGTCCTTCAGATGTCAAATCAGCATCAGTGAACCCTAGCCCATGGCTAGTGTTGACATTTGATACCACTGTTTCCAGCTGATTTACAGTGATCTCTTCTGGCACGTAGGCAGCGTGCAAATCTTTGAGAAGTGCATCCCGATGGGCTTCGGAACACAACAACAGTGATAGGATTGAGATCTTTGAAGGCGTTTGGTGGAGCTGGTCCACAACTTTATAGTCATTTCTTTTGATTATTCTCATGAATTCATCCACGTCTTGATCGAAGGATGACTTCTGAGTTTCTTTGGGTGCCGATTCTTCCGGTATCACACTCTTCCCCTTTGCTCTGGTGCCAGCTTCTGCCTCTGAATTGGTTCTAGGGACTTGGGATGCAAAGAGACGTCCGCTTCGGGTGAAGCCTCCACCTCCCCCAACATTGTCCACTTGGGGAGTGAGAACAGGAGAATCAAGAAGGACTCTCTCTCCATTGCAGTATAGATCAACACCATAACGCCATGGTATAGCACTGTCTTTTTCATATGGCATTGGCCTGGGCACCGTGATAGTGACTGGGCTTACTGCAGCTATTGTTGGGACTACAATGGTCTGTGGATCATAGAAGATTATTACAGGACCTCTGGTGGATGTTGGTGAAGGTGGACTGAAGCTTGGTTAAAACTGTTGTTGATTTTGCTGAAGGTTGTTGGAACTCGGGACCGCTGCTGGGTCATAATAGATGGTGACAGTGGAAACATCATTATTTGTTGTTGAAGTTGTAGTAGATGGTGCAAATGGACTGTTGTATGTTGAAATGATGGATGGAATGATTGTTGGAGTTGTATCTGAATCTGTTGGAACAATGGTTGTTGCATTTGTAGAAGAAACACTTGGACAGATGGTTGTTGATGTTGTAGAAGATTCACTTGTTGTTGACAAAAGAGTTGCTGGTGTTGTAGAAGTTGTGGTTGTAATTTGTAGAATGCCTTCATTAATCAGGTCACTGATGCCACTCCTCAAACTGGCGCACCCATTCTCGGAAAGTTTGCATGATTCGCAACAGGCCTCACAACCTGGAAACACTTGGCACCTTAAAAGCTGGGCTTTAACCTCGGCCTGAGGTGTTTAAATACATGCAATGTCTTCTATTAAACTCAGGGGTGACCCATCCTCTACAGCATTAATCATTGGCCCATTGTGGCTTGGCATAGGATTCTTCATCACATTTGGAGGAGGTGCAAAGTTCAGGGCTTTTGAATCTACCAGATCCTGAACCTTCATATGCAGGGCTCTGCATTTTTCTGTAGAATGACCAGGTGCGTTAGAGTGAAAAGCACACCTAGCATTAGCATCATAATTCCTTGGAAGGTTTTGAGGATCAGGTGGAGCAAATGTCCTCAACTCAACCAGATTGAGCTTCAGGAGTTGTGGCAATAGTGTAGCATATGGCATAGGAATGGGGTCAATTACTCGGTTGACCTGAGATGGACGTTGTTGAAACGGGAGTTGTTGTTGATTGTTGTTGTTGTTGTATGATCTTTGTTGTGGAAATTATTGTTGTTGCGGAAAGTGTTGAGGTGGTTGAACATACTGAGGAGGTGGAGCAGGGATAGTAACAGTAGCAACTGTCATGGGCATGTATTAGGGCCTACCTCTTCCCATGTGAACTGAGTTTGTCTCACCAGCTCTACGGGGCCCAGCAAATGGTTTTCTTGTGCTGCTGGAACTGGCACCGTTATCTGAGATCTTTCCCATCTTCAAAAGACTCTCAATTCTCTCACCAGCTATAACTACATCAGCAAAACTGGTGGAAGAGAAAGCAGCAAGTTTGTCAATATATGTTCCTTGGAGGGTGTTCATGAACATGTCAGCCATTTCCCTCTCAGACATGGGTGGTTGAACTGCAGCAGCAAGTTTCCTACCCTTTGGGCATATTCCCTGAAGCTTTCACGGGAAGATTGAGACATCTCCATCAGGAGGGTCCTGTTTAGAGCCATGTCCAGGTTGTATTGATACTGTTGGATGAAAGCTTCAGCCAAGTCTTTCCAGCTTCTTACTGTGGCTCTAGTCAAGTGGGAGTACCATTATCGGGATGCCCCTATCAAGCTATCATCGAAGTAAAACATCCACAGGTTCTCGTCCATGGTGTATGCTTTTAATCTTCCCAAGAATAATTGAAGGTGGGTACGTGGACAGGATGTGCCATTATATTTTTCAAAGAACGGGGGTTTGAACTTATGAGGAATTCTCACCCCTTCCACCAGTCCCATGTCCATCACATCAAAGCCTAGGGAATTCTGGGATTCAAGAGACCTCAGCTTCTCAGCAATCTCATCCAGCCTACAGTCGTAAACTTCATCCCCAGCCCCAATAACTATGAACTGCTCTTCCTGAGGATCCTCTTGCAAGATCCTACCTCCAGCAGTGTTACCTTGAGTATTCCTTGTGACATTAACATTCAGGTTTAGATGAGGCCCAAACTCTGGTGGATCAATGTGAGGCTGTCTGCAATCATTATTACTAGTACCTCCTGTACCTGGATGGTGTTCATCAGGAGTTTGTCTTTCCACCAATTCCCTTAGCCTTTCTTGGCTCTGAGTTAAGCCAGTCATTACAACCATAAATTGGGTCATCTGATTCCTCATCTCAACCCTCTCATTTGCCATTTGGGTCCTTACTTCATTCAAGTTTTGTTGTACTTGATCCATCTGAATGCCCGAAAGGTTGTTTCTCGTCGGGTACCGGTGTATTCTGTTGACAGGGAACACTCTTCTGCGAGCAATGTTTCCTGAAACCACAACAAAGTGAGAAACAGCAATAAAACAAAAACCTACAAAACAAAGAAAATGTTAGTATGCAATGCAGTATGCTTATTTGTCTTCCAAGGGTATCCGACTTGTTTTTTTTTGGTTTTGACCTTTCCAGACCTCGAGGAAATGCTGATGATGTTGATAGATAAAGCCCACCAATAAATAACACAAACAGATATATTACAAAGGATGAAAATACATAGTTTGATTACAATACACGCCCATGGTGGGTCAAAATACAACAAAAAAAGAAAAAGTACATCAAAAGAAAGAAATACAAGCAAAAGGATCAGACATCCAATCCAAAATCATCCTCCTTGACTTCCTTCAGGAGGGCCTCAGTCACTGGCCCCACTAGGTGCTCTGTAATAGTCCTGATGAGGAGGTTCCTTGTAGCAATGGCACTGGTTAGCTTCTTATGCTTATCCTAATCCTTTGACCTCTTCAACCTCGCCCGGAGTTTCAATTCAGACATCTCCTTCTGAGCTGCCAACAAAGCCTCTTGATGCTTCTTCTCACTAGCCTCCAACTGCTCTATCTTAGCCTGAGTCCTTTGGTCTTCTTGTGCACGGGCTTCAGTGATCCTGATCCACCTAGCTTGGCTCTCCTCAAGATAATGCTCTGCCCTAGCCTTCTGAGTCTTTGCCTCTTTGCAATCATTCTTCAGTACTAACTCCCCTGCTCTTGCCTTCCTGATGTAGTCATTTGTCCTCTCAATCTTGGTCAGATGCTCAATCCTGAGTCTTTCTAATCTCTCGTTGTCCAGACGGTTGTCATTTCTCTCCCAGAGAGTCTTCTTCAAGGCTTCAGCTAGCTGGGTGTTCCTTTCTTTCAGCTTTTCAAACTCTTCCAGACTGACAGTTGTTGCAGGTTGTATTATAGAAGGTCCAGGTGTATCTTCCAAAGTGAAAGGCATCCGGGTGATCTGAGCTCTAGTACGGGACCAATCAGAAAACTGGGCTGAAGCAATGTTGTTGCACTTTCCAAGGATGGTTGTCCCTTTGGTCTGAATGTTGTCCCAAGCCCAGGAAGCTTGTCTGATAACAGCAGAGTTAGGTTGGATCTCACAGTAAAGAGTTTCAGCCAAATCTTGTCCTCTGGGATGATGAACCAAAGAATACCCTAATTGTCTTTTAAACAATAAAGGGTTGTAGTTGATGCAACCTTTCACTCCTATCAAAGGCACATTAGGATACTGCCCACAGCTAGTGATAATGTCCTTGCCTTTGGTGCTCTGAGTGCACCATCTAATGTGATCTGATGTCAAGGCAATGAACCTCTTAGCCCAATTCTTCTGCTGATGGGGGTTCAAGAAAGTATCTGATTTTGGCAAGTGTCTGAGCAGCCAAGAGTAGTACAGAGGAGCACAGCATCTGACCAGTTTCCCTCTTTGCTTCTCATTCCTCTGATGTACTGAGTAGTAGAAGTCTCCTAGCAATATAGGAACAGGGTTCCTCAACAAGAACAGGTGGATGGCATTCTTACTCACAAACTTGGACTCATCTGCAAACAAGATAACCCCATATATACTAAGGGCTAGCAGTGCACAGACAACTTTCCATTCCCCTACTGCTGCCTTCAGGGTAGCCTGGGAAATCAGGAAGTCTAGGTGGAGGCCTGGAACTCCAGCTTTGGTTGTCATGTTCTGATCAATGAGGGCAGGCTCCAAATGCAATGCCCTGGCTATGTCTTCATTTCTGGGATCATTCATTTCTGGGTTGAAAGGGATCCCTCTCCTGATAGGAACTCCAATCAACAAGGAAAACTCTTCTAGAAAAGGTCCCATCTGGAAATCAGGGAATGTGAAGCATCTGAGTGGAGGATCATAGAACTGCAAGCAAGTATGGATCATGCTCCTCTGAGATGCATCAAGATCCATGACCATGTCCAATATGCCCCCATAATGCTCTCTGAATAGTGGGATATGGTCAGGTGTAATAAGGAACTGGACCTGCCTGATGCCAATCAAGGTGGGCTCAAAGAAGTGGTAAAAGATGTTGCTCTTTCTTGAAATGTCCATGTTTATGATGGGTACTGATGAAGAAGCTGAGAACAACTGCTGATGAAGGTCACTGGCTGAGAAGCTGAGGATAGCTGGAGGTAAGTCTCTGACACACTGAAGAATCACTGACAACTGATGAAGGTGCTGAAGAAGATAGCTGAAGCAGTCTGAGCAGTAGAAGGGGTCAAAACCAAACCAAAGATTATAGGATGGATACCCTGTAAAACAAATAAGAAAATGTTAAATGATGCAAAAATGATGTATGCAAATGATATGCAAAAGGTTTGTGATCAAGAGCTGGATCTGATTATCTGCCTTGGTAAAATTCCATGTATGTTCAAAAGTTCGGATGGAGGCTTAGAAATCCTGTAACCAGGTGGGGGACTCAAATAAAGAGTCACAAGTCCAGGGTAATCACAAGAACTGTCCAAAATGGTGCATTCTTAAAACAAAATAGTAACATGGTATGATGTGGCCAAGGGTTCCTGCAAACCTATAAACAACCCAACCCCCTCACATGTAATGTTCTAGAACAGGGATCCTCAGACTTGGATCAGTTATGAGAAGTGTAAACACTTCTAACCCGGAGGTACAGTGTTTACAATAACCATAAAAGATCCTCCTCTAATTCACCTCAGATGCTGAAGGTCATAAAAAGGTCATCCAGACTTAGCAGGCTTCCCAAATAGCCCTAGCACTACAGGAAATCTGTAGCACATAATTCTCAAGAAGAAACTCATGTCTGAACCGTGTTTCATATTCCCGCACCAGACTGAAATGGAATAGGAAAGAATATGAAGCCACTCTAGCCTATGTGTCACTCAGGTCCCAGGTATAGGACCTTAATCACTCAATGAAACCCCACCCACCAAGGAAAACCAGATCCAGCACAGTGATAATGACAGTATGAAAATGCATAAAACTGTAAAGGAAAGCAATAAATAAAGTTGTACATAAAGCAATAAATAAAGCAAATAAATAAGCACAAGTAGCACATAACACCTCCGTAAACACAAATCAAAAAAGCGCTAGGAGGAACCCACAAAAAGAACCAGAAGCCCTGGTTGCAATATAAGGGTCCCTAGCAGAGTCGCCAAGCTGTCGCTCCCGCTAAGTGACACCGGGTCAGATAGGGTACATACGCGAACAGTCGGCGAAGGGAGAAATGAAATGAAGTGAAACGAGTTGCCAACTAGGCATTTTTATCCCAAAGGAAAGGTAATGTTGCATAAACCTAAGAAAATATGGATAAGACGGTTGCAAACCAAAGAAACTAAGAAAGGGGGTTGGTAACAACCTAGGAAGGTATAGCACCCAGATTGTCCGTCGTACTCGACGGGATCCATGCTTAAAAGATTTGTGTTTAAAGGGGTAGTGTCAGTGCTACCTGTGTGCAAAAGCTGGAAAAGAATGTACAAGTGTCAGTGCAAGAAAGTGAAGTGAAAATGCTCAGGGAGGAGGCTTAAAAGGATAACGCTAGAAGAGGGGGGAAGAGACAGAGACTTTTGTTCGATAATAGTTAAGTTATGCCTACGTATCCTCTTGTGCAATGAGGAAGTCAGAACACCGTAGTTCGACTCAAAGGGACTGAAAGATAAATTGACTGATGAACAACTTTCTTGTCTATGCTCAAGTGTATGACCTGTCTGGCTCAGGTTCTAACTGTCTTGCATTAGACGGAAGAAGCAAGTTCTCGGTTATGAGTGAAGATGATGAGAAAAGAATCCCGGAGGAGACGATTATTGTTTGTTTTTTATGTTTTCAATCTTTTATTGCTTTTTGTGTTTGTCATAAGTTAATGAGCTTAGGCCTAAACCAAGGGTTAGTAAACTCATCACATCTTCCCTTTGATTAGGGGTAATGAGAATACTTTAAGTATGAAGTAAGCACCTCAAACTTAATTACCATGATGTAGGATTAAGATCATTAACCTACTTGTGATTATTTAGATGTTTTTTGGTATTTTGTTTAGTGTTAAGTAATGAGTTTAATCCATAATCAAGGATTTAATGGACCCATTACACCATCCTAATAGAAGGATAATAGATGAACACATTTAAGTTGAGGAAGATACCTCAACTTAATCCATGATTAGGGATTAACCTCATGACAAAACAAAGCCTTTATTAAAGTGGATTTTAGTTAATGGTAAGATTAAGAAGTGAATTTTATGGTTTGTAAGACAACTTGAGGGGGACTTGTCCATTAACACTAGGGTTAGTCCTTCTTAACCAATTAAGGAAAAATTAGAACCCTAATGCAAGGCCCAAGTTATAAGCTATTGTCTTAGTGATTATTAAGATGGATTGATTAAGAGATATAAACACATTAAGGGTTTAACACTTAGGATTAAAGTTATACATTCCATCCTAAGAGAAAGATGCAGGCATAACCTTAATCACAAAGCCTTAAGACCTTAAAGGTTTAGTCTCTGATTATGAGATGAGAAGAGAGACACAAAAGAAGACACAAAGGTAAAAACTAAGGGGGAACTAATCAAAACCCTAATTATTGTCATGCTTGGATGTTCCTATGGTTTGTAAGGCTTTCAATAGATCTTCAGAGAAACCACCAATAGAAGAAGCAGATGAAAGGAGGAGGAGCAGAAGAAACAAGTTAACTTACTTCATTGAAGAAGATAAGTTACTTGAAGAAAGAAAGTGAAAGAAGAACATGAATGAGCAAGCTCACTCTAAAGCAAAAGAAAATTCAGCAAGGATGCATAAAAAGAAAGAGAAGAGAAATGAGAAGTGAAGGCAAATTCACTTCTCAAAGTACTTACCACCTGAAATAGTTAGCATAAAAGAAAGGAATGAAATAAAAATGAGATGCATGGAAGGATGCAAACCAAAAATAGAAGCATATTCATGATGCAAATGATGTTATGAGATGATATGGAATTATGTCAAGTGTTATGCATGATCATACAAGAGATGTGAATGCAAATGAAGCATGTAGGAAGCATGGAAGCACATGAAAGTTCATGGAATGGAATGAATGCATATCATGGCAAATGGATGAAGAAATGATCAAGTATGATTCTAATGTGTCCGATGATTTCTTAGATGTCATGTGAATGCATAAAATGTCATGGCAAGTTCATGAATGAATGCATATGCAAGATGTATGTGAATGAACATGAGAAATTAGGGTTTTAATGCAACATGAGATGCAAAAGTCAAAGATAGAAGCAAATAAAAATATAAAAAAATTGCAAATGAACTCAAAGGAACCCTAACCCCATATAATATCACACCCCAAAGGAGGAGGTCTAACTCTTAACCTAAAGAAAGTTGTGAATTTTCTAAGTTATCTAGGGTTTTAAGGTACCGAAAGGGAATAAATGGAAATCAAATCAAAAATGCCAAATAAATTTATGACAAAAATATGCTAGATACTACATGTCAAATGAAGAACAATGCAAAAATAATCAATGTCATACCATTCATGGTTAGGAAGAAAAGAATTCTTGAAGTTAGGGTTCAAAAATATGAATTTTATGAACCCTAAGTTCAAGAAAATTGTCAAAGAGTGTTCAAAACCAAAAAGAAATTTGTGTGAATGGTTTGACAATGTTTCTAAATGTCCTAAGATGCAATGTGAATTTTTTTGGGATTTTTATAAACCTAAATGATATTTTAATTAATTAATTTCCATTAATTAATTAAAATAAACATTTAAATATTTTTAAAATTATTTTTTAATGCAAAAAATAAAAATAAAAATGTTTTCTGGTTGAGAAAAATATTTGAAGTGAAAATTCAAAAGGAAAATATTTTTAGGATTTTCTAACTATTTTAAATAAAATATGCAAAACAAATAAGAAAAAATGAAATAAAAATGAATAAAAACAGAAGTAGGCTGATATGATGGTTTAGATTAAAAGCTGAGGAATTTATGTTGACTACGCGCGTAATCCTAGGGCCAGAATTCAAATTCAGCTAATTCTAATTAATTAATGAATTAATCCAGATTTAAAATTAATGATCTAATCTTAACCATCCATCACACGCGGGAACCAAAGATCAAACAGCCAGAATTTAAACTTTGCCCTAACCTTAATTAAACACTTAATCACTTTCAGGTGGCCGGAGAAGACCTCCGGTCATCTTCTCCAGCCAGCTTCTCCCTGAGCAACCC
Source organism: Lathyrus aphaca (assembly GCA_963966055.1). Lineage (NCBI taxonomy): Eukaryota > Viridiplantae > Streptophyta > Magnoliopsida > Fabales > Fabaceae > Lathyrus > Lathyrus aphaca. Next base: position 382,113,205 of record OZ014519.1, on the reverse strand, counting down.
CAAAACTTCACCCCTAGGTTATTTTTGGAGCTCTAAAGCTCCAGATCAACTCCTATCACCTTCCTAAACACGAATCCAACCTCAAATTTTTTTTATCATGGCTCATAAACAAGATTCGAAGGAACACTCAAAAATTGGAAAAGTTTTAGAAGCTCAGTAAATGCTCAATACACAACCATTTTCAAAACTAAAAGTATCATCATGATCAGCACAACATAATGATCATTCTAAGAACTTAAAATAACATTTCTAGAAAAAAGGTTGAAGAGGTTACCTGAGCTTGAGCTTCCTCAGTTTGGAGCTTTCTGGTCACCTCTCTTGTGCAAACTCACTCCAATGATCCTTCTGAAGAAGCTTTGAGGCTTGGAAGGAGTTTGTTTTGGCTGGTTTGTGCGATTGCACTTCAGTTGGCCAAGAATCGTGTTTCAGGTTAAGGGTGATTTGAGGCTGGTTTGATGGTTGCTTTGTGTTCTATAAATGATTTTGAGATGAATGGTGAAATTTGTTTTGAGTTTTAGTGGCTGAGTAGTGAGTTTCGAAAGTTTTTGCAAGAGGGATGGTTTTTGTGTATGCTGAGTTCTTGGAGCTCTTTGCTTGTGTGTCTTATGAAAATGAATCCTTGAAGCATGCTTGTAGAGTCTGGATAGGCCAGAGAGTGGGTGGTGGACTGTGGTGATTGGTATGGGTGTTTTTGCACAAAGTCAATAAAATTTGTACTTGAGGTATGGGCTCTTGTGTAGCTGGCTTTTTGGCTTGTCTTGGTGCAGCTGAGATCAAGGAGGTCCATAGAATCCATTTTGTGGCAATTCAGCAAGTGGATGAAAGGTTATGTGCCCTTTTGCAATTTCATGAAGTTTTGGCCCCTTTTGAAATTCTTGATGGGCAAGGCATGAAAACTTGAGATTCTTTGGGAAATTCTGAGTTTTAGGCAATGTGCTATGATGTTATGATACTTAGAAGTGTGTTT